>OX376648.1:6000000-7200000 GCA_947386135.1 Melanchra persicariae | reverse complement strand
CCTATATTTTCGTTTGTTCGTGGATGTTATTATCAGATTTATACAAAGAAACTTTCTTTGAATAAATGCTACTGTAGTAAGAAATCATGATTTTGAAAGTATAATGAACGGCGAGAAACTATGATGCCGGAAACACTGATATTCAATTAAACCGAACACAATTTCAGTTTATCTTCGAATTTGAGGAACAACATTTGATATGGGACAGGGATAAATCAAATAGTGTCTACGAAACCCAAATAGATTGACGAACTAAAGTTCATTGATTCGTCAAACGTCAAGAAGATACAGAACATTGATAGTGGAACGGAACCCTTTAGAAATCAAACAGAAAGAGACTAGCGATAGTGCGAGTGGAGATGTAGGGTAGGGTAGACTATTGTCAGGCATAGCGGTCGCCACTCACGGAAACACTTGTCAGTGTCGCAAGACAGCCTGTTGTGATAAATGTGTATTTATACCTCACACCTTACTGCTCCAGATATTCCATATCTCCTCCTTTATGTGCCGACCGCTGATAGACACGGCCGCCATCTTTCCTAGCTAACTTTAAAATGAGGAGAGGACGTGTTATTGAAATGTGTGTGAGATTCTGTGGTCTATGCTGTCGTAGTGACGAAGATGCTGTCATAGTTAGGTAATGTCGGCTTTTGTAGCTCGCTTGTTAATAAGTTGGTGTTGGGCTTTGTTAGTTAGTTTGTTACGAATTAGTAAAAAGTTAATACGAGTAGCAATATCTAATTTGTGCTTGTTTTGATCTAAATCAAAAAGATCTAGGTAGGGTAAAACTAACTATTTCTGGGTACAAAGTAATATCAAAATAAAATTGAATTTTGCATAAACGTGTATGTACGAGTACCTTACACCGTACTACTCCAGATATTCCGTACCTCCTTTTTTATGTCGCGACAGCTGATAGACGCGGCCGCCGCCATTGCTTAGGTTTCCTAACTAACTTTAAAATGAGGACGTGTTAATGACGTGTGTGCTAGACTCTGTGGTCTGTGCTGTCATAGTTCGGTGACGAAGGTTTAAGGTGCATGCTTGTAGTGTCGGCTTTTGTAGCGCGTTTGTACTGATATTAAGTTTTGGTAGAACTTTATAGGTAGTAAGGTAAACATTTTGTAGCATAAAATGTTTTGATGTAAATGTAATTTTTGAGAATGAATTATAGAATTATTATATATCCATCGGAGCTTGTCATAAATTGAAGTTTTAGCATTTGTTTGCTCATCTCTCGAGTACGAAAACGTCAATTAGACAAGCTTTCATTGACATTTTCGTTCTCATGTTGGAGTTGGAGTTCGAGTTGAGTTGGAGTTTATGTTTTGGAATATGGGCCTTTATTTAGAAAAGCTATTATTTCTACTTCTAGAGACTAGAGAATTGTATCAAAATAAATTAAATTTTGCATTCAAAATTGACACTTAATTACGTTTGACGAGTGACATTTGGGACACCAGATTTTACAGATTTAATTGAGTTTTTTAGATTTACAAAACGAGAAAAGAAGTTAATCTAGAAATAATAAAAAAACCTCTGTTGACGACACTGGCGACAGCAAAAAAGAGATTGAATAAAAAGATTTGTTGAATTAATTATTAGAAACGGGGTTTGTGTTATGAAGCAAACATCGTTGACGACCCAATTTTAAGTATGTTGTTATGCCCATGTATTTTTAATGTAGTTTGATTTACCTATATTAATAGTTAAGTACCTATAATATGTTTTATGTAAGTACTTAAGTTAGTAGTGTATTTTATGTTTCAATCTCTATCTCTTCACTTACATGTGTTAGCTTTCTCATCCGACTGGTGGTGGATAGATGAAATTTCTTAAAAAAAAAAAAATAACAAAGATATTGTTTTTTTTTAAAGAAATTTCATCTATGTGCTCTCGTTTGTACATAAATAAATCAGTAATTTCATTGCTTGACCAGTGGTTTTTTTGTACCGTTTTCCAGTGGTTTATGTCGGTTCTGTAAATAATACCCACGTAGGGGCATCTATTGAGTTTCTACTAAAGGTATTTCACGAAAGCCTCAGTGATCCTCATGGGACGCTATGGGGAGGCCCATTCTTATTTCTTAGTGGACCGCAAGGCAATACACACGCTGCTTTCTAACCTCGAGTAATTTGTTAAAGTCACATGAGGAAAATGTGTTATATATTGTCGTGTTAATGGAGTGCTGGTAATACACTTTATTTTCAATTTCACAAAGCGACAAAATAGGGAATGTTTGTGTTGTCGACAAAATGTACCTATATGGTGTAACTGAAATGGTTAATGGACTTGAAAAGGAACATCATTATGAACGAGCCACTAGAAAGCACGTAAAAAAAAATAAAAAAAATTTAGTTGTACAATGATATGCCGAATAACATTTTCTCAAAAAAAAAATCGACTTAATTTTATTTTTTAACGCGTCGTCCCGCTTTGGCTCGAGCGAGTGCAAATTATACATACAAACCTTCCTCGCTTATCGCTTTTGCCATTCGTGGAAACCGTAGTAAAATCCATTGTGTGGCTTACAAGAAGTAAGCGGAGCAACCGACACAAGCAGACATCGAATATATTTTATACTATTAAAGAATTAACCAAGCGATCATAAACATGGTGATATACTACATTATCAAGTGGACGATAAGTGGTAACTAGAATGACTGAATAAAAATACCTACAGCTCGGCCAAAATAGACATTCAAGGTTACAGGAAAAAACGCGCCAACTTGGTACACTACCTCACAGGTGGTTCGGAAACGTGTGCATATTATGAAGAACACAACTTTTTCAACCATTGCATCGCTATATCTCCGAAATGGTGATTCTTAGGAAAATTGCATGATGAACAATTTTTGTTCACCAATTTTATGATAAAACTTACCAGTTAGATGAAAAATGGAAAAAACAAAACGATTTTTGCAACATTTGAATATTTTTCTTGCACACGTCGTCGGATCGATGGGGACTTTTGACAATTTATTTTTGGTGTTCCTAACATTCATATTATCATTTTTATGAGAATTAATGTAACCTTACCCCCATTTTTAAAGCTAACTTGATCGGGCTACTAAAACCTATCAATCTAAACACCTTGCAGTAAATACCTATAATAGTCCTCTACTTCATCTCCGCCTTCAAACAGAATGAAAAATTCCTAATGTTCTTTAAGTTTCCAGTTACCTTTGTCGCTTTTCATCAAAATCGACTAGGCAGCTTACATTACAAAGAGAAAAAATTGCTTACGCATTTTCTATTTCATGTTACGAAAAAAAAACAGCTGTGCTCTATTATATTTTTCGAGATCTGCGAATAGAAATGTCAACTGTAGGTACCTACTGAATAGCGGTTTTTTTAATATTTCCGAGTTGACCTTTAGTAAAACTGGTTTTATATGTGAGTATTTTAACCCCTCTGAAATAATGGCCATGAATTAAAACTTACCTGAGTAATTGGGTGAATTTCTTGAAATGGGTAATACTAGAAATAATTTCCAAAGGAATGGGTATTTTTTTGATAAATTTTGATTCAATAGATTTATTTGTTTACGTTAGAAAATAATCTGTTTATTTTCCAAATTGGCGTAGATTTCTCACAATTCACCGTTTTTGGTTGAAAGGCAGATTTTCCAAAAACCTTAAAAAGTACGGGGTCATAATCGTTGCTGACAAAGTCAAGTCAAGTCAAAGCATTTATTTCAAATAAACCATTTACAGGTACTTTTGAATTGTCAGAGTCAGTCAGTCAAAAACATGAAGCTATTTACACGTTCCAAAGCGTAGATCTCTATGGAGAAGAACGTGCAAGAAACTCCACGGACACTCTTTTAAACCATTTTATGATTTACAATAATCCAGGTTACATTATCTTTGTTGCTTCTATATGTGAGAACAATGTAAAGGAAGAGAAAAAAAAAGAATTCTAAGTATCAAATAAACTATTGAAATAAGCCAGCGACAGCTAAGAGATGACCAGTCTCCACTGATGGCGCCCGTTCACGAACATGACGCGTGCATCAGCACCATTCAGCTCAACCATTTTGAAGGGAACCGAATGATCCGATACACGCGCCACCATCAGCGAGACATTCGAGTGAGCATGACAAACCCTCAACTGCCCCTGCTCATTCATGTCAAACAAGGAAACCATCTATTAACATAAAAAGGCTCCATGGTCCTCACATTTACAGGATTCCAAAATAAAAAATGCTTCTACTTTATATAAAACTATAAATATCAATTGGTAAGAACAGAAAAGTAAAAGTGTATTCCAAACATTATAGAAATGTGGAATATTATTATTATTAAACGTAAAAAGTAAAATAGAAAAGGGTGAGCATCTCCTCCATATATAAAATCCTAACTAGTGGAACCAAGCGGCTGAGGCTGTGGAGCAGGACCGGCATTTAGCCAAGCATTTTTATCAAGGATATAATCTTCCAGTTTATAATATGCCTGTCTACATAGTGTGCGTTTAATGCATGTTTTAAATTTTCTCTCATTCAGTCCGAGAATATCATATGGTATTTTATTATAAAATTTAACACAGTACCCCATAAAAGAAGTGTGTACTTTAGCCAATCTGAATCGGGGTTGATCTAATTTGTTCTTATTTCTAGTATTAAAATTATGCCTGTCACTAATCTTACTAAAAAGATGGAGATTTTTCCGAACATACATTATATTTTCGTATATGTATTGACAAGGTACCGTCATGATGTTAATATCTTTAAACAGTTCCCTTAGGGAATCGCGCCGACCCAGATTATATATGGCTCTGATGGCTCTTTTCTGCAGAATAAATATAGATTCGATGTCTGCAGCACGTCCCCATAATAAGATACCGTAAGACATGATACTATGAAAGTAACTAAAATAGACCAGCCTCGCGGTATCTATATCAGTAAATTGACGGATTTTTCTGACAGCATATGCTGCTGAACTTAGCCGTCCCGCAAGAGATGTTAAATGAGGACCCCATTGTAGCCTTGAGTCAAGCGTGATCCCCAGGAAAACCGCGTTTTCGACGAATTCAAGTTTCTCTTTGTTCAATACAATATCGCAATTATTACTTTTGACATTCGGTAAAGCAAATCTAATACACTTAGTTTTTTTCCCATTTAATACTAAATTATTAGCAGTGAACCAATTTTGGACCTGCTGTAGGGCTTTATTTACATCGTCAAGATTTGTAGAACGTCTATCTATCTTAAAAATTAAGGACGTATCATCAGCAAATAATACCATTTGTGGTTGATTTTTTAAAAGATGGAGTAAATCATTAATATACACTAAAAAGAGGAAAGGACCCAATATTGAGCCTTGTGGTACCCCCATTTTGACTTTTAAACCCCTTGAATTAACACCGTTTATTTGAACTTGCTGCTGTCTGTCATTTAAATAAGACTTCACTAAGCTGAGTGCAAGTTTACCTAGACCGTAATGTTCTAGTTTTAGGAGCAAGGTTTCGTGATTTACACAGTCAAATGCCTTGGAGAGGTCACAAAAGATTCCTATGGCATCTTGTGCCTCTTCCCACGCTGTATATATGTGTTTTAATAACGTGACACCAGCATCAGTCGTACAACGACCTTTGGTAAAACCATACTGTTGATCGTGTAAGATTTTATTGATGTTAAAATGAATGAGCATTTGATTGAACATTACTTTTTCAAACACTTTGCTGAAAACCGGCAATACGGATACAGGTCTATAATTATTGGTGTCTGTGCTGTCGCCGGACTTAAAAAGTGGTATAACTTTACTGTATTTCATTATATCCGGAAAGACTCCTTGGTCCACACATAAATTAAATATTAAAGCCAAGTATGGTGCTATGGTCTCAATTATGGACGTGCACACTTTGATAGACATTCCCCATATGTCTTCGGTCAATTTGATTTTAATTTGCCGGAAAGCTTTTATAACTGTCATAGGGTTGATATGTTGGAATTGGAATTCAACCGTACAACCTGGAACGTTTGCTCTTAATAAACTAAATGAGACCTCTGGTGAAGAATTTAAAGGTTCAGTAGTTTTTGATGGTATTTCGGAGAAAAAATTTACAAATTCTTGAGCTACTTCTAGATTAGAGCTTATGGCACCATGTGCAGTCTCCAGTAAAAAATCAGTGTTTCGTACTTTATTCTTACATGTTTCATTATTAATAACTTTCCAAACTGTCTTTATTTTGTTATCTGCCGATTTGATCTTGTTGCTAATATACAGAGCTTTTGCTACCTTGCAGGTATTACAAATCCAATTATAACCTATTTCAAGGAATGTAGATACCTATGCCGTCAAAAAAATAAATGTGAAAATGGGAGCCAGGTTCAATGTTAATAATATGTGTGATTGTCGACTTCAGCGATAAAATAATTGAGATTTAAATGGGTGCCAAATTCTGTAGATAATCCTGAAATAAGATAAATTAAGGCTCACGATTCGACTTGGCTAGTTTTTATCCGACTTCTAAAAAAGGAGGAGGTTCTCAATTTGGATGTTTGTATTTTTTTTTCTTTTTTTTATGTTTGTTCGCGCATAACTCCGTCGCTTGCCAACCGATTTGAAAAATTCTTCTTTTGTTGGAAAGGGTATACTTTCCAAATGGTCCAAAATCGGTTCTGTAGTTTGGTTTTTAAATCCAAATAGCTGGAAAAAATATGTGGAAAAATCATCCTTGTATACGAAATTGCGTATTTTTGCTTTTGTGTGACTTTCCAGTGGTGTAGTTAGGTGTGGGGTACCACTAAAAAGTGAAAAATAAAAAACTTTTTCACAAAAAAAAGAAACCGACTGCAACCAAAAAACACCGACTTCCGAAATTAAAGTTATTTTGAAATTTGTAGTGTTTTTTAGAAGTCGGTTTCTATTTTTTGTGAAAAAGTGTTCACACAATGTTATCTTATATTTGATTCAACTTATCATCTTTATATATTTATTTTCTCCAGTCTTGTAAACAATCTGAATTGCAAAATCACAAACAATAGATTTCGAAGGTAATGCAAACAGTTCACCAGTTAAATATTTAACTATACTCCCATAAGTACCAAATTAGTTATGCAAATTCTTTGAGCTCAGAGTATTATTACCGCATCCTTTTCGGGTCTTATAAATAAACATGAACCCGATTGAACCCACGGGAAACCAATTTGATCTGATATCCACTAAATGCTAATTTAATTTTGAAGATCTTCGGAGCAGAAACATGAAATTTTCTGTGAATTTCCTCTTTTATAAATTCAAGGGCTGTCGATTTGCCCTTATATTTTAAGTTATAAATTGTCTCACTTACGTCAATTCTGTTTTTGGAATATTTAAATATTGATATTGTTTCAGAGCACAATAAGGTTCATATTTTATTTATCAGAGGATTTGATATTAAATCTACGGAGTTTTAGTGGAAACTGATTTGGATCTACTGAGTGGTTTAACCTTATTTGTATGATTCAACGAAGCGGATAGGCTTTTTAAACAAAGTTGAAACTAATGCTAATAAAAATAAAGTCCCTCATTTATATGACATGATTTTATCTGTTGTCATTTAAGCTTACCTACTCTATTGTTCTGACTACTTGAAATTAGGAGTGCTACCTTACGTTAAGTTAAATTTATTCGTAAAAGAAAAAAAAAAGTTATTTTCGGATCTAAATTGAAATACCTATCTGGTTGCGATTTTTTTTTTTGTGATAGGCATTCGGTTGACCGCTATCTCACCTGATGGTAAGTGACGATGTGGTCGAAGATGGAGCACGCTTACCTAGAAGTAACCTATTCACTCTTGACTTAAAGACTCCCAGGTTGTAGCTATCAGGAAACAGACTCTGGCAGGGAATTCCACTCTTTAGCTGTACGCACAATGAATGTGTTCCCAAAACGTAAAAAAATAGATAGCTTGTGAAAAAGTTTTTTTTTAAACGTTGCCCCGCTCTAGAAATTTGTCCTGTTACAAATATACAAACTCATGAACACAATCAGCCAGACCCGGAACAACTATCTGTAGACCAAAAATATTTGTTCCGAGCGGGAATCGAACTCGCGACACACAGCGCAGCAGTCAATCGCTCAACCGTTGCACCAACCATGTCGTTGCGTTACATTGGGTGTACCCGTGTACAATACAGAATATTCCACTCTACTCCACACGAAAAATAATATCGGTGTCCTGAAAACCTTCTAAGAACACGTTACCCATCTTAATCTCACATAGTATCTTATACTTGACACATAACTGACAGAGCAACACCAAAACCACTCCATCAAGAAACACTCTAAAACATTCTCCTGAGGCTCGAACCACAAACAAACACAATTTGTTTATTCACGGGAATCTATACCGTTTCCTCAAAGCTAAACTAGATTAACTTAGCTAATAATTAACGCTCACTAATTGGTTGTACAGTCAACGATAGCATTTGTTTTACGAAAATAACCTTTAGTGATTTGACAATGTTGTTGATCCTAGTCATAATAACGACTACTAAAAATCAGCGGGGGTATGAGGCACAACATCATCCTATCTCTCAGAATGATGTTGTACAACAGGCGGACTCATCCCCGCTGATTTTCGCCTTGTTGCCAAAGGCACGACCTACATCTAGCATCTACCTAGTTGTATGGTAGGCGCCAGATAAACTTACATTAAAGTTTATTAACCTTTCCCTAATATCTCTTCGTAGGTACCCGCACAATAAATTATAAACCGTATTTCAATACTAAATAACGTAAAGGACCACCTGACCTGCATCTGCCTAGTTGTAGTTGCTATTCCTACCTTTTTCTTTTTTCAGTTAAGTAAATATTTGTCTTCACTAACATAATTTAAGTAGAAAACCAGCGTCAGACAGCATCAGTCTATCTGACATATCGCTGAAATGGATCTCTGTAGTGCAGTCATGAGACACACACTTACAGGCCTATTCATATTAAACTCTAACGGCCGCTTTCTATAACATATCTCAATCCCAATCTTGATCCCGATCCTTGTCTGTAACCAATCAAAGGTGAAGATTGTGTGGTGAAGGACACAAACTCGGCCGTTGATTGGTTACAGAGAAGGATCGGGATCAAGATTGGGATTGAGATATGTTATAGAAAGCGGCCGTTAGTAAAATACATGTGTTTGAAATTCCAAATTCAAATTCTTCTTAGGATACAATTTTGAATGAAGAATCTACTTACCAGTTTTTTAGCTAAGTAACGGTTATAGTTTTTGTGACTACGGCTGTTAGTTTTTGGCATACGTAGGTACCTTATTTTCTTACTTCTATGTACCGTGCGTGTTTCATAATCATTTGTTTGCATATCAGTTCTGTGACAAATAAATACTGTTGCTTTCTTTCTTGTAGACCTACTATCCTACTTTTATATTATACATCTTATTCTTGCCGGCTAAGCTACTAACTCTAAAAGTTATTTAAATAAGCATTTTTATATGTTTTTTAAGCATGTGATATCGTGAAGTAACTCCTTCCGCTCTGGGCGGAGCGAAAGGGAGTGTCAGACTCTTTCTGACTAAAACTTATCCGTGTTCCTCCTAATGCCCTTTGAGTTCCAGGGCCGCGATGACTCTTTCGAACAAATTCCGCATGTCTAAACTGCTCAATGAATATGGAACTCCAGTAGACCACAACTTGAACTAGGACAGAGCATATTTTTAATCCTGGCAACACTTTGTTGTGAAAGCGAAGCCACTCTCAAAGTAACGGAAAAATAATTGTTACCGTTGACGTGCTGTCGATTGTACTAGTAGGTAATATTGATACGATGCACTTATCTAATGAATTTATTATAACGTCTTACAATTAATTCAATTCGTGGATTGAATTTATTATTATAAGCTGTTTACGCAATTAGGAGCATTACACACTCGCACAATATGGTGTTACTAATTCAGTTTGTTGTTATAAGCATGATAGACCTATCTTGATACAACTATGGTAGATACATACCTAAACATTTACATAAGCAGAGATTATTATGAACTTACCGGTAGATCGTTATGCCTCTAAACTCTCAACCATCTAAACTTGGTCTGAATTTGAGGTTTTGTTTGTTTACATGTTTGCAAAAGTTAACTCCTAATTACAATAATTCTTTCACTGATAGAAAGCTACGTTATTGTCAGAATTCATAAGATATTATAATATTTTATGTCACCCACAAGATACTGAAGAAACATGCTGACAAAGCAATACTCGTATATATTATACTCAGCCCCAAATTGTTATAGAAGCCAAAAACCTTAGCACAACAAATGCCCCTAAGGCCATTGTCAGATTCAAGTACGGAATCCTTTATAAAAGTCGTAATAATAAACAACAGATAAAAATTGTAAAGTATCGCATAAAGTGGGGACAACGACGGGAAAGGCCAGTGAAGGCAGTAGCCAGTGATGGAAATCGCCGCAGACGATTTGCCCGGCTACTGAATTGCCACCCTAATGGACACAATCTCCAACCATGAACGTTCAATCGAGGCATCCATCCACCCCAGTTTATATTCAATATCCTAATAAAATAAAGAATTTTATTCACTCGACAGAATAAAGCTAATAAAGGGTAATTTTTCTCTGAATTCTGGAATTCAATAATTTCCAATTATACTCACATTGTTTCGCTGAAGGCTTCATTGTTTTACTCTCGCTATTATTCATAATTCATACATAACGAACATTGAACAGATTATGAGAGCACTTTATTTAATAACAAAGTAATTTACTAGCCATACATCAACTGTAACTTAGTTACACGAGTTTAATTACATTACAGCAGCTTTACATCACAAAATATTTAATATCTCATCTCCTAAACAAAGCAGATAACTTGATTTCTATTGGGGCAAGTATACCAGCTAACCACAGACTGAATTCTCAAAGTTATTCGTTAATAAAACAATAAGCTTCATGACTTTTTCTCCAATAACGAAATGCTTTGAATTAAAGGAATGTGCGACGTTCCCCGCAGGGAAGGCGGATATTTATTCGTGGAGCGTAACTGAGGACTCGCAATTATTGGGCAAATGTTTACCGAGCCGAGTGGCCTCCTGCTCTCTGCTCTGTACATGTGCCAAGTGCTTTCCCATTATAGAAAAGTACTAGTTGCTTTCTCACGGACTCGCTGCGAGCACAATGAGCTAATAAAACGAGACTAATAGTTAATAGTTGCATTTACGTTTCTGAAGAAGCGCTTTTTGACTTCATTATACTCATGGACTGTCTTCCATACGATTTAGAGTCTCAAAACAACAACTGACATAAACAAAACATTTCTTTTTGAGAAAGAACTCATGCGAATAAAACAAACATAAAAGAGAGAGCTCACAAAACATAATAGTTCACAAATAAATGTCGACATTCACAAGCTTCAAATATGAAATTTTTTGCAACATTCTTGGAGCAAAACCTCTGAAAAAGCTCTCTTGTGAGCATATAAATCTCGACGTGGAAGATAATCGGGTTGGCGGAACTGATTCGCTCACAAATTGAATAAGAGGCACGGAATATACCCCCACGAGAATGGGTGCGGGGTGAGGACGATATCCCGCTTAAACTGTGAAACATTCCACTTATAAGCTATTGCTCCGTACTAATGAAATGTTAAAGTTTGGAGGAACTAGTGTTACGTCAAAATAGTACAAGTGTACGTTTATTAAGATGCATGGATTGAATTCGAGTGTTTCAGGGACATATTTCTTGGTTGGCGGCAGTCTGTGACTTTAGTAGTTATTGTGTCTGATTTTTATTGAATGCTCTTATTTATTCGATGGGTTTTATCTTTACAGATGTTTATAAGTTACCTACGTTTATTTATTACCTACTTACTTTCAAAATAATATTGAAAACTAATTGATTTCAGTTGATAGAGTCACTTCAAGAGGCTTCAGAAATACCACGAAAAAATTCCGGAACATAGCAACATTTATGAACCCTCAAAACAACGTGTGAACATTTAATAAGATCAGTGTAAGTTCTTTCAATGTCTCCGGGTTCCCGGGAAAGTATTTCATTACTTTTATGTAATTTAGCGGAAAATCAAATCTTTCAATGAGATTATCCCGACGTCCGTAGACGGCGACGCTTCGATGAGTTCGCGCCTTGCTGTACCGCCATTTTTATAGCTGTACAGAAATTTAGCAGATATAATAAAAATGTACTTACATTCGCGTGTAAAATGTATGCAATTGATACTTTGGGAGAAAATCAATTTTCTGTTTCTCCGCTGTCCCTAATTGCGTAGGTACTCATGCAGAAACTCAACATATGTGTGTACCTACGTTTTATTATGATCGCAATTCTCAAACATTAATCTAAAGTGTGTGCCCAAGTCTCATTCAACTTAATCCACATTAATGATCAATTAAAAAAGCCCAAACAAAAACATTGAACCCTGAATAAAAACTTAATCGGTGCAGATTAACCAAAAAGGCATCAAAGGGAGGAAAGAAATCGTGGGGTTTCTAAACGGCACGCCAATAGAAATTTCATTACTTCATTCCGATTTTCGCGCGTCTTTGACTTTTCTCGCCAACAAAAAGGCGAGCGGACCGCCAGTGGTGGCTTTGACGGGGTTAATAGAAGTTTTCGCGCGAAAATACCTAACTAATTAGCGGTAGTTTGGCTACGGACGCCCAGCGTGGAGCAACCGCCACGCAGGTAACTATGCAACTCAGTCTGCGAATTTCGGTTGTTCACTGTCGGTTTCCTGGTATCGGTTCGGTATCCGTAGTTAAATGTTTTGACGAAATTCGGGATTTAAAGTTGTTTTACGGACTTGGCTTGTCTGCAGCTTGCTGGAATATTTTTTTATGAATCATAGAATAGAGTAGAATTTAATACTTTGCATTATGTACATCATGATTAAAAATTACATAAAGAAAATAAAGATCAAAGTTTTACCTAGGGTGACAGAATAGGCGACCTTGTTTAAGAATATTGCTAAACGCATAAGCTTGCAAAAAATTAGCATAATAGCTAATTTTATACGTTTTATTTCCTTCCGTTGTCGAATACAAGTATCTATAACATTAGTATTGGATACTAGCTGATTCTCGAGAATGTCTGAATTATTTGTCCAGCCATTCTCGAGTTTTGCGCTAAGCAACACATTTAGCCATTCATTTTTATTTACATAGATTAGGTTTTCAGGTCCGTGATAAATATCCGTAGCCAATGTAACATACGAATTCCATTTGATTCCGGTAAACCGAATCATTGAAAGTTAATCAACGAAATCCATATTTCATTGCACCAAAATTCAAACGTTCAATTAAATAAATAGAAACGATCAAACATTACGACACCAATTAAAAACCGCGTCAACCATGTTTGGTATAAATATTGGTCCAATTTTATATAAAAAATTGTTTGTGAACCGATCAATATTCTTATCACAACCTACGTTGGGGTCCAGTTTAGCCGAATGCAGTTGAGTAGGAGTAATTTACAAAAGCGACTGCCTAAATAATAACAGCCGCACGGGTCGATCTTCAAGGTTAAGCAACTTGCCGGGGTCGGTCTGTGGATGGGTGATCATCATAACATACCGAGATTCCTCCGTGCATCGGAAAGCACATTTGCTGTTGGTTACGGCTGTCATTTGTAGATCTTTGGCAGTCAATACGGATTGTTAGAAGCCAGAAAATCTGACTCCAGTCTTGCCAATAAGTACCGCGTTACTCAGTTAATAGGTTGTGGAGGTCTGGTAGGCAGCCGCTCCACGTAAAATACTGGTATTCAGCTGAAACCGGTTTGACTAGAAGCCCTCTCTGAACTCTACAAATGACTTCCGCTCTGGCTGGAGCGGGAGAGAAGTCAGACTCTAACTGACAAAAAAACTCATCTGTGTTCTTCCTGATCGCCCTTTGCGTTCCAGGGCCGTGGTGACTCTTTCGAACAGTGGCCTTAGTGCGAGTTTTTTGACGTTCTCGATCGCGTTAGCGAAACGTTAATTTGTATTGAAACCAAGGAACTTTTATTACAACCTGGAATGTGCATTGTCAATTTGACACCAATTTAAAAATAAACCTTATGTTCATGAAGTTAAGTTCTATTACAGACAATCACTTTCACTGATTTAGGTGTGTCACTTCGTATATTTTAAATAAATTTAAAAAATATAATTTCAGACTGCCTGGAGAAGAATCAGGGAGGAAAAAATGGCTTGATGTCATTCCAAGTCATTCAAATATCAAAAATTATTCCTTTTACTTTAATCCATCCTTAAAGCATAATAATTATTAACTTATGAAAGATCAAATTATTGGTTCATTTTTTTTTTTCATAAGATTGGTTGGTCACCCTAATGAAAGGGACAGAGGGCTCTCGCGACGCTATCTCGCTCGGACCGCGTATCGACAGCCCTTGCACATTCCAGGTTGTAATATAAGTTCCTTGATTGAAACTGAATAAGCGCCGTCTGATGACACTCACTGACAACCTGTTTTAGTGACATTAGCGAACGTTTACGTTAACGTGATCGAGTTCGTCAAAAAACACACACTAAGCCCTCAGATTCCCGACCCGTGCGGCAGTTAATTATTATTGAGCCATAAGTTCTTATCAACTGCTCGTTTACCGAAATATGTTTAGTATCCTATCGATTTTGTAAATTCAATTACATTAAAGGATCAGGGCAGTAAATTCCTCACATTATACGGGTATAAAAAAGCCCAGAGAAAAGGTTCTGCTCATAAATATTTACCAACTGCTGAAGAACTGGTTCTGTAGACCGCTAAATATCTTACTAGAGGTTTGTTTCCACCTAAAACATTTATTTGAGAAAATTATTTTAATTATTTTAAATTGCACCAAAAATATTTCTGTGTTGGGTTTGAAAAAAAAAGGTTCAAATCTCTTTTCGTACCAGATGTGATGCTTTTTCTAAAGACTAAAATCTCCTTCAATAATAAAAGGAGATTTACCAACTGCAAACTCAGTTACTAGAGGTTTATTTCAAGGTCCAAACTTTATTTGTGGTGGTCAAACATTTATTTCAAATAATTATACGTTTAAATAGCACCGCAAGTGTTTTGATACCCAACTCTAATATCTATGTACCTATGTAATAACGTTTCAAAAGCTCTATTCATACCAGATTTAATACTTTTTCAAAGCATACCCCGTTATTTCTCCATTTACAAGCGTTAAAATGCACATTTTTTTCAAGCAAGGACATCAAACAAACTTTAGCGACATCGCTTAAAAAAATTCTAAATAATATTTTTGGTCACTACACTACATTATAAACTAAATGAAATACTGAACAGTATTTTCAAAATTTTAATGAACTGATTTAAAATGATGAAACTAGCTTTTGCCAGTGGATTCGCGTTCTTAGTCAGTGTAAAAAGTATCAAGTCTTAAATCAAGACCTGGGGGCCTAGACAAAACACTTTTCTGTAGCGTTAACGTCAGACGCTGGTGAGGTCAGGTGTGGAAACGAAACGTCATCACCTAATGTCATTCCCATACATTTTGTCGTGAGCGTCTGACGTTAACGCTACAGAAAAGTTTTTTGTCTAGGGGGGCTGGTGGTACACTATGTCTTGCTTTCTCACTCTATCTTTTTTCGTTTTCCTCACTCTTAATGCGTTTAAGGCGTGATTGATAAGCCTGAATATTAAATTCCTGGGTGGTTATTTTGTAAAAATAGAAGGTGTTGTGTGTGGTGTTATTCCGATATCGTGACTGATTCCAACTATTCCATGTTGTTTTACAAACTCATGTGCATTATCGATACGAGAAAGTACTGGAGATTAATGAAACATGGTGCTGATTATAAATTGTGGTCCCCGAGGAAATCTAGCTTAAGTTCTCGCCAACAATGGCCACATAAAATATTTCTACTAATATTCTCATTTATATGAACGCTCTCGGGAAGTTTTACTATTCAATATCTCGAGTAGCAGTTTTATATAGGCTATTCTTTAATATATGGCTATATTGCCTTTCAAGCATAGTGCTTTCATTTTTAAAGCATAACTTCATCGTTGATGGTGAATGGAGCGATATCTTTGACAAATAGCTATTCGGTCCTGGCTATTCTTCTACATTATAACACTCTTTGTTATTACTCAAGTTTCAATTTAAATTAAATATAGAACACAGATAAAACCGAATTAGTCTACTCCCCACTAGTGGAGCAGAGAATACTCGTCACATTTTTGGAGTGTATTCTGCACCACTAACTGACGTGAGTGGGGCAGAATACACGTCTTAGTATATTTTGCCCTACTAGGGCTGTAACTGTAATTATGTGTTACTTAAATAAAAAAAGACGTGTGGCACTCGGAGACTGCCGCGGTAAAGCTATTGCAATAGCTTAATAATTATGCAAGCAAAACTGCGGGAAAGTAGCAATACTAATAAATAGGGGACCAACCTCAAAAAGTTCACATTGCATTTGACAGCTCAAAAATGCCACTCGCAATTGCTTATAAAAATAATTTCAAAAAAACAAAACTTTCAAATTAAGAACACAGATCGTCATAGAAACAAAAAGTATAACCGCTGTGCCGGTCGGAGTGGGGGGTGTTAGGTTATTTTCGTTACGGAATTTCTGGATTCGGTCTCCACGCTCAAGGCCCGCGATATAAGCTATGCAATAGCTTAAAAATAAAAATGTTTTGTTAAAAAAAAAAATGTAAAATTTTCACGTAAACTTCATCAAACAAAGTTACATGTAAAAATCGACTAATCAAATTGCTTTTAAAATCCCATAGAAAGCTTCCGTATCAAAATGTCCTAATGGCAAATCGTCATATTCGCAAAACGACCAAATCATCCTGAACGTCATAAAACAGGAGAATGGGAAAGTTCAATATACAAATGTGTAAATACCAGATATAAATAAACGTAGGTTTTTAAATTTTATCCATTATGCAGAGTAGACTAATCCAAGACACAGGTTTCTTTTCCTGACCATAGCTCAAAAATCTATGATGATGCAAATCAAAACAAAATCCGTGCAAATATTATTCCTTACAGGCATTCAATAAAATGTCTGAAATCAGTTTAAAATAAGTATATTTGTATTTTATATCTCAACCAAAAGGCAAATCTTTACCCATTCCCTCATCCAATTATTTTCTTTCCGTATGATTACTCAGAAATGAAGCAGCAATTTTAAACACTTTCCCTTGTAAAGCATAACAAAAGTAATTTTACAGCAACTTGAGAAACATTGTCTAATAAACAAGATGGCGGCCTCGTTGTTTTGAGGGTTAATCATCTTTATCGAGTAGGCAGTAAAGTAAAAGGGAAAGTGATTTAGGTATTTTAATATCTTCTTTAGTTCACAGATTGTGAAGTTTTAGGCCTATAATAGCTTCTCAAAATAAATTGTCTGGCTAATAATCTGAAGTGTCGCATTAAGAGGTGACGTGAAATTAAAATGTAGATGTCATCGGAATATTGCAGACACCGTAAGATTGTAAAATATCGCGTTAAATTGTGAACTCACTTACCTCAATAAGGCGGATATGTTGGAAAAAATTGAATTTGGATGGGGTTTGTTTTTTTTCAAAATTATATCTTCACATTATAACGAGAAATTATAATCTAAAAAATATGTATTAATACAAGCTTACAGAGTTTGCAATTATAAAAAAAGAAAAAACACTTTGTGTGGCCCTGGCACCAACATAAGACTAATTCAAAGGCTTCGGGTAATTTCTATAGCACCTGCACCATCGGGGACCGAATAAATGCTGCTATAAACGTGGCCACCTGCCGGGCAAAAACTGTTTTAAGGTCGCCATCTATTCGGCAGGAAGAAGTAGGAGAAACAGATCTTAACTATAATAGGTTTCGCAAAAACAACATGACATAACAGCCCTTATTAAAAACATTGCAAGCTTATGAAAGTTAACAATCCTTTTTACACTGTTGAAAACCAAAACCACTTTCCCTGATCGTGTTGTATAAAACACAATATCATGGCCTCATTATCATATCACAAGTACATCAGCAATGTATTTAAAATATTACCAAGCCCGTGTTACTTTCAACAACGTGTAAATTTCAATTACATCGTTATTTTTACGCCAATTAACTCTGGTGCGGTTTATTTGGAGTGCGAAATTGAGTTAAAATTTCGATTCACTATGTTAGTCCGAAAAAGGCTTCTTTGATTAATGATTCTTAAAAAAAAATTCTACTTTAAACGTCGGATGCCCAACCGTTTCTGTTTACATTAATGAAAAATTAATAAGTCTGTAAAAGTGAATACGTATGAGGAGTTTTACAGAGTAATGAATTCTGTATAAAATCTCGTTGAACTTTGGTTTTACAATGATTTTAAGAGTTGGTAAGCTATTCATTTTGTGTCATGTTATTAGAGCTTTTGTTTGTTGTCTGATGTACTGATTTTTGATCCGCCTTTGACCTACCTAAGTTACAAAAAAAAATACAACCGAATTGAGAACCTCCTCTTTTTTTTGAATTCGGTTAATAGAAACTCTGCTTTTGCTTTCACGCAGTCAGATAAAAATAACACCTAGAAGCAAAATTAAAGCGAAATTAAGCATTAACATCACAACCTGAATTCTACATCCAATTATCTAACTCAAAACTTACAAAGATAAAAAACGCACCTGTTTATCTCATCACGATTTAAAAACATAACTTGGCTCTATTTTCCGTAATATCAAGTTAAAATAATAAATGCTTGCTCAGTGGCGCTTAAGCTGTTTTAGCGGGAAACTTACATGAGGTAAAGTGGGTTTTAGTGTCGCACTGTGCATCCTTGCGTAAGTTTGACCGTAGCCTAACTTTGTACTCGTGCTTTATACACTGGCGGCCCGCTTAAGTATCGTGTTGTCGTTATGTGCTTAACTTTGAGAGGTTTCGGTGAAGCGGCATGGAAAAATGAGATGGAAATTTTGAAATAAATTCTATAAATACGAAGACAGGTTTTATGTGAAAAACATGTTGGAAAATCTGTAAATCTGATAAGTGAAGGACCGTTTTACAAATTAGAAAAATAATGCACTGATAGACTACTTCAAAACTAAGACCAGCTTTTTACCTAACGTGTTAGTAACAGACAGAAATAATATACTTACGATTTACAAAACATAACATGTAACATAACTGTAAAAATCATTTTCTATTTGACGAGACTCACTTTAATTACAGAGTGATACACAGAAATACATCCCCTTAACATGTGGAAACAAACAACTAGACTTAGCTCTTATACAAACACTAAGTTAGAACCTAAACCCGGACTAATTGAGCTAGAATTACAAACCCCGTAATATGCCCCTCTCTCCCCTCCCCCCGCAGTAAAAGTGGGCTAATTAGGGGAATTAATAACTCCTGGTGTATTTGGTAATTGTTCCCGCCATGTCTAATGAAATAAGAGCTTTGTAGAGCTCCTGACTACGAGCTACGAATTTATGTAGTAATTTGATGTTAGTACTGAATGTTTAAGTTTGATTGTGCAATCAGAATAATATTAGCAGTCACTATTTCACCAACGGTACTAACTGGAGTTATGGTTTTGGTTTTATAGATTCCTGAGTTTTATGACGATTTTAATTTTACGGGCTCCCCACTTTGATGTGTCATGAATCAGCTGTGAAAAAGGGATAGAGATATTTGTCCTGTATAGCTTCGTCTCACTCTCACTGGCATTATGATGGCATTGGCAAGTTATACTAAGGGGGCAAGGCTGCCAATTTGTGGTTTTGGAGGAGTAAAAATAACGTCGCTGGAAAATAATTCAGAAGCCATAAATTACTATAGGTAAGTCAACCGCCTCCATTTAGCACGGCTCAACATAATCTTTGCAACTATGTACACCCGTAATTTATATCTGCATCTTACAAATTCAAAGCAAGTTGACTTCGAGCAATTCGATAGTACCGTGCCTTCGATAGTACCGTGCCTCGGCCGGCTACCTTGCATCGGCTCCAAATAATTGATATCTTCTCAACCGTACCGAAATGTTTCTAGCAGATACCAGGCGTTCAGATTTCTGACAGACTTCAGGTGGAACGGTCCGTAGGGCTAAATATTGTAATGGCACGACCGCCTTAGGGTGATTTTACACCAGAGACGAGCGAGATAGCTAGGTGCAAAGATGTGTAACGGCGCCGAGAAAATGTGTTATTGTTTAGGTAGCTATTCTGTAGCTGAGTGGAGCGAGGATGCAGAGCGGACTCTTTAAATATATGCGCGGGTGGGGTCTGATGGTGTTCGGGTGAGTGGAGACGATAAGGCGAGCGTGAATTCCTCGCTCGCATACCTCGTATACATCTCTCGCTTTTTTGCATTTACAAATATATAGCTGCGCTATCGCTTTTCCACCTTAGCAGTATAAAAGAATAAAGTGCGATGATAACGGACTCTTTTCAGCTGTGCGCGGCTCGGTTGCGGTGTGGTGAGAGCACCTAGCCAGGCTAGGAGAACAGCGATCCTATTGGTGGATTTATCCCGCGCAACGCTTAGCTGCCTTCGAGATCTCTATTGGAAAAGCACCCTTACTCTCAATGCAGCTGTTATTTACTTACGGACGACCGTAGGTAGCTGCATAATAAATTATTTCATTGGACGGAAATCTAGTTTGAGGAACTTTGATGTCAGTTTGGTGTTATTTTATGTAGTGGCAATGCAAGATCAGGTTTTGTGCTGTTGAAGTATTAGTTGTGAATACAGAATGAATGGTTGTTTACCTTTGTGTTTCGAGGTAAGAAATTTTCTTTGGTTTTGGTTGAACCATGTCACTTAACATTAATGTGTCAAAATCTATTTGAAGATATTTTTTTACGCCTTTTGATTTTGAAGCATGTTGTGCCCAAGACGAAGCGTGTGATTTAGCCTGTAAGTTTGTGTAAAAGTTGTGGAACTATTTTTGGTGTACAATAAAGTTTATTCTAAACATATATCTATCAATTTATAAAGAGAAATACCTAGTGCCAAAACTTAATCTAAATTCAGCCCAATTTAAAAGAATTACTGTCGAATTTCGAATATTGGTACAACTACTGATACAATTATAACTAAAGCTCAAGATCAAATTTAAAATCCAATCCATACGTACAAGTAAAACGATACCTATTCTATGACTCATAAATATATTATAAAACACTCGTCTTGCTTTAATCTTCCCTATACAATAATGTTGTCGCGCTTCGGCCCGGCTTATCTCATTGTCATACGAAACTCCTGTGATGTCGCCGCAGACGGTTTAAGCCGGCAGCTCGCCGGCTGTCAGACACCATATATAAACAATTTCCAGCCGTTATCGGAGACACCTCTCGTATTCCTTTAAAGCGGTGATACACGTTTCAATATTGCGTTTCAATTTGGGTGAATCAACTAAATTGCACGATTGATGTGAAGGTACTGAACAGTCGGGCCCCATTGGCTGACAGACTGGATATTATTACCTAGTATGTTTATTTGCCTAATCTAAACTAATAACAAATGAAAATAAAATTGATTGTATGTTTATATGTTTTTTGACGGGAAATACTGATCCGTTTTCTAAATTCATCCACAACTTGGAAGCTGTAGTGCTATTACTGGAACACAGGTTACTTTTTTATGAAGAAAAATACGTTTTCTTCGGGATAGGCATGATGTCATAGTTGGATATCCGTTAGTCTTCTATAACTTACAGCACTTTAATTTTGGTGAATCATTCAAAGCCAGCTATTCAACTCACTTTTAAACCTTTCAACCAAAATTAAACATTTAGTTGAACCGTCTGTTATCGTCTTAAGCGACAATCAGTGGTTTAGTTCAGACGCGCCGGAACAATAATTAATTTAGTAAATTATTGAGTTAGTTTTAATGTCTCAATTAAAAGTTACGGATAATAATAAAACAATAAATACAATTTTAATTCGCTGTCATTTTAATGGTGTGTGCTTTTGTATTGATCTAAACGATCTTGCTGTAAATCATTTTGTTTTGCGTTTTACTTTTCATTGAATCTGAGTATTTATGGCCAGTATCTTCTTGCTGGTAGTTGATGGATGCGAGACGCACAGGACCGGTTGTTGTGGTGACACTTGGGGGAGGACTATGTCCAGCAGTGGACATCTTTCGGCTGATAGGATGATGATCTTCTTGCTGTATGCTACCTGTAGTCACGGGCGTCCGCCGGCAGGACTATTTTCAAGGGTGTATCGTCAACACTAATTATTCGCGAATAGAAAGGTTTTGTCCATTCAAACAGGGATAGCATTAACTTTTTCGAAAGTCTTGAGAACTAAAGAACAAGTTTGGAAATTTTAGCACATTGCCTTTCCTATTAGATTCTTTATGAGGTTTTATGATTTATTTGTCTTAGTTCTGAATTTATATATTTTATTGGAAGTCCGAGGTGTAAGTACACCCCCTTGCATACCCCTCCCGGCGCCTATGTCTATAATGCTACGAATAATGTAAGTGTATTCGTAGCTATAATCCATATAATCGTTCGTTTATCAAAAGTTTGGTCTATCATAGCTAGAGTCAGAACTGTCACGGGCAGATAATTTCTATGAGTAAACAGTAACACTTCACGTTTGGTTTCTATGGTAAGTTTTGAGTGACAAAGCCGTTTTAAGAAATGGCTGCCCAAAAACAAAAAGGTGTCCATTTAGTTCCGTAACTTATAATTATAAATTACAAACACGTAAATTGATCATTAATTAGGTGAAAAGTACTTACCTAATTAGATTGCTTGGACCGTATTGAATGCGGGATGAGCTGTAGTCTGAAACAAGAGACGTTGGAATTATTTAGAATCCTTGAGAGACAAGAGGATGTAGTGAAGCGTTGTTATTAACAATTAGTGCGCCCAAAAGTGGGCAATTTACCTTGTTTTGTACAAGAGCTTTAAATTGCTTAGTACCATTAAGACGGTGGAAGTTTGCTGCTTCTCCATACAAAGTGTTTTTATAATTATCAACAAACTTAGGTACGTAAAACAACGCTTGTATTGCATAAGGGTTTAGACTCTAATATATATATTTATAACATACTAGTGATCTGCCCCCGCTTCGCACGCATGCAATTTGTACAACGTGTAGAGATTTCCAGAAAGGTGTTGTCATATTTAAGGGTGATGTTGGGTAGCTGATATATAATACATTAAGGAAAAATGTCAAAACATAAAAAATGTGCATTTTTTCAAAAAAATCCACCTAAACAACGATTCAAAACTGCTGAAGAAATGACTTTTCAAGCAGTCTGATGAAGTTGGTGAGATCAAATCTGTGATTGAACTAAAGTAAATGTCACCAATTTAAGCCGGATTAAATGTAATAAATGATACTTATTTTCCATAACGAAGATTGTCAACTTGCTAGAACCATAATATATTTAGCGAATCAGCAGAACCCTATTTAGTAATAAGTAGTTATTTATGATATAGTGCGGTAAGTTGGTTTTTACAACCCAGTAGGGGCTTACCATAGTTCCGAGTTTGTAAAAACTAATTTCTGCACGTATGTCATACAGCGTGTTTCAATACATTTGCGAGAAAACAGTACAATAGGTAATGAAACCAACTTTTTGTATATATATCAGTCTAAAAGTCGTAACAATCTTTGACGTTTCTAATATGAAAATGGCGCGAATTTGCAAACGGCGCCACAATCGCATGGTGAAAATTAGAACTACATCTTTCATTTATTTATTATTAATATTCTTCTCTCATTTTCTCTTTAGAATTAAAGTGAGACCAACATATTGAGCAAAAGCGCTTCCAAGGAGGTTCGATCATTCAGCTTATTTATTCTAGGATTGTGAAACTCTTTGGTGATATTCTTATTTATTTTTTATGAAATTAAAAAAAAACAGTAAAGAATTAAATACCTAAGTACATTATTTAACCGCACATTTCATTGTGTGGTGTGTAAATTTTAATTATCAAACAATGTATACACAGGCTTCGTAAATGCACTTTTTGAGCAAATGTGTTGAAAATATTATTTGTGATTTTCTGAACAACATTTTGTACAGGTAGGGAGCAAACGTAATATTGAACATGTTGAACGTTAAGTGTTCCCTGAGATACGTCTCACTCGGGAACGTAATGTTGTAGTAACATGAGGAAGAAGCAATTAGTATATTATAAAGTCGGCTCGGAATATATGTATTCAGAATTTACCTTATTTCTCGCCGTTATTTTCAGTAGGTAGTCTGTGTTGTTTAGTGAGTTGATCATTATTTCTAGATTTGTTGCTATTATTTTATGTTCTTCTCAACTATAATATGTATCTACTTATGTGTGAAATATCGTCTTCTTTGTTGAAGTTTGTAGTTTTTCGAAATAGTTTATGATTTAGTAATGTTAGGTTAGGTTACCAAAAGATGATTAATTTTAATTTTATGATTTACTTATGTTAATACTATAGTTATGTGCGTACATCAGTAGCTTTAAATATTAACAAATTATTTAAATTCACTAAACGTTTATACGTAGTTAGGTATACAAATAGCATTTTTCTGAACAACATTTTGTATGGAAAGCAAACGTAATGTTGAACGTTAAGTGTTCCCTGAGATACGTCTCACTCGGGAACGTAATGCTGTAGTAACATGAGGAAAGAGCAATTAGTATAAGTAATATGAAGTCGGCGCGGAATATATTCAGAATTTACCTTATTTCTTGCTGTTATTTTAAGTGTGAAGTGCTTAGATTCTTATTCCCAGATTTTGTTGCTGTTCTGTAATGTTATTTTGAATCCTATTTGTATATGACATAAGGTTGTTATTATAATTAGTGAATGTTATTAATGAACTACCCTACTAACATCACTGAATGAATTCCTGAATTTTACAGAATAGGGAACGTACACGAACTATAGGTGGCAGCACAAATCGTCACGAGAGCCAATAAGTGGTAAAAAATAAACTTATCAGCCGGTCGATTCTGTCGACATCTTACGGTGTTCACCTCGGCGGAGTGAACGACAAGTAAGCTGTCATTCCATCTTATTTGTATGGTTTGACAACTCACCTGTCGTGCGCCCCGCCCAAGTGTTCACTTCAACATGTTTACAGAATCGCACTGCAGTTTTGTCATCGTGTTGCTGTCAATGTTCACAATATTCTAGATCGTTTTTATTATGATTAAAATGATAAAATTTGGGCTCCGGAAGGAAAGATTTGGTTTGTATAAAGTCTCAAACCAATTAATATGCTTCTGCAAATAGATTATGTGTTTCTAGGACCTTACCTATATAACAACAATAGTTCTAAACAAATAGTTTATTTTTTAGGCAATAATTAAACCATAATTATAAGACATTACTAGTTATATTTTAACTTTATGTGGCTATAATAAACACACTTCTTTCTAAAAAAAAGTTTTCTACACTAATATTATAAAGAGGAAAGATTTGTTTGTTTGTTTGTTTGTTTGTTTGTTTGAAATGAATAGGCTCCGAAACTACTAGACCGATTTGAAAAATTCTTTCACCAGTAGAATTGTACATTATCGATGATGGACATAGGCTATAGAATATTTTCAAAAAAGTTAGGGATCCGTATGAAAACTTCGATAATGTAACCCAAGGTGTGAGAAAAAATCCTTATATCGCGTACGCTGCGGAATCTATTGACAATAGAGCAAAGTGATGTACTACAGTTTTATAGAGGTCATCAATGTCTACAAAAAAGTCCGCGATACCATATGTCTAACTACTATGGTTAAGTCACCATGACCGCTTTTTGTTCAAATTATTCAAGTAAATCTTTGGTGATTTGAAAAAATGGTGATTTCGGTGTCATGATATCAATCCTTATCCATTTAAATGGTTTGATAATTAAGGTTGATTATGTCCGTGTAAATTACACTTTAAATTATTCAAATCGGGGAGGGAGGAAATTATAGTTTGCTTCAATTTACGTCGGAATTCTATGAACAACCTAAAAGTGGGATAATTGAAACAGATCATGTAGGTACCTAACAATTTTTGCATAATCAACCCCTGACGGGCTGAACGGGGTGAACAGTTGCGCTGAACCAATAATGAGAATCGTTGTGCTTAATTTTCCAAAACTAACCTTTATAAGGGGATATGTATAGGGGGCGTTGCAGTTTGTGGAGTACCTACTATTCCCACGCGGACGAAGTCGCGGGCGAAGTGCTAGTATTTAATAAAATTGTTATTCGACTTTTAAATTTATTATTCTATTTTCAAAAACTTTTTTTTTGCCATCTCTAAGGGCCACTATTCCACTGTGAAATAACACAAAACTAAATAAAAACCTTCAAATAACATCGCTACAAGTAAATCTGAAACACGAAACAGCCCATTGAGCTGGAACACGATAGTTAAGTGGTTAATCTGGCTGTCTATTGGTTTGTATCGACAGTCCTAAGCAAACGTCTTGTGTAGAATGATGTTTGCTCTCAACCAATAAGGGAGCGAGTTCTTTTTGTGAATGCGTAGTGTTGCTGATGTCTTAATTAATGTTTAAACTGTTTTATTGGTTTTGTGGATGTTCTGGTTTGCGTGTATTTGTTACTAGCTAAATATAGGTAGGAGTAAACTGAGTAAGTACCTACTTTCTTTAGGTGTTTTTTCCTATCATAAGTCCTTTTGAAATTGGAAATTTTCTCTTCTCTAATCAGCTCAGTCGCTATGATAAAGGAATAAAACTCTCGATTTATGTCAACAAGCCTTATCTCTAATTTGATTGATTCTAGTACCGTTAGTCGATTCAATAAAGTGTAACTTAATTTATTGGTAATCTTCTGAGTGATGTGTATTCATGAGTGTGCACCACTTTTACTGAGGACACCTAACTTGAAATCGCAAAAAAACAGGTGTTCTCTACGTTTATTTAAGTTACGCAAACATAAATTTACTGAACAGAGAGAACATTTACTTTTCATGTTTCAGATGCCATATTAAAAGTTGTTCTTAATCGTGAGGACTTTCAGCCCGTAAAGGAGAATATACTCTATGGTTTGTTGAGCATGTATTTCTGTAAATCCCCTGTCAAATGTTAAGCAATAGCTAGCTGTTATCACTAGTTAATGATCGGCCGAAATAGCAACAACTTATTGAATCACTGGAAATGAGATCTGACAGAAGATTTGGCTCGTAGAAACCGGGTGAATTAGAGATCTATATTCGGTAATGTAGGTCTTCGACCGTTGCGCAAACCGCAAACGGTTAGAACTGATTTTATTAAGTACAGGGCCTAAACCACCAACTCTTAAAGCAGTATTACTTTAATATTACTTCCAGTGGGAAAGAGAGGGAGCTATACGTCCTGTATAGCTCCGTCTCTTTCCCACTGGAAGTAATATTGAAGTAATACTGCTTTAAGAGTTGGTGGTTGGGCCCCAGAGGCCTTATACGGATATAACAAATATGGAAATCGAAAAAACAGGCATTTAAAGTTTTTTAGTACCTATATTTTCATTTCAGTAACGTTCACATGATGTAATAAACGTGAGATTTACCAACTATTGATATAATTTCTTAACATATAACATTTATATACTCTAAAACTTATTTTGTATAACATTATTGGATATAACGTTCATTTAATCGAATCTGTCGAATCGGGTCTATCGTTTAAAATGTATTTTGATACCAAAACATTTACGCATTTCTAAAATAGCATTTAACTTGAAATTAAAGATTTACTGTCTTAAAAAATCAATATGTTGTGCTACAAAAGTTAGTGACAGAAACCAATCGCTGCAAAACCGACTCCACGTAGTCTTGTCTGCCCTACCCCTAGAGTTTAATTAAAGCCCGCGTAGGCGCGGAGGGGCGAGGCGGCTCGTGGGCTAAGGACCAGGTGTTTCAACACCCGCCGCTGCAGCTGAGGTTGGCCAGCAACCCGAAGCTGCGGTTGTCCAGGAAACCACCTGCGCCGTGCTCGCGTGGGACCGCTGGAGCCTCGCAGTGTTGGAGCCGTGACAGAAACCATGTGTGCTGCATGTCGTATGCTCGCCTGCTTGCTGCGTGCTTGCTTGCATGGTGCATTCTCAGTCCCATAGTAAAAGTTGTCCATAATGATGAGTACAAGAACCCCTTAAGAGGTATTACGTTTATTCTGTTACACGTTGTATTTTTTTTTTCGTATCGCCGTTATTGTCACCAGACGGAGTTCATCTAGTATCAATGCAAATTGATGTTAACTTTAAACTCGCAATTTAATGGTCGTTTTAGTGAAACTAAAGCTAGTCCTGCGTATAGGGTTAATAACTAAGAACGAATATAAAACCCAGCATTCCTGCAAAACTCATACATATCTTCCATAACTTTTAGAAAAACAACTCTGTAGCTCCTTTGTAACATTCTAGTAAAAAAAAAACAAAAAATTTAAAAAATAACGTTTGTGTCATTCGAGGCACGTAGCGTAGTCGTTGGGATCAATCAATCAATCTCAACAGGTCGTAAATGTCCTCTACTGGACGTGATTCTCCGTCATAGTTGCGAAGAACGGGCACAGGAGGTATTGGCATAATCACTAAGGTTTCACACGAGTGGATTTCGTAGGGGGCGCTGATGTAGAAATGGGGAACTGGTCTTTTGAGACGCATTTTGACATCCTCGCTAACGGTTTCAATGAAAGCAGCGTATTTCTCGACCTATTTATATTCTAAAAAATCTCGATCTCTTAACGACTCTTGCGGTGATAATAAAGTTTCTATAAAGTTTGTAGGACGCAGAGTCCTGACATAAATTGAGAAATGGGTAATGCAATGATGATATGACTAATTCAGTGCCCGAAAAAGGATTAAGCTAAGAACAATTTAAACTTTGTAAAACATGTTTGTTGTGACACTATTCACAGTCATGTCTACATCACGACAACCTCTGTAGGAAATAACCACAATCCACCTGATATAGTCCTCGGTTCCAGGTTAAAGTTATGGCATCTTGTGCACCGAGCTTCTCGCTCCCCGGAACATATTTTGGAAGTGAAAAGCAGCTGTTTGAGCACCCTGCACACTCTACCTGTTTAGTAAATATCGAGTAAACTGTGGTTAAGGTTTGAATAAACCTAGATAACTGGTAGGAAAATATGTGATGAAAAGGTAAGCCTGTAAGTAAAGTTACTTTCATAAGTCAAAAGAGATGTGTTTAGCCTAAGATAAGTGGTACTTAGTTGGCTTGGTTGCAAGCGAGCAGTGCCTTTATTTAAATCAAGCTTAATCCTCGAAATGGCGCAAAGCTTTCTTGATCAGTGTAAATCTAAAACACGTTACGAGTTAGTAAGACCACACATGGTTGTTTTCCACATTTTCACGAGTAAATAAAACGGGAAGCCGTCTATCTTAAGAATCGTTTTTCTAAATTACTTAGGTTCGGCCGGGACCCCATTAGTCGGTCCTCGTTACCTTCCGAGACAAATGGTGCGAGGCGCGAAGAGTTGGCGCCTTCGCCGAGCCGTTTATTAGTATTAACAAACTTTGCCACCGAGATCATTTATACGAATGAAAAAATAAAACTAAGGCGAGGGACGCTTGAAATGTGTTTTAATTGAGAACTATTCCTCCTTTATTCCACTCGACCAGTCTTAATTTACAGTTTTAATGTTGAACAACTTTGTTTAAAGTTAAACTTTGTTTATTTACAGAGTAAATAGAATGTGTTGAAGCGACGTAAACGTCCACAATGAAGCCTCCGACAGTATGTTTTAATTTAAGCGAAACTCATCAACTACTATCATGATATATCGAAATTAAAACATATTCCGGGACGTAGGTATTAATTTGTGTGCTCTCCCGGGCGAGGGCGCCCGACGAAAGGTATTACGAAAATTTAATTGAAGTTTTGATTAAGCACTGTTGCACATGGCGGGCTCATTGATCACGACGTTATAAAGCTCAGGCTTAAAAATGTGGTCGACATCATTACCGACTACAATGTGACATGTTTATCCAACTGGAAACTCGCCTTTAATTACTATAAGTTTCCGTTTGACTTAGTAAAGTAACATTCTAAAACAAATTTTATGTTCCGCTCACCCCTTTGTAAAATTGAAAGTCTTTTCCTCGGATTTACGAAACGAACGACCTCGACTATCCGAAAATCTGAGCATTGGATACTTCTCAGCTCGTTTTAGAGTTAAACGTGGGTCTTAAGGATGAAGGATTAAGGTGAAAAGTGTATTGGATAATTCGAGTAGATGTGACGTTTCGTTCTTAGTTACGTAAACAAATAATGGGAGCAAGGGATTGATGGAAGTGAATGAGTCCACGTCCTACGCAAACTTGTGCAGTATCCGAAGCATTGTTGTATTGAGGACGTTTGGGATGTCGAACCACCGGGAAAATATTGATCTTTTATAGTTTATTCAATATCGAATACCTGAGTGGATACCTCCTCAGTTAGAAAATTGTAATGTGATGGAAAAAACAGTCACATTCCGCGCTATTTCACGCTTTTATTTTCAGGTTTTTTTCTTTCTTTTATTTTTACTTCGCTGTTATGATTTTGTGAATAAAATTCAATTTTTGGGCTGAAAAACTTTTTCTTTAACTTCTTCTTCTTAACTACAACCAACTTTGAACAAGGGAGCACTGAGTACTGGCCACATTTATGGTTCAAAATCGGGTGATATCAAGCATTAAACCTTTCTAAAACCATCTAGAATATACCTGGAAATAGTAACCAAGCAAAGGGATCAAATTCTATGCTTCATGGCACAAAAGAGAAGCCTATGGGATAATAACACACAGGTTTAGACGGTATCTACCAAACCTTTGGTATTGGGTTCGATCCCCAGGGCATGCAAAGTGGTATTGGGTGTTTCTGTCAGCCCGGAGGTGCAATTGCGTCGGTAAATAGCGTTAAGCTCGCCCTCAATCTCATGGGACCCAATTCCGTCATCGACGTGCTGTCAGTGAGTGTACGCTGAAACACTTCTGTCTGCCGGAATTAAGGGAGGGTTGGAAGCAGGTTTGACGTTAATACAAATGACATTCCACTTATAATTGTGACGGTCTGTATGTTAGGATGTTTGTTTGATGAACATGCTGCAACGGCTGAACGGATTTGGAACAAACTTTGGGCCATCGGTTAGACCATGACCTGGATGAAGGTAAATCTTTATAGTGCGTACCTACCCTTTTTATTTAAGGATGGGAAATCATCAAATGACTCCTTCCGCTCTACGTGGAGTGGGAGGGAGTGTCAGACTCTTACTAACTTAAACCCATCCGTGTTCCTCCTAATGCCCTTTGCGTTCCAGGGCCACGGTGACTCTTTCGAACAAATTCCGCCACCTTGGGAGTCTCTGGCCCTAACGGGCCCCGTCCTTTTTGCTGACATCTCTTTGAGGCGCGCGGGGAACACAACGTGCCGTTGAGCTGGGCCTGGTAATGAGATCTTTTGTGACTCTCAAGCAGGCACGTAGGCGAAACCGTAAGCAAAACCTAGTAACTAATACTTTAAGAAACCACTTATGTCGTTAAAGAAAATATGAAGAAAAATAATTTCACTCTAAGAGGGTTTTAGGATCTAATGGTGCTATAAAAGTGACTGAGGGAATCTAAAGCATAAAGTTTCAAGCGTAGCATTACTAGCTACGAGGTTTCCATATTTGTACAAATTCCCGGAATACTAAATTCTGCTAATTGGTTAGCTTCAAACGATAATATCTGCCGATACTGCAATTTGATCAAATTTGAAATGTGGAACAACTGCTACCGGGACTAGGAGACCACCTATTATCATCGTAACGTCATTAGGCACTTTATTATTCTACACTTTGTACACCTCATAATAAGCACAAGACAAACATTTATAAAAGCAATTGCCATGTGCGGTCTTAACGCACAGGGAAATCTTTTACAGACAACTTTTAGATGGATTGCACGAAAGAACTTATTATTTTAATTTTATAATTTTATTTTTTATGCGCCAAGCTAGGCCCAAATAAACCCTTTTTCTTTCTTTCTATGAACTGCACGAAAGGAGATAGATTAAGGGAGTCAGAGGTAATCTGTGGTCAGAGTATAATATAATATAATTATAGAAAATACACTACCGGCATATTGATACACAAACATACTACTTTAATATGCTACATAATAATTTACTTTTTTGCTGGACTTCAAAGGAATGAAATAATTAATTATTTCGCATGAACCTACCTATAAGGGCATTTATGAAAAATCATAAGATAGGTGCACACCACTTGGTACTTTCCTTAGGCCTATGAAACACTCTAAATGTTCCTACTCTCGATAAATAAATCTATAAGTGTAAGTCTTTTAGCCTACTTAAAAGAAAACAACCAAGATAGAGATCTATTCGTCTACAAATAAATTCCCCATTAACTAAATAAAAGAAACCTCTTCTCTTCCAACACTTTGCAAGGCATTGCATTACGGCCGCAACAGAACAGAAACAACCGCCATCTTTTAAAATTGCGCGGGAAAGTATAATAATTCGTATTATTATATTCGTGTCTGACACTAATATCTCGTCTCGACCGCTTGGGGCAACTGCAAGCAAACGATGAAACAGCTTTAATAAAAGTAAAACGTATTTAACACCTAACCCGGTAAGCTGTTTTGCAGTCGCGAGTGATGCGGAAAGAAAACTCCCATTGACGTTATTTGTGGTAACTGGTACGTTAGGTACTACTGGGGATTAATTAATGCGTATAAAGCAAGATTTTAGAAGTTATTAAGTCAGATTCCACTGAAAATTGTATGAGTTTTTGGATCTAGAATCGAGAGTTTCCACTGAAAGCTTCGACTACCTTAAACTGCTACAAAGCGTCGTTTTGGTTGACTTGAAAGAAGTACGAGTAAGTGATTCAAAATAATAGTTTTTGGGTAGACCACATCCTAATATTGGGGGCTCAAGACCTGCTTCACTACCAACATAGCAACTCAATCGGCAAATAATTTCGTTATTTATGATGATAAATAAAATAAATAAATAATGATATGCTTGTATCACTAGGTACCCGACGGAGTACCCAGTGAAACCCTGAAAACAAACCTGCCAGCGATGCGGATTTTGTTCGAAAGAGTTACCGTGGCCCTGGAACGTTAAGGGCACTAGGAGGAGCACGGATGGGTTTTTGTCAGTAAGAGTCTGACACTCCCTTCCGCTCCACCCAGAGCGAAAAGGAACATTTGATGATTTCCCATATATAAAAAAAGCCCTGAAAACGATGCCTATAATTAAAATTGTGTTTAATACCAAATATAATTTCTGAAAATCACATCTTAGGTAAAAAAAAGGATTATTGTAAGAAAACATTTGCTTTCCTTAAAACAAAGGCATTAAGCCGAAAAAGAAGGATTTGGTTAATAAAACGAACTACAAATGAAATTAAAACAGTGAATCTCCTAAAAAGATTTTTAGAGGAATTTAAGTTGAAGAAGGTATTCCAATCTTTTAATAAAGGACCTAAGACTCCGATTGAAAAGAGGCTTTTCGGCTTAATTTTAGATTCTGGGAAAGCGCTGTAAAAATGGTAGAGCAAACATCAGAATACTTACTCTACTAAGGGTCTAATTAAAAATGATTGATGAATCTGTCATGTTAGTTGCCAAGAGTCTGAGAAAATAGGAGCTGTTTGATTCTTTATAGAATGTATATTTTGACTACTATTAAAAATTTACATGAATGAATGTTTGAAAGATGTTAATAAAATAGTTCGATTAGTGAACAAAATATTAAATTATAAAATCCGTCGAAAAATAAAGAAATAAGGCGCTGTGATCAACAAAAATTGAAAAATTGCTGGTTTTCTAACGTAATTTTAACCAAATTTGTTTAGTTTCAAGCTGCAGAAAAAATATAATATGTTAATTTTAACTATAGTTCAAAGAACTCTGTTGTTTCCGAAACATATTTAAAAATAAAATCCTTGATAGAAATGATCGTCAAAGTTACTAACTAGGTAACTTTGTTAACATAAAGTTAACTTTGCCCCTAGATTTTTTTTCTTCCGTGCCTAAATAAAATTTATACCAAATAATGAACCGAATCTTAAGAGCGTGTACGCCGTATGTCATTTCATACAAACTTTCAAGTCCTTTTTCTTCTAAATGCATGAACCAATTTTAACTAAACTTGGTAGGCATACGCTAGATATCCAGGTCTAAATAGTTATCAGAAAACATTTTTGAAAAAGAGTTCAGGGGGAAGGATATAGTGATTTTTCACTTTCTCAAAAATGTTTTCTGATAACTATTTAGACCTGGAAATCTAGCATATGCATACCAAGTTTCATTAAAATCAATTCATTCATTTTGAAGAATAAGGATTTGAAAGTTTGTATGAAAAGCCGTACCGCGTAAACGCTCTTAATGCACAACATTGTTGTGTTAGATTTTTAATAGCTCAACTTAGTTCTGAGTAAATCGATAAAATACTTCATATTAGGCAATAATTTGCAAGCATTGTGTCGTCGCGCTTCTCTTTCTTTTCTATACAGTCCGAGAGTGACCGAGTTTTTGCTGATCACAGCGCCTTAACGCGCTTTTAAAGTTCCTTCTATCCTTGTCTCGCATATTTTTAATAACGGCGCAAATTCACTATGGCGTGACTCGCGAGTTACGTCATACGATGTCTTTAAAAATGAATTTGATTTTAAAAATCTCACGTCAAGTTTTGTATTTTTTAAACTTTTTACACAAATAAAAATAACTACAAAGTATAAAATAAATTTAATTTTGGAAGTCGGTGTCAAAAAACGAAGAAACCACAGCGTATACGACGAAAGTACATTTTATTTGTAAAAAGTTTTTTTCCATTTTGCTTATTAAATATGAATATGTAAACCAACCACCGTTTCTAGATAAAAGGATATAACAATTACAAAATAATGGAAACCTCATCCTTATTTTCTTTTCATTTGAAAACCCACTTTCTGGATCGTATTATATAGAACTTAGTTTTCATTCAATAACTTTAGATATTTATTTTCGTTCCTCGCTGCGGGCGCTATTCTTTCTACGCAAAATTATAAGTAAACCGTCTTAAGACGAACTGACTCAAATTGCTCGAGTAAAACATAAACAGAAAGTTTGGAATAAAATGGCGTATGAAGTTAAAACATGGCCGATCCCGAGAACTTGGCGCAAATACAACGACTTGAAATGAACGAATGAATTAAATTATCAACTGAACTGTAACTGTTTCATAATAAACAATTTTTATTTGTAAACTAGTTCAGGGTTTATCTGGAAACACTTTAGTATTTTGCAGGCACAGGTAAATTTGATATCGGCCGGCTTTCCTCTCAGATTTCAGTAGGAGGCGCCAACTAACGGGATTTCTGCGCCAGCTTTGTTTGCAGGAGAGGAGTTAATATATATTCAACTATGCGACAGAAGTTTCTTAGTTAAGGATAGCTTATTTTTTTCAACTAGCCGCTGCAGTGCGCCGTGAAAAGTCGTAATTAACGTGGCTTTCAGCTCGACCCCAGCCAACAGTGGGCTCTCATAGGATTGTCATGACAAGAATGCAAAGCTAGTCGCATTGTTACGCAAATAAAAAAAGTTCCACTTTTAAAATCCTCGCTCTGTGTTAGTGGTTCCAAACTTTGATAGGGAACACTTGTAATATGAACTTGTATTGGAATTTGGCTACAAACTTTGTTACCAGAAGATTATCTGGAAACTACACAGCTTCTAAGTTACTAAGTTTTATCAAATCGGATTATCTGTAACACGGCGTTATGTCGCAGATTGGTGTTAACTTTTTAAATGAAGAGTTATAGCGATCTTTTGCGAATAGGGGTGATAAATTGTGGGTTAAGGGGTGTTACGTGTATGTGGAGTATTATGAAAATTATGCGATTTTTTCATAAAGTTTAACGCGGGAGGTTGGCAGGTGGGAGGGGGGTTCACCGCTCTAATGAAGCCAGGATGCGCCCGCACGTTATTAAGGGATCACTCCCAGCCTTTTATGCGCCATGAATAGTGTGTTTTATTAACTTTATTTTAATGCTAGCTGAGTTTTTTTTTCAGTGGTAGTTTCTACAATATGAATGTGTTTTTGCAAGATTTGCTGTGTGTTTATTCGTGTGTGGCGGGTAGACACTTCATTAACAATGTTGGGGTTGAAATACGGAAAATATTTATACATTTATTGAATTGATGTTATGAAAACATCTTATGGAATGAAACACTATTAATTGTGATTACGTGTATTTATCTGACTTGTTTCATACTTAACTTATTTCACTGAACTATGTAAAACTTAATCACAATTCTTAGGAATCAATAATAATATAAAATGGATATAGGAATAACCACAAACGATACCATAAATTGGTCAGTTACCTTCACCTATTACTCATCCATCTGCCTAGCCTTTTCCCAACTACATTGGGATCGGCTCCCAGTCAACCCGGATTCAGCTGAATACCAGTATTTTACGTGGAGCGGCTGCCTACCAGACCTCCACAACCCATTAACTGGGTAACACGGTACTTCTTGGCAAGACTAGTGTCAGATTTTCTGGCTTCTGACAATCCGTAACGACTGCCAAAGATCTATAAATGACAGCCGGAACCAACGGCTTAACGTGCTTTCCGAGGCACGGAGGAGTCTCGGTATGTTAATATGGTCACCCATCCGCATACCAACCTCGGCAAGCGTTGCTTAGCCACGAGCTCCACCTATTACTATAGTTAAAAGGTCCATTTTGACAGCAGGATACAACAAAGAGATTTATTTCATGTCTCTTTCCTTACTAATCAAAGCGGGCCTTTAAAAAATGTTTCACTAAAACTACCTCCTTCCCTATATAGTAACCTCTGAGAACATTATTTATTCCCTGTAATAAAATCTCGAATAAATAAGTAAATAGCAGGTGTAGTATCTCATTTAAATGTTCAGCAGGTGTACATTAAGCCGACTGGATACAGGACTGTGGCTTCACCGAAATTGAATTTAAAAAATATTACCTACTCGCGAACTTGGCTGGACTCCAACAGACAATACCTTCCGTCGTCTTATATATTCATTTTAGAGGAATAAATACTTACAGGGCACAAAGAGTAGTCACACAGGCTTGTTAGTAAAAGAGCCATGAAAATGATTATAGTACTGAAGACGGAAATAAAAAGCGAAACGCTGCTTTATTTTCTGTGTCTGTTACTAAACATTGAGGTTTTTTCATGAGAACTAAGATTCTTTAAGCTTTCATGAATGCTGTGTCTGGCTGTCATTTTCTTGAAGATGAAGTAAAAACTAAATAGGCACTATATTAATACCTACTTGAATTTATAATTCGAGATTTTATTATTTAAATCCATCGGTACCAACTCAAGTATCGAGGACTTATAGTTTCATATTTATGTACTATAAAAGCTCAAAAAAGTATGGATTGCAATGGTATATTTTTTTTTGAACGACAGAGCTTTGTAAACATTCATAATTACCTCGAATTTTGAATTCAATTATAATTAAGTTTATCTACACTCACAACGTAATGTTCCAAATATGAGTTCAAAAACGAATGCATAAACACGTACTTTTTTTTCGTGGATAGGTAAAATTTATAAAAAAATCCATAACAGTTCAACATTTCACTTCGATTTTTAAACAACTACATCATAAAATAACTTTTTAATTTTTATAGCACACTTTTACTTTTTAATTTATTGGCGCGGGCTCATTGACTTAAGTCAAGTAATAAGTGGCAGCTTTATCCTTGTCTATGGATGCGTGCGCTGCGCAGTTATTCGAATACGCAATGAGAATATCCGCCTTATTGGAATAAACTATTTTTCCACTTATTTTATTTCAACTGTATGAGTGAAGATAAAATAGTGTATGCAACGGCATATAATTAGGTATTAAAACACTCGTGTGATGCTATTATCACCTGCTCCGACTCGGCTACGCCTCGTGTGATAAACCCACACTCGTGTTTAATAACCCCTTTTATATGGTCGTTTCATAAACTACTATTAATTTTAATACGGTGTTTAAAAACAAGACTTTCAGCTTTATCCCAAAACATCAAAGTCAAAAATCAAACGCTCCATTCAAGTTTCGGTTTCCGTGAAAATATTTAGATGATCGTCGCACAGGTCGCTGTTTTGTCCGCAAACAACAGCGTTACCACCTGAAACTTTTTACATTAGCCGTACCTACGTCCCGACTCTGTTTGTTTCGTGCCTTCGAACCTGGGAACTACGGTGCACAAGTTTGGGGTCTCATTTTAAAACTCCCTACCCTCGCCACGGGTAAATTTTAATCATAAAGAGACAATAGACCAAGGTATACGCTCAACTTTCCTCAGACTGATTTACGCGATATTTTTACCCCGTATTCAACTGCCTGATTTTATTTTGCGGTTATTTGCAACGAATGCCTTTAATAATAGTCCGCACAAATCTTCCTGGCGGCGGCGGCCCGATATTAGCACGAATGCCCATTTTTAGGTAATGGTCCGAAGCGGGTTAAAAGAGGGTGAGTGGCTAACTAATGAGAAATGTTGGCTATATAATAGCTTGCAATACGGAATCAGGTGGTGAAGTACGGCGTTGTTACACATTTATAAAAAAGCTAAGTGTTTTTAATATTAGTAGCCGTTAAAAGCCCATGATTCCTTCATTGTCGTAAAATCTACTTCGTGCTAAAGATACGGTCATACTTAATTCAATTTTCAGTAATTTATGACATTTCCATCTGCAGCTCTCCGAAAGTCAGGTATAATAAAATGACGTCTTATTTCCTTTTACTATAAGCAGTCGTAATGTAAGGCAAAAATGTGGCACTGGAAACTGTCCAACGAGCAACGAGCGGTATCTACACCGGAGCAATATATTTTACATTCAATTTGAGTAAAATGGACTTCGTATTTATGTTTTATTTACACTCGTAATTTTGTTACGGATCGTAACATTGAATTAACGCAATTTAAATTCTTGCGACGTCATTAACAAACATGACTTTTCCTCTAAATTGATATTCAAATTGTAATTATTATGCTGGTCCTGTATACTTACTTTATTTCTCATGATTTCTTATTTAATGTAATAGCTGCGAAAGATAACTTGCAGGAAGAATGAGAAAGATGAGAAAGCTTTTGCTCCAAATAATTTTAATATTCAATTATTCAAGATTTTCAATTTTCAAGGAAAAGATTATAAGATTTCTTAGCTGGTTTAAGCCGTAATGAGTTTCCGGTATAACAGTTTAGTGGGATGAGGTTTGGAACCACTGCTTCATTTGAGCAAGGAATCTATTAACGGAATTACCATCAAGTGGGCCTCTGGCCCTTTAGCGCCGTCGCCATCGCACGGAGAGCGTTGATTCAAGATTAAAAGAGATTGCACTAATGAAAACAACTTTAGAGCTTGAGCTTTTAAGTTTTTAAACACTGTGGAAGTTTAAACTATTAGCTCGAACTTGCTAAAAGAGAAAATAAATCTTGAACTGCTGGAAAATGTAAGTAACACTTAGCAAAGAAATACACAGGGTTGTTCTCCAGTTTCCTACATTGCTATCTAGTGACACATTTAAAGTTCCGCATTTATTTTCGAAGTCTGACTGTTCAATAATGAGGTAATCTGCCTAGCTGGATGATTTCGACGCGAATAAAACAACGAGATCAGACGTAAGGGCATAAATCAGTTTACGTCCAACAATCTGTCTCCGAGAGGAAGTTAATCTGTTTAATTATTTGGCAAAACAAGAGTTTTAAATGACGTTCATTTGAAAATTTATTAGCCAAGTTGTAAACGTTTACGATAAGCCGCGGATTGTTGGTTAGGAAATCAGATAATGTAAATAAATGTGAGAAATATGGCCTTTCGCCGGCTTCTGCGGGCTTTATCCACCAATTATTTCCATAAGGCATTACGGGGAAACGTTTAATTTATTCATTTTGGATTAAGTGACATCAAAAGATTAGGACCTCGACAAATATGGTGATTAATAAATCAGAAATTCATGTTTATTATAAAGCTATGAAATTACTGTTTGAAGTTGTTTTTCACTCCTGTCTGAGTGAAAATGTACGACTGTGAATTGGTCTCTTGAAAGCAGAATCTTGCTCACTTTCCACGAAATGCGATGCTCGAATATTGTAATAGACAAGAGAAAGCTTCAGGTATGAACACTTTGAACATCTTGGAGGTACAGGAAATGATTAAGCTTTAAACATTCTAACTTAATATCAAACATGTGGAACTGTCTGTCTATCTGTTATGTTTTGAATCAAAACCAATGAACGGATTTCGATAAAAGTCGGCGCGCGGATAACACCAACTGGTTTATTGTAAACTTAGCGAGAAGTGAACTGTCATTCCATCTTGTTTGTATGGATTAACAGCTCACTGGTGGACCGATGACCTGGTGAGGGTCGCGGGTAACTGATGGATGCGAGACGCACAGGACCGGTTGTTGTGGCGACACTTGGGGGAGGCCTATGTCCAGCAGTGGACGTATTTCGGCTGATATGATAATGATGATGAAGATGAACAGCTCACTTCATGTTCACTTCACCTTTGCTTACACGGTGAGATGTTTACAGTTTGCTTGAGCTTCTGGATTCCCATCCAAAAGCTCAAGAAGAAGAAGAAGACTCACTACAAGCTCAAAACACCGAAGTGTTCACGGTGACTTGTAGGTAAAGTTGTCAAAAAATAAAAGGCCCGTTTTGACAGCAGGATATAAGAGAAATTAAATAAATCTCTTTCGCACTCACTGGTAAAGTAATGTTGTATCCTGCTGTCATAACGGGCCTTTTATTTTTTGAGAACTATACATAACATAATAGCACTGCTGATAGCTAGCTTGAGGTAATATAAAAGAGCAGATGACCGGTTATTTTTATTAAATTATGTTATTGATACAATTCCTACACAAAGCAGCACTGAATAAAATGATTGTATATTTTGGAATAAACGGAACCACAAACTTTTATTATTTCACCAAACAAGGCGCCTCAAAGCTGTGTTTGCAATAAAATGAGGCGATGAAAACTGGAACGCAACAATTATTATTATGATCAAGTATTGCTACTATGTATTTTCAGTTAAATAACAGCATATTAGAAGTCTGAAAGTTACTATGCGTGAATTACTTTTTAGCCTAGAAAGATTTGGGCAGCCATTTTAATAATTATCAATTTTCTTTGGGGTTCCGAACCATAGGTTATAAGGTAGGTATAATATTCAATTCCAAATAACATTTTATAATAAATCTTATTTGTTGTACACCTACAGTGTGGTATTTTTAATCCAAAGGTTGACTGGTGTCTGGTGGAGAATCCCTTGTTGCATTAAGTCCGCCCATGTACCACTATTGTACTTACATAAAGTTTAAATAAATAAATATTACTAAGCTTCCGCTAGCCCTCTGACTGTCACAGGAGTGTGTAACATTATAACTGCTATGGACTTGATATACAAAGGGCTACGGGTGCGCGGCGGTGTAAATGTATGGAGTTTAGCTGCGCGCCTGCGACGCTAAGTATATTTCGTTCCTTTGAGGCCATACATTTTATCTTGTCAGCGCCCTGTCCATGCACCCTGTCTGTGTGCCCTGTCCGCGCGCCCCGTCCACGCGCCCTGTCCGCGCGCCCTGTCCGTGTGCCTTGTCCGCGCACCCCGTCCACGCGCCCTGTCCGCGCGCTCTGTCCGCTTTGTATATCAAGTCTCTTATAGGTTAACACTTCGATATGAAAATGTCCAATGGCAATGGCCACTATCACGGCAAATTTCTACATATTAAAATAAAAAAGGTTAAAATTAAGGGGTACATTTAAAAAAAAATATTTATTTATGTTTGATAATTTTTAAAGAAGCGAAAACTATATTTTCGCTTCTTTAAAAATGATCATACATAAAAGTATTTGTAGGTATTACTTAGTGCTAATTGATATTTTACCTTATTTGTAGTCTAAAAACATATTGTTTGTAATAGGCAAATGAGACGGCTGCGTGTATTATTATTTTTAATGATTACCAAAATTGAGAATATAGAATAATTTAAGCGTAAACACTAGTACGTTGAAGTATCCAATTAGGCAGACGTCAAAACAAAGTGAAGTTATTGAGAAGCGAATATTTAATTAATACCTATTTGTTTATTGTTTGTACACGTGTTGTGAACATCAATTAATGACAATGTTTCTTTGAGTAATTACGACTTGCTTCGTTAATTAGGAGCTCATGTACATAAATAATAATAATTGATCAAATGCTGTTATGTGAAATGTAAAGTAAAATTAAAAACCCTATCAGCTCAGGAGATGGCAATACTTAATGTCTCGTAGAACATTACATGGATCGACCCGTTACCTAGGTACAGTCGCCAGCACATCAAGCTACAACAATCTGACAAAATTTATTTAATAGAGTTTCAACTTTATCGCTATAGAATTAGGTTCAAGGTTGATTGGGAAAATTTGACAGCTTCGGGTAGCTTGATGTGCGCGTCTGTACCTCATACTCAAATTACTCAAATGAATCATAAACAGGAATACTAGTGTTACCATTTGGTAATACTGAAACAGGCTTTCCTGCTTACGATGAACCTTAACGACTGGCAAAGACCTACAAATGTATCTTTTTTACGTAACCAGGGAAAAGGCAAAAATAAGGTTTATTTCCTTACTTCTCCATCCTGTTGCGAACTACCCGCTACATACCTCATACTAATAGAACATATTTTAATAAATTAAAAAAGAGTACATTTTGTAACTCAAACATTTTTTATGTGCGTCTATACTAAGACTTACAAGTATGTACAATGTACATACGCCATAATTGAACAATAAATATCCATAACTAAAAATAAGAATAACAATAAATTTATTGCAAGAAAAAATCAGATTATAGAATGATAATTATTGTACAAGAACGTTTGGTTTTCTTTAAAAGTTTACAAAAAAGATTTTCAAAGACTTATGTTAAATCATTGTAAAATAATATTAAGTAATATCATGTTGAAATGTTTGTAAAGGTTATAGTCCTTTGAGATAACCTTTGTAACAAAATACATCGTGATTTGTGAACAAATAGAATAAGAGATTATATGAAAACTGTGTTTTTGAACTATTAGTTGTCCCTACTAATAAAGACCTTGGAAAATCAAATAAAAAAAATATCCTGAGCGATCTCTGGCCAAATGTAACCACATTTTAATTAATAATATTGTTGAAATCATCCTTTTCACATTCAAAATTAGCAACCCTTTATCACAATATTAGCTGTAACACAAAACACTCGCTTGCCAAGAAAACTCCAGAACAGTTTACCTACGTCTTGAAAATTTTTCAAATTCAATTCCTTCGCGACCTGCTCTTCTACTTTGTTTAATGTTCTGCAGGTGTATTCTTACCTGAGTAATAGCTTTAGTGTTCCTTGTTCTAGCCAAAGTAATGTCCGGCATGAATGTTTAAGTAAGTTAAGTCAGCTCCATCTTATGAAGACGGGGGCGATGTAAATCCTGCCGTGTTATGTTGAGAAAACTGGATAAATGGTCAAGAGTTTAGTACGTTGTAGGTAAGTGTTCTTTTAGAATGATTTATGTGTTTTTTCTTTCAATGAGAAGCCGTGTGCCCAATGGAATTTTTCATACGAAAAAATTTTGAACTTACATATAAATCGTCCTTGTAGTTCCGTATGGTGTCGTAAAAGAATAGCACCATCCTATCACTTTTCGAGGGTGTTGTAAGAGGCGATTAAGGGACTCGCCAGAGAATGGGCAGCAGCATTCTCTATACATCGCAACAGCTTAGCCCAGCCTATGCCCAGTAGTGGACGTTTTTCGGCTGATATGATGATGATGGTATAAATCGTAAACTATTTACCTCTTTAAAAAAATCTTGCTCAGTGTTTACCTTCGTTTTACACGGAACTCTGACAAGAAATTAATTAAAAATTAAATCAAAATATAATGAAATCTAGATCCAAGGGTTAACGCTGTATAGATTGGCAGTGAATTTAAGATTTTTATTTGAAAAGAAGTTTTATGAGTCTTTGTGACAATCTTATTAATCAAATAATATCTACTTACTAACATTTTAGTTAAATTGAAGAGACCTAGGCTCATTTGCGGAGTCAGTGTTCCTTTATAATATAACCAGACGGTCTCCATAAATGTACTACTATGATAGACGCCAGATAAACTTGCAACACCTTTCCTAAATTTACCTTTCCTAATATCCCTTCGTAGATATGTACCCGAAAAATAAATTATGAATCGTTTTTCATTACTAAAAAACGTAAAGGACCCAGATAAAAGTCCATTCAGGACAGCTTTGTCTTTATTTCTGTTTTTGTTATTAAAAAAGTCAATAAATGTAAGTGGGCAATGACCGTTATTGCACATTTATCTAGTAGCTCATAGCTGCCGATCATATCATCGCTACCATCAGGTGAAATGGCGGTCAATTATGAACCTGTAAATAATCCCTACTAATATTATAAATGCGACAGTAACTCTGTCTGTCTGTACCGTTTTCACGCTAAAACGTCTGAACGGATCGTCATAAAATTTTGGCAGACGTATAGCTTTTTTTTTTTTTTTTTTTTTTTTTTTTTTATTGGATGGGAAATCATCAAATGACCCCTCCCGCTCTGGGTGGAGCGGCAGGGAGTGTCAGACTTCTACTGACTAAAACCCACCCATGCTCCTCTCAGTGCCTTTACGTTCCAGGGCCACGGTAACTCTTTCGAACAAATCCGCAACCCTGGTAGGCTCTGGCCTTAACGGGCCCCGACCCATGCTGACGACTGCTGGCTTGGCGCGCGTAGAACACAGCGCGCCGTCAACCCGGGCCTGCTCTGATCGGACGGCGAGCTACCCATTGCTCGCCGTCCACAGGCATCAGTCACTGCGCCATGCTCAGGAGCATCAGTTCCTGGGCGGCGCAGTGGCTGACGTTCAACAGGAGGGGGTGAAATGGGGCCATTACTGGCACTCCATTTCAGCCCCCTCCGGAGCCCGTTGTAGGGGCTCTACTGCGGCTGTTGCAGTAGCAGCAGCCGCAGTGGAACCGGCTTTGGCGGCGGAGGAAGCGGCGGCGGTGGCGGCGGTCGCGGCAGAGACGGCGGTGGCGGAGGGCTTTCTCCGGTTTCCGGCTTTGGTGGGTGGGGCGCAGGCCCTACCCCCAGCCCAGTGGTCGGCCGGCTTGCCAGCTGCCGCACAGACTGCGCAGTGCGGCGCGGCGTCGCAGGAGCCGGCCCTGTGACCGGGCTGACCGCAGCGGAAACATAGACCGCTGCGGTCCACCTCCGAGGTGCATTGAGCTCCTACATGGTGGCCCACCTGGCACCGGAAGCACCTCAGAGGTCGGGGTTCCAGCAGTTTGACCTGCGCGGAAACCCAACCCACCAAAAACCTACGGCCCTCCGAGATGGCAGACGTATAGCTTGGGATATGGAAAAGGACGTAGACTACATTTTTACACGATAACCGACATTCACGTGGGCGGAGCCGCGAACAAACGCAAGTATATCGAAAAAAATGTCCGCGACAGTTGAGAGGCAAAATCTGGCTCTGTTACAACTGTGGTGATCAATAAAGGATATATCTGTCTGTAGCAAAATGAAAGCGTCTAACAGGTTTTAGACAGGACCTAACTCATGACGTTTGGCAAGGATCTTAGCTAGGGCAGTGTTTATTTATTAACCTTTTCCTTCACTTTATTTACACCTAAGTCCTAGATACTAGATTATTTTCTCTTTTATTAGCCCATATAACACGGTACCTAAATTCGTAGGTCAAATGTGGGATTGACACGGAGCATCGTTTGAGCTTTTCCTATCCAGTGAATACGAGCAAACAAGTGTGAGGGAGATAACGCTATCTTGCGGCTGGCCGCATTAGTACTGGTACTAACTAAATATTATTTTCCTGTATAATATGTAATGTTTATACAAGTTTACTATTGAATAAATTAAGTTCTTCACACTTAACAGACAGATATGTTGCTGGGGACCTTGTTTCACTACTTCCTCATTCCAGTTAAAGGAAGAAAGAACTTGAGAAGGTATTGCTCAGTCCATTCTTCGTCTCCACGGGTTGATCCCTTCGTAACCCTTGAGCCAATTCGTGATACTATTTTCTTTCACCCCTCATTCAAATATATTGGTATATCATCTGCAAATTGGAACAATTAAACGTTAGACTAAAATTATTTAGGGTGAAATTAAATTCAATAATTTTCGTGGTGTTCATTTGTTTTCACGAAACTAATCCTTAGATTTTAATGAGGCTTATGTTACTTACTATTAAGAATAGCATACAACAATAGGTTTATCTTAAAATAATTACATATTGTATGTAGATAGAGTTGTGTTAATTAATAGACATATTAGTTATTATGATGAGCTAGTATCAGATTTTGAAATTACATCTTGCTTCTGAATAAACAAAGATGTACCTACATAAACTATCTATTACGTGCCTATAGCTTCTAACTAATTAGCATAAGCATTATATCTACAACCGATAGTTTACATAAAATACGTTCTTCGCTCTGAATATTTGGTGGACTATTACATTGAACGATTTCGCGGCATGCGATTAGTTATCTACCTACTTATACTGTAATCTATACTAATATTAAAAAGAGTTAAAGCTTGTGAGGTTGTAGGGGGTAATCTAATGGCTATCATAGGTATATTATACAAAAAGAAAAATATTTTTGTATATGATAGCCACATTCATGAGGAAGGCTATAGGCTATACGGGAACGGGAAAAAACGGGATATATGCGTATGAAGTCACGGGTAAAAGCTAGTTATTCATATTTCCATACTGCTACAATAGGCCTTTAAGGCCTATTCAAACCTAAGCGGTATTCGCTGCCGCTTTTGGTATAGGTACCTACATACCGCGCGAGTTTCGCTCAGGTATTTAATATCAAGTTCCGCGGCTAGAGCGGAAAAGCTGGTGCCATAGTACCGCATAGGTATTGTTCCGCTTACTGGGCGAAACTCGAACTCGGTATTCTACCCACAAGGATAGCGAAATCCGCTTTGGTGTGAACAGTTATATTACCATAAGACGGGGTAACTTTGACTTTAGAGGTAACTTTGACACGTTCTTTTTTTTAACTACCTACTCTACTTTCTTGACTACTTTTAGTTTTTGCATCTCTCACCCATGCGGACTCGCCCCTAATACATGTTAACCGAATTTTGGGGCTTTATTATAATGAGCCCCAAACACTGTCAAAGTTATCCTTAAAGTCAAATTAACCCCGTATTACCGGTACCGCATACCCACTCGGTTTTCTCTACCGCAGACGGTAGCGAATACCGCTTAGGTTTGAATAGGCCTTTAAAATATAAAAGCGAAAGTAAAGCTGTCTGTCAGTCGGTCTGTCTGACCTTTGTTACCACTTCAGGTCTTAACGGCTGAACGAATTTGAATGTAAATTAGCACAAAAGTAGACCTTGTTTTTCATTATTAATTGATCAGTTTATAATTTAAGTTATATTGGTTATTTAATTTAATTTACTGATTTAAATGTTATTTTTTTTATTCCAATTTATTTGTTTGATTTAAGTGTATTAGTTTTAACCATTTTATTTAATGTTTGATAGTCTGACTTAATTGTTTGTATTAATCCAATGAATGGGTGTAAGTTACCTGATTTAACGAATTTATTATTATTAATCGGACATAGAATACTTTTTAATCATCCTAGTATTAAGGTCCCTTGCGGCCATTTTCTGAGCCGCTGGCAGAAGGCTCATTAATTTCGTAATCTAGAGAGTAAGACCTATTGAATACTCAATCAGAAAACTCCATCTGAGCTCATCAATACCGTACACTATGTATTACAGACGAAACGATTAAACAGTTGAGCATCTGCGAAACATGGTGCCCTGATGACAGGCAACAAGCCAACTAAAACGTATATTAACTAACCTGACGGATGGCAGCCTGTTCAGTTATCCGACGCACACACGCCTCGCGAGCGGATTGGCTGCCGCCAGACACAGCCAAGCTAAGCATAAACTTCAATTATCCCTAGATAATTGTCTACTGAACCAAAGCTAACCCCCAAACTGATATAACATAATTAAACATCCAAATTAATATTAAAAATTTCATCAGAAATCTTTGATCAAATCAACTTTAACCTTTTGTTTGACCCAATTTTTCAAAAAATACCATACGTACAGCCATTACATCCCAGAAGGGAAAATATTTACTTTTTTTCGTCAGACCCCTACGTTTTATCATTTGCATTTTTCATGACCAACTCAATTTAGTATCTACCCAAGGCTTCGGGTCCGTCGTATCTGCTTGAGAGCATCCTATGGGATTTCCTAAGTTAGTTTTTCGACGTGTGAAAATGGAATTTTGATATAGACCGCCTGATTTCATTAAGAATTTAAATCTCTATTACGGTGATAAAATTCGGAAAGTTTTGGTAACTTCCTGTTTTATTTAGGTTTTGTCGGCCGAATAAAATTTTATATCGGTGTCGTCCTCTCCTTTTTCACAGAAAATAAAAAGTGTAAGTAAGAAAGTGAAAGAGCAACGTAATAATAATAATAATAACCACACACACACGAGGTTGTCGACATGTGGAATATGGACTCGGCTGTCATTGTGCCGATGGTCGTTACGGCCAATGGCCTGATGGCCAAAAGCTTCGACGACCATCTGTCGAAGCTGGCGTTGCGCAGTTGGATAAAGGGCCTGATACAGAAGGCAGTACTCCTCGATACGGCTCGTATTGTGAGGAGGTTCCTTTCTCTGAAGCCCTAACCACCGGTAGCTTGGACCTCGCTCCCGACACCGGCGGACTACTATTTTTTATATTTTTAAATGTTTTTTTATGTATTGTTTTTATAGAAATATTTAAAAATGTAAAATATATGTATAAAAATGAATAAAGAGAATAATAATAATAATAATAATAATTTATTCAAATATAAACGTTCACAAAAAATATTAAGTCAACAGTAATAATATTTTCCATACAATTATAGTGCCTAAAAATAAACTAAAAATATTAATAGTATAGGTGCAAGTAATGGTGGTTCGGAATTGCAATGTTAGGTAGCGACCCGAACGTGGTAGTCGATAAAATACGTAGTACCTTAAGTCTTGACACAACTGAGGTAGACGTATTAAAAGCACATTGACATAAAAACAGGCTCCCCGTAACCAAAACCCCATCTAGCGAAATTGCCATCCGCTCGCTCATTACTGGCGGAGCCAACCGCTGGATCCGATATCCCGGCGCACGTGACTAAAGGAAATTGAAATCTCTATCGGTTAATCGAAATATTGAATGGAATTTCTAAAAACAGAATTTTAATTATCCACCCATTTTGACTTGATCACTTCAAAGAATAGTGAGCATCTTTTAATGTTAAGGGCTTGTTGATAGTGGCTTTGTTTCAACATCTATAAGACTAACGACAATTAACAATTCTGCGGTTAGCTCTACATCACCAATACAACGCAAATACATTTTCATAAAACAAAAAACACGATTACATAATGATTAGAAAATCTCCGCTTACAACAGCTTTTGCTTTCCCTTATTTACGTTGTATAGTTATATACGCATTGTATTCAGAACCACCTTTTAGAAGTCGGCTGAAAACAGTAAAGGTGGAGATTTTATGATTAGAAGATAAGGTGCGAGGGTCGCAGCGTGTTTCGAAGCTGCCCTGATGAACCCCTCTTATTATGAGCCTGCACGACCTGCTACTTGAACACGTCTGCTTGCCACAATCTGGAGAGTCCTTTATTCTACCATTCGTTTAATTTCGCTTTTTTCCGCTAAACATGCGTCCGGGTCACGGTTATACGGATATTGATCCCTCAAAGAATAACGCACTAATTATAACGATCAGATCATTAATTTCTGTACTTGGCAGCCAAATAAGGATCCTATTAAATACACACGATAATAATTCTTGCGTAAAATTTGGAGGTCTATGTTTGAAGTACCTTGTTTGTACGAGGTTAAATTCTTTACCAAGTTAATTATTTGCTTTTCTATGGTTTGATTATTTTGCTTTTTGTTTTGTTTATGAAAGTTGTTTTATTATTACACGGAACAAAGAATTCATCGTTGTGTACAACGATTTAATGTATGCTTTTCATGATGAGGGTCTATTTATCGTAGCCTGTGAAATTAGCTAGGAAGCGTTCATGTGTATAATCTGAAACGATTATAAATTATTAACGAGCTGGGGTTCAGACGAGCGACCTGCACGACAGCTAGGTGTAAATGGAGGCAAATTCGTCAATCTATATGCGAACAGGCTGCCTTTGAGAAGCGATGACGCCTTTGGTGCCTCCAAAAATTCTATCGGTTTTCTCCAACTATTATAGTGATAGGAGATTACACAGTGTTTTCAATTAATTCCCGTCAAGTTTTTAACTTTTAAATTTGTTTCAAGAAAACAGTGTCTTCTACGAAATTTTCGAAACGGTACCCAAATACTTGAATGGAAACCTTCGCATGTAAGACATCATTTTAATAAATTCATAATATCTGCATGCATTACCAAAACATTAGGTAATTCATTGAATACGAGAATCTCTTCATCTTTCAAACGTAATTTTAATTTATCATTCAAGTACGTTTATCGAAAATAATTTCCTCGTCGAATCACAAAATATTTATGTCAAAATGTGTGCCGAAGCATTTCTTCCCCATCTTTATTATTTAATTACTGGTTTTTTTATGGTTATAATAAAGTCTTATTACGTGGCAAACGTCGGGGCTCATTAAAAATCTCTTTTCTCGTTGCTTGGCTTTAATTATCCGTTTTCTTTGTTCACGAGCGTTGGGCCTGTGTTGGTACACTGCAATGGCGAATAGTTCGCTCTGGTGTTGTAGGCTCGACGAAATTAACGTGAGGAAATTATTATTTGTTTAATTGATCTTGTTGTGGGTGGGCGTGTCCAGGTGACCTACTTCGTGTATCTATTTGTTTACAGTTAAGAAGAAGAATTAAAAAACTATGCTTCACCTTCTATCCTGCAAGTACCCCCAAAACATGTGTGTGCGTGATTTTTTATTTTTTTATTTATGACTAGGCTAGCTCTTGACCTCTATCGCGCCTGATGGAAAGCGATAGATGAGGTCCATGATGAAGTGAGCGTACCCAGAAGATGCCTTGAGGCACTGGTACCTACTCTCACGTATCGACGAAACACAGCAGGCTGCTTGACGCCAAACTCCGGTGGGAGGGTGGTCGCGAACCAGGTGGGTGTTAGCCCAATTACCGCAAGGGAAGGATTGGCCAGTCTTATAAGGTGTTAGGTGAGACTGTCCAGGATGCGCCGAGCGCTCGGTTCAGTTGAGTGTCTGATGGAACAAATTGCGCTACACGAGGAGGCTCCTTCATGCATCCCAACGGTCGTGGTAATGTTTCGAGCTACTCAAACCTTTTTAAGTAGATAATTGTCATGCCAGCGACATGAAGAAGAGGAACAGTTAACGGTTTTTTTCTTAATTCCTGAGAATAGGTTAGCCATTTTGATGCAGCGGTCTTGTACGTATAACTATGCCCGATCAGCTAGCGCACTAATGAATGTAACTTTTTTAGTTCTCTCATAGTAAGTTCATAGTTGGCTCTGTGTCCATATTGAACCATGGTTCAGCCTTCAGTGGTAATTAGGTCTAAGTTTTATTCATTAAGTAGTTTTCTACTTATAATAGTCTTGTCAAAAAAAAGTAAGAGTTCAAGTGATTATTAAAAATTTGACCGAACAAAACTCCGCCGTAAGAAATCAAATAAAAACAATTTGAATAAAAAGAAAGTAAGAAAAGAAGAAAGAAAAAGTGTAAAAAAAAAGAGAAAAAAAAAGAGTGAAAAAATATTTTACATCATGTATATGGAAAGGAACATTCATTCTATTGAAGAATTATTGTTACTCTAGTATCTATTACCAGACTGAATGAATAAACCGACGATAGTCGTGTTGTTATAATAATATATATTATGTTATTTTGTAAGGTCTGAAAATAAAGAGCATTATTATTTTTATTATTTCTATAAATTTTGTTTGATTGTACCTACGTCCCAAAATTATTTGAATAAGTACTGTTTGAAAAGCATTAAATAACAGATCCATTTTTCGAAACATTGAGGTAAGTGCTGATAGATCAGTACCAATCAGAAACAAATAAATTCAGAAAGGCAGACAGGGTAAATGATATGATCTTCTCTAATAGCCACATCTGATTACTAAACACCTCACCTAATTAATAATAATCCTGAATTTTCTCCCTGCATGGCATGTTTTTATTGTAAAGAAAAAAAAACCAATACAAAAAAACTAAACAAAAGTATTTTATCAAAATAAATATCAAGTAAGAACTATTTCCTAAGAGGACGACAGTCTAGTGGTCAAAGTTTCGAAGTCACTCTGTTGTTAGGAAGTATAAGAAACCAACGCAAAGTGCGATTGACCGCAACACAACAAATCACTTAGCTTCGGTCTAATACTATTTGCAACCGACCACTTTTTACCGCCAACATTATTTTCCTTCCTTCCGTTTCCTTCCTCTTAACATTTCATCAGATTATTATTAGACCACTTCCCGCCGTTTATCTTTCTTTTTTTTTTTCTATCTTTCCTTAACTAACTGCGACAATTATTGAATTTGAAGTAGAAAAGATTGAAAAGCGAACCCATTTTATTTTTTGCCATTTTTGCGACGTTTAGTTATTGAAAATGATGGATCCTCGAGAGGATGCTGTGATAAGATCTAACCCCTCGACTCCAATATATCACGCGTTTTTACTTTGTAAAGAAAACAAACAAGTATTTTAAATTCATTCTAAAGATATCTTCGGATAAGCAATTTTTCAAACATGATTTGAGGACACTGAGAGTACCTAACATAAATCAGTTTTTTCATTTTGTCTTCAAAATGATAAAAACATTTCGATTTGGCTGGAAAGTAAGTCATAAAAGGAATTCTTAAAGTCAATATTACCCCCACAATAAGTGCATCGAGACCATTCATAAAATATTCTAAAACCGAACTACCAAACGGGGTCCCATTCCGGACGCAGACGGAATCACTCGTTAAATCCCACAAAAGGTTCCTCCTACATTTGTAATAGACAACAGAATTATGATAAAAATGTTCGTGCAGCGTCGCTGAATTTGAGAGAGCATGAGATAATTTTCGGCTCCATTTACTTTATTACATTTTGGTGGGTAACGAGCACGTACGGGAGTATCAAATATGTAGGCACGGAGCTCCACATCGGAATATAATCGTCTGTTACTACACTTCATGCAGGAAGTCGTATTCTTCCTGTGATGTTAATATGCCGTTGTGTGTATGTACAGACTCACAGGCTTTTGTAAATGTTTGGATTTTATATCTGAGAGCCATGCAGTCACAAGGTTTCAAGAGACACTGAGGGAGACTTCTGTAACGGTCTTATGTGGCCTAGCTACAAGGTAGTATAATTTTGTTGGGCTCACAAATGTTTCAAAAGAAGGTAGGATATGGAAGAGCGTCAGGAGGCGCGATCAACATAAGGTAAGTATGAAGTATTTACTTTTTTATTTAATATTGACATCTTCTGCTTTCCCCGGGAAGTCCCTGACAACAAAATTAGACAAGAACCTGTCAAAGACATTTAACGACAATTTTCAGTTTCTATAATCACCACGTTCATCAAAGGTATTGCGCAACGATCCCCCGTTGTGCACTACCTACTAATAATCCCCTTCAAATCCGATGGCTCAATAGAAGGAATACCGATATTAATATCTTACATTCAAAGTCCAATTTCAGACAGGTGCATAATTCGACAGTGGACCGACCGGCAGCCGCTTGAAATCCGTTTGTAATTGATTGGACCGTCCGTCCGTCTGTCCGTTCTTTCACGTCCTCGCTTTTACAGTAGCACGGATTACCGTGATTGGTGAACCAGGGCCACTAGCTCAGTTAACAGCCAATGAAATAAACCGATATCCAAATGACAACAAAGCCTTTAAATAAAAGAGGATGATTCGTTGAAAGAAAAAAAAATAGAAAAATGTTTTATTGACATTGGCTGTTCAGATTTCACAAAGGGGAAGAGAGAGTTGTTTTTTTTTAATTTATTTTTCATGGATGAATGGAAACTTAGTGCAGGATAAAAAGTTTGTGTTTTCAGCAACTGCCGAAACAACGGATTGTCTGAAATTTCCAAAACCGTCTCTTGCAGGTATGACAATTCTACTTTATAAAATGTAAGTTTAATTTTGTGGGTGTACTTACTCAAATTGTAATTAGTCGTCACTTCTTTTTCTTTTTCCGTTTTTCTTCTCGCGTTTTCGTCTCGGTTGACTCGGATTATTTTTTTTCCCACCAGTATAATAACATCTAGTAGAGGTCTATTATTGGCCTCGTTTACAAGGATGTGAAAAATATTACGATGATTAAATTTATCTCGAACAAATTAATAAGCTTTAATAATAGGGTCCGACGATGTGCACGACAATGGAGAAAAAGATGGTATGACTTGTGAAGGAGTTCCTCACTGACACGGTGGAGCATACGGTGGAGGTCTCCCCAGCTTGGGCGGAGCACCGCCGTGTCCTCGTCGAGGCGATCGGCGTCGGTGACCTATCGCGTCCGGCCCTGGTTCAAACCATGGTCCGGAGCGAGGAGGCATGGGAAGCCGTCACCTCCTTCTGCGAAGCAGTAATACTAGTGAAGGAAGAGGCGGGCCGCGTGAGGGAGAGACAGCCCTTACACCCCAGCCGCCGCAACATAGGGAGACACACCGGGCGTCGTGAGTCGCTGGGCGATTCCCGGCCACCGTAGGTGCGGGTCTGCGGACGGCGAGTGGTGGGTGGCTCGCCGTCCGATCAAAGCCAGGCCCGGGCCGACGGCGCGTTGTGTTCCACGCGCGCCTCAAAGAGATGTCAGCAAAGTAGACGGGGCCCGTTAGGGCCAGAGCCTGCCAGGGTTGCGGATTTTGTTTGAAAGAGTTACCGTGGCCCTGGAAAACAAAGGGCACTACGAGGAGTATGGATGGGCAGAAGTCATTTGATGCCATCCATAAAAAAAGCGGTTCCTCACTAGCGTTCGGGATGGATGGAGGTGGCCCAGGGAAACATTATTTTTACAGTGACTATTCTACAATCGTTTAAATACACGTTCGGTTCAGTTGCAAATAGCACAAATGCATTATTAAATTACTTCTATTACTACAAGTAAGTCCGTATGGAGCTTCTAAAGGATTAGTAGTTATGTGATTACAGCAGTAACCAGCGAGTCTTATCGCGCTATTAGTTTGGTGTCATTGTGCGCTGGGTTGTGGACTTTGTTCGAAAGAGTTACCGCGGCCCTGAAACGCAAAGGGCACTAGGAGGAGCACGGATGGGTTTTAGTCAGTAAGAATCTGACACTCTCTCCCACTCCACCCAGAGCGGAAGGAGGCATTTGATGATTTCCCATCCATTAAGAAAAGGTATAGCCATGTTCATCCCGCAGATACTTCCCAACATTTTGATACACAAGCAGTTTTCCTATATAGCTTCTAAAGGATTAGCAGGTATGTGATTACGGCAGTAACCAGGGAGTCTTATTGCGCTATTAGTTAGGTAGCATGAGGCACTGGGCATTCGGTTGCTTTAGTTTGCAAATAAATTATAGCTAAACAGTGAACGAAGAATTATGAAATGGGTTAGTTGGGAAGACAGAAGTGTTTTAACTCATGAATATGAACCAAATTAAAAAACGGGTTTGTTTGTACGGAGTCATCTCGGAAAGTTTTGGGAACACATTCATTGTGCGTACAGCTAAGGAGTGGAATTCCCTGCCAGAGTCGGTTTCCTGATAGCTACAACCCGGAAGTCTTTAAGTCAAGAGTGAATAGGTTACTTCTAGGCAAGCGTGCTCCATCTTCGGCCACATCATCGCTTACCATCAGGTGAGATAGTGGTCAAGCGCGTGCCTATCAATCAAATAACAAAAAAAAAGTATTTTTCTGATTCCGAAAATATTTTATTTATAAATAGTTACTCTATCATCCGAAAAAATTATGATTCCTGTGGGATATTATGCTACTTTATATTAATGATCGTTATGGAACTTGCATTAAAAAAATATTTATTATCAATACATAGTACTATCACAATATTATAATACTAACAGTAAAAATAGAATCAAAATTGATCGAAAAACCAACGAGATATATAATTGTATTAACAAATATATCTGTCCCTCTCGCGAAAACGTTGTTTTCTATGGCAGCTGTATAGGCGTTAAGGACTTTGACGTCTAAGTTCGTATCGGACTTCTCTTTCTAATTGTAAACTGAAGCTTTATAACTTAATTTAAAAAAAAACAGGCATATTCCCTATTTCGATCTTAATCGTATCTTCAGTATATTTGTCATTGCCCTTTACGTTTTCAAACGGTCATTGACAGTATGAGCGTTTACAACTCAAGTTATTTCATATAACCTCAGCCTTTCTCTTGGAAATATATTATTAAAACCGATTTTAAAATACTAATTTTCATTTCGCTTTTTGGAGTACTTGCTAGTACGTCCTACATACTCGTAGTAGAAGTAAAACTTCACATCCAGACACCACAATCTAGCTTACGTTTTGGTCGAAACTTTGTATCTAACTAAACTTTCTTATCCCAATTCGTAAGCTCAACCATAACTTCTTCAAACATTTATTAAGTTAAGGGCAAGTTTTTTGATCCGTAGTAAACTCTACCGCTGGTTAAAAGTGTGATATTTTGTTAAAATGCATGTTTCGATCAATTGCTCGTTATTAAGTACCTAATAATAATTATTTACTTGACCATGGGTGGCATGGGCCAAGCTAAAAATGATCGAATAATCCTCCTCTCGGGCGCAGTCGGGTAAAAACGCACATAAACATTTGAGCACATTAATTAATGTGCTTTAAAATTAAAATGGTTAAAAATTATGGGCACTTCAATAATTATTTATTTAAGTGCCTATAATGTTTAACCATTGGTTAACTTCGATCAAATATCTTGCCCTAAAAGAGTAAATAACAAAAAGTAGTAGTAGAGTAGTTACTGGAGTAGCATATGGCGTTACTAAAGAAGCTGCCATGTCAATATATTATGATGACATGGGTTTGGGCGGTGGGTAGTCCATTCATCATAATTTGCCACGATCGTTCAAGTTTGTTTTGCGGTAGGCGCCGAAATTGATACGATGGGGCAAATATGTCTGTAAATGGAAGACCAATTTTATGGGGGAGGGGTAAAATTTTGCCTGAAGATGTAACTGGAAATATAGTAAGTAGTTGTTTGTAATTTAAAATCGAATAAAAGCATATAAGGATCTCTGTATATTTTTTAGCACCCAAACATGATGTAATGTTGTATTACCGCTAAAATAACAAAAATATATTGCTACCAATTAGGTAGTTTAAAAATTTGAAATTGAAAGAACTGTTTCTCAGTTCAGAGATAACCGCAAAATGGAGAGATTACACAATAAATTCTTAAAATTATTGGAAATTTATACGTTAACAAAATGTGTGTTTTCCTGAAACTTGAAATAAAATAAAGCGGACTTGAATAAATCGAAAAGTTATTAATACGTTTCAGTTGATTTGTTGGAATCGGTGAGTAAAATTAATTCTTTAATCATTTCATCAAATTATCCATTTGGGTCAATTTAAATTCCCACAATACAAATTTAATGTTTACTTGTTTGTTATTAATACATGGAACGCATAATGCTGTTCAATTACAGCATGACCTGCATAACGTGTGATCATTTTGTAATGTAGTATCTAGAACTAATGCTGTATGACTAATGAGTTTGCATGTACCTACTGGGGTGCATTATACCCCAGAGAATAGTTCTGTTAAATACCTTTGTCCGGTGCATTGGTGGCGGGCACCACTGTTGGCAACTATGATGTCTTATATTTTCACTATGGCTTGAGCTTTCCTTATTTATTTATTTTGTGTTGTTACGGAAAGAGATTATGTTTTTACGTGGATAATCCGAAAAATGGTTTCTGTACATTATTGCGAGTCATCATTTCAGCCGAAAGACGTCCACTGCTAGACATGGGCCTCCCCCAGGTGTTGCAACACATTGATCTGTTATGTGCATCTTGCATCCAGTGGACTCCTGCGGTCTTCACCAGGGCATCGGTCCACCTTGTAGAAGGCCTTCCAACGCCGTGTCTTCAGGGACGCGTGCGCCACTAATTCTTCAGGCTATGTCAGTAACTATAAGTAAAGTCACAATAGAGTTATGGAAAGTACTTAGGGTCTCTCCAAAAAAGAAGACTGTACTCGTATGTATATATTATGCCGTTTAGTTACTCTTTGTAACCAAAGTCTTACTAACTGTTTTCTCTTGGGGTGGGTTGTTGCTTTCTGTTTTCTATTTTATTTTTTCATTACCTTAGAAAAGGGATAGTGTACATTTATACACACATGTTTGTTAATAGAAAATATTGTACCATTTAGTAGAGTATGAGAGTTGGCATATTTAAAATTTATATTAGGGCAATTCTGTCCCTTTGTTCTATCTTATGAATTTTCTTCGAAATTAGATCACTCAGCAACCACTTGGATCCATTAAACTATAAGGTACCTCAAAAGTCTCCATAGAATCATAAATTTAAAGTTCAGTTTTAGATCTTGTCGTCGCTGTCATGTGTCTGCAAGATGCTCCCAACAACTTAACTATCAACGATAAACTATATTAGCTAACAAAATACTGTGGGTTAAAACTATTTAGTGCATCGACAACTTCACTACCAGGCTATCATAGTCACTAGGAGCTAACCTTTAAAAAGCGGACGTGAACTTTAGATCGACGACGTCGTAACATGGAATCTAGATTTTTAAAAAGTAATATTGCCTTAATAGAATCAATTTGTGATCTATTCATTGAGTCCTGGTTCACTTTCCAGTTCAGTTAATTTCATTCAAGGAATGCGATTGAGCTGGCTAGTTTTATCCACGTCTAGACGGTAAAATCAGATTGGCAAGATCACCTAGTTTAGTGATGATATCTTATTCCTAAGGACGAAAGAATTTACTAACGTCAGTGCATTTTCGATGCTCATTTTCTTCTCACTAATATTTGTATTTTTAACATTCATTATTATCAGATTTACGCACTCACTGAAGGCAAGGTAGCATCCCAATGGCAAGTAAATGAACGTGTAAAAGGAAAAACCGTCATGATTGTTACCTAGTGGTAAGAAACGTTTGCAAACCAGTTGGAAGGTCACAGAATAGCACAAAAATTACTATCCTCTGTACTCATTCTCATAAACATCCTTTACAGTAACAACGTCCTTGGTTGTGAGCCAGATGTTGCAGTAATAACAATTTCAAGATACCTTCTTTCAGTCTGAAATAGGCTACAAATACCCGATACTATTAAAGATATAAACACGAAATAGTCAAACGGAGAAAGCTGGTAATGGCACAGGTCAGCCGCGAGGTGGTCCGAAACTCTGTCACATTTTGGCACCTCGCCAACAACACGCTAAGATTTGTACTGTATCTTATTCATACGATTAGCTCGGAAATCGGAAATTATATCAAGGGAACATAATCCCGGGAAAAAAAGCCTATATGCTATTGCAGACTGTTATTTATCCCTATGCCAAATTTCATACAGATTCGTTCAGCCCTTCCGGCGTGATTGAGTGACAAACATCTATCTATCTATCAATTTTTGCATTTATTATTATAGTAGGATTAACTCGCTCCCTAAATTATATGAAACATCCGAGACAAATCGTAGCGGTCTAATATCAAGGTATCACATTATGTAGGTAAGTACATCAGGATCCACTTACTGTCAGTGTGGAAATGGGCTGAACCATGTTATAAATAGGTAAGGGACGAAGCGCTCTGGTTACTCAGTTCTCAGTTCAGTTCGTGTTACATGGGGAAAAAATTGTCAGTAACGCGATTCTCTGAGTGACAGAACAATACGTTTAATCTTCACGTTGTAGAAAATGTGACACGAGATAGAAAGCGCTCGGGTAATAAGAAAACTTCACGGTTTTTTTATACTTCTTCTACGTATATTAAAATACCTTTGTAGGACGCTTTTGATGCATTCGTTCAGTGGAACGATGAGTGTTTTTTTCTTCTATCAAGCTATCTTTACAAATAAATAAAATTGAAGTGTCTGTGTATTATCAGCTTGTGTATTATAACAATATGATAATTAAAGCAAAAAATATTTATTTTTGTCTGTATGACTGTTCGTTCCGGCAACCTTATCTCTGAAATGGTTGGATAGATTTTGTCGTGACATTCATTGTTGGACAGCTAGTAATAAAGGCAGTTACTTAAGCTGCTTTTGTTTTAGACAAATATTTAGGGGTCCGCGCAAAAAAAGAAAATCCCATGAAAGTATAATTTTTCTTTTTCATTATTATGACGCGGATGTAGTCGCGGGCAACAGCTAGTCTGAAATAAAACTGTAGGATATTTATTGAAGTTGAAAACAACTTTATAAAAGTAGTTAGCAACTGACGCATCCATTATATTCACTCAAACGACTGCGAAAATAAATTAGCATTTCGTGGAAGCGATTCGAGTAGGTTAAACAATTCTAATGAAGAAACTTTCAGGGCTCCTGCTGTAAAGTACACGAACAAACCATAATATTCAGTTCATCTCGCCGATTGTCCAAATATACGGAACATTACCTACGTTTGTACTTTGTGGCTATTTAGTTCCAGAACTCGATGCTGTTCGTGTATTATCGGCTTTTAGGTTCGTCTACTACGTGAGCCTCAATGGGCACGTTGATTAGTCCGTTTCCTGATTTCTCGGTATTTGAATTTCTCGGTATTTGAAATGCTTGGATGTTTGATAAACAAACGACTATCGTTTTGCATTTAGGCTAATGAAAAAGTCCTTGTGATATGACAAGGTTCTTACATAAATGCCCTGTTAAGACTAGGCATATCACAGGGGAAATTATATTTTTTAAGTAATACAAGAATTGGCCTTACGGAAAGTTGACATCTTCCTGGTGTGTTCCTTTGCTTATTTTATAACAGCTAAACTAAAAAAAAGTGTTTTGAATCTTATGGAAAACCACCTAGAAATGTTTAGACAAAATTCAAAACGCCCCATAGCAGCCACTGAATTTCCTTTAAACTATTAGTACCCAAATTAACAAGACTTTTAAGCACAATATTTTACGTGCTAAAAATAAACATGGTGTAATATCACAGTTGATAGTGTGTGCCGTCCGACCACGTATAACACAAACAGCGACTTGACGCAACCATTTGTTAGGGCCCGTTCTTTGTGAGCGTCTCGCTTTGTGATTCCCGTGTACATAGCGTGAACATTTTGACAAGTGGAATTTGTTCTGCAAGAGAGGGTTGGAAATATACATCTCGGCAATGATAATTTTCCTGCTGTGAAACTGTGGTACTTTGATTAAGCTTCGGTTGTTAGTTTATTTGGTGCTTTCGGATTATTGTGATATGTGTTTGTTAAAATGTCTTTGTATGGGCTTTTGTTGATCCTAGGTAGAAACTTTTCAGTATTTTTTGGACTTACTGGGAGATGCTGTGGGGTAGCAGTTCCAATTAAAAAGGAAGAGCTGTAGGTATATGGTTCTAATGTAGACAGTTATTTTTTAGTGTGATCAGTCTACAGTTATCATCGTCTTAAAGAGTTATCTGTCTCTCTCTCTCTCTCTCAGAACACTCATATTATCTATATGAGTTCATAACGTCTTCTACGCAAACTATGTGACAAAAAGTAAGCTCAACTCAACCCCCTCCAAGACCATACAACAAACAACAGCCCGTGAGTGTAACATGCAAAATTTTTTGGACGTTTAATTTCCTCCTTTAAAGTTTTAATTCGAGACATAAAGCGTGCTTAAAAGCGTTGTCTGGCAAGTTTCATCATCGCACAGATGCTTCGGTAGGAAGCTTACTTTGCACACAAAGCCTACACGTACAAAAGGCCCTGCCTCCGCTCCATTTTGTGTCTGACAAGCCGGGAAGTCGCGGAATGAGACGCGTCAACTCTGTTATGACGTCACCCGTTTAAATGTTTAAATTTAGAAGGATCGAAGAGTGACAGGCGCTCGGATTTTGTTACTCCTTGAGAGGAACCTTCTTGGAAGAACTTTTAAAAGTTTTGTTTCGTAAATAATAAGAGATTCATTTCTTTTTAAAAATTCAAATGGCGATTTGATAATCGAATAAGCCTTTTCATGTTATGCGACTTGGATTTTAGGGATTGTCCAGACATGGGCTTGGGTCATTTTGAAAGACATCCACAAGACTCAGAAAAAAACTTTAACGTCAGTGAATAACAGTCGATTTGATGATTCGAGGTCCTCGATAAGAGTTTGATTATAATAAAGTAGGTTTTACTGTCATAGAAACAATAAACTCAAAAGGTTATGCCACCTTAACAGCTGAATTGATTGCTCATGACGGATACTTAGTGGCAGCGCCAGTAACTGTAGCTAAGGGCAATAAATAGAATCCGATAGTACAGACGGCGGTCATGCCACACGCACCTGTTTGACGATTAAACTCTACCGTATCGTGCCGTCCACTATAATCTATGACGTTTAATTTTGAAGTCAATCTTCAGGGATGGCAGACCTTTATGCAAATTTAATTAAACTGTTTTAACATATTTAGGTAATTAGCTAGACATGCATGAAAAAAACCTAGTTTAAATACATCAATCTGCCTAAACTTTTCCGAACTATATTGGGATCGGCTTTTAGTCTAATGGATGCAGCTTAGTTAATAAAATCTAATATTAACTCCCAAACATACAAACAAAACAACAAAACTCAGACTAAAGGAATCTCCCATGTATAAAAATGTTACCATATTACAAAATGAACTGACGAACGCAGCTCAACCCTAACAGGGGAAGATGCGGTGTTGTCTACTCCACGTTATTATTTTGGCAATAATATCATATTATGCTTTCAGACATTACTTCCCCTGCCCCGCATACCCCCCTCAGCTGGCAACGACGAGCTACAGAAATAGTATTAGAAATTCATAGTCTATTATTGAACGGATACTTTCGTATTTAGAACATTGCTTTTGTGTTTGTAAATGACTTTACTTCTAGTAGTGTTGTTCTTTGATGTTGAAAATAAACTATACATATAACTCACTGGTCGTCTATCAATTGATTTTTCAGGTTCTACAGGGTGTTCCAGAAATGCATGGTCATATTTAAGGATGTGTTCTGTATCTACTATACATTTAGTAAAAAATATCAAAATAACAAAATATTGACCTTTTTTATCTGACTCCAAAAAACGAAAAATATTATGAAAAAAAAAAAACACTTTTAAAGCTGTCTGATGTAGTTAGTGGTGTTTATTTTAGTTCAATCTCAGATTCGATTTTCCGGGCTTTATTCACAATTTTATTTTCACTTACAACCTTAACCGCTCCGGCCCCGGCGACACACCGGTGTGTCGCGAATTAATCGCGAATTTAATGTTTATTTACCTAATACATAAGATTTGTTTTTTTTTGGGAATTTTCACATGTCGGGGCCGCAGCGGTAATATTTTGTTAGTTATGTACACACTTAAAAATAAAGGGCATGTATTTAAATCGATATCTGTATATTCCCTTTTTTCGATCAAAATATTTCAAAGTTAAACCAAAAATACTGACTTGCACTCAAATTATGCACACTAAATAAATCAAATTCGATATACTGTTTAATGGTATTTGCAGAACCGTTACTGAACGAATATTTGGCTAATGATATTTCTGGGTGGTTTAAAAAAAAATAACCACGAAGGGGATGGCGGGGTCTGTTCGCTCGCTTCGCTCGCTCACTTGACCCCGCCATCCCCTTCTAACCTAACCTGTCCGAGTCGGGGTGCCCAATGACCGGCTACTATTGTAACCATGATAACCACCTGCTATTTCAGGGAAGTGCAATTTAGAGTGCAAGTTAGTATTTTTGATAAACAATTCGTATTTTTGTTTTATAAATCATAAATCCGATGTATGAACCACATTTTTGGTGTGAATTCGATAAAAAGAACATCTCGTTTTGGATTATTTTTTTAGTTTTTTTGTAAGACATGTTTTCTAATCAATTGGGATTTTTTGCACAGTATTATTTTTTCTGGTATGCATTAAAATTATACAGATGTGCATTTAAAAATATCCCAAAATAAAGTAGTCAAATTGGTCCAGCCATTTTCATGTGATGCGCTTGCCAACATACAATTTAGGTACTTCTATCATTTTAAGCTTTATAGTTTTAATTTAGTATTTAATTGATTTTGATTTGAAAAGAGACGTTTTTCCCACATTTATCCTCCTATGAGTCAATTAAACGCTACTTTGGAAAATCTCACAAAATAAATATTTTTTTTTGGCTCGGAAATCATCAAAATAACTCCCTCCGCTCTAGGCGGAGCGGAAATGTGTTTAGTCAGAAAGAGTGTCAAGACTCTTACTGGCTAAAACCCCCAAATGCCCTTTGCGTTCCAGGGCCGCGGTAAAACTTTAGAACAAATTCCGCAACAATATAATCCCTACTAATATCGCTCGCTCCAGAGATAGCTAAATATCGAACGAGTTCATAAATTCGAAGTGCAGTTAAGTTTTGGTCGTTCAGCATGACAGATAGGAGGTGCGTCGTAAACAATACGCTTCCGACTGTGACGCCGGCTACGTGACGCTTAGCAAGTAAGCGTGTGGGATGGACATTGTGGTTTTAAAGGGGAACATGTTTCAGCACACATTATAACATTGTTTGTTTTTAACAGACTTCTAAAAAATTAAAAAATACGAACATCCGAATTGAGAACCTCGTATTTTTATGTTTGAGGTATTAAGATATTAATGCTACGTTTTGGTCCTTCAGCGTGACAAATATGGAAGATTTTGTTCTTTCAGCGTGACAGATGAGGAAGACTGGTCGTTCAGCGTGACATATAAGAGGTGCGTTATAAACAATACACTTCCGACTGTGACGCCGGCTACGTGACGCTTAGCAAGTAAGCGTGTGGAATGGACATTGTGGTTTTAAAGGGGAACATGTTTCAGCACACATTATAACATTGTTTATTTTTTTGAGGTATTAAGAAATTAATGCTACGTTTTGGTCCTTCGGCGTGACAAATATGGAAGGCTTTGGTCGTTTAGCGTGACATATAAAAGGTGCGTTATAAACAATACACTTCCGACGCAGTCTTCTGACGCCGGCTGCATGACGCTTAGCGAGTAAGCTTGCCCAGCTAAAGTACCAGCGTCATACACGTAGGATATTTATTATACATGTAGTGGTTTTAAAAGAGAACTGGAAATATAGCGTATCCTACGCTATATTTCCAGTTCTCTTTTAAAACCACTACGTGTATCATATCATAAGTGTTTTCATTTGTTTTATTAATGTTATCAATTCAGTTTTATCCAGTTAAGAGCGTTTACGCGGTACGGCTTTTCATACAATCTTTCAAATCCTTATTCTTCAAAATGAATGAACCGATTTTAACGAAACTTGGTATGCATACGCTAGATATCCAGGTCTAAATAGTTATAAGAAAACATTTTTGAAAAAGAGTTCAGGGGGAAGGATATAGTGATTTTTCACTTTCTATAGAAAACTTAAAATCGCTCTCTCTCTCCCTCTGAAATCTTTTTCAAAAATATTTTCTTATAACTATTTAGACCTGGATATCTAGCGTATGCATACCAAGTTTCGTTAAAATCGGTTCATTCATTTTGAAGAATAAGGATTTGAAAGATTGTATGAAAAGCCGTACCGCGTAAACGCTCTTAAACTGAAAACTGGCACCAACACGTTAGACATAGACTAGGCAGATCGTCATGCTTAGCCACAGCAATAAATACAACGCTTTTTTTTTGCTCTGATGCCAGAAAATTAACAATAAAAGAAAACAAATCTGAAAGCATGCCTCATGTTGTACCTACTAAACAGATGACTTTTAGTAAAATACGAAGTTTACAAAATACGACAAAATCCCTGACACATATCTTGTCAGTGTCACGGCGTGCGTGCTAAATCCGCCGTAAGGAAGTGTTAGCGAAGTTTAGCATCCAAACTATCTGATAAGACGTGCGTCGTAACAATACGCTCCCCTCTCGTGCCTGATGTTGCCAAGTTACGGCGTTTTAAAATTATATTATGTGAATATTTTGTGCAGTTATAATAGGTTACTTCTAGGCAACCCTGCTTCATTTCCGACCCAATCGTCGCTAACCATTAGCTAATTATTACCTAGTGAAATGCAAACCTGAAAAAAAGCTAATGAGATAAAACAATTTTCAGCGAATATATCTGTCTCTTTTGTGAAAACGCCGTTTTATATGGCAACTGTATCGGCGTCACGGCTTTAGACGTCATAGACCATGTCCGAATTCTCTTTCTAATTACGAACTTTGAAGCTAAATGACTTCGTCTTTGATGAAAATAGTTTAAAATCCTTTCATAATTGACCGACTTCAAAAAGGAGGAGGTTATCAATTCGGTTATTAAATTTGTATATATTTCATGTAAGTAAGTATGTTCAGGCATTTCTGTCACATAAAAACAGATTTGCAAAATTCTTATGCTTCTTAGTTTTTTGTTTGAAAGAGGTATTTTTCGAAATGATCCCATTAACATTTCGTAAAGATCTGATGAAGAACTTGGGAGATAGAAAATTAAATAATATGGACTGCTTGGAATTTGGGGTGGCACTAAAAAGTGAAAAAAAAACTTTCTACAAAAAAAAAAATCCAACCAGTTTCCAAATAAAAATTACAAGGTACAAAGTAGAAAATAACTTTAGTTTTGGAAGTCGGTGTAAAAAAAACGAAGAAACCACACCAGAAACACTTAAAGAAGTTTTTTTGGAAGTCGGTTGTTTTTTTTGAAAAATGTTTTATTTTGTCAATAGGACATGCATACCTAATAATAAAATACCAACTCTATTATGTTGTTACCTAAGGTTTATTGACCGACTCGTCATTGTGACCGGCCGTAGAAGTACTATGTAAAACAGTATCGTTAAAGTTAAAGTCAACAGTTTAAGATGTATGTTGTCCCTTCTGCTTCGTTTCCCACCCTGTTTATCAGTTTTCTCTCTAACACGCTTTTAAGAAATTCGTCACACTTTTCCTCTTACAGATAGGGTTAAAAGCCCGCCATCTGTCGAGATCAGATCTATTTTTAGAAATATCATTTTAAATTCAAGAGGACCTTTTTATTTCAAGTCGGCCAGTCTTTGTTAAATGTATTAAGAAACTGCCAACCTTCACTTCGTCATTCGGAGATCGGAAGTTGAAAAGCATTTATAAAGGTCTTATCTAAAGAGATTTCATTATAAAATTCTTTGGTTTAGAAGGAAAACCTCACTTTAAATTTCAGAAGTTTTAAATGCGGATATTTTAATACCAGAAGGATGCCGGCCGCGTCACCCTGTATAATACCTTTGTAAACTCTTTTACTGAAAGATATAAAAGTAAGTATGTATTGTATACTTATGTCAATGAGTCAGCTTTTATCATTGTCTATGGATGCGCGCGCTGCGCAGTCATTCGAATACGCAATGAGAATATCCACCTTATTGGAATAAACTATTTTTCCACTTATTTTATTTAAACTGTATGAGTGAAGATAAAATAGTGTATGCAACGGCATATAATTAGGTATTAAAACACTCGTGTGATGCTATTATCACACTCGGCTACGCCTCGTGTTTTAAGAACCCCTTTTAAATGATCGTTGGATAAACTACTATTACAGTTTTAGCTAATCATTTATTGACATTCATCAACGAAAGCTTTATTTCCGAGTCAAATGGAGTGGATGAATTTTCCTTCAAAAGTATTTAGAATATGGGTCGTCAGTTTTGAGCTAATTCATGTCTTTCTTAAAAACGTGTTTCCATATTACGATTTAAAAGCTTACAGACGAGATACACCAAATAGTTTATGATTCAATTTAATAGAACTGCAAACAAACATTCGAATATTTCCAAGTTCTTGGAATCTAAATGGGACATAACAAGCGGTTAAATCCACGTGTGTAACTGTCTAATGGACGCTTTATTTAAATTAATTTCGACATTTATTGTTTTCGATATTGCTTTATTTAAAGTGTGATGTAGCTTGTTCTGAGAATTTCAAAATAGAGCGCACAATATTTGGCCTATAATATATTAATGCGAACGCAAATCAGCCTCTCTGTTTTACGTTTTCACGTCGAACCGATATTGATGAAATTTTTTATGGCAAATTTATTTGTATTCGACCATAAAGCTTTACGGGATGACAGTGATGTAGTGGAGAACTTCCACATAAGTGATTTGTACAATGTAGGTACGTAGTTCGGTTTTAAAAACTATTTCTTAAAATTAACAATACCTGTTTTAATACTCGTATCGCAGTTCATTGGCGAATGAGACTTACCTGAAACAAAAAAAAACATTGAGAATATTGTCATCTAAACTTTAATAACGAAAACTTTTTTATAGTAAAATACAACCGACTTCCATAAAAACCAAAAGCCAAAGCCAAAGGTAGAGAAAGCCTTGTTGCATTAAGTCTACCCATGTAACACTAAATGTACATAAAGTTTAAATAAATAAATAATAAATATAAACCACTACAAAGTCCAAATAACCTTTAATTTTCGAGGTCAAACTTAAATTTTAGTTTAAAATAAAAGTCAGTTGTATTTAAAAAAAAAAAAAACATTTTTTACTGGTACCCCCCAAAAATCCAACCAATCAATGTCTATTTAATTGTCTTTCTCCGAAGTTTTTCATCAGATTTTTACGAAATTTAAATGTGACCATTTCTGAATAAACTTCTTTCGAACAAAAAAAAAAAAATTTTGCAAATCGGTTTACCGAACATAATAAAAATACAAACATCCGAATTGATAACCTCCGCCTCTTTTAGAAGTTGGTTAATAATAAGTAACCAAAAACTTTCATAACTGTAAGAAGCTAAGTAGCGCAAGTGATTTTTGTCATTCCACCATCTTGCCTCACTGAAGTGGCAGCCACTCTGTAAGGATGAAACATTTTGAGACAACGACGGATATTATAACTGTCAAACATCAAAACAAGACAGTAACCGTGCTCTCGACGTTTCAGATTATTATAGATTAAAAGAAAAAATGTTTTTGGATATTTTTTTCCCTCGATTTTTTGATACGACTGTTTCAGACGACTTCAAAGGGTTTATGTAACTTTAAAGGAATTCTGTTTTTCAATTACAATTTTGTCGTGTTGGAATTTTATTTAAAGCGGCAAAATTGTTGCCAAGTAGAACTGTACCTATTAGTTGGATTATTTTAATTGGTGTAATGTTGATTTGCTCGTTTAGGTATATTTTCTTGTGTAACATGTCACAGCCAACTAGCTTAATCAGCCGTTTCATTGAAAGCCTAGCCTTTTCATTGATCTGCGCCGTTTATTCAGCGACATAAGTGATATGAGAAAATCATTCAACGATATTGAACCAAAGATGTCACTTATGTCACTGAATAATCGGCGCAGTCAAATTAAAAGGCTAGGCCACTCATTAAACGGCTGATTAAACTAGTTGGCTGCGACATATATACTTTATTTAGAACCAAATTTTTTAAGAATAAATTGTATAATAAAGCTGTCCTACGGCCCATTTTTGGGGGGCCGAGATTCATCAGGTTAGAATTTTTAGACTATTGAAAAACCAACCTTTTAAGGAAAAAAATCCAAAATAGTACAAAACATCCCTGTATTGTAATCTTTTTTTAGGTAACCTGGAAGTACCTAACGTACAAAAATAAACACTGATGGAAAGTAACATTGTCGCTGAGCTATTAAACGATGACAGTCCATCAAAACCCAGGTGTAGGCACAGTGTCGTAAGTCGATGTAAACATTTGACTCTATGACAAGTATAGCTACAAGTACGATGGTACGTTGGATGTAGGTGAAACGCTGAGAGGGTTCACAACACAAATGTTCAGAGTCGTCGCTCGCGGCAACACTCCACGGAACATCCTCACCCTCAGTGTTAGAACCCAGTAACTGTAGGTACTGCTGTGTGTAGGTATGCGTAACAATGTTAGGTAGCACAGGAGGCCCGTTTCTGAGTGAATAAGTTTGTTATTGTTTTGTTTTGGTTTGGGATTTTAAAGAAGGCGTTTTTGTTTAATTTCTAGTAGCTTTATTTTAATAAATTATTACGCTCTTGAAACACTATTCTTGGCATACTGAAAAACAGCCGTCAAATTGAAATAAACATTTTGCACGAAGATATTGCTTTCTCTTATATTAAATTGATAAAAAAGCTGGATTTTCTTGGCACGGTTTATTTTAATAATAACAAATAGAATTTCGGGTTTATTCATACTTTAATTACTATTATTTTTAGCTATTTTAATTATTGTGTTGTTCCTCTTAAATGCGAGTCCCAAATAAAAATATTAGGTACTATTTAAATTATTATTCTCTTTATTCATTTTATACACATAGGTACATTTTATATTTTAAATATTAAAAAAAAAAACAAAAATAGTCCGCCGGTGTCGGGAGCAGGGTCCAAGCTACCGGTGGTCAGGGCTCAATCATTATTATTATTTTATTCTTCGTTTTTTATTTCTCAAAATCCAACCACCTAAACTGAACTAAAACTTAAGAAAATCCATAAACAACTTGCCGAAACCTCGCATATCGCGTCACTTACATCATCGATTTTTAATCTAGTCCATTAAAGTTAGAGTGTCGGGCTGATTGCTCCATCAGGACGTTTAATGCGTTTACCAGTACATCAGCAGCTAAAAGCAATTTGTGCCTACATCTTCGACTTACCCTTTGTAGAACTGCTAAGTAACCACAGGATTTCACTCACAGGTAGACGGTTGGTTCGGGTTGAAATGAAATGTGGTGACTGTGAATTACGATGTTTTATGCTGTATAAAACTTTGATTTAATTATAACTTAGTTTTTAGGGTTCCGTAACCAAAGGGTAAAAACGGGACCCTATTATCTAAGACTCCGCCGTCCGTCTGTCTGTCCCTCTGTTTGTCCGTTTGTCTGTCCGTCTGTTGGTCACCAGGCTGTATCTCATGAACGGTGATAGCTAGACAGTTGGAGTTTTCACCGATGATGTATTTCTGTTGTCGCTATAAGAACAAATATTAAAAACAGAATAAAATAAATATTTAAGTGGGTGCCCCCACACTAAACGTATTTTTTTTGCCGTTTTTTTATAGATAATGGTACGGTACCCTTCGTGCGCGAGTCCGACTCGCACTTGGCCGGTTTTTTAATAACATGATAAACCTGGCAGCAGCAAAATGGCTAAAACTTCCAAACAACTTCACTTTTTATGCAGTGCGTGGCATTTATATTTTAGTTCAATCACATATTTGATTTAGATGGACTACTATAGCTACATTGTCTACATAGATACCCAAATAAACAAGAGTTTAAAAAATCAATCAAAAACTCCAGCCACCTTTTTGCTTAGAATCGTCTGCAAATGACCGCTCCGACATATTCACTTAAGACTTAAACTTGTAACTTCATAAAACGTGTTCTATAAAAGCTAAATCAGATAATAAGTCAAACTCAAGTTAGCATATTTCCACGTTCCCCGACATTGTAATGAGAATGCAAAGTTTCTAGACTTACATGCATGGAGTGGAATGAGTTCCGTAATCGTTTTATAAAACCTATTACGAACTGAATTTCAATCTAGAGGTAATTTTTGAGAGCTGATACACATAATCATGTATTAACGATGTATGAATAGAATTCACTTGACTGCCTTGTTGGTCTGGTAGATGCAACTTTGCAAGCGCTACCACTGAGCATGGGTTTGATCCCGGGTTCCGGCAAAGTTTTAGAAAAAAAAAAGTTGGCTACAGCCAAACAGGAACATGAAAAAAATATAAGTAATAAAAAACTCAGCAATAATGTTTTTAACCAGTCGTTAACATGCTTAACACTTCCTGATATAAGGGCAGTCCAATCGTCCAGCGATCATTGCTAGGACGAATAATAGGCTCTCCAAAGAGATTCATTTCAGCAATGCCCACGAAAGCAGAGAGGAGAGGAGATGCGTTGAATAAACCAATCCGATAAGCTAAGCGGAGAAGAGATGTGGAAATAACGAAATCGGATTGGTTTATTCAACACATCTCCTCTGCTCTCTGCTTTGGTGGAAACCGGGCCTTACCAGACAAATGCGGTCTGACGCTGCAACGTCCAACCCGGAATACGTTCATTGAAAGACCAGCGCGCTGCACTTTCAAGAGGTGACATTATAGTCATAAGTAAACTGATGAGGTAACAGATTATTTTGCTATTGGGTTCTTTATCTCGAATATTTCAGAAGCACCAGTCTGGATTTATGCCTGGTTTTTAGCAACGTTCGCCTGTTACTGTATGGTACTTCAACATAACTGGTTAAATGTGGGTGTATATAGGGTACCTACAAGTCTACCTAACTCTTCAGGTATTAAGTTATAAATATTAGAAGATATTTATACTTAGGTACTAAATATTTACTGAAAATTTCCGGTCATACTCGTGGTTGAAATACCGTTTTGACTCGGTTTTCAGATATCCGATTTTACTTTTTTACATGAATGTGGTTTCTGGCTGCTTCTGGGAATGCTGTAAAAGAAACACGCAATAATACTTTGTGCAAAATTCCCACCAGTCTTTGAAAGAATTACCTGCAAAGGAAACGCACATTTTCCTCTACCCATCATCCGTTTACTAACCGGGACAAAAGAGAAGCATGTTTTCCCGAAAGCCACTCGCCCAAAATTCCAGTTCGAGATTTTTCCAAAAGTCAGCGTTCACAAAGTAAGTTTTCCGAAACGCTGGATACTTTATTTGCTTGCTTTGTGACAAGGCTTCACGGAAAAAAGCTCATATTTCCAATTGATGTGACTTTCACAGAGCAGATTGATGCCGTATAGGATACTGCGCAGTACACGTTATAGGCGGAAAGCCGTGTAAAAAAAAACCAGCCAAGTGCGAGTCGGACTCGTGCACGAAGGGTTCCGTACCATTAGGTTTCTATAAAAAAAACGGAAAAAATCACGTTTGTTGAATGGAAGCCCCACTGTATTTATTTTATTCTGTTTTTAGTACTTATTTGTTGTTTTAGCGGCAACAGAAATAATCATCTGTGAAAATTTCAACTGTATAACTATCACGGTTCATGAGATACAGCCTGGTGACAGACAGACAGACGGACAGCGAAGTCTTAGTAATAGGGTCCCGTTTTTACCCTCTGGGTACGGCACCCTAAAAAGAACCAAAAAAGTTCCTGTAGTTTATCGTATTAGTATGATACACAAAGAGATAGGAAAATAGAGGAATGTCCCAATAGAAAGACAAAAACGTATAGTTACTAGGTTTATAGTCGTCTAAGGTCTTTCAATCCGCTCTTTTACCTTCAAAAATACCCTCAGGTTCTGCCTGAGGGTATTTTCAAACCTAGCTTAGCCTAGCTTCAACTTGGGACTATTTACTTTTACAGTAAATAAGTTACTTCTAAGCAGGCGTGCTCCATCGTTGTCCACATCATCCCTTTCCATCAGGTGAGAATGTGCTCAAACGCCGATAGTTAAGAAAAAATAAACTTGTTATAAGCAATACACAAGACATTGGTTATTCTTTGAGAACTGCATCCGTTGTTAGTCTCGTTATTTCTGAACATGACCCGAGACTTGCTAACAAATCTATTTCAACTTTTATCAGTTTCAAAGAATCCCGATTTATAATGTTCCCTTCATAGCTTACACAAGTTCGAATCAAATGTTTGTTTTCGTATTTGTAGTATAATGTTAGTTTTTATTTTAAACGAATCAGTAACATTTGTTTTGAGTAATTGAATTAAAGTTTGATTGAGGTCATGTTTTGTAATTTTTTATCACGAGTTCAAAACAAACCTGATTGCAAAATTTACTTTTAATACTGTATTTATTTTTCACAAAAAATACTTGAAAAAGAGAGATATCTCAGAAAGATTTAGAGGAATATGCAGCATTCAATGAAAGGTAGGTAGACATGAAAAGCCAAAAAGAACAAACTTCAAAGATTCCTGAAGTGGGTACTTAAATACCTGAATGTACAGGAATGTATAACATTAAACATCTCCAAAGAAAACACTGATCTTTTTGATCCCAGCCTTCTTTGTGCGTCATCGGAAGGGCTGGCTGGTAACATTTTTTTATGTTTTTCTTTATTCCACTTGTGTGCTTTACATTTTCATCCATGGACCTTTTATCATTATAATGTGAAACACGTATATCAGAACTGCGAACAGGAAACTGATTTTTATTAATAATAAATTCCGGAACGAAGGATTTAGGCCGATTGCCTGCATCGGTCGCTGTAGCGAACGATATTTCAGTTTTTCAACATGTAAAATATTTTTAATTCCGTTGTGAACTTGCGAAAGCTACATGACAATATATATTTTTGCATTTCATTTTTGGATTTCATTGGAATGATGAAGGGCAATGGAGAGGGCAATGCTCGGAGTTTCCTTGCGTGATCGAATCAGGAATGATGATATCCGCAAGAGAACCAAGGTTACCGACATAGCCCGAAGGATCGCCAAATTGAAGTGGCAGTGGGCAGGGCACATTGCTCGCAGAACAGATGGTCGATGGGGCCGAAAAGTTTTGGAGTGGCGACCGCGTACCGGAAGTCGCAGCGTTGGAAGGCCTCCCACAAGGTGGACCGATGACCTGGTGAGGGTCGCGGGTAACCGATGGATGCGAGACGCACAGGACCGGTGGTTGTGGCGACACTTGGGGGAGGCCTATGTCCAGCAGTGGACGTCTTTCGGCTGATATGATGATGATGATGATGATGATGAAGGACAACACCGTGAGCATAGGAAAGAATGGGGGGAGGCCTTTGCCCAGTAGTGGGACAGTACGGGCTAGTAATAATAATAATAATATTTTTTGAATCAACGTAATATCTATAGGTAGATGATATAAAAAGGGATATAACAAAGATTTTGCCTACGACTTGGAGAAGGACATAGAACACTTTTAATGAATATACCACGCGGGCGAAGACGTGGGAAAAAGCTAGTAGTATACATATAATTCAAAAACGTATAAAAACAATGATTACATACAGTGACATTAACAAATTAATTATTTATCAAGCTTAAAACAATGCACACTTGCTTCTCCAATCTACTTTGGACACTGGCAGAATAGTCGACATCGGCTTTGCTTGCCATATATAAAAATAGAATAGAATAGAATATTTATCAAGCAGAATCCAAAACAATTCTGAGAACTTTCATCACTTACAAATGTTATTGATTTTTAATTTGGGTTGTTAATCTCGATGGCACGATCCCATTATTAATGGTATAAGAGCAAAGGGCAGCTCGGCACTACATTAAACACGTCGAAAGAACCGTCAAGGGATAATGGTCCTTATTTACAAAACCCGACACGTACCTTAGGAAGGAAATTCCCTTCAAGGGGCATAAAATATGATTTCACCTGGCGTTACATTGAAAGATGAAAGAAATGGGGCTTTAATACGGATTTTATTTTATGTTGATTTCTTAAAGTGCAAAGTGTAAAAAAAATACGGTGAAATGATTTTATGAAATTAAAAATGCACTATTCGGAAACAATGCATTCATTCGTTTTTTTTTTATAAATGAATATGGGACCCTGGAGAAACCTACAAACAACATGAAACAGCTAGTTTTATAATAAATTCAAGTATTTTTTAAACTCTTGAATATAACATTTCCTGACGCCACAACAACATGTATTACAAATAATTCAAACACATTGAACTCCACATTCGTTCGGGGATAACACCCTTAAACGTAACATTAAGCTTAGCGAATGTCAAGGAAATCCGGAACTATTTTAATACAGAATTTATAAGCAAAACCCCTGCAATGTGGCTCCAGGGGATTACATACCGTGTTTATAGCGCACCTTTCCTTTGATTGAATTAAATGTATGGTAAACAGACATCAAAAGGAAATGGACTAGTAATGTAGGTACTTATTATAATATTTAAAGATTAATAAATTTGTATTTTATAGCAATTCAGGAGTTTATTCACCTTAAAAAAAAGTGTACTAAGTACGACCGAAGATGTTTTGCCCTGTTGATAGCAATAAACTCGTCCTCTGCTAGGTACATGGGACTAAAACATAACAGGCTAAATATGTGGTTGGACCCCAAAGGGTACGGCAGTGATACCTATAGTATGTAGGTAAGACAACTCCATCTACCTTACCATTTTGGGAAAACAGTTGTGATATTTTATTGAAATGGTCAATGCTCATGTTAAATTCTAAGTCACTGGACACACAGAAAAGACGTAAGACGAGGACTGGGCGCGGACAGGGTACAGACGGGGCGCCGCCGCGCCGTCGCAACTTTTTAAAAAATATAGAAAAGACGAGGCATGGCCGTGACGTGGTTGTGGTGGTGTAATTGTCTGTGACAGCGTCGCGCGAGTTCCCCCGCACCCCCTTTCGCACCATCCCTCGTCAGCTCGCGCCCGTGCCCTGTCCTTCCTATATGTTTTGCATCGCGACGCTTCTTTAAATTCTGTATGAAAGTGACGCGAAAGAGATATATATCCGTCCTACATGTTTTGCATCGCGACGCTTCTTTAAATTGTGTATGAAAGTGACGCGGAAGAGATATATATCCGCGCCCCGTCCACGGCTTATGTCTTTTCCGTGTTTCCAGCGCCTTAGGAAGCGAAATGGGTCTCATCAGAAGGCTTAAAATCACCCAAAGGGCAATGGAGAGGGCAATGCTCGGAGTTTCCTTGCGTGATCGAATCAGGAATGATGATATCCGCAAGAAAACCAAGTTTACCGACATAGCCCGAAGGATCGCCAAATTGAAGTGGCAGTGGGCAGGGCACATTGCTCGCAGAACAGATGGTCGACGGGGCCGAAAAGTTTTGGAGTGGCGACCGCGTACCGGAAGACGCAGCGTTGGAAGGCCTCCCACAAGGTGGACCGATGACCTGGTGAGGGTCGCGGGTAACCGATGGATGCGAGACGCACAGGACCGGTGGTTGTGGCGACACTTGGGGGAGGCCTATGTCCAGCAGTGGACGTCTTTCGGCTGATATGATGATGATGATGATGAGGAAGCGAAATTCAGGAAAAAAAACAAATAAAATAGTTCTTCAAATGCAAGATAATAACATGCCTTTTCATGAAACGAAGTTCGGCCCTGCAAAATCTTCCCCAATTTTCCGTGATGAAAGATATTTGCTAATCCATTCCGCCTCTGTAAGAAATCGTTGAGCAATCATATCATTGCCGTGATTCAGTTTAACAATCAAATATTTGAACTTTCAATTCGAATAGATATTATTTCATCATCAAAATTTCCGCCGACAGAAGTCTACTGTTCGACGCGGGACTCTTCGGGCGTCGCACCGTCTGCCGACAGTGTGACGGCAGGCGTTTAGACTTTGCCGGAACAAACATTGACCAACATTGACTATGACCAGAGGCCTTAGTGCAAGTTTGTAAACGTACTCGATCTCGGTAACGTAAACGCCAATGTCTGGTATCTAAGACAGAAATTTTTGAATATTTAGTTTTGCGTTGCATTAAATAAATGTTTTAACTATCCATAAGACTTGGACTAAGGCCTCTGTCATGTGCTTCCAGCATAAAGCAAACTGCCGTGGCCCCTTACCAGGTCATTGGTCCACCTTACCGGCTTCCCAACTAGGCGTCTCAACGCGGTCATCACCAACAATTTAAAATTATCAAATATTAATTTGACAGTTGAATAGATCAAAGAAATAATAGTTGAATAGTAAGGAATGTAATAACTCCGTTGAACCAATTACAATCCTCCTATGAGTCACTGAATTATCACTGTGTATCAATTAACGCCTAACGTGATCAGATCCTTTCTAAATATCCAGCGGTAAAATTACACTTAAATAACTGAAGTTAGCTTTAGAAACCCACCTGTTTAACAGTAAATATTTACCCTTTACAATGTTAGTAGCAGTGTTTACGAAACTACCTCTGTTGATATTAAATACGAGTTTGATAGAACTTGCTTCACTTAACTTGTTAATTTTATCTTCGAATTAGCTTGTAGATGGATAGCCTTCGAGGTTGAGATCATAAACATTTCAATTAATTAGAGTTTCCTTGTTACAAGGCCATTTGAGAGACCTTTTGATTGTCCCTTTTGACGAACTTAATGTTTACATTCAAGAGTTCGCAGTTTCGCACCCCCATCAGTTGCCATCTCAATAATTGTACAGTCATTTGTAATTACATTAATTAAATGTTTGTGTAACGTTCATAAATCGTGGATAATTAACGCTATAAGGTACTATTAGGACAATGGGCGAATCACTGTGATTATCTTGTACACTTTGTTATTGGAGTACTTCTCGAACAATAGGAACAATTACGTAGATATTTGGAGCCTGATAATTTTCTTCAAGTTCGTGTCTCGTGGAAATAGGGCTATTAAAACATCTGAAAGTTTAATATTATGGTATTTAAACCGATATATAAGCTTATGAAATTAATGGAAAGAACCTCATTAAAAACATGTTTTTAGTAAAGAATACTTATCCACGTTCATTGTATTTTATAAAAAGATAATAAATTTAAACTTTATGTAGACGAGTGATACATAATGTAGGTGAAATTAATGCAACAAAGCATTGTCTACCAGTGAACCTTTGTCATTGTCTAACGTATAATATAGCCATTGATAAATATGTCAATATGATTTAAATTAAACAATCTCCCAACTCCAAACTAGATTTGTAAAAACAGAATGTGATTTGAATAGCTAATACGACCAATTAAAGTCCACACAAATGCGGTGCGATTCTGCATCGCACCATGAACACTTTGTTGCAGTGAGCTGTCAATCCCTCGCGTCAATTGGAATGACATCTCACTTCATTTATGTTACAAAATGAAGTCAGTGAAGAAAATTAAGCAATCCCACGCGGCCAAACTAGATTTCTAATAAAAAAACAATGTTACTTGAATTACTAATACCAAAATCAATGTGCTGAACCTAAAGTTGCACTCACAGACACACAACTGTAGTGTAAAAGCTTACGTAAAATGGACATGAAGTGAGTTGTCAATCTCTCGCGTCAATTGGAAAGACAGGTCACTTCACTTAAGCTATCACGGTGAGCTTTGTGTAGAATCGACCGGCTGTTTCTTACATAAAAAGTGACTGAGATGTTCACTTAATGTGTTTACTGCGACTAAGTCCACAATAAGTTCTCGCACTGACTGAACACGTCACAGGTGAATGCAAATGAAGTCGGCAGTAACTGCAGGTGTGTGACTTGGCGAAGTTTAAGCAATCCCACGCCGCCAAACTACATTTGTGTCTTATACGTAGTGTCGTTTGTGGCGCCTTTAGTAACTTTGTGATGGTTTGAAAATATTTGCTGGTGCCTATGTGCAGAGAAATTAAGGAAAGTTTGGACTTAAAAATGGAGAAGAAAAAGCAGAGAACATTTTTTATCTAGAACATTTATCTTTACACTTTCATTACGCCAACTTGAAAACAATTAAACGTAGCTGGCTGAAGCATCAAGTCAATGTTACCTGAAGTTACCGCACTTTATTGACCGAACACCACAGTGTAGTCTTTTAGCTCAAAGGTTGACTGGTAGAGAATGCCTTGTTGCATTAAGTCCGCCCATGTACCACTATTGTACATAAAGATTAAATAAATAAATAAAAGACTAGATTTATTATTTATTTGAATCTTTATGTACAATAGTATTAATAATATTTATATTTCGAAAGTCAACGTTGCCATAAATGCGCGGGAAAGATTGAATTTTCTGCTGTCATATTCGAGGTATTTTTGTCTATGCTCTGTGTTGTAGTGTTTTTATTTAGGACCATATTCCTCCAGAATATGTAAAGTATTTATTGTACACTTCATTATAACAACATATTCATATTATTATTCTATCAACTACTCTTTCTAGATTTTCAAATCAAACCGATTTATAGTGTTCTAATAATGAATGATTAAAATCGTAATAGATATCAAAAGCGAAAATACTGCTTCCAACTAATAAATAATTCAATGTTAACACATTTAATTATTTATTAGTTGGAAACACTTATGACTCTTTAGTACGGGGAACTCACTAATTTTATTATTTTGATTAAAAATGTATGTATGAAATTATAAATTAATAAAAATTATAATTCAACATCAATTTTCAAGCAGTAACAAATAATATTACTAAGTATGTATTGTAACGACATTAATAATTACGAATACAGTCTACGTCCACAATAATACCTCGACATAAAGTAGCTCATTACCTACTAGCAAATCCAATTCCTCCCAGATGGCTTTTATCAATCGACTGGAATAATAACCAGCTGATCCTAATATGTTTTACCTCTTACCTTCGTCCCCGCATCGAAACGAGCCTCCAAATATTTGATACATGTCTTCTTACGTCATATTTTATTTATATTTCGAACGTCAACGTTGCCATAAATGCGCGGGAAAGGTTGAATTTTTTGCTGTCATTTTCGAGGTATTTTTGTCTATGCTCTGTATTGTAGTGTTTTTATTTAGGACCATATTCCTCCAGAATATGCAAAGTACGAATTTAACTGCATGATTAAATCAAAACCTAAACAACAGAAATAGGCATCGGATACCTAAGCGGAGTCAAACAATTTACAATGTGCTGAAAGCAAAATAATTTATCCAAAACCGGGCAAGCGATTCGCTCAGCAACGAAATGAGCTGCTCTGCTAGAACACCAGAGTTCCATTACGTTTGTCTAGCGACACTTTCCGAAAGCGAGTCGATCGGTGCCGCTAAATTAGGATTGACGCCGACAGGTTTTGTAAAAGCATTGCACTGTTGAATTATTAAGGCAACTCCGGCTGCCTCTATATTCGTACCGACCCGGCAGTCAACGTCTGGCTCTATACCTACGTATGTAGTGCTCCATAAACGGAACCCAGCTCATTTTCAATTCTGACACCCGGATAAAGTGGTCGCTGAATGAGTATAAGCCGCAGAAGGCAATTTAGATATAAAAAAACCTTTTAAATGATTAAATGTTTGAGGCTTTAAGCGAACCAAATTTCAACGCAGATTTTGAAATAATTACTTAACTAGTTAACTGAAGCTACTTATACAATGTAACCAGGTAAATTATTATACAACTACGAACTATGTGATCAAAACTATGCCTTCGGAAATTGAGTTTGGAGCTTATTGAGAGGGGAAAAGTTTGAAAGCAATTTCGTGAAAATTTAATGCTCTTGCGAACTTATGAGAATGAGGAATTTGAGAAATGAAGCCAACACTGAGCATAGCTAATTTGTTGTGAATTTTTAATGAGGTCCACCAGGCCGGGTTCGGGTGACGTCACGCTTAAGCTCCACTTGATCGGTTTGAAGCGCTAACTTAGGGGCCTTTTAACCTGCAGGTACATTGTAAGTAATTTTCTTTGATCATTTCCTAACGAGCGCCCCGGGGTGAATGACTACGCAGATCAACTACGGCAACGATGCTGAGGTCAAATATTCGTTGGTTTATGACTTCTCGCTCCAGAGAACACGTTGAGCCGATTTCATACGAATTTTGGGGAAATCCTGAAATTCTGAATATCGGTGCCGGTCTAGGATATCAGTATCACGAAGCTAAGGGGTTGAGTGTGTGATGTTATCGGTAGGTTACATTCGCAGGTACATTTTATATTTGGTTTAGTTACCTACTAATATTTATTTATTGTTCTAGCGGAGTAAAAAGGGGGAGGGGAAGAACTCACAGCAGGGTACCGAAAAATTCGTCCACATCGCTGTCAACGGGAAAAGTGCCCAGGGCCTAAACCACCAACTCTTAAAGCAGTATTACTTTAATATTACTTCCACGTTTCTCCGTCTCTTTCCCACTGGAAAGAGACGGAGCTATAAGTCCTATATAGCTCCGTCTCTTTCCCACTGGAAGTTATAATAATACTGCTTTAAGAGTTGGTTGTTGGGCTCCAGAACACTGGCCGCATTGCCACGTTGAATGGCAATTTTATTGTTCTTTTATCATTTTATTGTTCGATTTTCATTTGTTATTTGCATGACTTTTGTAACAAACCCCTCTTAATAGTAATTTTATGGTTGTAATGTTATTTTTTCTGAGCAGTCAGTGTTTCAGTGTTCCAATCAAAACAAAATAATCAGCTTTATCGAAACACACTGAAGTGTCAGTGGGCAGGCACATTTTGCTCGCAGAACAGATGGTCGATGGTAGATCATTTATCTGGTAGACACCAGATAATGTGCAATCACGGTCATTGACCCATACATTTATTGATTTTATCAAAAACAGAAATGAAGACAAAGTTGTCGGGAATCGACTTCTGTCGTGATCCTTTACGTTCTCTAGTTATTTAAAACGGTTCATAATTTATTGTTCGGGTATTTAAAGGGATATAAGGGAAAGTTCAATGTACTTCATTGCAAGTTTGTCTGGCGCCTACCATATAGGTACCGCAACATGGTCTACCCGTGCCTCGAATTAAATTAAAATCCATTCAACCGTTAAAACATAAAAAGCTAAAAGACAGACAGAATTACATTCGAATTCATAAAACGTTAGGACGTAGAAATATCTACCTAGAAACATTAATCATGATTGTTAGTAGGTACCTAGAGGCTTGTGGAAGGGTAAATTAATTCTGTTGTACGATTTTCTGACTGAATGAGTATTCATATTAATTTTCAATTAATAAAACACATTGGGATATTAAAATTTCAAATTCATTTTGTAACATCAATAACTACAAAGATTACATTTAACATTATAATTTTCAGCATGAGTTCTTTTTGTAATTATACAATTTCCGATTCGTATTTTGTTACACAATATTGTTCTATGAATAATTTTTAGGGTTCCGCACCCAAAGGGTTAAAACGGGACACTAGTACTAAGACTCCGCTGGCCATCTGTCCGTCCGTCCGTCCGTCTGTCCGTCTGTCTGTCTGTCACCAGGCTGTATCTCATGAACCGTGATAGCTAGACAGTTGAAATTTTCACAGATGATGTATTTCTGTTGCCACTATAACAAAAAATAAAATAAATATTTAAGTGGGGCTACCATAGAAAAAATGTGATTTGTTTGCGGACTCGCACTTTGCCGGTTTTTTATAATGTCAAATGGTGTTCTCGTTATTGTCTCCTAAAAATGTATTTAATTAATTTGATGTAGTGATGCTAAATTCGACATTTCGAAGTTTCCGCGTAGAACGCTGGGAACGCGGGGTAATCGGGGCTTTTGAACTATCATTTATTATCGACACGGGGCCTTAACGGGTAAATGTTACACATGCGTCACTCAGACCAACGACTGTACAGACTAAGCCTTGCAATAACTTTACCATCTGATAAAACAACCCAGAAATAGGTACGGTACGTCAAAATTGGGTCACACAACCCCTTGAAAGCTTGCATGATTTTATATACCAAACACCAATTACATTCGAGGCAATACAACTCAATAAATGAATTAAGACAATGTCTATTTGTTTGCAGTATTTGAATAACAGCTACCTACTCATGTCGGTACCTCAGCCAGGGGTGTAACACTCGCGCACCCTCGAACGATAGAACAAACTAATTACTCGTTTAGACTATTTGTTCTAGCCTCGTGATTGCTTTGTCGCCTCCGGGCATTCGGGAACATTGAGCAGCCCTAACAAGAACCGAACATGTTACTCTGTTTAGAACAGGCTATTGTTCCCGAAACTGTATTTATATAGAACCATTTATGATTTAATATAATTATGATTTTAGTATCGTAATAAGTTTCAAGATTTTTCGCCGTTTCTGGGATGTGCCATTTGCAGTTAGTATTAGCCGAGCGGCTGTTGCTTGGTACTTACAAAATTATTATTTACGTTAGTGATTTATTGTGAAATATAGTGTTGAAATTAAACGAATTGTTGATTTTCAATTTAAAAAAAAATATAATCACAAAGCGTTTTTATCCGAGAAAAATCTTAATTTTCTTAATCTAGATTTTCGCAAAAAAGTCCTACAACCGTTTCAATACCTATATCTCTGTTGCAAAATTTATCAACATCGGTTTAACGTGCCAACATTCACCAAACATACTCACTTTTGCATTTATAATAATTATTATTTAGGATAAAGCTAGGAAAACAATAACAAAAATAAATGCTGCGTATAAAAAAATACCACCTGCAGTCCAGTGCATCCAAGATAACAGCACAACTTCTGCTTGCAAAGGTATTTTAGCCACGAGGCTAATTTCCACCTGGTAGGCTTTCCCTTTTACACTGACGTAGTTTTGATTAAGAGCAAGGGAGCAGGCATAAATTCTGGCGGCATGAATCAATAACCCACACACACACTTAGGTACATTCGTGTGTTTATATCACACTACGGCACTCAGACGATATTTTGACGGGGAAGCTGGCGCGTTCTGTTTAGAAATTATTCGTCACGGATGCCAGTCGCGGAATGACGATGTAAGCGTGTTGGTAGTTTGATATATGATATTAATAAACGTTAGGATTTGAATTTACTCTGTTACTAATACGTTTAATGAGGACGGAACGTAATAAACATGGTCATGATGTTTTACTTTCTTCAACCCAAAGCCAGGAGATATGTTATACGAATCAGGGTGTGTTGATAAAAATAGTTTATGTTTATGTCCTTATTTAATATCATCTACCTACCTAGCCTTTTTACTACTATTACATTGGGGTCGGCTTCCATTGAAACCAGATTCATCTGAATACCAGTATTTTACGAGGAGCGGCTGCCTCCCAGACCTCCCCAACCCAGTAACTGGGTAACACGGTACTTTTTGGCAAGACTGCATGGTGTGCCTATTTGACGCAGCCGTGGGACACACAATATCATTGTTTCAAATGTGGTATTATTATAATGTAATATTGTGTGTGCAGTGTGTGCACAAAAAAAAAAAGTTTTCTTTCTTTCTTCAATAAGTTCATGCTAAATCATATTTACATCGGTTCAGCGGTTTAGGCATGAAAACGGCTTTTGCCCACGGCTTTGCTCGTAGTAAGTTTTATTCTCGCAAAAAAGTTGTCTACAATCGCCTCCAGGGTCCCATCATTGATCAAAATCGGTTCAGCGATCATAATATAAACATTAATAATTGTAAAGTTGCCTGGAAAACTCGATGACACGGACGTAATAAGAAGGCTGAACAGGACTAAACCTTTTGAGTTAATGTAGCGTAATGTAGTGTTATATATTTGTGACTTTACCGCGAGTGTTATATAGTACCTTGCTATTTAGGATATGGACACAAGAGCAAAGTGACTTCACCTTATTAGACGCCAAGTAAACGCAATGGACGTGCTCTTAGATATAATTTAAGTTTTAGCAAATTAAGTTAGATTAAAATTGCTTATTAGCCTTATTAGGCTAGATTGTAATAAAACAAACAAATAAAAAAAACTGGAAAAGTCGATGGAGCTCCCCTTAAATTGATTAATATTGCCAGTATAAAAAAACGGGCAAAGGGTTAAACGGACACTTTATAACTAAGACTCAGCTGTCGTCTGTCTCATGAACCGTGATAGCTAGACAGTTGAAAATTTCACCGATGATGTATTTCTGTTGCCGCTATAACAATATTTAAATGGAGCTCCCATACAACAAACGTTATTTTTTTGTCGTTATTTATAGATACGGTACGGAACCCTTCGTGCGCGAGTCCGACTCGCACTTGGCCGGTTTTTTCATGTACATTTCCTTAATAGAATCGAAATAACACGTTCATAAGGAAAATGTGGACGTAAAAACGTTAATAGGGAGAGTAAGGTAGTTACATAAATCTCTGAGGGCGTTGTTATTACCTGGTGAAAATTCTGTATGAAAATAGAGGTCAAAGCCAAAGTTTTTGTTGCTGGAAAGTGCAGTGAAAATTTTCTATCCTGTGAAAAATGTAGCAAATCTTGGAGTGGCCCAAGGCAGTTTTCAGCCCTCAATGCATATTTTTCCATTTTTTTCCTGATCTAATATACTCTGTTTTTTGGGTTCTGATTGCGAAGGGAAACCAATGGAATCATATTTCTAAGCCTCCGCTGGCCACCCGTCTGTCTGTCAGTAGACTGTATCTCATGAACCTGAATGAGTATATGTCTACAGGTGACGACGGTATAAAAATAACTGACTTTAAATAACGATATTTTTTTTACATTATTTGATAAACGTGACACATTTGCTCATCGGAATGCTATTTGTGGTTTACTGACAATCACCGCTTTTGACATGCAAAATGATACTTATCGAACTAGTTTTAGACTATATTCACGAAAATAATGCATAGTAACCAACTGAACCATATTACTAAGCCTCTGCTGTGTGTCCGTATGGCTGTCAGCGGGTTTTATTTCATGACATAAACTGTTATAAAAAGACAGTTGAAATTTCCAAAGAGTGTATATTTTTATTGCCACTATAACAACGAATAATAAAGTTTATAATTAGGTACTTACACAAATAAAAATAATCAAAATCTCAGTAATAATTACGTATCTACTAGCGCTTAGATTGAATAGAGCTAAAACAGATAAACGTGACACCTCCGCTCATCGGAATGTGATTAATAGTTTATCGACAATTACAGCTTTCGACATGTAGAACAATATTAATCGAATTAGTTTTAGACTGCTTGAATTGAAGGAAATAATGCCATATATTACGTAACTATGTAATTCAAGGTAAAATTAAAATATGGAACATCAATTAAAATACCACTACCTATTCCCTATTTTAAAAGCTTTTTAATAATCTTAACATAGTATAAATAAAGTTGTTTTCGCCGTTTGTACGCTTGTATCTTTTAAACTACGCAACGAATTTTAATGCGGTTTTCATTAGTAGATAAAGTAATTCAAGAGGAAGGTTTATGTGTATAATTTGTCCCGAAATTCGAAAATTCGGAAAAATGGGATATGCTCGTACGAAGTCGCGGGCAAAAGCTGGTACACAATATTCGATAAAAGCTTAAAATACGCTTACTTAGGAAAACACGTAAAGAATTAAAAACATTCCAACATAAAGCATAAATAATGCTCCTTACAAATAGCAGAAGAAAAGCATCCCTTTTTACAAAAAATGTTTTAAATAGGTCGCTATTATGAAAACCATTAGCATTGTTTAGCATTGTTACCAAAACAAACTTCAGCTGGTTTTAAAATGCACGACAATAGACTACAGAGGTGCGAAACCGCGGCCCGCGGACATTATACAACAATATACATGTATATCGGTGTATATTTTATTTTCATCACGTTCCCCAGTGTTTGAAATATTCAAGAGAATCGATTATCAGCTCACTTTGTGCACAAGCACTTTTTTATTCAATTTAACGAAGTGAGAGAGGAGATCGCGACAAGTTTAGAATTTTTTAGTTTTTTCTCAAAGACTTGTCGTTTAAGAGTGTTTAAGAGGTTTTAAGTTTGATTTTTTCGTCTTGAATCTTGTTTTTCTGGTCTATTATTAGTTTTCAAGCATGATGTTTGTGATAGAAAGATGTTGTTGGACTTTGAGCATAATGTAAATACACTTTGGATTGGATGAGTTTTACCGGGCAATAAACTTAATATATGTAGGGATCTTTCTTTTTATTATTGACCAAAAACAAGTTGTAGTTATCAGGAAACAGACTCCGGCAGTAAATTCCACTCTTAAGTAAAATATTAGGGATAATTAATTATGCAGGATCCTACTGATATTTTGTATAATATGCTATGGCAATTAAAGAAATAGTTGTAATAACAATAAAAAAAAAATTCTGACAACAGTGATCCATCGTGTTAGTAAACAGTATAACTTATCACAAGTGTTAGTAGTTAAAATACAACATACAAGAAGACAAAAAAAACAGTATTATGACATAGTTTTTACCTTAAGATACACAATATAATATCTTAAGGTAAGTTTTGAACAACCGACACGAAATATAATACCTGTGGAAAAAGTTTTGAATTGGTAGTCCATATTTATGATTTTATAAGTACGTAAATGATAATCCACATCATTGTACGTCCTTCGTATCCGAGATTATACATTAAATTAAATTCAGCTCAACGTTAATACGAATCGAATAAAGCCTTAATTCGCAGATATTAAGTCTCAATTAATTATTGCAGTTAAAATAAAAACCGTTTGCCCGTTATTAACAGGATTGAATTTTATTACTAGTTCATAAGAAAAAATAATATCATCTCTGCTGCGACTGAAGCTTCTCTTTTGCGGTTATCCGTTTACATGATATTAGATTTTCCTTTACTTTCTCATTTAATTTTATTGCCGACGTTTACTTGATACATCTACCTAGTTGTTTTCGCAATTTTCGCTCAAGATTTTCTACACAATACGACAACTAAATAATTATACTTAAATATTTCTGACAGAATGAGTTTCTCGAAAACGGAGCCATATTAAAGACGAAATTACTTATCTGCGAATTTTCTTAGGTAGCACAACTTTTTAAGCATCACAAACAAAATCAAATATTCATTTATGTAGAACATACGGCTTCATTGCCATACTGATTTGAGACTTGTTTGCTCAAATCTTGTTAGCAACATGACGCTCGCGTTCTGGACGAAAATGAGCTCGTTACAAGTATAAAAATATAGGGACGAAATCTCCAATATATTCCTATTGACATGAACAGGTATTGGCAAACACTGCGCACTCACACGAGTGGGCAAATGTCGTTTGCTACGACTTACATTAATGGAATGGAAGGGCAATCATTGCGGTGTTTGTTTGTAAATCGAAATTGATCTTCTGAAAATGAACTATAAAAAAAAATAAAAAAATAAATATATTTTTTACTGGAGAAAAGAGTACTGAAAATCGTAATGTTTTTTAAATATATTTTACTGGAGAAAAGAGTACTGAAAATCGAAATGTTTTTTTTCCTACTTTTATACACAACGAGAAACTTTCACCAACACATCATAACAAAGATCGCCATCGCATGTCAGTTGGAATCTGTCAAAAAATCCTTAATTTCCATACATTTTTGAAAACAAGAATCAAAACATATTGAGTAAACTACTTAGAACTACAAAATCTTGGGCGTGATAATCCAATTCGAAATTCAAACAAATGTAAACGACAACCTTTTTTTTTAAATTCTTAATCGATTTAAGTCCTGGTTCCGACGGACGAGCCCAATTCGCCCCGTTTATAGTTACAGATACGATCAGATACTAAATCGAGTTTTATCGTTGGAATCGGGATTTCAATCACCCAGTATCGAGTGTCGAGTCTGCCGTCAAGTCAATCAGAGTAAATTGAACATGTCACCAAGCCCTCTTATCAAATGGACGAACGTTTTACAGCGGATTTTTTTTTTCAGTGCAGTTTTTGAACGTATGTGGTGGTCGGACGGTTGATAAAATTTTATGATTTCGATGGTCTTATTTATTGTAGTAGGTATTCAATTTCTCGATGATGAAATGGATGATATGATGGAAAATAAGTTTAGTTAAAATACAACAGTCTATGTGAACTGAGCACTCTACAAATTTTTTACCACAAACAATTTTGACGACTCATACAAAACCTGACTATTAACACTATGAAATATGAACGAAGTGTTTGTTTCATGTCATATTACCGTATAACGCGAAACCATTAATCTGCGTCAAAACCTTCGGGTAAAAGGTAAAGTGACCAATTCCGAGGCGACCCTCTTCTTAGACATTAGCAAAATCGAAACTGACTTGATACATTAACCGCAAGACTTGACGAGAACCACTCGACTCAGACTCACGGCTAATGGAATTAATGCAGATCCCACTACTACAATTTGTTCCTTTTTTAACAAAACCCTCGTCAAAAGATCTCTTGATAACTTTTAGCTTTCACAAACTCATATCATTTCGCCCTCGTCATTGTAAATTCAACCCCATCTCGAATAACAAGTCAAAAACGGTGAAGTTGGCAAGATTCAGCAAAGTTCGAACTCAAACTCGCAGGGATGAAACTGAACTCAAAGTCCGACAGTTCCCTTGAAATCAACTAAATATCAATGGTAGGACTCTATCAATTTTAATTACTTGCGGCAAATTCCTGAATTATAGACCATTATCTAAATGAAAGCGAAAACGCTCGGTTCGTCCGTACTCCGCCGTGAGTCTAAACATTAATTTGTTTCATATTCTTCTTCAATGTTCCACTTTTTGTTCGAAAATTACAAAACAAATTACATTTATTCTGCCCTACCTGACGGAGACATATTTTGTTATTATCTATACAGCGTGCGTTGACTAGGAAAATAATTAGAATTTTAATTACACATGTCTGGCACTGATGTTCTAGGTATTTGCGAGCTGGAACCTAAACGAATGGACCTTAGTAAGTATCCGATTGTTTTTACTCGTATTCAAATTAATTTCAACCCAGTACATAATACACATAAGTACGTCATTCACTTACTTAAAAGTTCTACTGTAGTACTGAAACACTGAAGGCTACAGAAAACACACGCTAAACGTTTTTGCGCGAACTCCAAATAAGTAAGTACATTACAAAATTACTGAAACGTATATTTGAGTTAGTGGTACTAGTAGCAAGAAAAGTTTTACTTACATTAATATTAATACTGATTACGTGCTCTGAGAGAAACTTAATACAAATTAAATATTTTATAAAAGACTACCTCCTATTCTGTATAAAATAAAATGAGCAATTTCTTTCAGTAGGTAAATAATGGCGAAGCTTAATCTTCCAATTCAAAAGAAAAATCTCGATCGCAAGCTTATTAATCTAAGATGTAAATATTACCAAGAAGTATCTTTCTTTCCGTACAGTTTATATTTTCCTGAGCTTTGAACAGAATAAAACATTTTAAAAAGAAAATGGGGAATGCCCATTAGTGCAGAGCCGATTAGCACAACATTTCTCGGTATTAGTGTTTGTTCGAACGAGCGAGTTGCTAGCGTAAGTACTCGACTGCGACAGTATTTGTTGTCTAGTGTCGTCGAGACGAGTGCGATACGAAATAATACGAGGTACGGTAACTCTATCTTCACACACGTTGTATGCTTTTATATGTTTGTATGTTGGCTGTTGCAATATTTGTTTCCGTGTAAGCTGCTGTGTTATTACTATTAGTCTAAGTATCATCATCTTATTATATCATCATGGTATTATTTGTTTTATAGAAAACTAGATTCTGCTTGCCACATGAAAGTTAAAAATAATCCCAAGGGAAAATCCTCTACCGTTATTATTCAATTCAATTCCTTTATTTCGAGCGAAGACTCTTATCTGAAATACCAAAGTACATAAACTAAGGGAGTAGTTAGATTGAGATAAAAAATTAAGAGTCCTGTCACCAGGCGTTACCCTGGGTCCTAACCACCAACTATTGAAGCAGTATTACTTCAATATTGCTTCCACTGGAAGTAATATTAAAGTAATACTGCTTTAAGATTATCTAACCAAAGCTTTCAATTACGTAGATTACGCAATTATGTTAAGCAAACTTGAAAAATATGGTATCAAATTCAAATTCAAATTCAAATTCAAATTCAAATTATTTATTTCAAATAAACCATTCACAGGCACTTTTGAATTGTCAAGGTCGGTCAGTCAAAAAGATGAAGCTATTTGCACGTTCCAAAGCGTAGATCTCTATGGAGAAGAACGTGCAAGAAACTCCACGGACACTCTTTTAAATTATTTTTCTTTACAATTTTATGGTTACATCATTCCTGTTGAAATTATACAAACATATATGTGAGAACGATGTAAAAAGAAATGCACGTTAAAGTATCCGGAGTAAAAAATAAAAATCAACAACAAATTAAAATAACAAATCATTAAAATAAACCGTGGCAGCCGAGAGATGACCAGTCCAAACTGACGGCGTCCGTTCACGAACATGACGCACGCGCTAGCACCATTCGGCTCAACCATATTTAAGGGAGCCAAATGACCCAACACATGCGCCACCATCAGGTAGACTTTTGAGTGAGCATGACACTCCCAACCGCCAGGGCAGTCAAGTCAATTAAAAAATAAATAAAAGTAGTATAAGGTTCACAGTACTCACACATGTGCCGTTAATTAATGAATTTATACAATGCTAATTACATTGAGTCTATACAATGAAAATATAATGTTTTACAGTCTTCAACGGGTCCAACAATATTTATAAATGCCAAAAGACTAGTTTGTGCGGCCTAGTAACTGTGGAGCTGGACCGGCATTGAGCCAAGCATTATTATCTTCAATATAATCCCCCAACTTATAATATGCTTTCTTGCATAGTGTGCGTTTGATACAAGATTTAAATTTTGTTTCATTCAGTTCTAATATATTAGGAGGTATTTTATTATAACATTTTAAACAGTACCCCATGAAAGATGAGGCTACTTTAGCTAGTCTGAAACTTGGTTGAACTAGTTGATCCCTATTTCTAGTAATATAATTATGTCTGTCGCCTCGTCTACTAAAAAGATGGAGATTCTTTCTAACGTACATAATGTTTTCATATATATATTGACAGGGTACCGTCATGATGTTAATATCCTTAAACAGTTCCCTTAGAGAATCACGTCGGCGGAGATTGTATATCGCTCTTATAGCTCTTTTCTGCAGAATAAAAATAGACTCGATGTCTGCAGCCCGTCCCCATAGTAAAATACCATAAGACATGATACTATGAAAGTAACTAAAATATACTAATCTCGCGGTATCAACATCCGTAAATTGGCGGATTTTTCTAACAGCATATGCCGCTGAACTTAGCCGTCCTGCAAGAGATGTTAAATGAGGACCCCATTGTAGCCTAGAGTCAACCGTAATCCCCAGGAAAACTGTTCTATCGACGAATTCCAGTTTCTCCTTGTTCAACACTATGTCACAATCACTACTTTTGACATTTGGTAAGGAAAATCTTATGCACTTAGTTTTTTTCCCATTTAAAACTAAATTATTAGCAGTGAACCAATTTTGGACCTGCAGAAGGGCGTTATTTACGTCCTCAAGATTATTACTACGTCTGTTTATCTTAAAAATCAAAGAAGTATCGTCGGCAAACAAGACCATGTTTAGTTGGTTTTGCAATAAATGGGGTAAATCATTGATATAAACTAGAAATAAGAAAGGACCTAAAATCGATCCCTGCGGGACGCCCATTTTCACGTTTAATCCCGACGAATTAACACCGTTTATTTGGACTAATTGCTGTCTATCATTCAAATAAGATTTTACTAAGTTTAACGCTGTTTTGCCTAGTCCGTAATGCTCGAGCTTCATGAGTAATGTTTCGTGATTTACACAATCAAACGCCTTAGATAGGTCGCAGAAGATGCCTATGGCGTCTTGCGCCTCTTCCCACGCATTAAAGATATGTTTTAGTAAGGTGACACCGGCGTCAGTTGTACAACGTCCTTTGGTAAAACCATACTGTTTATCGTGTAAGATGTTATTTGTGTTAAAATGATTAAGCATTTGATTAAGCATTACCTTTTCGAATACCTTGCTAAATACTGGCAATACGGACACCGGTCTATAGTTATTTGTGTCTTTACTGTCCCCGGATTTAAAAAGTGGTATAACTTTACTGTATTTCATCAGATCCGGAAATACTCCTTGATCCACACATAAATTAAATATTAAAGCTAAATACGGCGCTATAGTCTCAATAATTGAGGTACATACTTTGATAGACAATCCCCACAGGTCTTCTGTCAATTTAATCTTGATTTGTTTAAAAACCTTTAGTACTGTTATGGGGTTTATATGTTTAAACTCAAATTTAGTTGGGCAGGCTGACACGTTGGCCTGTAATAAATCAAAAGCCAGCGAAGGCGAGGAGTTTAAGGCTTCAGTTGTTTCAATAGGGATACTGGTAAAGAAATTTACAAATTCCTGAGCAACTTTCTTGTTATCGCTAATAAGACCATGAGGAGTCTCCAATGTGTAATCAGTATTATATCTTTTGTTCCGCTTTGTTTCATTATTAATTATCTTCCAAACCGTCTTTATTTTATTTTCTGATGCTTTAACCTTATTGCTAATATATAAGGCCTTAGCTGCCTTACAAGAAATTTTATAAATTTTTGAGTAGGTAGCAACATATTTATTAAAAGTTTCAGTCATAATAAATGGCTTAAGGCCATACAGCTCATAAAGTCTATCCCTACTTATTCTCAGTCCTTTAGTCGCCCAGTCACTAAATAAAAACTTAGGGCAAATAGTTTTAGTTCTCTTTTTAAAAGTATTATTAAACTCAGTTTGGACTACTGAAAACAATTCTGTATACAAAATATTACCATTATTCATTGTGAAGTCCCGATCACTTAACTTGGTAATTAAAGTGTTGTTAAATTTATTTAAATTACCGGATGTTATTGGTCTGGATTGTATTTGCACTTGTTGAATAGGCATATTGCACTCAAAAGATACCATAAGCCCGCTGTGATCTGAAGGGAGCTCATTTACAATGGCTTTTTCTAAATAGTTGCAGCAACAAAAAACATTATCTATACATGTAGCAGTAGCTGTAGTTATTCTAGTTGGTATCAGGGGGAATATACTTAAATTGTTAGAATCCTATTTGACAAACAGAAAACAATATGTGGAAATAACACAAATTTGCACAAATGATGGTTGCGAGAAAAAATATCGATCCAAATGCAGGACAGTAAAATACGGCGTACCTCAGGGCAGCGTAGTAGGACCTCCCCTCTTCTTGTTGTACATTAATGACCTTCCCGGACACATAAAACATCCTATGGTACTTTTTGCTGACGACAGCACAGTAGTAATTAAATGCGACGATCCCATGACTTATGAAAATGAAATAAATATGACTTTAAATACAGTTATAACATGGTTTGACAAAAATAATCTTATTATAAATTTAGAAAAAACAAAAATTATGCATTTTCACCAGCGAGTACCGAATAAGATCCCGGACATTAATTATTTAGGGACTCAAATAGACTCAACTAATGTCACCAAATTCCTTGGAATCTTAATAGATAAAAACTTGACCTGGAGATCCCACACAGACGAAATTTGTAAAAAAATTAGTAAATTCGCATATGTTCTTTACAAACTGTCAAAGACTGTCAGCCTAGAATCGGCACTAATGGCATATCACGGCTATGTTGCATCAGTACTTAGATATGGCATAATGTATTGGGGTAACTCTGTCGACAAAGAATTTGTATTCAGAGCTCAAAAAAAATGTATCCGATCTATGTGTGGCATAAATTGCACCGACAGTTGCCAACCGTTCTTTAAAAGCCTAAACATTCTAACCTTACCATCATTGTACATCTACGAAACTAACATATTTGTCAAAATGCACATCTCGCAATACAAAATAGCTTCCAAAAGCTACTATAGAAAGTTACGGGACAAAAATAAGTTAGAGCTCGAAGTAACACATGGCAGAACAGCCCTAATGAATAAAAGTACTTTCTGTATGGCTAAAAAAATATTTAACAAGCTGCCTGAGACATTAAAATCACTAAACCTAGACAAATCCAAAGGAGTACTTATGAAAATTTTAATCGATAAATGTTATTACTCAATAAAGGACTATTTGGATGACAGTTCTATAATTGCTTCTTCAGATAATAAGCATTAGGTCAATCATATGACATTTAGAAATAAGACATTCTTGCCTTTATTATGTTTTAATTTAATTTACATTATTGACATTCTGGATATATTTTATTAATGTTGTACTTGCCTATTAATTGTTTGCATTCATTACATTCTTTATATTATTTTTTTTATTTTTTCTGTTTGTACTGTCTTAGATTTTATTGTTGACATTCTAAACATTTTTAGTTGATTTATTGCTTATTTGAAAATTCTTGACTTAATTAATTGACATCATAGTACTTTTTATTTTTTGACATTTCTGATTTTTCTTTAATATTTATTGTTGACATTTTGGAAATATTTGATTATTTAATTTGGTACTTATTTTGACATTGTAGTTTTTTTTTTGTTTAAGTTCGAAATTTTATCAACTGTGCTATAATTATCGCTCTTTTTATAATATTTCTATTTGTAAATGTAAATTGTATACTGACATTTGTACGCCCAATGGCAAAGCATAGAGCACTTACAAAAAAAATGTAACATCTCACACCTGTGTATCTATAACCTATGTTTACAAATAAATAATCTGAATCTGAATCTGAAGAGTTGGTGGTTTAGGCCCAGATTATTGATTCTTATAGTCTACAAAAACATGTACGTACTCAAAGTAGAAAGATACATTTTACCGAATGTATAGAAATGCCGGTTTAACATCTTTTGTAATGTAAATGCGTCCAATGGTCATTTATGCTTCAGTTAAAGATTTATGTGACTATTGAAATATCAGCACTTAGTCTTATTATACTAAATCATAATAATTATGACGTTTTATTTTTATCAAGTGCTAGTATCAAATGCAGCATCACTAGTAGCCAGTAGCTCGACCGTGTTACACCATTTAACAGCTACATACTGGGTGCTTAATCGTTTTGTTTTATTGTACTCAACGATTACTCTCTTTTTCGATTTGTACATTGTACTTCATTTTACGATTGCCAAATGGTACTTAATATAACTAGCTGGACTTATATGTACCTGGAATAAAAGCTTTAGCAAAAACTTTAGTGTTTAAGATTTAAGAGTCAGCCTAGGAAAAAAATACCTGGACAGATTTTGGGGAGATCTTTGCCCAGCAGTGGGATAGTATAGATTGAATAAAACATAAAAGTATTTGAGAAAAGTATTTCTGAGTCAGCGTTGTGATTTTAACCTTTGGATTATAATGACATCAGTTATAGGTATCCTAAAAAAGTACCTAAAAGTTCATCTATTTCTGGATAAAGACATTTCTTTTCTTTGCTTTATTTTTGCAATAGCTGTCTTCATTCTTGGTAAGTGAGTGGGTACCTACTGGTCCAGGTACCTACTAACTCTAGCTATTTCATGTAGTATTCACTGGCTTTATCTTAGTAACATGCATTTTTTTTTTGCATGTTTTTTCAGTAGCAAGTATCGAAGCCAGTGGCGCTTTAAAGTTTCTGCTTACCCTATGAAAAAAGGTGTGAGTTTAAATATGTAAGCATTTTTAGTAGAAGTATATAAACGTTATGAATTCCTATCTCTTCTAACAATACGTCACATTAAAATTCACAGACCATAGTCATTATTTGAATAAAACCAGTTACAATTCAGAATCAAGATTCAAAGGTAGATCCCCGCTGCGTGAGATACCACGAGCATCGAGGAATAAGTAGCTTAATGGTCCGGAACACATTGGAAATTTGCACTTGCCCCATGCCCCACCTAATTCGACGTTTTCTTTTTAAGTTTGCAGTAGTAACCGCTGGATTCATACGATTGTGGTGGCTGTCTGTACTTCTGTAGTAGGATATTTACTTAGGACTCTAAGTTTGTTTGTTTAGTAATTTAATCTGAGATATTATTGAGCAGTTTTTAAGGATACATAAAAAATTGTAGGTGCCAAAGGACGGACTCCGTCACCGAGTCCCAGAAAGCGGTGGCAGATAACTTGGACGCACATAACGAAGCTTGTTTCAGGTTGGCGCAAGAAAAGAGTGTCTGGGTAAAATATGTATTATTTTAATGTGCACTGAATCCTACCCTCTATTGTGGTCTCTCTCTATCACTCAAAGGTTTGCTGGGAGAAAACTCAACTTTGAGTTAAACTCGCCTTTGTACATGAACTTTTCTTCATTGTAAAGTATTTTAGTTACTATGCTGTACAATACAGAATAAAGGAATAAAGGAGGGTGGCCTTTGCCCAGCTAGGGACCATAATAAGCTAATAAATAATTAAAAGCATTGGACAAGAGTCTCCTCAAAGGGAGTGGCGCTACCGAGGCTGGTCTAGGAAGAGGTGAACGCGTACTGCGTTGGCTTGGTAAAATAATACCGGGAAAAGAATATCGGGAAAGATTTGGAGGCCTTTGAAAATCTGAATAAAAGAAGACAATTGACTGAATGGAGTCGGAAATACTGTTACCGGGCAATGAGCTTCCTCTCTATTGCATCATGGAACTTTAAGGTTATTGGTAAAGAGTAGATGGCTTGAAACTCTGCCTAACGCGTCGGCAGGCGATATTATTATGATTTTAAGTTTATTCGTTTTCAATAAGTATTTTAGTGCTAAGTGCCTTTTAAATTTCTTTAAAGTTCCTAGTTTGCAACATGTAATAAAAAAATATTGTTTGTGGTCACAATTAGGTTAAAGGTAAAGTTTTCTTCTAGTTAACCTTAATGAAATGAAATAGTTTACTACATTTTACAATTACGAAGAGCAGAGATTCTTGTTTTCATTACTTTTAACTAAGTAAAAACTTACGTATCCTTTTAACATACAGACGATTATACTGTAAGCAAACCGTATGTTTATGTAGACTTACTTAAACTTAAAATGTGTAGAAAAAACAATGGTACAATGTATCATTTCTGCCTAGCCTTTTCCCAACTATATTGGGGTCGGCTCCCTATCAAACCGGATTTAGCTGAATACCAGAGGAGCAGGTACCTTACCAGACCTACACAACCCATTAACTGGGTAAAATGGTACTTCTTGGCAAGACTGGTGTCAGATTTTCTGGCTTCTAACAATCCGTAACGACTGCCAAAGATCTACAATGGTGCAATATATAATTTGCGCACTCTAAAAGGCTGAACGGTTTGGAGATATTAAACAATAGATAGATAGACTCACGGAAAAGAGATCAAAAAGCAGTTATGGTGAAGTCAAACTCTGTAAAAATAAATGAAATTCTCTGTTTAAAGACAGAAAAAATAAGGAAAGCACTGAGAAAGAGGGTCTTTAACCAGAAGGCCAATTCTACATATTTTAACCGCTCCAGCCCTGATATGTGAAAATTCTCAAATAAATAAATCTTACGTAACAGTAAATAAACATTAAATTCGCGATAAACACGCAACACACCGGCCGGTGTGTCGTCGGGGCTGGAGCGGACAACGTTCGCATTTGCGTGTCAGTAGCATACTGTCAAAACTGTGTGCCTTTATTTTCATACATTTTTGACAGTTTGCGAATGAGATGCGAATGCGATCATTACTTTAAAATTAGTAGAATTGGAACTCCGATGTGTACCACTGTTAGCCAACCAACTGTTAGTACCAAGAACGAAGTTAATTCAAGCATACTAAATGCAAATTATATTAAAGGTGAACAACGCACGTTATCCATCTCGCAGAGCTTACAGTAATCAGGGGGTAACCCTTCCCGGCCCCAACATTCACAGACAATTTAGTGGCGCTTGGCCAAAAGGTCCCTTGACCTTCTGACCGGTGTGTTGGCCAGACGTGACTGGGTTCACAACTCACTGTTTACCCGCCAGTTCATAACACTCGGATGCAGACACTCGTTCATATTTAAACAGAATCTCTTTGCTGCATACGTTTGTAAATAATTAACCAAGATTTACATGCATACATACACCTAGACGCGTTCAACAGAACAGTCGCAATTCAGGGTTATGCGAAAGTAAATACGCTTACAAAGAGACTCTCGTTAAATGTATTTCAATACTTGTGTTACCTATATGAATGTACAAATCTAAGTATGGATGTGAAATATAATACGTAGGAACCCCGAATAAGGACCCCAGCTTTGTGTGCTTGTAAAACAATTTCGGTAATTGGATAAACGAGAATAAAAGCACGCTTCGGGTTCATGAAAAGAGGTTTCTTCAAAAATAACGTCTTGTTCACAATAAATATGTTGAACCATTTAACGTTGAGAGAATAACACAAATTATTTCATTGGAAAATCTGCTTCAAAAATCCGTTTCTTAAAATTTATTTTCAGTAAAAGAAAGTTGTTCGATCAGCACTGCTAGCTTATAAGCATAAAGGGTGTCTTTATGGCTGAGGGGATCGCATAAGCATTCTTATCACTGCACGTTACTAAAATATTCAATGAGCAACCCTTAAATTTTGAGAGCAACGCCTTTGTCTCCAAATGACCCATGAAGAGGTGTGAAATAAATATTATTTTCAATTTACTCTAAAGGTAGGTAACATCCGCAAAGTTCCCGAAACTGTCAAGTGCGGAAATACTTGAAAATGAACCTAATGGCTTCTACCAATACTTGGAAATAAACTAACAAATAAAACAACCAACGACTTTCGGAAAAGTTGAACAAAACTCGTCTTGACGTGACAGAGCGGAATGCAAGTTTCATGAGGTCAGATTAGCTAGTCTCTCAGAAAGGCATCACGGCCCCGATATAATTTAGTTATAACTTTTGTAAGAGCAATGCTTTGTCGAAGTAATTTAATAAATTAGTAGCTACTCAGTATTAATGTTTGATCACTACCGCGGGTATCAGAGATTGAATATTGTGAATAAAGGCGTAGGTATTGTGTTGGAACGCTATTTTATATTTGCATTTTCGCACCATTCTCTTTGTCGTTTTTCTGATAACTATAACCTGGTGGGTCTTAAATTCAGGTTACTTCTTCACGAAGAAGTAACCTGAATGCCTGCCTGAAGCCTGCTTCATCGACGACCACATCATCGATTACCATCAGGTGAATTTCTGGTCAAACGTGCGCCTATAAATGTCAACATTTAAACTTACAATAAAATGAACAAAAGCTTATTCTAAAAAACGTTACAAACCGCCCATTGTTACTTTTTATTAAATTTTGCGTTTGACTACTATCTCACCTGATGGTAAGCGATGATGTGGTCGACGAAGGCGTAGGCTAGCCCAGAAATAGCCTATTCACTATACCTCCAAGTTGTAGCTATCAGGAAACACAGACTCCAGCAGGGAATTTCACTCCTTACCTGTACGCACAATGAAAGTGTTTCCAAAACGTTTTGTTACCTGCAAAATGCTGACTTTGACACTCCGTTATTGTGTGAATGCGTGAACAAAAATATTACAAAGTTTAGTTTATATGTTGACAAGGGCTCAAAGCTCTGTGAGAGAATTTTAATGGCGTGAATATTATATTGGACAGAGCTAGGCAACAGCCGTGTGATGCCGCCTGAGGATTTACCTTTGCTCTTTATATTTAAAACTAAAAAGAGACGAACATTGCCGCTTTAAAACAGATCTGAAACCACTTTTGTAAAAATTGACTCGAGTGATAATATTATCACTCGAGTCAATTTTTACAAAAGTGGTTACTTATCATTTTGCGCATCAATAACTCACCATCTATCCCCAATGAATCTGTACGAAAGAGGAACAGAAATAATTTATTTTAGAATCCATTTTGAAGTTCGACAATTAAATTAACACTGAAAAACCGATCGCGTAATCTACTGTCATCGTTATCCGACGGCAATAAAGGTGAAAATTAGTTCAGTAGCAGCAGCCAGGTAGGTATCAAATACTCGTAAGTAATTACTTTCGTCACGTCAAGCATAAACAATGAACTGGGAGGAAGGCAAAAGCGGCTCAATATCGAGCCCAGTGCGTGTTATCGGTCGTCTAGGGTTGCACCTTGTGTCACTAGGGTTGGCCGTACGTCGTTTGCTAACGAGCTTGGCTCAAACAATAAGAAGTCAAGCAGAAATTGATGGGGTGTTCCAAACGGCGTGCCCTGACGTACCAGCCTTAATTAAAAGACTTCACTCAGGCGTAATTCGCAATATCGGATCTCTCTCGGTGATGTTCTATGCTCTATGGATTTCGATAAGACAGATTACACAATTTCGTTGAGTGGAGTCCGCAGTGTAAATAATTATTTCGTCGTGCAACGACTTTATTGGAGACATTACGGCGTCAAGCGCTACAATTAAGAATTGCGGAAATAAAACAAAATTGAGGATTATTTTGTTGTTGACAACACTCAACGGAACCTTAGTAAGGGCCGAGTTTTCATTCATCAGTTAACTTTTACCTGTAGAATAAATAGTAAATATGTCTGTTAGATATATTGTCAATGTAAAAATATTGCCAATATTTACTCCTAAAAGAAACGAACAATATCATAATTATAATAATATATAGCTTTTATTAACAAAACATGCCATTAATACCTTTACAAAAATATAATGCTCTTTCTTCTAATTCTAAGTATTGTTACTTCAACTATAGCATTTGGCTGGCAGTTATTGCATTGGAAATGATATTTTCATAATATACTTATAGAGTTTATAATAAAATATCACGAAAACAATCTTACGGTGTTTGCAATAATAATTCGTCGTCAATAAGAGCGTTTACGACGGCATTTCATACAAACTTTAAAGGCCTTATTTTTCGAAATGAATGAACCGATTTTTATGAAATTACACATGTAGAATAAATTATAAAGATGGTTGTTTAACATTTTCCATACAAAAGCTGTCAAATAATGAGAACGCTGAGTTCTAAACTTCCCATAATATTTTATAACATCAACCAAATTCAATCGGTTTCAATCGCTAAATGTTTCAATAGCTACCAATCATAAATGAACCTGCTCGACGTTATTGTCGAGCAGGTTCATTTATGATTGACACGATCAATGACGAACGGGTCACGATTAAGATTAATTGATAATAAACGTTTCAAACTATAGTGAAGACGTAGATCGTGTGTGAGGTGATTAATGTGATTATACATCGAATGTGTATGTCAATGCATGAATGTCAATTCAGGCGTGCTTACGGCTTTATCGAGTAACAATACCTCTCTCGGTAGGCGGGCACGTCAGAGCTAATGCCTTCATACCTTTAATACAAAACTGTTTGATATTGTCATCGGACCATTGCAAACACCGTTAGTTTAGAATAAATCGCGTTAGAATGGAAACTCTTTCTTCTCAACAAGATACGGATAGATTGTAAACTATCGAATTCGGATGGGATTTATTGTATTTAAAATGATCTATTTGTAATAACAATATTAATAGTTTCTGATCTTATCAAGATTTGAAATCTTACGGTTTTTTGAACAATTCGGTGACATTACAAGTACTTAATTTTGAATTATTGATCTTTGTCTTAGTTGAAGCTTATTCAACTCTGACTGGGAGCCGACCCCAATATAGTTGGGAAAAGGCTAGGCAGATAATGATGTCTTTGTTGAAGCCTATGCAATTTTAATTTGTTAGGTGTGTTTTCACGAATTTAAAATTATTTTTCTAATTACCTTTTATTTTTAGCATTGCTATTTATTACCCGTCGATGCCTAAAAAATTGTGCATCGGAAAAACAAGACATTGGAAAAGGTTGTGTTCTGTAAACAGCGGTCATTTTTAGAAAAAATAGATATGGGTACTATTCAAAAAAACGTTGATATGTATAGTTTTTTTCACTTTATAAAACTAAACATTTACCATCGCTACGAGCAGAACCAAACCGTTTAAGAAAACGTTATTCTGATTGCGTTAAAAGGTCGTAAAAGAAAAAAAGAGAAATGGTAAAAAACAGTAAGTTTTCCTCGGAGTTTCCTTTGCCCCGTTCGTTACTCGCTGGCAGTGCAGATGTATAAACATGGATGTTACGACTCATCGCTTCCCGGACTACTGATCTTAAAGTTTTAAGACTTATTATCTACCTCTTGAGTAACCAATCGAATTGGCTTGGCAATTTTAAAAGGAGCGTGTTAAAAATGTAATCAAAGTTTGTGAACTTCCTTAATTATATAATCAGTAGGTACTTGATATTAATTTTTTTTGTTAGTTCTTGTCATTTGTTCCGTATGGTATCGGACGTAAAAGAATTTATTCTTTCTTTCCCGTGGGTGTCGCAAGAGGCGACTAAGGAACTCACCAGAGAATGAGCAGCAGCAATATCTGTAGGTACCTACATTGCTACAGCTACACTGTGATCGCATACCCGTCTGCCAAGCGTGGCGATTATGGCAACCCCTCCCCCCCTCATTTGGGGAAGGCCTATGTCCAGCAGTGGACGTCTTTCGGCTGATATGATGATGATGATGATTAAAAATTGTAAGAGTGGGCACACTGGTAGACCATGTGTGCAGGAAAAGGACATAGGACTATCCATTCGGGGAGTATATTCCCTTGGGATAATTTTCAACTTTCCCGTTATTCAATAAAATCAGAACCTCGTTGTTTCATAAAATTCACAGAAGTAGAATTCAAATGCAAATTACTGATCTTCGTTCAAAATATTTGTAAGGTATTACCTAGGGAAACAACACGCATCCAACTTTGATAATGCAGATATTTCATCCTCAAATATATGGGTTTCTCGTTCAAAAAACTATCCAAACAAAAGATCCTGACACTGGCACATAATAAAAAGTATCGTAAAATCTGTCGCGAACTATTCCATTATGTGGCATAATGTGTTACCACAAACAAATGGAGACAAATGGTGGAAGTGGCAAAAACTGGCAACACTGCACTATGACTTATGCTCGATAATTGTCAGGAATTGTGGGCCAAGACGTCATTTATATTAATGTTTGCCTTTTGTTGGCAGTCATAAGTCAAACAAAAATTAGGGTTGTTTGGTGTGGCACTTACCTATGGTTTTGGCTATAAAAAAACCTATATCAACACTCACAAAATTTCATAGTTACAAAAATGAAATATATAAAAAACAGTATTTTAAGTACATTGAGTCTTTGCCCAGAGAGGAACAGTACAGAATAGCCGAAAAAAATAACAGAAGTATTCACGAAAAGTAAAACCATTATCATCCACAGTCCGACTTTCACCACTTTTTGTCACCACCACATATCGAATCCTATTTTACTCCAAACTATTTCAATCCTCTTACAAAACATGACAACGGCATCTAATTATCACCATAACAGTACTACATAACGGTAATCAAATGACCTAGCGCTATGAATTGGCCACAACTATAATAGGCCGCCTATCGAACGTGTGCCACAATACAGGGACAATCAATAGTGTTGATGAACTAATCCTTACGTCAATTTCCGTGAACAAGGCCCTAATACGGCATTGCTATAGGGCTTTGTTCACGACCTCGGCTGATGCGACTTGCGACGCGACTTGGCGTTAAGTGTCTTCATGGTATGGTGCGACTATTCAGTGGCGACTGCGATTTTTCAGACTGCGCTCGGTCGCTCCAGCTCTAAGGTCGTGTCTCCCGCAATGCAAGCTGGTACATTCGATGCATTCCCGAGCCCCACCACTCGTGAGCTGTTATGCTATTCTGTAAAAAATCACACTTTGCTGAAGTGAATTGTTGATCCAAATGATGATAAGGATTGACTAATCACTTTACCTAAGTCTGCGTGAGATTTTAACAGGATTACTTCACTGTTTCTATCGGTCAAGTAATACTAGCCAAACGGTCGCAAGTCGTGTCGCGCGTCGTGATAATTCGTGACATGCTCTAGGCACTTGTCTCACCGCCGACGATCAGCGAGAAGCGAGTAAAGCTAGAAACTAGATACTGTTGGCGAGCAGCGAGAAGCGAGGGTGTGCTTCCGATAGTTTTGTCGCTCGGCTACAAGCGAGTGCTCTTGTGCGATGGGCGATTACTCGTACCACTCGCTCCAGCCCGCATTATAGATAGAAATGACCGCTGGTTGGTCTTTCGGCGTGAGTTCTGATTTCTGACTGCCAAGCGAGCATCGCTGAGCGAGTAATATCTTTGATAACGCTTGTCGCTACAAACTAGTGTTATAGAGTTCTCGCCGGCTGTGTGAACGACCAGTTATGCTATTATAAATGTGTGTATATTTTACTCACACACGGGATCTATATCTATACTTTGTCCGTTACATCAGCGAAAAAAGAAGTCGATAGCTAATCTCTTTCTCGTCAGCGGTGAGACAAGTGCCTTTTCTTTCATTTGTTTTCTCCGCAGTCGCTGTCGCAAGACGCGTGCCGCTTAAGCGTGTAGGTTGTGGCCAAGGAGTTATACGGCATTGCCAGCTAATTGTGGCACTCGGTTTGATCACATCTCGGTCCAGCAAGCGTATTGAATAGCTGTTAGCAGCTGTAGTATAGCTTTGGTTAATGTGTTGCGTTCAGATACAGTACTAAACAATAAGCGGTGGTTAATTGACGAATTTAGATTTGTCACTGAAAATGCTTGCGTTAAAGTTAAAACTTATGATATTATTAAAATAAAATGCTTGGATTTTTTATAAGCACAACAGTAAGTTCTACGATGAAATGAAAAAAAAAAAACTAGTTGAAAATTGTAACTGCATTCAACTGTTTTAACCCTCCACTTTCTTGTCGTACCTTATTAGTGATGTTCTTCAAATAGAACACGCGTGTGCAGTAGTTTACAAAATTTTCGAAATCCACAAAGGAATGCAATTGATCGCATTATTCTTTCATTTTGTCATTTCAACAGTATTAATCGTGTTTCACGATGTCGCACCCATATTTTTTTAAACATAAGTATAAAGAATGGATCTAGAGTTCGTCTTGATTGTCATAGACGTTTTTATGAAGCAAAAACAGCAGATGACCCTTTTGTATGGATGGGAAATCATCAAAGGACCCCTTCCGCTCTGGGTGGAGCGGGAGAGAGTGGCAGACTATTACTGACTCCATGCTTCTCCTAGTGCCCTTTGCGTTCCAGGGCCGCGGTGACTCTTTCGAACGAAATCCGCAAACCTGGCAGAGCAGGACACCCTTTTTTTTTTTTTTTTTTTTTTTTTTTTTCGAGGATGGGAAATCATCATATGACCCCTCCCGCTCTGGGTGGAGCGGCAGGGAGTGTCAGACTTTTACTGACTAAAACCCACCCTTTAGTCCTCCTAGTGCCTTTCTTCCCAGGGCCGCGGTAACTCTTTCGAACAAATCCGCAACCCTGGTAGGCTCTGGCCCTAACGGGCCCCGACCCATGCTGACGTCCGCTGGCTTGGCGCGCGTAGAACACAGCGCGCCGTCAACCCGGGCCTGTTCTGATCGGACGGCGAGCTACCCATCGCTCGCCGTCCACAGGCATCAGTCACTGCGCCATGCTCAGGAGCATCAGTTCCTGGGCGGCGCAGTGGCTGACGTTCAACAGGAGGGGGTGAAATGGGGCCATTACTGGCACTCCATTTCAGCCCCCTCCGGAGCCCTTTCTAGGGGCTCTGCTGCTCTCTGCAGTGGAACCGGCAATGGCGGTAGAAGAAGCGACGGCAGCGGCGGCGGTCGCGGCAGAGACGGCGGTGGCGGAGGGCTTCCTTCTGTTTCCGGCTTTGGTGGGTGGGGCGCAGGCCCTACCCCCAGCCCAGTGGTCGGCCGGCTTGCCAGCTGCCGCACAGACTACGCAGTGCGGCGCGGCGACGCAAGAGCCGGCCCTGTGACCGGGCTGACCGCAGCGGAAACAAAGACCGCTGCGGTCCACCTCCGAGGTGCATTGTGCTCCCACATGGTGGCCCACTTGGCACCGGAAGCACCTCAGAGGTCGGGGTTCCAGCAGTTTGACCTGCGCGGAAACCCAACCCACCAAAAACCTTCGGCCCTCCGTGATGGTTTTGGCCGCCGACACGGGGCAGCTCACCACAATGGTGCGCGTGCCCGTGTTGTCAGGACGTAGGGTGCCCGCCTTCACCTCCTCTGCTGAGCACCCCCCCGTCCTAACGACGGCGGCCACCACCTCCGCCTCCGTGACGGAGTCGTCCAGGCCCAAGATGCGCATGTCGATGCGCTTGGTGGGCCTGGACACTCGGGCATCGTCCGCGCTTAGGGACGCCCTGAGCCTTTCGGCTAGAGCGTCCGCGGTTGGGCCGCTGGCTGCCCCGAGGATCTCCAGCATCCAGGCCCCAGTCATGGTGACCCGGAGCCGAAGGCCCCCCACGATGCCTAGCTCACCAAGGTTCACTGACTCCTTCGCCTTGGTGAGCACGTCCGCGTACGTCACGCCCCTCTTCGCCGCGTCCGGCTGCAGTGTAAGCACTACAGCCGCGGTTTTCGGGGGGCGCAGCGCAGCCGCGACGCTTCGCGCCTTCTGCCGCCGCTTCCTCTCCCGCCTCTTGGCCGCCCTGGCTGCCTTTCCCGCCTTCCTCTTCTCCCCGGCCACTTGCCATTCGGCTTGAGCCGGGAGAGGAGCTGAAGGCGAGGAAGCCGGGGGGAGCTGCTGCTCAGACGGCGCAGGAGCCTTCGCCGTCCGCGCAGCAACCCCGCCCTTCCTCTTCCTTCCCGGGGCCGGGTCCGGTTTTCCCGGCACCGGCTTCGCGGGTGCCGGCCCGGACCCTTTGTCCTGGCCGGACGACCCCGGTGTGGCAGCCACGGCGGCCGCGTACGACGCCGCCTTCCGGCCTGGAGCCTTCCCACTCGCCGCTAACGGGGGGCGCAGGACGATGCCCTCCAGGACGGAAAACCGCGCCTGGAAGGCAGCCATCTCCTGCCGCACCAGGTCCAGCACCTGGCCCTCCTGCGGCACGGGCTGGCTGTTCTCCCTGCGCCCCCCTTCAGGCGCCCCCTGTGGGCCGGCTCCCTGGAGCCTGGCCAGGTCTGCTCGGAGCCCCGCATTCTCCCTCTGGAGGCGCTCCGTGGCGGCAGCCAAGCGGGCGACCTCCGCCCGCAGCTTGGACATCTCGTCCCGCGGAGGCCCCCCTGGGTTACCCTCCGCTGCCGCCAGAATGGAGGCCATCGCCTCGCTTATGGCCTTGTTCTTAGAGGAAAGCTTCCTCTTCAAGGCCACATCGCGAAGCGCGGCCTCCACCACCTCCGCAAACCCGGCCCTCCGGTCATCCGGCTCGCCGCCGGAGGACTCCGAGCCATGAGCCCCACGACCGCCATCTTCGGGGGGTCGTCCAGCATCCTTGGAGGCAAGGACTCTGCCCTTGCCTCCCTCTCGGCCCTTACCCCGCCTGCTGGTGGGGATCTTCCGGGCCGAGGCCACCTCTTCGCTACAAGACGACCCCCGGTCGTCTTTCGGCCTAGGCCGCTTGCGGAAGGACCTCGAGTCCTCCGCTGCAGTCCCTGCCCCCTCGGGTTCAGAGCTCGCCGAGCTCACTGTCACCAGGTCGTCGGAGTCCAACTCGGACTCCGACTCTGCACCCGGGTGACGCTCAGGCGAGCCCCTCCTCCAATACAACGCGCCTCTTGCCGCGCTCCGCCCGACCGACGCTTTGTCGGACGAGCCAAAATCGAACCCGATCATGTCCTGGAAGGACGGTTTGGATCGGGGGCCTCCTCGGCCACTGTTGCCCTTGGCAATCGGAGAATAAAGGACACTTTTGCCCCCCCCAGAATACGAGGGGCTTGACGCACGAGGCGTGGCGGATTCCCGGACTGCTGTGCAGTCCGAACCGCCCTGGGGTAGTGTCTCTTTTTTAGTGCCTTTATTCATACTTTCCTTTTTGAGGGTGCGGTCCCTATCTCCCCTCCTCTCTCCCTCTCTCTCACTGCTTGCTCGCTGCCCTCACAGTCACGTCTGATGATCAGACGCGTACCAGAGAGTAGCGAGCAAGCCAATGAGACGCACACCGTCCGAGGACCCGAACACTGCTCAAGTCTCCGAACGGTGCGCCCCTCTTGTGTCTCTCTTGGTCTGGTCTCTCACTTGGGACCTTCCGGCATGAGTGGCTCTACCGGCAAAGCCCCCAAGATCACTGAGACACGCAAGCCCCACCACGACGGCAACGTGGAGACACGGTTGGTGGGGAGCAGGACACCCTAAGGACCGTACAGATTGAGTTCTGTAGATTCTGCCTACCCCCATGAAAAAAATACACGAGTATAATAATAATAATAATAATAATAAGTATATTTTATTTCACTCTTCACAAAGGTTCACATCGGTATACATTTACATTTGTTACAAAAATAAGTAAAAACACACAATGCGTAACAAATATGATCCTCTGTGAGAGACTGGAGTCCATACTAGGATACCCTGTGTGACGGATCACCAGGCCCTCACCCCGAACTTGCGTCGAAAGCTAATATTTCACAAGACAAAAAAAAAAAAAATATTATGCGGAGGTTTTGACAATAAAAACAAAATTGGGAAAGGGTAAACAGAACCAAAATTTTACCAAACCTTAGACACCCTAATATATAAATATAAATATATCTTGCCTTAAATAAACTAACAGTAACAAACAAACTAAACTTAACATTACGTCTAGATCTATCGTGTGATTAGAGAATAATTATGAGTGAATAGGTTGTATGATGGTGTAAACGTGTAGTGTGGCTATAATAGGCATGATGATGACATAATTATGCACATCCATTTTACGAAGGAACAATGAGTAACTGTTCCGTAGCATCATAGTCTAATTTTTGTAACCAGATGGAGAGCTTCTTTTTGCACATCTTCTTGGGAAGGTCATAAATTGACAAGACTTCATTAATTTTGTTGTACAAATAGTTTCCGAGGAAACCAAAATGTCGGCGGGCAAAAGCTGTATGGAACCGAATTGTGGTACAGACGGTATGTTTACGTCGCTTACCTTCAAATAGGGTTGGGTTGTAGTTAAGAAGAGCGTGCCTACGTAGGATCGTATTGCAAATGAAAAGTTGGCGTACGGTTAAAACCCCAACTCGCTCATAAAGTTCATTGGTGGGAAACAAGAACGGTAGAAAATAACTCACCTTTAAAACTACCCTCTGTGCTCTTTCGATCCGAAGCATGGATGTTTTTGTCGCACCACCCCATATAGTTATGCAGTATGAGATAAGTGATTGGCATAACGCAAAGTACACCATTCTCAAAATTCCCGTGTCCGCAACATGACGAAGGTTTTTAAATACATAAATGAGTTTTCGGATTCTCGTGGCAAGAGCATCTATGTGCGGGTGAAAACATAAAGTGTTATCTAGTGTGACGCCCAGGTACTTTATTGTTTCTGTATGTTGTAGATACATGAGCAATGAGCACTTCGAGAACACAGACACGACGGTGAATGTGCAGTAATTTTGAGATTGTCGAAAGAGTCAGTTGGTTTTTTAATGTAAAAAGACATGAACTTGGTTTTGCCGACATTCAGAGCGAGCTGATTATTTGCAAGCCACGATAAAACTAGGTTTAACCCAAACTGAGCACAACTGTAAACCTCGGACCAAGTATCGGCCTCAAACAGCAGCGCTGTGTCATCAGCGAAGGTTATTATCCTGCCGCTGGGCAACGTTAGCTCACAGAGGTCATTGATGAAGGTCAGGAATAAAGGGGGACCGAGAATACTGCCCTGCGGGACGCCGTGAACGACGGGAAGATCGCAACTAGTCCATTCATCAACCTTGACCCTTTGAAATCGATTGGTAAGGTAGTCCGAAAAAAGCTTTAGTGGCACATCCCTCACACCGACACTCTCCAATTTCTTCACTAACAGTGAAACGGAGACCGCATCAAAGGCCTTGGCGAGGTCCATGAAGATTACTATTACCTTTTTGTTTGCATCTAGCTTTTCCGACACAAACTTAGTCAAATCGTGTATGGCGTCGCTGGTCGATAAGCCAGATCGGAAACCGTACTGAGAAGCTGATAGCAGTGAATTTGCTTCGAGGTAGTCAACCAGGCGCTTCTTCATGATCCTCTCCAGAACCTTAGACAAAGCTGGCAGAATGGAGATAGGTCTATAATTGTTGACACGGGCTCCGTCGCCACTCTTGAAGATTGGGCGTATCTCTGCTATTTTCCAGGCGTTTGGGAATTTGCCGCAGTCAATGGCAAGGTTGCAGATAAATAAGATTGGAGAAATGAGGATCTGGCTGTATCTCTTCAAGACGCTGGAAGAGATGTTGTCGTAGCCAACAGCGCAATTAGACTTAAGGCTATGGATGATAGTTTCAATCTCATCCAAGTCGGTGGGGAGAAAAACCATTGAGTGGGGATGTGGCTTAATCGGTGGCATTGAGATAGTGCTACCAGAACAACATCCGTCAGCGATATTTTTGCCGATGTTCACAAAAAAATCATTAATACAATTAGTGGAAGAAATAGGATCCAGAGTGTTAATTAGTTGTGAGGCCTCGTTTTTAGTGGTTTTTGTGTGGGTAATTTCTTTTATTGTATTCCATAATTTTTTGTTATCTGTTTTGGCCGCAGTCTGAAGTTCCATTTTGTCATGTTCTTTGCGGATTTTCTTTAATAAATCGTTGCAGAAATTTCTATACCTTTTATAGGTTGTTAGAATGATTTCATTTCGAGGGTTTTTTTTTGCTTTTTGATGCAGCTTGTCGCGATTCCTCATACAGCGTAACAGTCCAGGCGTAATCCATGGTTTTGTAATTTTTTTACGGTTTGAGGTTTTAATTATTTGAGTACTAGTTGTAATAATTCTATTTATTGAGTTAACGAAGTACTGAACGGCAAGATCCACATCGGTCATTGTATACAAATTAAGAAAGTTTAGATTCTTAATTCCAACGTCTAATTTATCGTAATTTATGCGTTTAATTAATTTATAGGTCTTAGTTTTAGGCATATTCAAATCCAAAATAAGGATGACCGCATCATGATCTGTGATAGAGGTTTCAGCTACATAACAAGAAGCTGGCAGCCGCGTTTTCAAAATAATGTGATCCAGGCATGTTTTGCTATGTGTAGGGATCGTGCAAGCTGGCAACATGCCGTGGGATGCTAACAGGTTAAGGTAATGAGCAGAATTTGAGTCTGTGTTCGTCGCTGTGATGTCCACATTAAAGTCCCCTATAAGTATTATGTTATTAAAATTAGAGATTGTATTCAAATAAAGATCGAGAGACGAAAAAAAGTTATTTAGGTTTTTGTAGCCAGCAGGTCGGTAAACTGCTAACATCACCGTGTTTTGGTTAATTTTGATTAATAAACAATTACACTCTGAGATGGTAGGTTCCTCTATACATACGCTAATGTTATTTTTGCAATAGATAACAACCCCTTCATTTTGGGTTACGACATTGTTTGTTTTATAGTACTTATAACCATCAAGTGATGGAATTTTTTGAGCAAAAGAAAGCCAGCATTCCGTTAAAACAATGAAGTCCCAATCTATTTGCGATCTCTGTAATAAAGTTAGCAAACCAGGTGAGTTGCGAGTTATGCTTCTAATATTTTGATGTATAACCTTAAGTGAGTGATTAGGATTAGTTACAATGTTTCTACAATTATCAATATCACAGGTGGACGATTGCGCCACAGAAATGCGGTCAAGGTCAGATATTAAGTCTTTCGTACTATTGAATTTTAATATTATGGAATAGCAAGATTCTGTTTTGATTGATGCAGCTGCGGAAATAAACTATAAGAAAAAAAATAACAACAAGTAGTGTTAGGTTATACATAAAAACGATATAAAACGTTGGTAAGTTGGAAATAGTAGGTAAACAACATGCACGCACAGGCGGTGTGTAAAAGTGTGGCGTAATAAGATGTGATAAGGTAGTGAATTGCTTGACGAGGCTATAAAGTACATCCACGAATACGGTGTGATAAAAATAATAAGATCTCAGTTGTAGGGTATGTAGATAATTTTTTGACAGTGTAGTATGCTTGTTATATTGCTGAACTGGTACGATCCATGTTTCTATAATAAGTTGTTGCTGTAAACATAGACATTTACGCGCGATGATTAAAGTTCCATTTGAATAAATGTAACATAAAATATTGCTTATAAGTTTAGTTTTTGCTGTAATTATGTTTGTGTGAAATTCCCCTTGTATAAATAATAGTGCAGTGAATGTGTTATGGTGATTATCTGTCAGGTGTAAAGTGCTATTAATAATTGTGAGAGTGATGTTTACTAACTTACAAAGTATTATGTGATAGTAAATTACGACGGTAAGTACAACTACTAGTCATTTAGATTTTAACATAATAAGATCTTCCTCGCTGTCAATTCGAAGTGGACGTGAAGATTCTTTTTCTTTTATATATATCTTGCCGTACGAATTCCAGAAGCTGTGATAGTTATGCTCATTTTTGAAATTCCTGACAAGGTAGCGAAGTTTTTTGGCAGCAGGTGTCAAAAATTCATCAATATAAATTGGTTGCGATTGAGATGACGAACCCAACTGAATATGCGAAGTATTTAACTTGTTATTATTGTTTTCCTTGTTGAACGTTCTACATTTTTTTATCAAGTTATTCTTCAAAAACGTTGTTGTAAATTGAGTGATAATGGGATTCCTTCCTTCCATTTTTGTTTTGATTCGGTACACATCGTAAACATCTGAGTCATTGATAGGCTGACCAATGATTTTTCCAATGTCTTTTACGATGGCTCGTAGCGACTCCTTGGTTTCATGACGGTCTCTAGGGATATTATTAATTTCAATCGAAGTAGCCCGTGAATTTCGTTCCAATAATTCAATTTTTGACTCTAGATAAGAAATTGTTTTAGTATTTTTTGAGTTCTCTTGTTCCAATCTACTCATTCGCTCTAGGAAAGAGTCATATTTATCAGAGACAAATTGCAAGTCCTTCTTAATTTCCTCAGTTCGCTCTTGAATGGTGTACATAGCTGAGTTAAGTTGATCTAACTTGAGATGTTGTTGTTTTTGAAAACCTTCGAACATAGACTTGATTTCAGCTATGGATGTTTGGAAATCAGCAGTTTCGTCAAATTTCCTCTTGAATCTCATAGTGATGTTACGCGAGCCTTCTGACTTCTCACATTGGTTAGAAGAAAGATCAATTTGACTATCAGAGCCATAACTACCATGAATGGCATTTTCCAAACAAGGAAATGACGAAGATGACTGCATAGGGACCGGAACTTGCGCTGACGGCGGCGGCGTGCGTTGCGTGGACATATTCGCAGACAGCGGATTGACAGTGATTGTGCTGTAGTGAGCGGTAAGCGTGTGCGCCTGCACAGTGGAAGTTGTAACTGGGCGGAGCCAACGTCCTTACAATTGTTGCTAGTGTGCTGTTGAGACTCGGTGTGCTTGTGTGCGTGCTACGCTACTCACGCGGACGATCCAACTTCGCGCTTGTTCTGTGCGCCTGGTACTTTTGTTGCTCCCAAGATTTATTAAATTGATTTTAATATTTTAAAAAAATCAAGTATGTTACGTTACTTGTCACATGATAAGTAGCTCGATGTCAATGCTAATTAAACACAACCTACCATCATTATTTCACATTCATTTTCGCATTTATTTTGTTACGTCATGCGTTGTTTTGTTTCGAATTCACAACAGAAATATCTGAATTTAACTTACGCACTTTAATCAGCATAACCTGTTGGTGTTCTTTTAAATATATGGGTGTTGAAATGGTTTTGTTTCATAATCATCTAAATTAATAATTATAATACTTAATTTTACTAACAGCATTCTCTGTAAAAACATTGCAACAGCTACACTGCGATCGTTAACCGTCAACAGTGGACGTCTTTCGGCTATGATGATGATCATCATCTGCCTAGCCTTTTCCCAACTATATTGGGGTCGGCTCCCAGTCAAACCGGATTCAGCTGAATACCAGTATTTTACGTGGAGCGGCTGCCTACCAGACCTCCACAACACATTAACTGGGTAACACGGTACTTCTTGGTAAGATTGGGGTCAGATTTATGGCTTCTGACAATCCGTAACGACTGTCAAAGATCTACAAATGACAGCCGTGACCAACGGCTTAACGTGCTTTCCGAGGCACGGAGAAGTCCCACCCATCCACAGACCAACCTCGGCAAGCGTTGCTTAACCTTGAAGATTGATTCGTGCGGCTGTTATAATTTTGCCTTAATGAATAATTAATAAAAGGAATAAAAATGTTTTAATTGTTCTCGCAAGGAGACTTAACCTCCAATATCTCGGCAACGTGGCATTTTAGGGCACCATTTTTCTAAAATTGTTTTTGTTTAAGTGTCCTCAAACCATGTTATATAAACATGTTTCATCGTGCACCGCAATTTTAAAAATAAATCAAAACGGCGGCGACTGGTGCCTATGCCAAATCCCATACAAAAATGTGCGAACCCCTTTGTATTGAGATTAAAAACTAAATGTCTTGATATAACACTGCTCTGCTGGAATTCATGCCATCGAAGTATGTTTTACAATTTTAATTAAAAAAACACCATAAGACCAATTTCCGTTTAAAAGACAAAATATTTTGATTACATCCGCACCCTCCACCAAACGCCTCCAGGAAAAATCTCCTTACCTCACACTAAATCCCGTGGTCCAATCTGTAACAAAAACAATACATAACATCAGTAAGAGCCAACGTGACCCAAAAGCTAATGGCGACGGAGATATAGGAGAAGCGAGAATACTCGTACAAGCAATACACTTATCATGTCATAAAACTGAGGAGGTAACAGTTTATTGACCCTTAAGGCGTGTTATCGTAACATTTGCATATGGCCACGCATCCACACGACCTCCCTCCGTTTTTACGATCAAAGTACGCGTATATCTAGGTAGGTTTGGAACGTAAATATTTTTTTCTGTGAAATGCTGTGAGGTCTATTAAATTTTTGACAGTGTTTTATTGGTAGTCTATGGTAGTAGGAATAGTCTATGCAAAAAGCATGTTCAGCCGAGGTCTAACTCTGTATGTACTGCAAACCCCGAAATCGTAAATTTTGTCGAATTATGCGCACAGAAATGTATGGAGCAGTCGATTTTTTTCGCAATTTATTTATTATTATTTATTTATTTATTATATACTTTATTGTACACCTCACATCAATCACAGGTAAAACGTTTATAAAAACAAGTGTACAATGGGCGGTCTTATCGCACAGGGCAATCTCTTACATAATTATCTCATAGTAAAAGTTGTTCCTAATGCGTTGATTCTGATAAACGTTATAAAACAAGTTTCTTTTCTATAAGGTTAGTGAGCGGTACCGTTTCCTAAGAAAAGAAGAAGATAATAATAGACCCGATGTCCCACTTACAAGCGGTCTAATAATTATATAAAACAAAGGACATTGAAAAGTTCAGTAACTTAATAAACGCGCCCAATTGTATTTGAGTTTTATTTTTAAGAAATTCTAAGCGCGTTTCCCAGAACAATAATCCTTGTTTGAATGCTAATTAATTTGAATTAATTTCACACTTTTAAAAAGGTATAATCGAATAGACAAAGCTGAATTACTTTTTGACGAATCTTTCGGAATTGTAAAGAAACCTTCTATTATGTTAAATCTTGTTTGAGAATTTATTATTTAACTTTTTTCGAGTAGATTTTTGATGTAGAAGAGTGCTGTGTAGCTAAATTCCGTAAAATTTTCAGTTGATTGCATTCAGAAGTTGAATTTGTACTTCTTACGTCGCTTCGTTTCATTCAGTAAAGTTGGCTAACTCTAAGAAGTGAATTTGCGCAAACAGAATTTTGAGCAGCATGCTAATTTACGAGATATCGTATTCGCATTAACAATACAAGTAAATTACGAAGCAGAAAATATTACAGTTAGTTCCTTCTGAATTCAGTTAGCAAGCTTATACAACGCGACAATAAATTCGGGAAGACCCACAGTTTTGAATATCAGATCTAGGTCATAATTGTTACGTGGGAGCAACTTCATTATTCTGAAGATAATTGCTAGATAAAATGAACCCGAAACACCGAATATCGTTTTGAGAAATAAATTGCTACCATATTTTTTGTTCATTTCAAATAAAAGCAATTCAATTTCGCAACTTTAATAATATAAGTGTTACCGATATTGAGGACTGAATACGGTATTCGCTGACCAATGTTCTACAGACTACGACAGGAACACTACTAGTACCGGTACGATATTCACTGGTATCTGGGCGTGAATAAAGCTTGAATAGCACCACTCACAAGAAGGTTCGAAGATAGTTCCTAATAAATGTTATTGTAAACCCTCGTGATATTGTGAACAGTACCTACTTTTCGACTAAATACAATAAAAAAAACATCAAAACTCGATATATTAAAGCACCGCCACATTTGTGATTCTCTGAAAAAACTGAAAGATTTTTATGCATTTAACTGTACATGAAAATGTACTATTCACTTTTTATGGAGCGTCTATAAAATGTATGGGAAGAGTAAGAAAGATAGATAGAATACTCTTTATTACACTACGATACTGAATAAGTTATAGAAAAATAGATGAAGGACATAATATAGGGCGACAAACTTTGCATGGATTTAAAAGTAAAAGGGAGAAGAAGAGACAGTTCTGCAGGAAGTGTTAGGTTATGTTATACTATTAACATACATATAGGTACAATAGATACAAAAATACATAGTGAATAAACATATACGGATAAATATTATGAAACAAAGGCAGCAAAATTTAATAATTAAGGAGAGAGGTTTAGTGTTTGTATCGGTTGCAATAAACTTATGGATTTAAGGTATTTGCAATAATCCAATGAAATGTATTTGATGTATGTATTTTACCTACGCTACAAGTCGCACGTGATTACCTTAAAATATGGATATCGGCGACATGTGGCGTACGTAACGAGACCGAAAATATTTTATTCAATAAGCACTTTTATAATTTTATATTTTAACGTTTCATGTCGTTATATTTCTGCTTGTAAAAGAGTAAAATATGGTTTTATAAAGTTTTCGACTTTGGTTAGACGTAAAGATTTACATGGTTACAACTGCTGAAGTCGAGCCCAATATCAATCTAATGGAATATGGAAGAGCCTGTTGTCACAACTATTATTTTTTTACTGGACTCTTTTAACGTGCAACTTCCCTGTGTGTGACTTTCCAAATAAATAAACTTATGAAATGACATAGAACAAAGAAGTGCTTCTGCTGTGCAAAACATTGCCCCGTCACGGCTTAAGCCCCAGAAAACATACCTTACAGGAATATTTAAGTCTCCATGCAATACATAGAGTGTGTCATATATCCAGTATTCCGACTCCATACAAAGTTTTGCCTGTGGTTTAAATTATATTAGTATACACAAGCGGAAAAGCTCAGTTTTCAATTGAAAGTTAAATTTTGCAATCACTAAACGCAGTGCGGTAGTCAAACTTGAACCCCTGGGAGTTTAACGATGCAATTTAGTCTTTCCTCGAGATTATACAGTACTTTGTTTGCATATTGGTATAAACTGGCTAAACGTATATAAATATCGTAATTTATTTAAAGTCCCTTGAGAAAAACATCCCATTTTTGGTTTGGTTCAAGGTTGATAAAAAATGGTAAGTTTCAACGTTGGGGTTCCTAAAGATAGAAGCCTCCGTTGAGACCGTTCCAGAAAGAGGTGGCGAGATGATGTAGACGCGTACCATGAGCTGTCATGACAAAAATTCTGTTTTGTTCGTTTACCAAAGGGCATTAAAACACTCTGTTTATGGGGAGGGCGCTGATAATCTGTGTCCCCACGAAATCTATAAAATTATCAAGAACTATTATGATATATTTATCTTTTGGGTACATTACCAGTGGCCTGCGATGCGGAGGAATTTTTAGAAGCCATGTTTTAGATTATTTTTAGTTTGAGTTAAGTATTTTATTTAAGTGTGTATATAGTAATTAGTTGTGAAAATTTATAATATAATAAATGTCATTGACGGTTGATGGTCTGAAAAAAAAAAGTATCTACTTATATTCTGTTAGTTTGTAAGACACTTTTGTGGAAGATAAAATAAACAGTTGTTTTTTGTAATGTTGTTGTTGTGGTTGGTTTGAGCCTCAGCGGGAAAATAGTACCTGGACGAACCTGGCTTTCCTAAACACGACAATGGGACAGTAATTAAAAAAAAAACAACCTTTAACCAGCTCATGATAACATCCCTTTACAATAAAAATATTCTAAAGAAAAGTCAATAAAACGCATGGACCTGACATTGTCAGACCACAAGACGTTAAAGCTTATAAGAATACCTTTGTTCTCTCAGTCTCGTAACCTCACCTTCAATGGAGCCGTATTATTATGTTCTACCTCAGGAAAACGAGGTAAACTGTTTACATCAATTTACATAAATTTTAAGGTAATTATACCGCAAACTTCACTGAAAGCTTTCAATATCTTTTAGTAAGTCCATAATTCAGTGTTTTGGTGAAAGGTAACTCGACCAAATTGAATTTTGTCACTTAATCGTTTTTGGCCCTTGAAATCCAGGGACAGTTTAAACTTTTGGTGTGGATGTAACTGTATTGTTTAAACGTTGGACTATTTTAACTTCAGAATAAAAGCTTTATACAAGTGGACAATATACTTAATCTAAACTATTATTTTATTTTATAGTTTTAGAAGTATCTGGGCCCTACTATGACGTGTCTGTGCCGTCATGATTCCGTTGTGAAACAGAGAGTGGTATTCGTTCTTTATAGTTCCGTCGCTCTCTCACAAACGGAATTATGATAGCACTAGCTGCCGCTCGCGGCTCCAACCGCGTGACTGTCGATAATTATCCTACGAACATACTCCCGGGATATCCTATGTGTTATTCCAGACTATAATCTACCTTTGTGCCAAATTTCATCAAGATCCATTCAGTAGTTTTTGCGTGAAAGAGTAACAAACATACATCCATCCATCCTCACAAACTTTCGCATTTATAATTATTATTAGTAGGAATTAGTAGGGTTGCCACGTTCTAGCAGGGAGAAAGTCTAATTACGAAACTTCATCATAACAGCCGAAAGACGTCCACTGTTGGACATAAGCCTCCCCCAAAAGGGTTTTCATAATCACCACGCTTGGCAGGCGGGTTGGCGATCGCAGTGTATCTGTAGCAATGTACCTACAGAGAATGCTGCTGTCCATTCTCTGGTGAGTCCCTTACGACACCCACAGGAGGTGATGGGATGGTGCTATTCTTTTACGTCCGAAACCATACGGATCACGGGAAGTTATTACGAAACTTGTCATAATATCTTAATCTCATCGTTGAATATCTATCTATCATAGGCTATTTTAGATATTCTATCAAATGCAAGATTGCTGTATGAAAAATCACAAGTGGAACGAAGCCGCGGAAATAGCTAGTGTGTGATAAAACGTAAAAAAATTATGGAAGTACGTACGTACTTGTAATAATAATGTAATACAGCAACTTACACCACCGCAAGTTAGTTCTGAATTAGATTTAACAATTTAAATAACCACAGAATATATCCAAGTAGTTTAACATAGAGACTACGTTATCTGTCTTCCACAATTCATAACAGTTATTTACCTAATTTCCCAGACAGCTCGCTGTCATCAAATCCAAGTTGGAAATTCGTTATGAAATTCATTATAATGTAACATGTCACAACTTTAATAAACGTTACGAAGCGAAGAAGTGACGAGAAGGAAAAATTACAATAATAAAAATATTAAACATCATCATCTGCCTAGTCTTTTCGCAACTTTATTAGGGTCGGCTCCCAGCCAAACCGGATTCAGCTGGATACCAGTATTTTACGTGGAACGGCTGCCTACCAGACCTCCACGACCCATTAACTGAGTAACACGGTACTCTTGGCAAGACTGGAGACTGACAATCGGTAACGTCTGCCAAAGATCTACAAATGACAGCCGGGACCAACGGCTAAACGTGCTTTCCGAGACACGGAGGAAACTCGGTATGTCAAGATGGTCACCCATCCATAGACCGACCCCGGCAAGCGTTGCTTAACCTTGAAGATCGACCCGTGCGGCTGTTATTATTTAGCCAAAAGCTCCTGAAAAAAATGTTAAACAAAGTTGTTTAAAATAAACGCGGCTAAAATTCATCAAGACTTTTGTAAATGATTTTTAAGGCAGGCACAATGACTGAATGCCTAATGAGCCTCCGCATTCGGTTCTTTGTTTGAGCATATTCATTACCTGCCTCCATCGCCTTTTGCTTACAAAAAAGTATTCATTGTTTTCCGCCAACCCTCTCTAGAGAATAAACAAACAATAACTCTAACAATTTTGGGGTCAAGTGATTTCGTCCGGTGAATATTCAGGGAATAATTAGAAGAGAAAACAAGCTTAATTAGTACAAATCGCGTTGAAGAAATTACTCTGGAGGCATTTTTGTAAAATGTTTTGATGAAATTAAACAGGTGGGTTGATTGGGGAAAGCGTTTTTATGAGTTAAAAAGGACAGTGGATGATTTAATAAGCTGTCTCTTCCAGGTTTGTTTACTGTTGCAAGTATTAAAAATGTTGCAAGGATTTTTGTTTTCGAAAGTTCAATGTTCCTCTGAAAATGTGCGGTCAATTAAAAAAAACAATAGTTCCTGCATATAATTTTAGTATTTAAAACCCGTTATTTGAACTATTGGTAACTTTACCTATTTAGAATATCAATCAATTTATATAAATTTCTTCCGTACCGAGTGATTGAGCGACTGAGTGACTGACAGACAACGCACAGCCAAAAATACTGTTCCTTGGGGAGTGTGGGGGGACACTAAGAGAGGATTTCCTGATATTTCTACGGGAACTGGAAAAAACGGGATATGCGTATACGAAGTCGCGGGCAAAAGCTAGTAAACAATAATCCTTTTTGAATGAAATCTAAGAAAATTCGTGCTTTTCTTTTACATAGGTTTAATTACAGAAAACTAAAATGAAATCCTAATTCTAACTGGTTTCGAAAAAGGAATAACGTAACTTAAATATAAAGATTATTATAAAATATAATTACAAGCCAAAACAAAATTATAATAGTTCAAACTTGTTTAAAGTTGCCCGATAAATAGTGCGCACAAAAATAAGCGAAACTAGTTGCAGGCATAAGGATTGGTGATTATAGAATAAGATGTCAGAGTGCAGAATAATGACATTTTGATTTTTTCGTACAGATGCCAGCCAGCACATCAAGCTACCCGAAACTGTAAAATTTTCCCAATCAACCTTGAACCGCATGCTTTTCGATAAAGTTAAAAATCTATTAAAAAAATTGGACATATTGTTGTCGCTTGATGTGCTGGCGACTGTACATAAGCTTTGATATTTTACTGGATGAACAAACTGAACTAAACGAGACGCTGCCGCTGAAAGGAACAGTTTTACAACCCTCTATCACCACTGCAGCCAGTTATTTAAGAACCAGACAGAAAGAAAATGAAATCAAAGACATACAACGTTAGCTAGAATATTAGATGAAGTGATGTAAATTGAATGAAACTTCGTAACCGAGTATATACCAGCGACTTCGGATCTAGCTAGGAATCAAGTTGCTAAGTTACACTAAGTTAATGCTTGGCTTATTGCTGTACCAAACAGATTTAATAGTTCGCAATCGCCATGAATAATGCAGTTTTGATAAGTCTGCTGTTATAATAGAATTTGGTCGATGAAGTGGAAGTAAACAGTGTGGTGATTTTGTTGAATTATTGTTCAAATAAAAACTGAAGCGTAAATTGCAATCACAACATTAAGTTCATGTTGAGGGACGCTTAACTGTCAAATCAATTAAATTGCTATTCAGAAAATGAATCGTAAATTTCAGAAACATTTATGAGAAAACCGGCCAAGTGCAATTCGCTCCCAAAGGGTTCCGTATCATAAACCCGAACCCGATAGTTTTTAATTTAGGCAATAGAAATACACACTCTGTGAAAACTACATCTGTCTACCAATTACGGTACATAAGATGCAGCCAACTGACATGCAGACGTACGAACAGCTAAAGCTTAGTATTATTCGTTCCATTGGTTACCATTCGGGTACAGAGCCTTAAAACAGGACATGGGTTTTGGACTTCTTCCCACACATTCGTCTCTAGAAACTATTTAGTATCAGAGACCCGTAAAACGTGCCGATAAAAGAGTCTTTGCAAGTACCTTTGTCGTAGGTAAGGCCTAAGGTTGTAGGATAGGTTGCTAGTTTTGCTGAGACTTACAGTTAAGAGCATCAACAACTCAGGATTCATAGCTTATACGTCGTAAAAACCACAAACCAATAAACCGGGAAAAAACACACATGTACCACTATTGTACATAAAGTTTCACTATCATCATCATCATCATATCAGCTGAAAAACGTCCACTGCTGGACATAGGCCTCGCCCAAGTGTTGCCACACATAAAGTTTAACTAATAAAAATAAAAAAACTCCTAAACCACTCAAGAAGCACTGCACAAAACGAGCACAATACTCACCAAATACTTGCACCATAGCTTCAAATCTTCGACTCCACCAAATATGGCTACCAAAGAGAATTTTTCGATATATAAAGCACCTTAGCGGAGTTTGTGGATGAGGTAAGTGTTGTCGAGTAAATCCGATCAAATATGGATAGGGAAATTCTAGCGGCAACCGCTTTCCGGCCGCGTGGCTTTTTGCATCGAAAACTGACGCATCACTGCGTCGTGCTGTGCAGGCTTTCATATTTTATGCTGTTGAGTGTTTTATGCGGGAAAACACGGTCAATTATGAACGGGATATTAATAAAATAACATTACTTCACATTAGAGCTAGTAGACATGGTGACATTTAATCAGCGAAAATGATAGTCGAAGAGTCAAAAATCTAGGCGCACAGTAGTGCACCAGGCCAAATTTAGGTAATATACGCACGCAGTGTGTATACCTACTAAATACACAAAACATACGAGAATTTCCCCAAAAAACAAAACTGTGAAAAAATGCCAAGTTCCTATCCCCAAAATTCGGCCTGCAAAAGTAGTGAGATCAATAATAGGCCAAGCAATTCAGAAATACAGAGAGCTTGGATTTTTCCTGACCGTGTAATAATGATGAAACACTCTAAAATCGGTTTCTTAAAAAGATTCCCTATTATCAACTTAGCAATTTTTTGAAGTGAAAACTTCTTTCTTCGTGGTGCACTTTTTGGGATGGGTAAAAATTCTAAAGTCGCGCCAGGACACGTGACCTGATCGAAAATTCGTAAGACGGATAATTTAAGCACTTTTTGGGATGGGTAAAAAATTTTAAACTAACGTCAGGACACGCGACCTGATCGAAAATTCGTAAGACTGATAATGTAATATGTATTATAAATTGTCATGTTTGTGTCCGACAGCGCAATAACTGAATATTGTATTTAACCACATAAATGATAGTACTTTAGTACTGATAAATAAAGCGATTCGTGCGAAATGATTTCCTAACCATTCCAAAATATTCAAAAATGCACAACGTTAATGTTCAAGTTTTCACTTCTGCCGGCACTTCCGGAGTGCAACCCGTTGTTTTTTTTCTACAACGTCGATTTTACAATTAAATTAATGAAGAAGAAACTAGAAATTGCTAGGCTGTCTACTTACAGCAAATAGCTCTCTTTTGACTGACCGACGTTGACAGTTCCAAAGTGCCTGTAAATGTTCTAATTGAAATAAATGATTTGAGTTTGCCAGTGCTATTAACATTCTGTTGTTAAAAGGGAATAATTCCTCGTCCTGTATCTCTCATTACACAGTGATTCGTCATCTCTCTCTTACAATGAAATTTTAGAAATTAAGGATACATTTTTGAACTTCTGGTAGAACGACAGTTTGCCTAGAGCCCATTTGATAGTCCTACAAATGTATTTGTTTACATGAAACTGGGTTTACACAATTTAGTCATACATAAAAACATCTCACATGTAACAAAGGGGGCGTTAAAAAAGCTTGTTAACAGCCCGAGTTACATGCATTTGGTAACTCTAGACGCACAATATTCGCAGCGTCAACCCGTTGACATTGTTTTTAGATTCACAATAATTTTTCGATGACCACTAGAACGCTTGTTGTGTCACGCTCGTGTCATGTTTCCCTAGTAAAACATGTGAACAGCACGTTAAATTCAAAACCGTGTCAGTTTTTATTTGTTAGTACAGGCCATATTACGTGTAACAGAATAAACGCAATAAAAGGGAGCATTGTACTCATCATTATGAACAATTTTTACTATGGGACTTGAGGATGTTCAGTACATTTGTCGAGTTATGCGAACATAAATGTATGGGGACTGTGTCAAAAAACACAATCACAGATCCTGAGGCCACAAACTGCATCAGATTGTTTGAAAAGCGAATTATTTGGAACTTTTTAGTCGTTTTTAGCAGTCGGGTTTTTTGACAAAGTCATTATTTTTTTTTATTTTCTACATTTTAGTGAGTTTTGATTTATATAGTTTATGTCACTACCACAATTCTGACGAATTCAACGACACCTCATACATCAAAATCCGTCCAGCCGTTTGGGCTGTAGGGCGTGCCAAAGAAATGAACATACATACAAACATACATACATAATCTCGAAAAACATTACCCTCCTTCTGACGCAGTTGGATAAAATTTAAAAATACTGGTACTCAACTGCGTCCAGGTTGACTGGAAGCCAACCCCATTATAGATGGGAAAATGTTAGGCAAATTGAAATTTATGGGTTAAAATTGATTCGGATAGGGTCAACTAGGTCGGGTCGTGTGTAATCGGGTTGAGTTGGTCGGATTGTGCCTAATGATTGGTTATAGGATCTGTCCCAATCAAATTAAGCCTAATATCGTCTTCGGCTGGCTGTATATGATTACCTACATGATTGACGGTGAGGGATCTGACATGATGATGTTACAATGCCATTGGGTTTGGCCCTTTTCTCCTGCTGTATTGATCGCAAGAGATTTTCCTAATGAAGTCTTTCCTTCATTTTCTAGATTGGGTAAAGTTTTATTTGTTTTTCTATCAGGATTTTTATGTTGACTGTTATGCTGGTCTAAAATCTTTCGTCTTTCTAGATAAGATATCATTGTTTGTCAAAAAGCTTCAAAGCCTTTTTTTATGGATGGGAAATCATCAAATGATTCCTCCCGCTCTGGGCGGAGCGGAAGAGAGTGTCAGACTCTTACTGAATATAAAACCCATCCGTGCTCCTCCTAGTGCCTTTTGCTTTCCAGGGCCGCGGTAACTCTTTCGAACAAAATCCGCAACCCTAGTAGAAGCTTCAAAGCCTTGTAATCAAATATTTTAAGCTCTTGAAGAAAAATAAAATGAGTTTATATCAGAAAAAAATCCAGATCCATATTGGTTTTGGTTCCATATTCAAAACATTTTGTTACATGTGCAGTCAGACAGTATTGTCTCACTACAGTACCGGATTTACCGCCTTGACTTCCAGCTATTTTAATCCGGACCATTGCCATTTTCAGCGTGGTCTACCTTCTGGTTTTGTCAAGGCCCCTAGATCACATTATACAGAGCACACTATTCTCAAAAACAAAAAACCGGCCAAGTGCGAGTCGGACTCGCGCACGAAGGGTTCCGAACCATTACCAATAAAAAACGAAAAAAAATCCCATACACTCAAGTTTTTATTTTATTCTGTTTTTAGTATTTGTTGTAAAGCGGCAACAGAAATACATCATCTGTGAAAATTTCAACTGTCTAGCTATCACGGTTCATGAGATACAGCCTGGTGACAGACGGACGGACAGCGGAGTTTTAGTAATAGGGTCCAGTTTTTACCCTTTGGGTGCGGAACCCAAAAAAGAGTCCTTCACTCAGTGTCAGAGATGCTACTCGTACATCCAAATAAAAATTACACCAAAATAATAATGAAGTCCGTTTGAGCGGGCACGTGTCCATACTAGCGACGGGTCATCTATTATTGATAGTATATAGTTATGAGGCACGTGTCGGGTGACTGTTGACCGTAAACCGTGTTTCGTGGTGCATGTGCACAGCCAATAAAATGCAGCTGGGTATTTTACATTTTTGGCAGGAGTAAATTGGCAGGTTTTTGGAGGAGAATCTTCAAATTCGATGGTATTTTTGTCACTTTTAATTAAAGCTACCAAATACTTTGATTTTTGATGTCATATTTTATTATTCCTGAGTTTGCTACACGATTACGATAATTGCGTGCGTTTCAGGACCACTAAAATTCGTGTGGTTCTTTCTTTAAAAGACAATCTAAGAAACTTACGAGTATATGCATAGGTTAGGTATCTAGTAGGAGAATAACCAACAAGAAACTCCACGATATGAACCGTTAAGTTTCTTGTCGACTCTTCTCCATAAGAAACGACCAATTGAAACCGTGCACTTCACACGAGCAGCTTCTGATAAGTGCCCTTGGCGACCAAGTGAAATAAAATACTTTGAACTTGATCATATAATCGACCTTAACATTAGATCATTTCTCCCAAAGATTTCTAAGCATAAAATAAATCAAACTTTATCTAACTCGGATTGAGAAATGAAAAATGGCAGTTCTTAGTTCCGAACTGTGTTAGGCTCTAGTGAAGGAGGATTACCTATAATGGCCAATTTAAGTGCTAATAAATTGTGTTTACTTACATCTTGAAACATTGGGTCGAGCCTGGTCGAGCCTAATTGGTTATTAGGGAAGGTCAATCAACCCAAAATGTTAAGAAATTGTAGGGAACTACTGTAGTAACTAGTTGAAGATAACTAAGAAAACCTAGACAGGTAATCAAGAATTGGATACTAAAATCGACAAAAAACTAAATATTGTGTACCTACAATTGGACAAAAAAAAATTGAATTAAGAAGGGCAATAAAATAAGCAACATTGCTCAAAAAGTTTTTGTAAATTATTACTTATTTAATATTACTCATAATAGGCATCAATATGGCAGCGCTTGCGCACCCGTCGTGCTACGAAAGTTGCTACGGCGTAGCTTACGTAGGCAATACTACGAACGCGGCTTAGGCATGTTTTCAAGTTATTTTGTACATGATATTAGGAACAATAAGCCCGCCATTGTTCCCATAAAATAAAGAATACTGTTTAAGAGCTGTGTTATAATTTTGATATCTAATCAAGTCTATTGGTATGTACTATTTCTTTTCAGACTTTTAACTTTTTTGTATTTACTTTGAATTTTTTTAAAATATTAAAACACTAGCTTCTACCAGCGGCTTCGCCCGCGTGAAAATCGGAAATAGGGAGGTTTCTTGATTTGTATTATAACTACACCTACTCTACACCTACCTACACCTACTCTACACCTACCTTACACCTACCCTACACCTACCCTACACCTACCCTACACCTACCCTACACCTACCCTACACCTACCCTACACCTACCCTACACCTACCCTACACCTACGCTACACCTACCCTGCACCCATCCTCACCAGCCCAAAAAATACTATGACATGTTTCTGGTTTCCTGGTACTTGATGTTTTTGGTCTCCTGGTACTTGTAAATCTGTAGTACTAAGGCAGCAGCGGCTCTGAATTTCCACTTCCTCCTCAGTCTTCATTGATCCATGCCACTTACCGGGATAAAAAGTAGCATATGTCTCATTCCAGGATATGAACTACATGTGTGCCAAATTTCATCCAAATCCCTTCAGCCGTTTTTGCCTGATTGAAACACAAACATACAAACATACAAACATACAAACATTCACATTTATAATATTAGTAGGATTATTCTGTAACGATATGAACGGACTTACTACGTATACTTTGGATACTTTAGGGTATTAAATATTGAGGCATACTATTTAGACAAAAGATAAGTAGTTGTCTAGACTAAATCATAGTACACAATAGCTTCATAAACTGATATTCAATGGTGTCAAGCAAGTCAATAACCCAACTCAAACGTTATTAACAAAGACTTGAATACAGCTGATTTCTATAGGTACATGATTTACATTGAAGTTAATACACAAGCCGGGTATTTATATCAACTGCTAGACTGGTTGCGTTAAACTCGATAGCTGTTGAAAACTTTGGTCGTAGAAAATCTAAGTACTTGTCACTTCGCTGTCAGGTTGTGATTGAAAAAACTTAGAAACCTTTTTTAGTGCAATAAATTGATTATAATCTAATCACCTAGCCTAACTGATGTATATTCGTACTCATTATGTACAAAAAGTTATGGACTGACGTCTTTTTTCTTAGATACTTGTCAATTCAATAAATAAAGCGTTCCAGGGCCGCGGTGACTCAGTGGTTTCTGTACCCGGTGTCGACACAACACTGGCACACGATATCATTGTCGGGTTAAACATGCCAAAAATGAGTCCTTGTAACATTTCTATGGGCAGAACCTACCAGGACTCCTGCATTATTCTTTTAATAACATTTCTATCTTGCGTCTCTAACCTTTTCCCAAATATGTTGTCGTTGGTTCTCAGACAAGCTGCACGCTGTCATGACACAGAAACGCAGGTTTCCAGGACGAATTTATTTCTCTTTTCGTTCAGTCCATCCAAATCTATAAGAGATTGTCCTGTGCGATAAAACAGCTCTTTACTTGCCCGAGTCATTGTTATAAGATGAACAATAAAGTAATCGATAAATAAAAATATTATTATTCCACAACAGATTCGTCGCAGTTGTATAATCCCTATTTTTAGGTAATCTCACAGCTGAACACTGTCTCTTAAGATACAGCTCACTATATCTGTATACAGACTTCTGCAGTTTAGTTAGTATCTTGTTAATCGGTTTAAACTAATTTATGTTTCTTTGTTATAATATACTATTTATTTATTCATGATGGCAATGGGACGCCATACAAAATGTAATATGACAGGAAATAATTGTATAAGACAGAAGTGTTTTCTGCAATGGTGAAAAATGACAATGATAGACGAAAAGTGTCTATTATATCCAGTCAGAAAGTAACGCTCGCTCCGCAGCGCAAGTTGGGTTATTCTGTACAAAATAGAAGGTGTATTGAATTCTCTTTTGTATCCGAACTGAACACGAAAACTTTTGATTCTGACATTGACAACTGACAGTACGGATGTACAGGAGTAAGTTTGAAGGTGGGTTTTAGAGAATCACTTCCGTGATTAATTGGGTATAAAAAAACGCATACAAGTGCCAACAGTAGGTATAGTAATATGAAGAAGTATTTTGTTGTTTGTTCGTTAAGGTTATGGGCGCAGCTCCGATTTCCAGAATTATTCACTGACAGAAAGCTACACTACCATTTGCCATAGATCACTCGCAGATGATGATCTGCCTAGCCTTTTCCCAACTTAATTGGGCTCGGCTTCCAGTCAAACCGGATTCAGCTGAAAACCAGTATTTTACGTAGAGCGGCTGGCTACCAGACCTCGACAACCCATTAACTGTGTAACACGGTACTTATTGGCAAGACTGGTGTCAGATTTTATGGCTTCTGAGAATCCGTAACATCTCCAAATGACAGCCGGGACCAACGGCTTAACGTTAAGAGGTAAAACAGTGTGTTTGTGGTAATCTTAAAAAGAGATATCTGATTTAAGAGCGCTGTTATAAATGGGTAGTCAAATCATTACCACAAAAGTATGTTTATTAAATAAAATGCTTTGCATTCTTAAAATTTTTTTTGAGAGTTTTGTTGATAGATGAGCATGGTACGATTTTGAACTATTAATATATTTTTTTCACAATAAATGTACCAAAGTAAAAAAAAAAATCACTTCGGTACGTTTACTGAGAAACTGTACCTATCTAAAATTGGGTAAAAAGTAATGATTAGACTACCCATTTGTAACAGCGCCCTTAAAAAAGTGTCCAATGATTTTCTTGTACGTTCTTCTCCATAGAGATCTACACTATCTCTGAACATCATTGCTACTTTTCATCCCGAAAAAATACACTGTTTCTGCGAGACAGACCACAGGAGTGAAGCCGCGTTGTAATGTGGTTATCAGTAGGTCAAAAACCACACAAACCGCGTATAAAAAATAAACCGTACTTCAAATATCCATACTAACTCATACGTACATAGATAATGTGTTTAAACTTGTTCGGCGGCTGCGTAATATAAATTTACGACTTATTACTTTTGGGAATTGAACAGTGTCACACGAACGGCTGTTATCAGCCATACCGTGTTCCGTTATTGATACTGTACGTTCGCGTCAATGTGGAAAATGGTGTTTTTTTGAAATATGTTGTAGCTACATGTTAGAATAATATTTTTTTGTTTATTGGGCATTTTTTTGTTATTTTTTTTCTGTGTTTTAGAATTTTGTTGTGGTATTTTGAACGAAAATATGTTTTTTTTTAAATAAATAACTTTTCCATCATCCCTGTTGACCGATATTGCGGTATACAAACTATAAAAAAGTGATTTCATATTAATATTATCAACGCAAATGTCTGAATATCGGCGTAACATTTGTATGAATAACTTTAAGAATAAATTTTGGCACAAAATAGACTGCTTGGAACTTCAAGAATATTATTTATGTTAAATGGACATATTTTTAAGTTTTGTTTTATTTTAAACCCTAGCAAACGTTCTGAATACAAATCCCCATTCACAGTGAAGTTACCATTTTATTTCTTTTTACAACCGAACAAGTATTCTAGATGTGGCTTCTACTTACCTACTCAATAACATGAAGTGAGATGGAATTTTATGCACAAGTATATTTATTGAAATATGCGTTTCGTGTTTATTTCTAAAACTAGTTTTTGCCAGTGACTTTGCCTAAGTGATAGTCGAAATTTATCCCAAAACAACATATTACCGGGCTTAAAAGTATGCTATGACATATTCCAGGATACGGTCTACTCATGTGCCTCGTTTCATCCAAATCCGTTCAGCCGTTAAGACCTGAGGTAGGTAGTTTAAACAGACGGACACTTTCCTTTACTTTCGCATTTATTATGTTAGTATGGATTTTGTATCTGAAATTTTTAATTGGATTAGTAAAGCGATGAAGGATGACCGTTAAAATTTTACCTTAAGAGCGTGTACGCCGTATGTCATTTCATACAAACTTTCAAGTCCTTATTCTTCAAAATGAATGAACCGATTTAAACGAAACTTGGTATGCATACGCTAGATATCCAGGTCTAAATAGTTATCAGAAAACATTTTTGAGAAAGATTTCAGAGGGAGAGAGAGAGCGATTTTAAGTTTTCTATAGAAAGTGAAAAATCACTATATCCTTCCCCCTGAACTCTTTTTCGAAAATGTTTTCTGATAACTATTTAGACCTAGATATCTAGCGTACGCATGCCAAGTTTTAGTAAAATCGGTTCATTAATTTCGAAAAATAAGGATTTGAAAGTTTGTATGAAAAGCCGTACCGCGTTAACGCTCTTAAGTAATAAAACTAAAATAAACGTACGTAAAAACAGGCAGAAAATGAATCGCAACAAAAACGTAAAGGAAACTAAAAACTTTCAATTTTAAATCTCAGAATCCTAAAATATTAATGTTCAATGCATAATTAATATTATTATTACATCCACGTAAATTAAGGGGCCGTCGCAATGTTAATAATTTTATGCAAATAAATTCACGTTTGGCTACGAGATGCGTACCTCGTACCTCGTACCTATGTCAAAACTGAGATGTGGGTCGTCTTTACTTGCGTATTAGTAAGCTACAAAATGGATTAAGTCCCCTCACAGGAGGGATTTAATTAATAAGAAATAAGAATATGTTTGTTGGTACCTACTATGTACCTAGTTATTTTTGTGTTTTGCATTTTTTTGGCCATAGTGACGGAATATGAAATTTAGAAATCTGTACAAGGGTGGTCCTACGTTAGGAATACGGACTTTCTGTTTTTTTTGAAGATCTATTCAATACATATGGTCGCTTAAAAATCCCGACTAAAATAGATATTAAATTAGAGGCAATGCCATAAACAACTAATAGTTAATCTGTGGAAATGCATTAAAATCATCTTGAACTATTAATTTAATTACAGAAGCTACTATACTTTAAACACATCAAAATAGAAAGTTTAATATTTATTCCTTATGAATAAATTATTTCTCGCACTTCTGTTCTGTTTTGAAACTAAAAGCTATTTGAAAGGCATTTTTATTTTATACTAGTTGGCAGTTCTATCGAGTTCTGAAAACTTATTTCTCGTTACTCATGCAGCTTACTATGTTAAGGGTATTACAAAAAGTAAGGAACATTAATATAAAACGTTCACATAGAAAATTATAGTGGGTAATATGAGCATTTTACTAAGAGAAAAGCTTTCCTACATTATAAACTAAGTGTTACAATTTTCCTTCAATTTAACTTGTCTTTACCTAGGACTTAATATATACTTTTTTAATCGGGTTAATAGTACAATTATTTATAACATCAGGATTAGATAATTTGCTGTACAAAAAGTTTTTTTTACCAAAATAAAACAGTCGGTGTTTTTGGTTGTTTCTTCGTATTTTCACTTCTGAAATTATAGTTATTTTATACTATGTAGCTTTTTTTTTATTTGGAAGCCGGTTAATTTTTTTTTGTAAAAATGTTTTTTATTATTTTTAACTTTTTAGTGGTAATTAGGTACCCCACACCTAACAACACCACTGGATATTCACAGGAAAGCAAAACACGCTATTTAGTTTAATTAATAACATATTTTTTTAGCAATTTTGATTTAAAAACCAAACTACTGAACCGGTTTTGATGTAATTTCAATGGTATCAATCGGAAAGTATATAAGTATATTCTTTCATATAACAAAGTAAGCTTAACAAGTTAACGAATAATAGTCAACCAACTTATATAATGTATAGGTGAAAATGTCGTAGTAAAATGACTTAAAACTAAGAGCATTTGTAACGTCAGTAAAATTTTATATTTTTTGTCATGGCTGACGGGACGGGCAACTACACAACTCAACACTGAGCGTGGCCCGACAAGCACTTGGCGGGTTTTTGAAGTCGATAAAAAAATCCAATTGAATTTTTCATTACGAAGTTCTCAGTAGGAGCTTGGAGTTTGGAAGTTGGTAGTGTAGTACCCCCGTGTCTCGGAAAACAAGTAAAGCCGTTGGTCCTGCGCCTGTTCTCAACCTGGTCGTGTCGGACTTCATTAGACTATGAGAGTAAAAGAACAGAGCGTGTGAACTGTATTTGCGATCACACTTCATCATCATCTGCCTAGCCTTTTCACAACTTTATTGGGGTCGGCTTCCAGTCAAACCGAATTCAGCTGAATAGTAGTGTTGGCGACACCGTCGGATATTTTACTATTTTACGTGGAGCAGCTGCTTACCAGACCTCCGCAACCCATTAACTGGGTAACACGGTACTCTTGGCAAGACTGGAGTCAGATTTTCTGGCGTCTGACAATCCGTAACGACGGCCAAAGACAAATGAAAGCCGAGACTTACGGCTAAACGTGCTTTCCGAGGCACGGAGGAAACTCGGTACCTATGTTAAGATGGTCACCCATCCATAGAACGACCCGGAAAGCGTTGCTTAACCTAGAAGATCGACCCATACGGCTGTTATTATTTAGCCACGATCGCCTCCTCCTATTTGAGACCACACTTGTGCACTAATAATATATCCTATAAGAAAGAAAACCAGTTAATTTGCCACACACAGATACACAATGTTTGTACAAATAAAAAAGCAAAAACATTTTTATTTTAAACAATAACATTGTGTGCCCTGCGGTTGCGCCAAATAGGTCCAGTTTAGCAAAATGCCAGGCAACTAACTAGGTGCTGCCTGACGCTGGTTCCTGCGTAGGTACTTGGATGATCTTTGTTGAGATCGTTACCAAAATTTGGTCTGGAGGATTATAAAATGTCCACTAACATACTTAATTAATTAATGCTGTCCAGACAATGCCGTAATATTTCATTGTTTCAAACAGTTACTTACATTTCGCTAACTAATCTAACTACTCCAGAATATAATGAGCTATGTTTTCAAAGTTTATTCCCATTTATTAACTAGTTAGGGTCGGAGGTACATAGCTTGTATGAAGTGGCGGAATTATGTTAGAAACTGGACATAGGGAACAAAGGATCATGTTTTGTACTTATTTAGTAAAGTTTGGAATACACACGTCATTATTAAATTGGTTGTTGCTATGTACCTACAGTTGCCAGCAGATCAAGCTACAACACTCTGTCAATTGTTTTTAATACATTTTCAACTTTATCGCTACAGTATTAGATTCAAGGTTGATTGGGAATACTTGACAGTTTCAGGTTGCTTGATTTGACTTGACTTTTTTTGTGAATAGTAGGCAAGGATTGTTTGTCATATAAACTAAATTTCGTTCTGGAAACTATTCACAAAAAAATCTTTAGAAAGTAATTACTATAATACACACAAGTAATTATTATAACAACTAATTATCACGCACGTCGTGTAGACAAAATCTAATAAAAGAATAAAGTTAATGCAAAAGGCAAAACCAAGTAACTAGACAACTACGAAAACTAACTGCAACTCAGCAATAAACCGACCAGAAAAGCAACCATCTACAACTAGCTTAACTTCCCAAGCTTCAACTAAAAGACGTTAAGTAAGACTCGCTTGAGAGCAGATATCAGTATGCATTCAAATGAGATATTCAAAACGTTAGGAATACGTCCAGCATGAAGGTAACCTCTCGTCCAGCAAACTGACCTGACCATAACTTGATTATCTGGAGAGGTCGACGATACAAACAGCTGGATGCGACATGACAAAGGAAAATGGGTGAGCTTTTGTTTGAAGTCTGTGCGAGATTTGGGTTCATTTTTCATGTTATACACTGTAAAGTGATTTTTCAAATAGTTTAGTCTATTATTTTATGTCTTTTCTAGCAGATTTTTTTTTCTTTACATAGATTTTCCAATAATGGTTTGTAAGTTTTTAGTGGTCTCAGCACTAATTTCAAGGCTTGTTATGCAGAAGCTAAAAGAATGTATCAATGATAAATTACTTAACAGGAAACTTACTAATATGACATGTGACATCATAGAAAGCTTTGTAAAATGTAAGTGATTTCAATATTTGTAATTTACTCTTGGAAAATAATAAAAAAAACTTTAAAAGATAACACGATCTCGAAATATTTAATTCATCGATTCACTTACTAATTATTCATTTATGATTATTTACTTATTAGTATTACTCACTTAATATCATATCTAATTAACGATTCACTTAGTGAAGAGTGATTTATTAACACTACAACTCAAAGCTATGTAATACTATACTATACGTTCAATTTGAACTAACATCCATGGTCATATCCAGTGCAACTTCACATCCACGAGCAAGCAAAGACATCGTATGTCGCTCGCAACACACTCATTCAATAATCTGATTCAATTCTGAGTGGAGGCAGAGTTTCATGCTTACCGACGTCTTATTTAATATTCCTCTCTTGTGTTCGCTCGTCTACGAACTACTATTTTAGGTAAATAATAAATGTATCTATAGTTGTCTGTTTTAGCACGGAAATACCGGTCATTGCACTTGTGAAAATCTTTTCTAAATGTCAACGTAACCTACCTTTTTGAAACAAGCAACTTTGTATCGCTTTTTCATAATTGAAAAAGGGTAAAATTAAATGCAATTAACGATAAAATACAAAAAAACTTTTTCACAAAAAAAAAGTTTTTTATTTTTCACTTTTTAGTGGTACCCCCATCTAAAAACACCACTGGAAAGTCACAGGAAAGCAAAAATATGCAATTTCGTATGATTTTTCCACATATTTTTTCCAGCTATTTGGATTTAAAAACCAAACTGCTGAACCGATTTTGATAAAATTTAAATGGGACCAATCGAGAAGTACATCCTTTCACATAAAGCAAGAATTTTTCAAATCGGTTCATAAATGACGGAGATATGAGGTAACAAACACAAAAAAAAAAAATACAGTCGAATGGAGAACCTCCTCCTTTTTGGGAAGTCGGTTAAAAAGGTCTGGAATAAGTAGGTAGTTTGAAATGTTTCATAGTCACTTATATTTTGAAATTTTAGAAACTGTTATCCCATCAGCGTCAGTTTGTCTACTGCCTAAAGATCACCACAAACGTGTATCAAGCCAGCTCCATTTATTTCAATTAGGAATGTCATTCAATTCTTTTGAATTTTGTACATAAAAATCAACTTAAATTGCATAATGTTAAAGTCGATACTTGAGATGTTGGCGATGGATAGACATGATCTCGAACTATTAATAAAGTAAAGGAGGGTCAGTGACCGTTATTGCCATGTCAATACAAAACAACTATAGATCCGTACCTACATACTTATGAGAAACATTTTCCTGAGAGTATTTATTTTCCATCAATGTTGATTTAATATAATATGAGGTTACACGTGGCTAGATACCAATAAAGTGTTTTCTATTAGACAGAAAATGTTCGACAGAGGGAACTTAATTTGTAGTGATTTTTCCAAGAATACGTATATCGTATCGTATTCGACAGAATAGTATTAATCTAAACGCCTTGATTTGATATAGAGGGACATGACAAGCCACCTTAAATGCTAACTAATATACCTAGAGGAGGATACCTGACACAAAGGTGTTGGTTGCCAAAGGCCAAACAATTTTGCCTAAAATCAAGCGCCTCAGTCCGGTCTTCATTCGATATAGGTATTAGTTTGCTAACAGAATGAGCTCAAGGGGTAACAAACATTTTCTTGCGACCAATTTGTAGTTGATCTCAAGGTAATGGTTTCTTGTCATTACAGCTATCTCAGATGATGATGATCACTGATGTGTGAGGCGTCGCCTCGCAATACAAAGCGATAATCGCGCGATTGCGATCGTCGCGTAATTCGTTATTTGTTCGACAAAACTGGAAAGCGCACGTGTCGGCGCGACGATCGCTTTATATTAAGACGGCGCCTGAGGCTGCCTTTCCACCAGCAGAATTATAGGCTGCGTAGGATATGTACCTGTATTAAATTTTTAACCAATAGGATAGTTCTATTCTAATAGCTTAGCTTAGCTCTGTTTTTTATTGGAAAGTACATTTTAACCTCCCCGCAATATAACATAGCTTCGTTCCGTAGGAAATGGTCGTCACATACAAAGTATTGAGGTTGTCTTCTTTACACCTACTAATCCCTACTAATATAATAAATGCGACAGTAACTGTGTCTGTCTGTTACGCATTCACGCTAAAACGGCTGATCGGATCGTCATGAAATTTGGCAGATGGCCTGGGACATGGAAAAGGACATAGGCTGATTTTTATGCAATAACCGACATCCACGCGGGCGGAGCCGCGGGCAAACGTTAGTTTATTTATAAAAGGTTAGGTTAGCTTACTCGCTTAGCTGTCTCACCTATAGCTGGTAGAAAGGCAGCCTAAGAGCGCTTTTCAATCAGAGATCAAACGATGCACCTACAGTCCATATATAATTGTAGCTATGTCAAATATTCTGTTTGGAATAAAATATAATAAAATACGGTCTGTTAGTTAGCAGCGCAGCAAATGAGCACGTTGGCAGTGCTCGCCGTTTGCCGCTAATGGTCTGTGAGGACGTGACGAGGCTCCAACGATACAGTGTTAGTGGGTGAGAACCTTTTAAAAAGTAGGAAAATATTTATATTTTCGTACAATGTAGTTGAGGATCGTTTATTTGTTGTGTCACATTATTATTACGAAACTCTTTTGGCTGTAGATTAATTATAATATTTTTTATTCTTGTTCTGTATGCGTGTAAATTTATATGGCAGTTATATTGTGGTTATGTCCATTCTACTGCATAAGTTCAGGAGTGGCGACCGCGTACCGGAAGACGCAGCGTTGAAAGGCCTTTCACAAGGTGGGCCGATGACCTGGTGAGGGTCGCTGGTAGCCGATGGATGCGAGACGCACAGGACCGGTTGTTGTGGCGAAACTTGGGGGAGGTATGTCTAGCAGTGGACGTCTTTCGGCTGATATGATGATGACTGCATATACATGGACATTCCTAAAGGTAGCTTCAAGTAGAATATTTTTTGAAAGTGCCAAATAAAAAACTATGAAAATTTAAAGTGTTTGTAATGGTGTAATTAAAATAGGTACCTTTTATTAATAATTTGAATTTGAGAAGACTATAATTAATAGTTGCTCAATTATAATAACGAAAACGATCGTAAAAAAATAAAAAAAAATTGAGGAATAGGCTTGCTCTTGACCTCGATCATGCCTTATGAAAAGCGATAGATGAGGTCTATGATGGGGCGACTGTGCCCAGTTACATAAGAATCAAGTAAGGACAGTAAATGGACACCCAACAACGGTCAAATTAAATCACAGGGCACTTAATTCAATACCTGCTTCCGTACCGTACCCTATTACCCGCTAATTCTAATAAACCCAAGATTATAATAGCAGCTGTGAATACAACTCAATGATGACAGCATCAGATATATTTTATACTACAATATAATAATATTGTTGGGCCTGTTAATAGAGGATTTTCCGACATTTAGCCCTGTGGGGTAAACAGCCGTAAAATATGTTGTGTATATGTTATGTTGGTCGTAACATTGGTGGTGATCGGACGCGTGTTGCTGGTCCTAGTGATCTTTTTTCTGATTGGCTCTTACGCTAACATTGTGATTCCTTGTTACTCTTATAGAGTGTATACCTGTTGGTCCCTCCCAGTGGGCAGTTCTAGACAGAGATAGTGCTAATTCCAGCAGTTTTAACTCAATTAAGTGAAAAAACACGAACTCTGATTCGACGTGATTTGAACCGGGCAGTGTCTACGTGGAAGACTGCGCTCTAAACCACTGCGCCACGGAACGAGTGACGTATCTCGCCAAAAACAAAAACCACTACGAACAACGGACGCCAGGGGATTGGCTACGAGCTACATGCCTACGACATCTGCTACGAGCCGCGCACTGACATCTGCTACGAGCTGCGCACTGACATCTGCTACGAGCTACGCACCGAGTATATCGGCTACGAACAACAACTTAGCGCTCAAGTTACGTCACAACCTACACTTATTGTTCCTGTGCCTTCGCTACGTATGAGTAAGGGCGTACTTATATCTAATTTTCGTAGCACGTTCAAATTTACCTTCTATTAAATATTCTTCCTCGATATGTCGTTGCAACGCACTCCGCCAAATACTGCTTCCTCTACTATTGAGCACACGCAGTCAGATACCGATTTAAATCTACTTAGTGAGGTTTCTTACGTAAATACGACTAGATATAAGCGCCTCCGATCGGATTTATCACCAAGAACGCATAACCTAGATTTCAAAGAAGAAATTATGGGCATGCTGAATAATTTTAAAACCGAGTTAGATGCCAAGCTAAACGAAATATGTGATAAACAGAACTCGCTTATCGCAAAAATTTCTTCAGATATTCGTGAATTAAAGTCACAAACGATTAAAATCCAGACGTCGAATGACGAAATCGTTCAATCTATGGCTTTCATAAATAATCAATATGAAGAAATCAGGATGGGACTTGAAAACCTACAAAAGGAGCGTCTAGAGCAACGCAAATGTATTGAAAATCTTGAAAAGAAAGTACAGGATCTGCAGCTCAAGTCAAGATCTTCATGCATTGAAATAAGAAACATTCCGCCCATCGAAAAGGAGACCAGTGCGGACCTCACAAACACAATCTGTGCCATCGGTCAGGTTGTTGGTTCAGGCATCACACCAGCTTATCTTCGGGACATTTACCGCATACCCGGCAAACCAGGACTGACACGACCAATTATCGCAGAGTTTCAATCGGTCCAATTGAAGCAAAAAATCATATCAGCTGTGCGGGACTATAATAACAGCAAGAAAACTGTGCAGGATAAACTGAACACGGAACAATTAAACATCGCCGGTAAGAGACAGGCAGTTTACATAGCCGATCATCTCCCGGCAAGTTTGAAAAAATTGTTCTACCAATCTCGTGAATTTGCTAAGCAACATGGCTACCAGTTCTGCTGGACCTCTAACGGCAACGTTTTCGTTCGAAAAGCTCATGGTGAAAAGCAGATACTAATTTCCTCTGAACAATCTCTGTTGGCCCTGAAACCAAAACAGTGACTAGTTACTGAATCTTCACCGACCACTAGTATACGCTTTTATCTGTTTAAATTTATATACTGTTTCCATTTAATAATGCATGGGTTTTATCTTACTAATGCACACAAACTCCTCACAAATGTAACTATAATTAAATCTCTACACTTACATTCATCACACACACACTATGTAAAGAAAAACATACAAAACTCTTTATACTCTTATGATATTCACACTTGCAGTCGGCTTTTCATATACCCCACCCTGCCTCCACTTTCTTTTACAAAGAGATCACTACGTAGGACGCTAAGATTTTGGGTTTCTCTAACTTACAAATGGCTAACATAAATAACATTAATACTGACCTGGACTCGTTGGAGGTAACGACGTCTTACAACTGTCTCCCGAAAGACTGCAAACTGTTTATAAATACTAGAGGAGGCATTACACTACTTCATTTGAATATTAGAAGTATAACTAAAAATTTTGACCAACTCTGCATGTTAATATCCGACATTAAAATTAATTTAGACATAATAATACTTACGGAATGCTGGCTTAAAAAATCAAATAACTTACCTGTCCTTGCAGGATATACGTCACATTATACCAGACTAAATCAAAACCAGAATGACGGTATCATCATCTATACCAAATTAGATCTAACGTGTAAAGTAAACGAACCAATATTCAAGGAAGGAAACTGTCTCGTTTGTCAAATAGATCGCAGTATCAGTGTGGTAGCCGTATACCGATCCCCTTCTTCATCTACCAAAGAAAAATTTAATAACTTTATTAACAGCCTAAATGACGTATACGCTAATATAAAAACTCAAAACATTATTTTGGTGGGGGACCTTAATATCGACATAAGCACGACCTCAACTGACCCATTTCGTGAAGAATACTTAACGCTTAATGCCTCACATGGCCTGTTTCCCTCGCATACTCAGCCTACTAGAGCCAAGTCGTGCCTCGACCACTTTTTCATAAAATCAGATTTTCCTTCTACAACACTCATTTTAGAATCCCACATAACCGACCATCAGCCCATTACTTTATATCTTAGTAAAAATATTTCTCACAATCAACACCTTAACACCAGAACATGCACGTGCTATATAAGTATAAAAAAGGATTTAGAAAACACCAACTTCTCTGAAATTTTATCAGTTACTGACGCAAACGATGCATCAAATATGCTTGTCACACTCCTCTCAGACACAATTGCGAAACACACTAGGACATTAACAGTCCCCAGAAGCAAAAGAGTTCTAAAACCTTGGATGTCACCGGGCCTCCTAAAATGCATTAGAAACCGCGATAGACTGCACTCAAAGTCCAAAAAAGCACCTGATAATATGATCCTAAAACTAACATATACGCGATATCGTAACTTTTGCAATAACCTCCTTTGTAAATTAAAGCTTGATTTTAAAAAATCCCAAATTCAAAAAGCCGGTAATGACCCAAAGGCCCTGTGGAAAGCCATTAGAGACATAACAAATACTCAGAAGACAAAAAGTAGTGCAAAAGAACTTTTGAAATTATCCAACAACCCAAAAACGTCTACTAACCATGTCTGCACCTACTTTAAAGAGATCGGTAAAAATTTAGCTGAAAAAATTTGTAACACTGCCAACATTAATAAAAAAACTACCTCTCTACAAGAACTCGAACAAAACAGTCCACCCGTTTCATTGGTCATCTTGGAAGTCACAAACACCGATATAGAAGCATTAATCTTGGAACTTCGTTCTGACAGCGCTACAGGGTGGGACAATATTCCCTCTCAAGTCCTCCGACAAAATTGCCAGATTCTAACACCTATAATAACTCACATTTGTAATCTTGCCATAAATAGCGGCGTTTTCCCAGAAGTTTTTAAGAAATCGCTTATACATCCTATTTTTAAAAATGGTGATAGGAATTGCCTTAACAATTATCGACCTATTTCAGTGCTCTCAGCCTTATCTAAGATCTTAGAGAAAATACTAAATCGAGCATTGAAAACGTTTCTAAAAAAATTTAGTATACTAGCACCAAATCAATATGGCTTTCGCCCAGGTTTATCCACAGAAGACGCTGTAACGGATTTGACCAATACCGTTGTTGACAACTTAGATGCAAAAAATAGATGCTTATGCATCTTTCTAGACCTCTCAAAGGCATTCGACACGGTACATGTCCCTATACTACTGGAGAAACTACAAAAGCTAGGAGTAAGAGGTTTATCTCATGAAATTTTTAAAGATTACCTCACAAATAGGAGACAACGAGTCAAAATTGATAGCTATTTTAGTGATGAAGAAACAGTGAGTTACGGTGTGCCCCAGGGTAGTGTTTTGGGCCCCACACTATTCCTCCTATACATAAACGATCTCTGCTCACTTGAACTACCATATACTAACATTTTTACCTACGCAGATGATACTGCTATCCTTGTTTGGGGTCCAAATTGGCAAACGGTTAAGGAGCGTGCCGAATACTCACTATCCAGAGTTATGAACTGGCTAAAAAATAACCTCCTAACACTAAATCTAACAAAGACCAACTATATAGCATTTTCCCTCAGCAAAATTACCGACCCTGTTGAAAACTTCTATATTAAAGCTCACACTTGTGCAAATTGCAACAAATGCGACTGTCTTGAACTTACGCGGGTCGAAGAGGTTAAATACTTGGGCGTACAGATTGACCACAGACTGAAATGGAATAAACAGATAGATTTAGTCGCAACAAGAGTCAGGCGATTGATATATGTCTTTAAATCCCTACGAGATGCCCTAACACATGACAAGCTAAAATTAGTCTATCTGTCTCTATGCCAATCTGTAATACAATATTGCATCACGGTCTGGGGTGGAGCAGCTAAAACGCACCTTATTAAATTGGAAAGGGCACAACGCGCCGTTCTAAAGGTAATGACCAGGAAACCTTACAGATACCCGACTGTGAGCCTTTATTCAAACTGCAAGGTCCTCACAGTTCGTCAGCTGTTCATCTTGAATGCTGTTCTCAAAAAGCATCGAAATGTGCCCATCCCAAACTCAAATAAACGCAGCCTATCATCTGTATGTCCTCGTGTGGTTTGTAGAACTTCTTTCGCGAAAAGGCAAACACGTAGTACAAGCGCTAAACTATACAACGATTTAAATAAGAAACTTAACATCGTTTCATTATGTAGACGTAAAGTTAAAGTAAAAATTTCTGAATGGCTTCTACAACTTGATTATCAAACAACCGAAGACCTTCTTAGCTATCAAATATAAATCCCACTAATTCAAGTTATCCACTCGTACAAACAAACACATACACTCCCTCACACACACACACACAGACACAAACACCCACCACGACACACTATCACCACAGACTCACATATACTAACACAATTTTGAAATTTTAAAATTTAAAATTAATAGCGTAATTTAACTTAATAATCAGCAACCCTATGTACAAACAGTATTGAGTACCTTTGCTGCGACTGAACACTGTCTCCCAAGATACAGGCTCCTGGCCTAGTTTGGGATTCAGCATCAGTACATATATTTTGCAACAAACATCCTAAGACTGTCCAAAGTTAAGTAACAATGTTGAAATTTTTGTGTCAATAAACAATTTTTATTTATTTTATTTATTTATGTCTTTAAGTGTAAATCGAGGCGGCCTGTTGTACTCAATTATATTACCTACGTTACGTTAAACATGATTTTTTATAAGATATGTTCTTTCGCACATCACTGATCAAAAAATTTCTGTAGCACCTCTTGTGAATAGGTATTGTATTTTTAACCGACTTCTAAAAAAGGAGGTTCTCAATTCGGATGTTTGTATTTTTTTTTTTTTTTTTTATGTTTGTTCGGGCATAACTCCGTCGCTTGCCAACCGATTTGAAGAATTCTTTTTTTGTTTATTTATTTATTTTTATTTATTTATTATACACTTTATTGTACACCAAAACGTAAACAAAAAAAGGAAACTTAAAACTAAAACACATACAATGGGCGGCCTTATCGCATTACGCGATCTCTTCCAGACAACCTGGGATGGACAGTATTTGCCTGGACATGAAATTGGGGCTGTCATAGGTGTAACAATGTTATTAGATTATAATACAATAGATACACAAATACATACATACGCTTTATAATAGATAGATATATAAATATCAAAAAATACTGGCAGCAAAAAAATAAAAAAAAAAAAAAAAATAAAGAAGTGAATGACCGATCGATATAATCACAGCGACAGGTAATGATCTTTGACAAGTCGTTTAAAAGCAGGTAACGACTGAGCGCGCCTTACTGGAACTGGCAATGCATTCCACAGACGGGCAGCTTGTACAGTAAAGGATTTATCCAAGAAAGTTGTGGAATGCATTGGCATATTCAGTCGTAAATTATCTGATGACCTCAGAAATCTAGTGTGGGAATCACAGAGAAACTGAAAGCGATTCTTAAGGTAAAGAGGGGTGAAAGGGGAAAAAAGGACATTGTATAATAGGGAAAGAATATGAGCATTCCGGCGAAGGCGAATTGGTAACCACTTGAGCTTCACGCGAAATTCGGAAACATGGTCATATTTGCGTAAACCGTATATGAACCTTATACAGAAATTTTGAAGCCGCTCAAGTTTATCTAGTTGATCTTGAGTTAGGTCAAGATAGCTGGCATCAGCATAATCAAGGATGGGAAGAAGAAGTGATTGTGCAAGCGCAATCTTGGTGGCAATCGGAAGAAAATTTCGCAGCCTCCTCAACGATGCAGCAGATGCAAATAGCTTCCGGCTCACTTCTTGCAGTTGGGCAGTCCAAGAGAAGTTTCTGTCAATGAATATCCCCAAGTTTTTAACTTTTTCTGAGAAGGGAATAACTGAGTTATCGAAGAAAACTTGGGGAAGAGTTGTCCAATCGATCCTTGAAACCATCCTGGAACTGCCCACGACGATAACCTGCGTCTTTACGGGGTTGACCATGAGTCCATACTGCTTGCTCCATTGGCATATACGAGCCAGATCACGGTTGATGGTGACGATGGCCTCAGCCAGATTCCCAAGAGGAGCTCGCGAGTAAATTTGTAGATCGTCTGCATATAGATGGTAGGAAGAAGTGAGTTCATTAGAGATTGAGTTAATAAAAATTGCGAAAAGTAATGGGGATAAAACGCCACCCTGTGGTACTCCGGCAGAAGTACGACACCAGGAGGACAAGGTCTCTCCGATGCATATACGTTGCCGGCGACCGAACAGGTAACTACGAAACCAGTCAACCACTGATGGAGATATATTAAGAGAGCCTAGAATGCCAAGCAAAACATCGAAATCAACAGTATTAAAGGCGTTACTGAAATCGAGCAATGCCAGAACCGTTAAATTACTGCTTTCCATGGCTGATCTGATATCTTCAGTAATGTTCAGAAGCGCTGTATTGGTGCTATGACCAGGACGGAAGCCAGACTGGAAGGGGTTAAGGAGATTATTTTTGGATAGGAAAGTACTTAATTGACTGTGGATTAATCGTTCTAGGACTTTGGATAGGAATGGTAAGACGGATATTGGACGGAATTCAGAAAAGGATGTGGGATTGGACTTTTTTGGTAAAGGAATAATTTGAGCATCTTTCCATGAACATGGAAAGACACCGCTAGATGCTGAAAAATTGAGGATGTGGCAAATGACGGGAAGGATTACGTCCAGCACTGGGAGTAACATTTTACGGCTAATACAGTCGCTTCCTACTGCATTAGAAGTAATCGATAGTATGCTCTTCTTAACATCACATGCGGAAAATTGACTAAAAACAAATGGGGAATAACTGGGAGTCGGAAGAGAAGAAAGATAATCTAAAGTATTCAATTTTATTGTCCTATCGAAATTGGACGAAGCTGTAAAATGATTATTCATTGCATCGAAGTCTAATTCTTTAGGAATGGACTCTTGTCGGGTTTTACCGACTCCCAATGATCTTAGAAAATTCCAAACCTTGGATGCGTCCCCATTTTGGACGGAGTTATGAATGTGTTGGCGATTTGCATTCCTACATACCATATTACAGCGATTGCGAATTGAGACATATTTTTCCTTATTTGCATCAGTAGGCCGTCGCTTAAATTTAGACTTTGCCGTCGCCTTTTTGTTCATTAATTTTTTAATATCATCTGTTAGCCACGGCGCTGGCAAATGTCTAACTTTGACCGCTCTAACCGGTGCGTGATGGTCATATAGCTCGACAAGTTTATCAGTGAAGATAATAACTTGCTCATCGACAGACGTCGAGGAAAAAAGAGGAGACCAGTCTATATTACCGGCATCCTTGCAAAGACTCTCAATGTTCATACCACCAAAATTGCGTTGCATGAGAATTTTAGCTTTAGCCTTAGGTGGGCGAATTTTAAATGAAAGATAAATCAGATCATGATAGGAAAAGGCGTCGGCTGAGCATTGACCATGCTTAGCGACTAGATTAGGTGAGGAAACAAAAATCAAATCAAGAAGTGAAGGGGTAGAGTTTGGAAAATGGTGAGTGGCACTTAGTGGAAGAATGGAAAGATTGCTGGATACTGAAATATTAGTCAGAGAAGAAGAGCGATGGTCCTTTTTGAGGAGACAAGTATTAAAGTCACCCATGATTATACTATGACTGTAAGAAGGAATCAAGAGTTCTAAGAGTTTTTCAAAAGACGAAAAGAAATTTATCCGTAAAGAGGGACTGTAATAAACACCAAGAAGTAGTTTTGAATGATGCAGTTCGACCTCAAGAAATAGGTGTTCACCAGCATTTGCTGGCGGTGGCTGTGTTGATACATTGACAACTGAAAAGGGAATATGCGCACGGAGATATATAGCAACACCACCACCACCACCAACTGTCCGGTCATTTCTTATGAGCACAAAACCGGGAAGAGAGTAGCTAGTTGAAGGGAGGCAAGGTTTCAGCCATGACTCGGAAATAAGAATAGCGTGAATGTTTTTACAGTCAAAGCTTGCCAGCATATCGTGGAAATGAGCCGGAATACTTTGGGCATTAATATGAATAACATTAAAATTCTGAGGAACATCAGAGAACTGCGCCGTTAGACTGTCTGCAAGAGACGGAATACTCACAAAACTGTCATCACTACTCGTAAGTGAAAAAAAACTGTTATTATCACTGCTGATATCGACAGACATAAAAATGATTAATAAAAATATATATAATAATATAAATAATATTAAATAAACTATATAAAATTCTATCTAAAATATTAGTTATAAAAACCAAATATTTGGTTCACCTGCCGGTTGCGCTATTAAATAATAATAAACAACAAAAATAACTTTACATACAGTCTGGGCAATAAAAATAAAAATCTAAGAAATTTTTACCAATAGTATAAAAAACGAGAAATCACAAGAAACTACATAAAAAATAGCTAGTAGTGTCAGTGTAACGCTACCTAAAACGGAACGCACTTCACTTGCAATATTGACTGTTGACATGAGTTTTGACTGACACTGACAGTGACAGCTTAAAAAGATTAATACAATGTGAAAACATCATTACAAAATAAAACATTATGAAGGTAAAACAAGCAAAACACAATATTACCCAGACATAGAGTAAACATTACTGAGATCACCTCTTTAAAGCTACAGTACGCTTAAGCCTAGCAGTCTTCACAGTGGCAGCGGCTGCTGGCGCAGCCGTTTTCGGATCGCACTGCACGGGATCACTTGGTGTCAGAGGAACAGGCACTATCTTGTCCAACTCGGTGAGGGATTCGACTCGGTGCCGCGTGTCATTGGGACCAAGAACATACACCCAGCCCGCCTTAGTCCAGCTTCTGGTGACGCCACATCTTTCCCTCGCAGCCAGGAATACGTCGTGCCGCCCCTTAGTGAGGAACTCGGACAGCGTGACGCCTGAAGCCCTTAATTTAGTTTTGGAAAACCAAATTTTATCTCTCACCGCAAGACTGGCAACCTTGAAGAGGATAGGTCTAATTTTACCAGGCACTGCTCGCCCCATCCTGTGACATCGGTTGATGTCAGCAACGGAGAATTCGCTCAGCTGCAACTTATTGCGGACCACCTCAGCGATCACAGAGGCAGTGTCCTCCTTCTGTTCTTCACCAACTCCATGCAACAGCAGAATCTTCCTTCGACTGCGCATCTCAATCTGGTCCACACTTCGCGCCAGGAGACCCACCTGTTGCTGAAGACTGTTGAGAGCCTGCGTGATGAACGCTCGGAACATTGTGAACTCCGTAGCAAGGCTTGAAGCTGTGATGGGTGATTGAGGAGTCTTCTGTAACTCTTCTTCAAAGACGGACATCCTTGTATGAAACAGCTCTTTTAGTTCACTCAGAGTACTTGTTAGTGAATCCATATTGATTGTGAAGTTGTGATGATAAATAGTGGGACAAATATGAAGATAACGCTACACCAGCAGGTACAAACTATTAACTTTTAAAATATGACATAAATATCTGTAAATATTGTTTCTATTATATTATATTCGTTATTATAACGTATTTGTTGCTATTATATTATAACGTATTTGTTGGAAAGGTTATACTTCCCAAATGGTTCCATTGAAATCGGTTCAGTAGTTTGGTTATTAAATCCAAATAGCTGGAAAAAATATGTGGAAAAATCATCCATGTATACGAAATTGCGTATTTTTGCTTTCCTGTGACTTTCCAGTGGTGTTGGGTACCACTAAAAAGAGAAAAATAAAAAACTTTTTCACAAAAAAAAAACCGACTTCCAAAAAACACTACAAAGTTCAAAATAGCTTTAATTTCGGAATCCGGTGTCAAATAACGAAGAAGCAACCAAAAACACCGACTTCCGAAATTAAAGCTATTTTGAACTTTGTAGTGTTTTTTGGAAGTCGGTTTCTTTTTTTTATGACAAGAAAATCTGTACATGGAAAATAAACTAAATAATTTGTTTGGGCTTGCTATAGTTTAATTTGACGACGGTTTCATTATTCTCTTCTTTATTCTAGTTTACTGGGCTACGGAACTATTGTAGAAGTTAAACACGATCCTATTAAATCTTTTCTGATTTTATTGATACCTAAGAAAACACAGAACAGAAGTAACTTTACAAATAAAAACCATAATAGTTTCTTGCTCGTTCTTGTCTGTACAAACCTACACTTTCGGACAAAAAAACTCATTACCAATTCAAAAGCACTAAACCGTACCTAATAAATAGCTGGAAAACACCTGAGCTATGAACACCAATTGATATGACGTGTTAACAATCACATAAATCAAAAATTATCTCGCATGCGAGTACATAAAATGAACGGCACTGTATCTCTTTTCTACATTTCTAGCGTACCTCCGCCAAACGTTATGTCATAATAAATTGCCTGTTTACCATTATGTGGCAGATATGCTGCCACGTTACCTACGAACTAACAGATTGCAAATGTTATTATACCTATTTATTCGGCTTTTGCACCTGAAGAAATTTTTCACAATTCCTGGAAAAGATTGGTCGGTCCGCTTTTACAAAACGTGGAACGATTTTTCGTAAAATATTTATGTAGGTTTAGAAAAGATGCTAAACTGAGCATACTTCAAACATTTTCTAGAATATCTAACAATTTTTATACAAATCTCTTCTAAGACGGAGAAATACTTCCATTACAATCGATGGCCTACATTTTTTGGCCCTGAGTGTTTGTCCATATTATATTAAATTAAAGATCCGCTGATGACGAGCAAGGTTTAAAAATTAAAAGCTCTCCTCATTTCACGAGATGAACGTTAAGGGGATGACATGTTGATAATGAAAATTATATGAAACGTCCGAAAATGTGCGAAACGTCCAGCCAACCCCTTTGTTTCCCAACAATATGCCATTCTTTATAATCGCGTCAAATCCTTTCTGAGGTATTAATTTAATGAATTTTACTTGTCATAAAATTAGCCTGTTTTGAGTTAAGGGTAGGGACATTAACTTGGTTGAATGAGCGTGTAAGAGGACCGTAATGGTTAATAAACATGATTATGAAGTGTTCCTGCAACCGACGGAAACTTTGTGACTTGCATTTTAATGGATCGCGAGTTTAGGCGTTGTTTTGGTGGGGAGGAATTGTTGTTTTTAGGGTTCCGTAACCTAAGAGTAAAACGGGACCCTATATTACTAAGACTCCGCTGTCCGTCTGTCACCAGGCTGTATCTCATGAACCGTGATAGCAAGACAGTTGAAATTTTCACAGTTGATGTATTTCTGTTGCCGCTATAACTAAAATACTAAAAACAGAATATAATAATTATTTAAGTGGGGCTCCCATTTGGGTGATTTTTTGCCGTTTTTTTATTATAGACAATGGTACGGAACCCATCGTGCGCGAGTCCAACTCGCACTTGGCTGGATTTTTTTAATTTCGGTGTATTATTTCTGGTTAGGAGGGCTTAGAGTATAGTTCTAATTAGTTAATTACAGTGTTGTTTGGTGACAGTAACCACTTTAATGACAGTATTGGCGGCCAATTTAAAAAGCATAAAGATTTAGAAGTGACTTTAATCCACTATAATCAAAACACGCATCATACGCATCACTATTCTCGTAAAAAATCTCGCCCCACCTGCTACAAAATTTCCGTCAAAAATGCTTCATCCGCATCACTTAAAAAATAACCAACATTTATAAACGCGAGGGCAACCCAGAAAATTCCATTTACACAAGGCAAAGTGCTCCGACGCGCAACGTCAAGATGCATCGTCGAAAATTATGCATCGCTAGTACATACCGAAATATTGCAGTAACAAATAGCAGGGTCTGTGCCAGCCTTCCGCAGAGCAGCTCGAGAATTTCACGGATTATTTCGTACAACGTATTCTTAACATAAATAATTTCATACTCAAATTCCATAGTCGAGAGATGTTGCTTAAAATGTTTAAGAAGGCTGTGTCAGTTTGAAGTTGATCTTGTTTTTTCAACCGACTTCAAAAAATAAGACGAGGTTCTCAATTCGGTTGTATTTTTTTTGTGTTTGTTACCTCATATCTTCGTCATTTATGAACAGATTTGAAAAAATGTAATTTCATGTGTAAGGATAAATATACTTACTTCTTGATTTTATCAAAATCGGTTCAGTAGTTTGGTTTTTAAATCCATATAATTGGAAAAGATATGAGGAAAAATCATCCATGTATTCGAAATTGCGTATTTTGCTTTCCTGTGACTTTCCAGTGGTGTTGTTAGGTGTGGAGTACCACTAAAAAGTGAAAAAATAAAAAACTTTTTCAATAAAAAAAACCGACTTCCAAAAAAAAACACTAGAAAGTACAAATCAACTCTAATTTTGGAAGTCGGTTTTAAATTAGGTACTAAGAAACAACCAAAAACACTGACTTCCGAAATCAGAGTAATTTTGTACTTTGCAGTTATTTTTTTTGTTTCTTGCCTAAGACGATCCGTGGACTCCCGTCCACGGATCGTCTTAGGCATTACCATCCAACACAAACCGAGATACCTCCGTGCCTCGGAAAGCACATTACCCCGTTGATCCCGGTTGTCATTTGCAGATTTTTGACAGTCGGCCGGATAGTCAGAAGCCAGAAAACCTGACATCAGGGGGTCTACTCTCCCCACCAACCGTGTCTCCACGTTGCCGTCGTGGTGGGGCTTGCGTGTCTCAGTGATCTTGGGGGCTTTGCCGGTAGAGCCACTCATGCCGGAAGGTCCCAAGTGAGAGACCAGACCAAGAGAGACACAAGAGGGGCACACCGTTCGGAGACTTGAGCAGTGTTCGGGTCCTCGGACGGTGTGCGTCTCATTGGCTTGCTCGCTGCTCTCTGGTACGCGTCTGATCATCAGACATGACTGTGAGAGCAGCGAGCAGGCAGTGAGAGAGAGGGAGAGAGGAGGGGAGATAGGGACCGCACCCTTTAAATGGACAATAATGGACAGTACTGCAAGAGATTTTGTACCCCAGGGCGGTCCGGACTGCACAGCAGTCCGGGAATCCGCCACGCCTCGTGCGTCAAGCCCCTCATATTCTGGGGGGGGCAACAGTGCTGTCCACATTCCGCATGCCAAGGGCATCAGTGGCCGAGGAGGCCCCCGATCCAAGCCGTCCTTTGAGGACATGATCGGGTTCAACTTTGGCTCGCCCGACAAAGCGTCGGTCGGGCGGAGCGCGGCAAGAGGCGCGCTATATTGGAGGAGGGGCTCGCCTGAGCGTCACCCGGGTGCAGAGTCGGAGTCCGAGTTGGACTCCGACGACCTGGTGACAGTGAGCTCGGCGAGCTCTGAACCCGAGGGGGCAGGGACTGCAGCGGAGGACTCGAGGTCCTTCCGCAAGGGGCCTAGGCCGGAAGACGACCGGGGGTCGTCTTGCAGCGAAGAGGTGGCCTCGGCCCGGAAGATCCCCACCAGCAGGCGGGGTAAGGGCCGAGAGGGAGGCAAGGGCAGAGTCCTTGCCTCCAAGGATGCTGGATGACCCCCCGAAGATGGCGGTCGTGGGGCTCATGTCCATGAGTCCTCCGGCGGTGAGCCGGATGACCGGAGGGCCGGGTTTGCGGAGGTTGTGGAGGCCGCGCTTCGCGATGTGGCCTTGAAGAGGAAGCTTTCCTCTAAGAACAAGGCCATAAGCGAGGCGATGGCCTCCATTCTGGCGGCAGCGGAGGCTACCAAAGGTGGGCCTCCGCCGGACGAGATGTCCGAGCTGCGGGCGGAGGTCGCCCGCTTGGCTGCCGCCACGGAGCGTCTCCGAAAGGAGAACGAGGGGCTCCGCGCAGACCTGGCCAGGCTCCGGGGAGCCGGCCCACAGGGGGCGCCGCAAGGGGGGTGCAAGAAGGACAGCCAGCCCGTGCCGCAGGAGAGCCAGGTGCTGGACCTCGTGCGGCAGGAGATGGCTGCCTTCCAGGCGCGGTTCTCCGTCCTGGAGGGCATCGTCCTGCGCCCCCCGCTAGCGAGTGCGGCGAGTGGGAAGGCCCCCCCAGGCCGGCAAAAGGCGGCGTCTTATGCGGCCGCCGCGGCTGCCACACCGGGGTCGTCCGGTCTGGAAAAAGGGTCCGGGCCGGCACCCGCGAAACCGGTGCCGGGAAAACCGGACCCGGCCCCGGGAAAGAAGAGGAGGGGTAGGGTTGCTGCGCGGACGGCGAAGGCTCCTGCGCCGTCTGAGCAGCAGCTCCCCCCGGCTTCCTCGCCTTCAGCTCCTCCCCCGGCTCAAGCCGAATGGCAAGTGGCCGGGGAGAAGAAGAAGGCGGGAAAGGCAGCCAGGGCGGCCAAGAGGCGGGAGAGGAAGCGGCGGCAGAAGGCGCGAAGCGTCGCGGCTGCGCTCCGCCCCCCGAAAACCGCGGCTGTACGCGGCTGTAACGCGGCGGCCTCACGCTACAGCCGGACGCGGCGAAGAGGGGCGTGACGTACGCGGACGTGCTCACCAAGGCGAAGGAGGCGGTGAACCTTGGTGAGCTAGGCATCGTAGGGGGCCTCCGGCTCCGGGTCACCATGACTGGGGCCCGGATGCGGCAGCGGATGCCGAAGCGCATCGACATGCGCATCTTGGGCCTGGACGACTCCGTCACGGAGACGGAGGTGGTGGCCGCCGTCGTCAGGACGGGGGGGTGCTCAGCAGAGGAGGTGAAGGCGGGCACCCTACGTCCTGACAACACGGGCATGCGCACCATTGTGGTGAGCTGCCCCGTGTCGGCGGCCAAGACCATCTCGGAGGGCCGAAGATTTTTGGTGGGTTGGGTTTCCGCGCAGGTCAAACTGCTGGAACCCCGACCTCTGAGGTGCTTTCGGTGCCAGGTGGGCCACCATGTAGGAGCTCAATGCACCTCGGAGGTGGACAGCAGCGGTCTATGTTTCCGCTGCGGTCAGCCCGGTCACAGGGCCGGCTCCTGCGACGCCGCGCCGCACTGCGCAGTCTGTGCGGCAGCTGGCAAGCCGGCCGACCACTGGGCTGGGGGTAGGGCCTGCGCCCCACCCGCCAAAGCCGGAAATCGGAGAAAGCCCTCCGCCACCGCCGTCTCTGCCGCGACCGCCGCGACCGCCGCCACTGCCGCCGCTTCCTCCGCCGCCATAGCCGGTTCCACTGCGGCTGCTGCTACTGCAACAGCCGCAGTTGAGCCCCTACAACGGGCTCCGGAGGGGGCTGAAATGGAGTGCCAGTAATGGCCCCATTTCACCCCCTCCTGTTGAACGTCAGCCACTGCGCCGCCCAGGAACTGATGCTCCTGAGCATGGCGCAGTGACTGATGCCTGTGGACGGCGAGTAATGGGTAGCTCGCCGTCCGATCAGAACAGGCCCGGGTTGACGGCGCGCTGTGTTCTACGCGCGCCAAGCCAGCAGTCGTCAGCATGGGTCGGGGCCCGTTAAGGCCAGAGCCTACCAGGGTTGCGGATTTGTTCGAAAGAGTTACCGTGGCCCTGGAACGTAAAGGCACTAAGAGGAGCATGGGTGGGTTTTAGTCAGTAGAAGTCTGACACTCCCTGCCGCTCCACCCAGAGCGGGAGGGGTCATTTGATGATTTCCCATCCAATAAAAAAAAAAAAAAGAAAAAAAAAAAGGGGGTCTACTCTCTAAGCCCGAAGTCCGTAGTTTCGGCCTTAGTGTCGGGCGTTTTCTACTCCGTATCACCTACGGACTTACGATTAGTCCCGAACCCGAACTAAGAATGAATAACAACACGATTTGACAGTTGTTCTTAGTCTTCGGACTTCGGGCTTAGAGAGTAGACTCCCAGTTTGAAACCTCCCAGAGGTTTGGAACCCTAAAAATGCTGAAAGGAGGGAAAGATCTCTTCTATTATTTTTGTTCAAACCTGTTTTAAACTTAGAAAAGCTTGTTTAAATTTCATCATCTGAAGTTTAAAACTGAAAGAGAAATTATTTGGAGGCGATAGAATGGAGCCATAAAATAGTGGACACTTTGGAACGCGGAGAATGTTCATAGTGGAGCGATTAAACCCAATCACATAATGGTGGTGGCATTTCTACACTGATATTGCTCTTTTGAGATAAATACAACCTGGGGGAGTTTTAGGTCAAGAGTGAATAGCTTACTTGTAGGCGAGCGTATTCCATCGTCGATGACAACAGACCAGGGGGTCGAGTCTGCTATTGCAATCGTGTCTCAATGACCGGTCAATGATCGATTTTTGACGTATAACGTCAAACTTATGACACATTTCCCATACAAAAACTGTCAAAGTTGTCAAATATTCGATCACTGACCGGTCATTGAGATACGATTGCAATAGCAGACTCGAGCCCCAGGGGGTCGAGTCTGCTATTGCAATCGTGTCTCAATGACCGGTCAATGATCGATTTTTGACGTATAACGTCAAACTTATGACACATTTCCCATACAAAAACTGTCAAAGTTGTCAAATATTCGATCACTGACCGGTCATTGAGACACGATTGCAATAGCAGACTCGAGCCCCAGGCTCGTTTCTGACTTTTTTTTTGAGAAACAAAACTGTCAAAAACACAAGCCTTTCATTAAAAAAAAATGTAACGAGCTCCTGCCAGCGGCATCGCCCGCGCGAAAGTGAAAATTAAACCAAGGCTGTATACTACCGGGATGAAAAGTATTCTACGTCCTATTCCGGGACATGGTCTACTCGTGTGCCAAATTTCATCCAAATCCCTTCAGCCGTCAAGACGTGACAAGGTAACAGACAAAGTTACTTTCACATTTATAATATTAGTATAGATTAATATTTACACGTATAAAATCTATGTGTTATTTAGCTAGGTACAGAAAGTATACAATATCAATTTAAATACTTTTGCTTTTTTTTTTGCCTAATTTGAAAAATGCTTTTTTTTTCGTTTTTAAACCTTTTTTTTTTGCGTAAATAACTTTTTATCTGTCTATCTATCTATCAATCTATCAGTCTATCTATCAATCTATCTATCATTCTATACATCTATCAATAACCTTTTTATTTATTTAAATTTTCACACTACTTATTGCAGACGAATCTAAAGCAAGAATTAATGTGCCTAGCCTTTTCCCAACCAAATTGGAGTCGGCTCCCAGTCAAACCGGATTCAGCTGAATACCAGTATTTTACGTGGAGCGGCTGCCTACCAGACTTCCACAACCCATGAACTGGGTAACACGGTACTTCTTGGCAAGAATGGTGTCAGATTTTCTGGCTTCTGACAATCCGTAACGACTGCCAACGATCTACAAATGACAGCCGGGACCAACGGTTTAACGTACTTTCCGAGGCATGAAGGAGTCTCGGTATGTTAATATGGTTACCCATCCACAGACCAACCCCGGCAAGCGTTACTTAACCTTAAAGACTGGTCCGCGCGGCTGTTATAATTTAGCCACGAGCAAATAATCATAATACGTTTCAGTTAAAAAAATACACGGCTTTATTATTACATAGGGGAAGGTAGATAATATGAATTTCAGGCCAAGGTTAAGTTTTCTCAGGAGCGGCAGAAAAGAAAAGCCCTCGAGTGGAGAGGGATCATTGTATTGTATGCAAGTGGACAAAGACGATTCATTATAGAGTTTTATGGGGACGTATTATTCCTTCTGGAGTTCTTGTGTAGGAAAGTACTGGAAAATTTTATGCGTTGCAAAAAATATTTTTTGTGTAGCTTTTTTATGCCTTTGTTTGTTTTTATTTTGTGTTTTTAATTTATTAAATTGGCATAAGGTAACTGCTATAGTAATTGGCCACGCTATAGTAACTGGCCACTCATAACAAAAGAGGTAGAAACAAGGTAATGGAAGATCAGATACTGGAATATTTTTTGTGAATTACCTTGTTTCTACCTCTTTTGTTATGAGTGGCCAGTTACTATAGCATGGCCAATTACTATAGCAGTTACCCTAGTAGGTATAGGTACATATTTTTTGCAAGGCTGTGTGCAATGGTATAACCCTCGGTTTACGGAAATAAATTATCGATCGGTTACGCAAGTGAAATTATGAGATTGAAGTCAAATATAAATTAGCGTCGAAAACTCATGCACCAATCACAGCCAGATATCAAGCGTTTGATAAATTTTCCACAATGATTTTGAGGTAATTTTTGTTCAAAAAACTGGCGATAAAGACTAGTAGCATTGCGATCCATCGTTAATAAATATGCTATCTTTGTGACTAAGTGTAACTCGTACTCCAGGGCGAATTTCACCAATGAACCTGTACATTTAGCACACCTGAACTGCTGAACAAAGGGTAACAGTGTATTATTATCATGCAATATTAACACTTTAAACTAATCGCGGCTAAGATATGATGATAGCTTTCAGTTTCCTCACATTGTGAAATCATTCCAAGTCTCGAGAAGTTTCAAGCAATGGATATTTTATTTCCATCATCAAATGACTCCTTCCGCCAGCGGTAGGGAGTGTCAGACTCTTACTGACTAAAACCCATCCGTGTTCCTCCAAATTCCCTTTGCGTTCCTGGGCCGCGGTGACTCTTTCGAACAAATTCCGCAACTCTGGCAGAGACCGCTACACTTGCTAGTACAATTGGTCACATACAGTAAAGTTCACTTGAACTATATTTTCCCTGCGTGAGACCTCATCAATGTCAGTTTTATTTAAGGCCAGCGACAAATTCAACGCATGAAAAGGTATTCAACTATAATCGAGTCGCCTTACGCCACCCAGGCATTCAGGCGCGCCTTTTCAAAAGCTGTGCACTTGGCTTTTCAATAAATGCTCAATGAATATCTCCAACGTGCCTGCTTCCCTCAAAATTAATAACGTTTTTGATTCTTGTAGATCGGGATTTTGAACAGAATATTTGTTAGGATTGTATATGGATAAACAGGATTTTAAATTTGTACATGTACATCCAAATATGGACTTTAATTGGTAGGTATCCTTATAATACTGTGAAGATATTTTAGGGTGAATTAATTGGTTATCCCCCTTTTCAATGGTATTTAAGTGTCGTCATAGGGAACTCAATGAATACAGCTGTATTTTTCAGTATATAGTAAAGTGTAGTGTTTATGGTATTGTTGTATATTTTTATGAGCTAAATTCGCCTGACAATATATGAATTCATTTATTGACTCCTAAGGAGCGTTAACCGAGGATATTCTGCAAATCAGTGTTCGTCAGTCGATGTATAAAAACAAACACAAAGGTGAGAAATAAACAAAGACAAGCTTTTCATAATAACTGAATAATATAAGTACACTATAAAAATAATTAATTTTAAAAAACCTATTAAAAAGTTAAAACAAAACCCATGTCCCCACCTGCCTAAAATTTTTCTTTTCACATCCCTTGAACCGACGCGCATAAATTAGCAACGACAAAAAAGGCCAATTAATTAGTTTCTCAAGAACAATATACGAGTATATAACAATAAAATAACAAAAGGGTATTCGTTCATGTTATTTCGAATTAGCGGGATAGAACAAAGGTTCAGTTGCTATAAGAATGGAATATTAATGAAATGGAGGAAAGCTCGTATGATGGGGAAACAATCAACTTGTTTGCGTTGGCATTTACAATATCAAATTCCGGCCGGCGCGGCTGTGAAGATTCAGTAAACTGTGAATGTTTTAAAATTTGATGCTTTTGTATATTCATTGTTTATGTAGATATTTTGTGGAAATGGAGGCTGTATGAGTCTGTAGGGTTACGTAGGTTGATTGATGAATACAATTTAATTTATATTCAATGACAGCTTTTTATTGGAAATTTGAAGCTATATGTACGACACATGATACATAATATCAAGCCTGTATTCCCCAAAGATACTCACTTCACCCAAATTTCGCCAGAGCGAACCGAGTCAAACTGAGTCTGAACTCGTGCCCGGTGGATAGCAGTAGTGCTATCAACCTGGCACGAATTCAGAGTCAGTGTGGGTACTGAGTAATTTCAGGTGAAATAAATCTAAAAGTATTCATAGACTTACGTCATTGGGGTGGGTTAAATGAGGCGTACCACGTCATACGCCTCGTTTCTAACCCTTCGGAAACCATAGAAGTAACCACAGGCTATTTTTATGATTTTCATATAATAGCCCTCTTCATATTACGAAGCAATGTTTTTCAAGGGAAGGCAAGCCCATTTTACACCATAGTCATTATTTTTTTATTGAGTAATGGGCTTGCTCTTGACCTTGATCACGTCTGATGGAAAGCGATAGATGAGGTCTATGATGGAGCGAGCGTGCCCAGAAGATGCCTGTTCACTCTTGCTTTGAAGGCAGACGGGTTTTATGTGAAAGGGAGCACAGTCGCTGGCAGAGAGTTCCACACTTTGGCTGTGCGCATAATAAATATGGAGAAGAAGCGCTGAGTACGACTAGTCGGGATATCGACCAAGTGCGGATGGTACCCAGCAGTGCGTCTGGTATTCTGGTGGTAAAAGGGCGATGGTGGGATCAGGTCGTGGAGTTCCTGCGTACACTCACCGAATTATTTTTATTTTATTAAAACATTCAAGCCACGCGTAAGTATATCAAATGAAAATATATTCTAAACATGATAATGACAATGAACCAATAATCAGTATGTAGGTACTTTATTTTCCTTTCATTATATAATTATAGAAGAGGACAACAAGCTCATTTAATCCCTTTTTACACTTAACATATCAATCCATCATATTAGCTTCATAAAACCAAAATATATTATGAACCTAACATTGACAATGACCCATTAATAATAATCATATTAATCCCAGCAATGAGCTAGCATTACGCTTAGCGTACGGCTATCATTATTACTCCCTAAAAGTTCTTTTTCCTCACCGACGCTAAGTGCAATTTATGTTAATGCCGTCATATTTTAACATTTGATACTTTCAAACAATCAATCATCATCATCATCATCATCATATCAGCCGAAAGACGTCCACTGCTGGACATAGGCCTCCCCCAAGTGTCGCCACAACAACCGGTCCTGTGCGTCTCGCATCCATCGGTTACCCGCGACCCTCACCAGATCATCGGTCCACCTTGTGGACAACAATCAACCAATCAACAATCAATCATACCATTCCATTATTCTAGCTTCGTAAAAACAAAAATATATCATGAACTTGACATTGACAATGAACTAATAATAATTTAGTCCGAAAGGTACAATGAGCTAGCATTACGCTTAGCGTACTGCTCTCATTATTCCTCCCTAATAGTTGTTTTTCCCCACCGACGCTAAGTGCAATTTATATTAATGCCGTCATATTTTCACGTTGGTTACCCGCATTTTCATATTAACTGTGGACCGAGCTCCCATGGTAATGTTGAGGTCCCACCTTCGTCATTTGTTTGCAAGCTGATTAAATTTACAGGGCTAACGCGGTTCGCTGTAAAATTAATTCCCTTAATACGTGTGCTTTGTAAGATTTAAAAAAATCCAGTGGCGAATGCTTGGTCGGAGTGATGACGTCACTAGACATATACGACCTCTGTGGGCAGGATTTGTAGTTTATAAGTAGACGTTTATAGCGAAGAGTGGTCATTGAGTGTAGTCGTAAAGTGTATTGGGTAAAAGTGGCGCGGTTTTTTGACGCAGTTTCTGCAGTGATTTTGCTTGCTAATTTTGTTATGGATTGAATAAAATAATTACAAAGATAGTTTTTGTTATATCGAAAACAAAGTTAATCATGGATTGGGCTTTTGTATAATTGTCTGTTTAATTTTCCAAGTTTTCTTTCTTTCAAATCTCTTCTATACCTAAAATTATCATATTTTCTCTCAGGAAAATAGAAACATAATTTCATCACTTTAGACCGTGCTGACCCAAAACAGTCCTTTACCGACTTTACATAAGTAACGGGATGAATGCGTAAATAAAATAAATTCTTTACGGACCCAAGCTTACGGTTTTCTTCAGTTAAACAAATATACATGAAGGGAAAAAAAATCATGAACAAACCCGGCTATAATCTTCGTCCTCTCGTCGGGCTCGAAGGCTTGCCCGCATCACACTAGTAAACCGGATCCGCAAAGCGTATTTTCTTTGAAAACTGATCCCCTGAAATGCTTTACTCACACGGGTTGAAGGACTGACGTCAGACTTTATAAAAACAACCCCCGACTTAGTTAGAATTTACACCGGCGATACGACGCGACTTAGTCGGCGTTGTCCGTCGCAAAAAATAGCTTTAGAAATTCGCGTTTCCAGAACTGGATGCAGTACGATTGCTGAGCCCCCATAAAGTATCGAGAACTACCATTTCTGGTCGCAAAACGGTGATATCGATGCGTATTTCCCAACACTATTTTCGGCTATTGGGCGATAATTGACCTCCGTTTAGTCTCAGTCCGGGACATACGTCCATTTAGTCTGTCTGATGCGAAACCGTAGGACTTGCAAACATTTGTGAAACACGAGGTTGAAATAATGTTAGTTCGTTTGTTGTGTGTAGCATTATTTACATGAAACATAAACTCGTCTGATAATGACGTGTCGGCGGCACAAAGCTCCAGATGTAAATGTTAGCGGACCAACCCATTAAACGAAGTGTTATCGAGTTCCTTTCAACTAAATTTAATTTTGAATTTACGATTTGGTTCATGAAATCCAATAACAGTGCTCACTAAATGATGAAATTCTGAAGGTTCTAATTTATTTGAAATCCAATTCGCGAAGGCTTTTTGACTGACAACGTTTGAGCGGCGCTATTTTGAGAGTTTAACTATAGTTGTGTTTAGAGGTTGGTTCTGTTTTGCTGTGTGCGGTCCCGGCCTCTAAAGGGGGAGTCCCTTTACCGGAGGCCCCTCGGTTCCCCTGGGCGTCGTTAGGGGTGAGAAAGGGATTATGCCGGTTGAATGGGCAGCGGCGCTCATCTATACTTTAATGATGTACATGCTGATCACCGGTTCGCACGCCATGTGTTCGACATGGTGATTAAAGACGCTCTTCTAATGAGACGATTTAGTCTCCGTGTTACTTACGGTGAGATGGTCTGTTTTAATTAGGAACGTGTCTATAGTATTTTATTCAGCTGAATACGGTTTGACTGGGAGCCGACCCCAATATAGTTGGGAAAAGGCTAGGCAGATGATGTGTCTATTATATTTTAAACTAAAGTTTTAATGACAACTACACAAATATTTCAACATTTAAATAATAATTACTTCATAAAACAACCCCTAATTAGGAATTGATTTCACTGTCATGTTTGCCCTATACCCAAAAAAAAATGTTTAAGAACCTATAGTATGTCCACTTCGTACCCATCCCTAAACGACTGGAAATAAAACCAAATATTTCAACATATAAAATAATAATTACTTCACAATGTAAAACAACCTCGAATTGGGAATTGATTCCAGCCTTGTTTGCCCTACAAATGCGGAGTAGGCGTCGTATTGCCGCCGATAGTCTGTGGTCGCCGCCGCAGACCGCAAGCTGACAAACTATATGCGTTTGTGTAGTGACAGGTAATATTATTGTACGGACGGATTCGTGTTTAGTTAATATATTGACTTGCTGGGTTACAAGTAACACGTATTGACGGGGTTGGGAGCTGTGTAGTGAAGTTGACGTTTGTTAGCTATGGATTTGAAGAAGTGGCTTTAAGTAAATTAATAATTTAGGGCCAATTTCACCAATGAAACTCAACGCGATCAGCGAATAAACCACGTTTATGAGCTGTCAGTGTCACTATTTTTCTATGGAATATTTACACTGACAGCTCTTGAACGGAGTTTAGATGTACTGATTGCGTTCAGTGTCATTGATGAAATCCGTTCTAAGTATAATTGGAGTGCCGATAGTTATTTTCATTTTATGAACGACGAAAAGGTGGTGTGCACACTATTGCAGGTTTTGTTCGGAAGAGTTACCGCGGCCCTGGAAAGCAAAGAGCACTACGAGGAACACGTATGGGTTTTAGTCAGTAAGAGTCTGACACTCCCTCCCGCTCCGCCCAGAGCGGCAGGAGTAATTTGATGATTTCCCATCCACTAAAAAAAAGAAAAAAAAAGTTGGTGTGCACCCTAGGCAAGTCAGCCTATTATAAATTATAGACAAATAAAACTCGCAAATTAAACAGACGCATGGGCAGTTTAAAAAAAGTTTATTTATTTATTTTATTTTATTTGGGAAACAAACAGAAAAAATCAAAATGACAGTAGGATATTCAGTAACCGTTTGTTAACATTCTTTTCAAATCAACTACATACATAAAACGTGTAACAGAATAAACGCAATACCTCTTAAGGGGTCGTTGTGCTCATCATTATGAACAACTTTCACTATAGGACCAATACTGGAAACGCGAAAGAAAAATCAACTGCCCCATACATTTATGTGCGCATAAATCGACAAAATGTACTAAACAGCTGATTTTGTTCGCGATTTCGGGGTTGGTGAATGATCCGATATAAAGTATTGCGTTTATTCTGTTACACGTTGTATTTCTAAATCCCAAAGTATCACTTCAAAAATATCTCGATCCTTATTTTTTACCAACTTCAAAAAAAGGAGCCTATCAATTCGACCCATATGTAATGTAATATTTTTATATAATTATGTTATATATTTCTTTGACATCACGTAAAACAAACTAACCACAGAAGTAACTGGCTCAATTTCATCTTTATTTATTCATCCTTAAATGGCCGCTGATACTTACAAGCAGTTCGGTTCAAAGTCTTTGATGTAATCATCTCCAACTTTCATTGTTACGCAATAGAAAAGCTTTCAAAGATTGTATTCTCTCCTTGTTCGTTATTATTTATTTGAGATTAAAAGGTTGTCCCTGTAATCTCTGCTTCTTGTGTCAAAGAGTAAGTACCTTAAGTAGGTACTTGTGTCTACTATGACTATTTCTCGATGAGTTCTTGCGAAGGAACAAAAATCATTTTCAATTTTATAAATGTAAAAGTTATTCTGTTTTTCTATCTTATAGTTAACTTTTCACGTCTTAACGGGTGAACGGACTGTGATGAAACTTGGCACAGGAGTGAATCATGTCCAGGAATGGGACACAGGAAATGTTTTAGGTTTTATTCCGTGAGTATGTATGTTCCTTTGGAAACGGGCATAACCGCTATTAGGAGCTAGTCTTTTGATGAGTCTTAAATAGACCCACATTTTCGATACCTACCAGTTATCTATCAAATTGGTTTTGGTTAAATACGATTTTGGATGTTAGCAGATTTTGCCCGTTCTATTGAATGCTCGGGCAAAATTCCGAGAAGATCCGATAAGTAAATTTTGATAGAAGAGCCTGTGACAAAATGGCAAAATTCCCCGAATACGTGGAGTTATAAAGCAGGCTTGAAACAGCTGATCACATTGTGCCGATTCAATTTCGATTTGCCAGTTATTGTCTGTTTCAGTTTTCTCAGAAGCCGCTAAATGCTAGTTTTGCTTACAATCACGTGTGATAAAAGAACGAAAGAAAAAATAAAAATTATTTTGCTTATACGAAACACGTACGGTACATAGAAATTACAAACAAATAGGAATAACCAAGTGCGTGTCTCACGGCTGCACTAAAAAGGTCCATTACAGCGATATGTCAGACAGACTGATGCTGTTTTTATAATGAACCTTTCAAATACTGTTCTCGCTTTTCCTCGGATGGGGCAATATTTAGTTCCGACTGCTGTGAAATGTAGTCTGTGAAGCCAGGTTCAAGTTCAAGCACAAAAATTTGGCCTTTTACTCCCAATAAAACGAGCGGGTCTATTGTTGTTACCCCAGTAAAAACCAGATTAACCAAATAACACTGCTTCATTCTCAGGCCAGGACCTGAGAATCAAAACAGAAGAAACAATCGCTCAGCAGTTGCGCTTGCAACCGGTATACAATCGATATAGTTTGTAAGGGTTACGATCATTACTACCGAGGTTTTAGGCTGCGTTTCCACCAGAGATATGCGAGGTTGCGTAGCAAGCTTGCGTTGAGCAAGGCTAGGCAAAGGAAACGATTGTATTGGTTCTTGACAAACATCCCTCGCAACGCATCCTCGTACATTTCTGGTGAAAAAGCAGCCTTAAGCATGGGTGAATAAATTACTTCTTGGAAAGCATGCTCCATCGTTGTTTGCATCGTAGCTGAGATTGTGGTCAAACGCTAGCCTATCAATTATAATAAAAAACGATCAATTTGACCCGCATGTAAAGTCAAATGACATATTAGCTTTGATTTTGAACAAGTAACATGGGTATCTTCTTTAAAATATTAGGTACTAAAGTATTGAAGTTGTCGTAATGTTAGGTCGGTATTATTAATTAATTATTTCGTGTTTTTATTTTTAGTAATTGAACAAAAGACGTGTTTTAGTCAATAACCTTTTAAGAAAAGTATAAATTGACAATTTTAAAATTGAGCGATTTCCCGCAGATTCTTACATTCATAAATGTTTTTAATGAGTTTTAATTAGAAACTATAGGATAAGCATGATTCACCAAGAACACGTACCTTTTCAAAATATATACCATAGACTAGGCCACGCTGCGACTTACTCCACGGCAGTTACAGCTAATAATGCCATAACAAATCGTCATGTTTTAAATAGACATAAATTGAGCCCTCTCGATTAACCAGCGAGTCTGTCGTGCATAAAGGGACGTAGGTACGGAACCCTAAAAAAAGTGACACACCTATCCATTTCAAAAACAGCACAAGGGTAAGAAAGGGATAACCAAATAATCTACAGATACAAAATAAAAGCAGATAGCGGCCATTTTAATCCCAAAATGCAATCCCGATCTGAATAATAAAATATTTACTAACTTGTCATTGTAACGACATATGTACGGATCCCTGCTCACAGTACGGTCCCTTCACTAAAAAATGAATGTGAAAAGGGCTTTTTTTTGCACTCGTCCTTAGGACTATACGTGCCAGGGATAAAGCTATGGAAGGTTGTGAGGGAAAATGTGATCATAATCCGTACCTCCATATTTGTTTGGGCGGTCTCCTCTAATACACTCCCGAGATGAAAGTATCTACCAGGTTTTTTCTATCGAGATTGATTTGAGTATAAACTTAGTATGGGTAGGTATATGATTTGACAACGTTTTTTACTGAGGATCTTGAAGTTTTTAATGTAGGTAAGTTTGAATATTGGCCTCATTTTAATTACTGTGACAGAACTTTAATTTTTCTTCCAATCAACTAAACAAACCAATATGAAGGATACTGGTTTGTTTAGTTGATTGGACTGTTTTGGAAAATTAAGGTTCTGTCATGATCAGATGCAAGACTTGATATTAAACTTTCAATAAAAAAAGAGTTTCGCTAACTTGTATGATTCGGTAGGTATAATGAGCACCCCACTTAGTAAGTAAATCGATATTTGCAGTAAGTATATTGTTAGATTTTGAATATTGCACACGCCAACGAACACTTTATCAAAGCACTCACTGTTGAGTAGGGTCAAAATAGTGGGGACTATTTGCAAGAAATCAAATTACCAATAAGTGTCTCTCAATCTCTCTCTGATTCTGAAGGAATGATCACAAGGTCTTTCTCGTCTAGCTAGTAACTAGCTCGCTCTCCCTACAAATAACAAAGAGCTTTATAGGCTTCTAAACGTTTTAAAACCTCGTTCCATGCTAAAAATATTCAGTTATGTATTTTAGGTCCAAGCGGACTAAGATCTCATTAGCCGTTGAGATTGACTGACCAAAATAACAACAACTAAAGTTGATGTGTATTTTTCCAGACTAAAACTCTAAGTAGATATCGTATTTTGTTTACATTTGACATTCTATTATGTTTACGGCTGTTTGTTACCTGGGCAAACCGATGGATGACGCCAGAACTTAGCACAAAGGGAGTTTACGCTACGGGTAACAACACAGGCGTACTCCCCCGATTAGGTGGGCAGGATAATAGAATGAGCTCCCCGACTTTTGGGCAACTTTAGACCCGTGTTTACGGATGAAACAGTTTTGAAAAACATTCTATCATAATATTAAGCATTTTGGTGAGTGGAAAAATAATGGGGAATTAATCTTACTTTGTTCGGCTATTAGTCGATAGAAAGGGAGAAGATTAATGGGCGCGTTTTCCTAGGATTTTTCTTATACCAATTAATTCTTGCTACGACTGCTCATTTAAAGGTAAGGTGGCCCTTGGAAGTGAAAGTTTAAGAGCTACATAGTTTTTTGCTGATGATTATACTCTAAATGTGTTTACCTACTGTCTTATCAGAAGACGATTATAAATTTCACAGATCTCAACAATTTAAAGAATACTGCCAAAATAAAATTAGAATAGAACTATGACATCCAATCTCCAATTATGCCAAACACAAAACGATTTTGTCTTACATCCCGTTTACGAAAAAGAGGAAGGAAATACCATGCATTATACTACAGACATACGTTCGATTCAAACCGTTTATTGAACTTTAGTGCAATCAGTCTGAACGTAGCGCAACATGTCTGAATATTATGCTACATTGCTCAGCTTTAAGGCGGTAGGTACAGCGAGAAACAAGTTCCATACCTATGATTTTGGTTGAACATCGAATCTTTCGGCTTGTAAAAAAGACATTAAAAAAGTTTTAATAAAAAAATCGCTCGGAAAATCGAAATTCACTGTACCCAATGCCTTAAGTTAGAACTGAAGTTGGACTCCAAACAAGTTGTTTATGACAACATGTCGCGTTCTGTTGAGGTTCCTACCTTGTTCTTCAAATTCTTGTTGTCTTTTGTTGCTGAAGTTTTAATTTTGTTAGCTTTGTAATGGAGTGTTGTGAAATAATAATGTCGTATAACAGTTCCCAACTGTCTTGAGGTTAGGGAGTTATTTTAATATTTCTCATAGTGTTTTAGTCAAGAAGTAGGAAATCCTTGAAAATTAAGCGTTTTCGGGAGCTTTGTTTTATAACTTATCATCTTCCTGCCCTTATCCCATGTTACTTGTAGTCGTTTTTACTTCCATTCCGTTCTGTAAACCGTCACGTTATCACTGACTGACTCTCTTTTCTTTCATATCACTCTTCACACAGTACGTCCATCTTTTATCCATAAATCCACATTTTATATTCATAACTCTTTTAGCTTTTTATGTAAATGAGATATTAAAATATTTTTTGTACACTGACCATTATGTAAGACCAATTTACAAGGATAAAATATTATTTTCTACGCTAAGGCGAAAGTAAAATTAATATCTTACCTCATTATTACAAGTAACAGATCAAAAACACACTCTCAGTCAAGCTATTGGATATTCAATTTCAAACCATTGTACTGAAACACCCCTATTCATATTAATTGTGTTTAAAGTAATGAACTATTTATTGCGACTACGACCCTTCTTGAAACAATCCGTTTTGTAATACAATCTCAATATGCCCGAAACTACAAACTTTTCCTAACTTTCTGTTGTTTTGGCCAAATAGTGCTTTGTTGAATTTTGCGTAGAGCTTCTAGCCAAAGACCGGGATTAGGAAAGTTTTCAGGTTCCTAAAACGTTATGTTTAGTACAGTTTGAACAAACAATAAACCTAACTAATAATCTTCTATTGCTGACATTTGACTTTTTGACTTTTGTGCTTTTTGGGAACTCTAGGCAGTGCTAACTTTGCCCTCTTTGTGCCTATCACAATACTTTTATAAATTCAATGTAAAACGTATTTAAATCCTAACTAATAATCGTTATTGTCAAAGGGTAAAGTTCATACAGTCTGGGCAGTACTGATTTTGCCCAATTTGTGCCCATCACAATTCCATTTTTTAAATTCGATGTAAAACATATTTAAATCGCATTATTAGTCATTGTAAACAGTGAAACGGCAATGCGAGCATTGAACTGTGAAACCAAGCCACCTAAAAATATTTTCCATTCAATTACTTATGCAAACAGAATCGTGAATTTTATGCAAAATCATAATATACGCAGCCACCGGAAAATTGGGGGATTTAATATTATTATATACTGGTCAAATAACAGTGAAATTGTGTGTCGAAAGCATTGTACTTTTGGCCAGTACAATCTGTGCTATAGGTATGTATAGAAAAACTATTGGAACTGTTTTACCAAAATGTAAAAAGGGGAAAATGTTATAATAAACTAGTTGGCAATTATATTTTCGAGCCGTTTGGGGTTGAAACTCTCCGAGACCGAGTGCTCGTGCGTTATTTAAAGAACTTGCTAAACGCTTAGTTGATACTTTTCGTGGCCCAAGAGCTGGGTTTTACCTCGGACAAAAGATAAATAAGCATTGCCATACAACGTGGCAATGCCACCAGTCTTTCGGGCTCACTTCCAGTCGACAGCGATGCAGACAAATTTTCTGACACCATATTTTAGTTAAGAGTTTTCATTTTAAGTGTTTATGTCACCGGAAAATTACAGACTCCGTAAGATTGTAATAAATCTTAGATTTTTATTTCTCGACATATATTGTGAAAAAATCGTTTTGTATACAATATATCCCATTCAAATTCAATAGTTTCCAACATATCCGTGTCTTATTAAGAAAAAATAGTCAACAATTTCACGCGATATTGTACAATCTTACGATGATTGCAATTTTCCGGTCACATAATGTCAGTTAGGTATTAGAAATATAAAATGTAGGTACACATGTTTCTCGTATGAAATTATTAATATAACTGATTTTTTTGTACGACATACTGTTGACACATTGTTAGGCATACTTCTTCTCCAAAGACTACAATAGTATACTGGCTATAGACAGGCAACTCTACCTTATTTTTTAATACTAGGAAGTGGTCGAACTCAGCGCCATCTAGTTTTTAGTTAAGGGAACTAATTTATATAAGTAAATGTATAGGTTGGTAGGTGTATAGCTACTGTCTGATCCTTTATAATATTAGGTAGAGAGATGAGTGTATCCGCTATATATACTACAAACATACGTACTACATAAAGGAAAAAAAAACCACATAATTGAATATTAAACCATTTTATTTAGAAAAACATCACAAATTTTACAATAAAATTTTATGTTCGCCTTTTTCGTCCCTTATGATTAAGGTAGTGCCGATTAGCCTTTTCTTTCATTGAATCGTTAATACTCCAAAAGGTTATTTGGCCAGTGAGAACATTATTGATATCTTTGCACCAGTTGTTTACAACAACACACACACAACACAACACAACACGAACGTACGAACGAATTGTAACGCGGCTCAACAACATGGAGAAACGAAAGCTCAACTCAACCTGCAGATGCACTAGCAAAACAACAAAAACTCTATTGCAAAAGGAAAATAAATGCGCACGAGTAGTTACACTCTCACGCAGCCATTTGCAATTTAAGTGTGGCCATTCAAAAACAAACTTTTGCACGTTAAAATACCAAAAAATAACTTCTTCACTATTAAAGCTCACAATAAAAACCTAATTATGTACTAATTCATATATTCTATTATTTTTATATAAGAAGATCATGAAATTATATTATTTTTCTTGATTAATGTTATAAAGTAACTCCCAGAAAAAAAAATATATTTAACCGTAGCAACACCGCAATTTGTTTCCCTTAACTAAAAACTAGATGGCTCTGTATTCAATAAAAAAATGGAATTTTAATTTTGTTCTAAGTTGCCATAGCATGTTCTTCTCTGTAACTGTTCCTATATGTTGATCATTGTTTGTAGCCATCATAATTACCGACCCACAGCAGTCCACTCCACGACTTAGGCTTCTCCAATGCCCATTATAGTACTTCCAAATGATTATAGTTTAAATAGTTGTCTTCTTTTTACATCGTCGTGTTGACTCACAACTTAATTTTCCAGACAATTTCTCCCATACTACTTTGAAACGTAAAATTTAAGAAAACGTACTTCAAAATTTACGATCCTGTTTTCAACGTTAGGAGTAAGACTAAGTGACTTAAATTTAGCACGCGCCAAATATATCTGGTAAGATCAAATCAGTCACCGTTACCACCGCGTATAAATAGTTTAAACCGTATTCTACTAGCATCGAGTACTGGACGAATAGTTATTACTACTCAAATATAAGTAATGTCTTATTGTAAGAACGCTAATTGTATTGGTTGCCAGTATTTTTTATCGTAATTGGATTGAAATGGACATTACATAAATTGTGATAGTTATCGGTGGCCAGTATTTTATAGGTACAAGTACAACTAATTTCCGAATACAAACGAATGCTATAGATGTATCGTATATAATAATTTGAATTTAGAAATAAGTACTAATATTTATTATATCTATGGAATGCACGGAAATAAAAACAAAACAACAATAATTATATTATTAGTTAATATAATTATTGTTGTTTTGTTTTTATTTCCGTGTGGACTATAATCAGTAAATTACTTAGTTCTGAATACATCCTTCTTAGTTCTAACAAAACCGTTGACATTTTAGCAGACTGACTGTGACTGAATAAATCGGATAGGTCATAGGTGACCAACTACAAAAGTGCTACATTTATTTAAAACTAGATGACCCAACAGAAATTGCCCGGTGAAAATTTCTGAGATTAAACAAGAAATCTATAGAAAAGGTCGCTTATAATGTTTCCCGAACGTTTAAATTTTCTGGTCAACTTTCTCAATTTTTCTCTCCCTTAGAAAAAGAGTCGTTACGCAGTGGGAGCCACTGGACGGGCGTCATCATCGAGGAAGGCCTAGAAATCGCTGGCGTGATGACTTAATGAAAATAAAACACGCCAAGAGGAGTGAAACTGGAGAAGACCTTTGCCAAGCAGTGGGCCAATCGTCTTCAGCCTAGCCCTTTCGTAACGTTATTGGGTCGGTTTCAAGTCAAATGGATTCAGCTGAATACCACAGTGGGCCACTATAGTTTGTTAAAAATGTTGTCAGATTATTGAAAACATTATCTAGTGCCAACCAACAAACAGCATCTAATTTTTAATTAAATAAAGATAGTTGTACCGAAATACAAGCTCTTGGGACAGACAGACACGATTAATAATTTTCCTTGTTCAGAAATAAGCCATAAAGAGAATTATAAATGTGAAGTCTAATCTCTAATTTGCTTAGCGTTTGAGAGCTTAGAGATTATAAAATACAATTTTCTTTGATGTATTCTCTAAGGCGTTCTTCAAACGTGTTTCAGAGTAACCTCTTACTTATCTTACTAAAATTATAAATTGAGAAGTTCAATTATTATATTATTAGTCAATTTATCCGGAACAGCTAAAGACTGGATGTAAGTTTTTGTTGAGATGTCAATGTTATAAATATTACGAGTGACGAATTATGTTTGGAAATGTGGTGCCCGGATAATAACAAATCGGCATTTATAGTGAAAGTGTCGCATACAATTTGACAAAAAAACTAGAAAAATCCAAGCAGTCCTTAAAAAAATTATAGTAAAATAACAAAGCTGAAGAATTCACATAATTGTTTAAACGCGCTCATCTCTAAAATTACGAGTCGGATTTGGAATTTTTTCTTTGGATATGATAGCCACATTCATGAGTAAGCATAATACGCTATACGGGAACGGGAAATTCCTACTGGAACGGGGTAAAACGGGAAATGCGCGGGCATAAGCTAGTACCAACATAATAAGTGGAAAAATACCATTACATACCAATTGCCCTATTACCTAAATGTCAGTAGCTACAAAAGAAACAAAGAAATCGGCAGTAAGTCAACGTTTGTCGGGCAAAGTTGAAGACACGGTTAGCGCAGTGGTTAAGCGATCGGCTGCTGTGCTCCAAGTATGGGGAAACGTTTAAAAAAAAGATAAGAAAAAGTAGCCAGAAAACTAATCTCCAAAAATATTGAAATTGGAAATAATTCCACACACATTTTCATTCCCAAAAAAGCTCCACACAAAATATCAGCGCACACTGGACAGCAGTAAGCAAGCTCAAAGTCCGGGAACAGTCCGCCGAAGCCATAAACAAACCCTAGGTGGGTATCGAAACTAATCAAAAGTTTTCACACAAAGAACTCGAATGCAGTCAAAAGCAAGCAAGACATTGCTGTTTTATTGAACCTACTAGGAAAACTTATTGAATTGGTGTAACAGAAACTTTGAAGCGGTGTCGGGTTAAATATTGACTGAGACGTGTCTCACCAACTGCGGATGAAACTTTCAATACAGGGTTTTATTTTTCAATTTACCTTGAAGGAGTGTTTTGAACCGTGTAGTTTTAGCAATTTTGTTATTAAATGTTAGAGATACTGCGGTTTATTTTTGTCATAGGTCTAGCAAAAAAAATAAAATAGTATATGAATAAGTGACCGTTTTCTTTTACAATTTTTGTGTGTATATCATGTGATGCGATCTCAATAGAGGTGCATTCAATCTTAGGTAGCACTTGGTCCAGATCCTGTCAATGACCTTTAAATTTCTATAATCTAAAAAAACACTATAAAAGACACAAGAAACTCCAATGGCATTTACAGGTGATAATGTAATTTCTAGTTCTAACAAAATCGTTGACATTTCAGCAGACTGACCTATTACCGCGACTGAATTTATCGGATAGGTCATAGGTGAGCAACTAAAAATAATTCACCGACTCGTAGGCTGAACTACAAAAGCGCAAGATTTATTTAAAACTGGGTGACCCGACAGACATGGCAATGTCTGTCGGTGCAAATTTCTGAGATTAAACAAGAAATCTATCGAAAAGAGTACATAGTCTTTCCCGAAAGTCTTAATTTTTCAGGCATAAACATATTATATCACTATTTTATATAAAAATATATCTATTTTATAAAAAAAATATCACTGTTAGTCTTAACCGCTCCGGTCCCGGCGACACACCGGTGTGTCGCGAATTAATCGCGAATTTAATGTTTATTTACCTATTACATAAGATTTTTTTTTTGGGAATTTATATTTTGAAGTGAAAAACTGAATAAATATGACTGTTTGATCAAACCGACATTTTTATTCGTCAAGTAAAAGTTTTCTAAATGTTGAAAAATCGGCCAAATATTCAATTCTTCTTCTACATCAATATTATGGCATTTTGTATGCTTGGAATTATACCAACTAATAAATGGGATAACAACCTACCACGCGATTAGGTAGGTAACAGACTAACTAGATCTAAGCGTTTCCAAAACGGTCCGTTATTTATAGGAATCCGAAACATAAATAATCATAGCTAATCAACCAAACAAATAGCTCTAATAGTTCCCCAAGCTCACTTAATCCGAAATAACTTCCGTGAATTTAGCGTATTCCCGTTCAAAATTAATAGTTGTCCATTTATTCCAACTAACAATTGTAATAAGTCGACAATAAGAGATTGTTTGAAACTAATTCCGAAGTTATCTTGAGGTCGCGTCTTCGACATGGTACTGGTTCTTAGTTGGGCTGTTATGGATCGTTCTCCCCGCTTCCGCAAGTGCGGAATTTCCATGAGAAGTCCTTTCATCCTCATCCTCCTCCGCAAGTTTCTAGAGGAGTTGTGATGGAGGTCTACTGAGCGAAGACCTTTAAATGTAGTCTACCACACTAAGGGCTCTTTGCTTTGTTTATCTTGAAACCGAGTTATATGTAATGACTAGCTTTTGCCCGCAACTTTGTACGCGCATTTCCCGGTCCCATAGGAATTTCCCGGTCCCTTAGGAATTTCCCGTTCTCGTAGGAATTAGCCGTTTCCGTAGGAATTCCCCGTTCCCCTATAGCCTTACTTATGAATGTGTTTATCATAATATATTAACATAATTTTCTAAATGCGACTAACTAGTCAGATTTGGAAAATTATGTTGTCGAAGAGTAGTACCTACAAAAAACTATTCAGCTTTATTATTTTAGTTTAAATATATTATAACTGGGAAGTTTCAAGTTTCTGCTCCCAGGTCACTGCAGCCCTCAGGTCCAGTACCAAGTGAGCAACTGTTTTTATAATCACTGTGTTTTATTAACCACAAAGTAATCACCTAGACGGTAATAAAGCCGATAGCTGTGTCTGTACAATAATATAATTGGCCATTTAATTATTAAGGTGGAAGTGTACTAAGTACTAAGGAGTGGAATTCCCTGCCAGAGTCTGTTTCCTGATAGCTACAACCTGGGAGTCTTTAAGTCTAGAGTGAATAAGTTACTTCTAGGCAAGCGTGCTCCATCTTTGACCACATCATCGCTTACCATCAGGTGAGATAGTGGTCAAACGATATCAATGGCAAAAAAGGTCGATTTCCTTCCATGATAAAAAATTAAAATTTTTCTTCTTTTCTAACTAGTTTTTCCACACGGCTTCGCTTACGTTAAAGTAGCCTACAGTAGTAGTAGTAAAGTAGTCTTCAGGGTTCTATCTATCTCTGATCCAAATTTAATAGAAATCAGGATGGCGATTTACGCCGCCGAATTTAAGATTCGAATGTAATTTTTTTGATTTTGTTGTTATTTGTTGTTTGCTGTGTACAATAAACAGGATTAATTATTTATATTATATTCTATTCAAACAAACTCGTTATATCATTTCTAAAAGAGTTAGGATAAAGATTTTTCTCAAAATCAGGAAATTAAACACTTCTGCCTCCGTTAAGTAGCCTCCGCTACAACCCTAGTTTTAAGGCAGGGTGTAGACTGTTCCACGGACTTTAATTTCGCACCTTCTGTGTGCCCAGTGAGTCGTGCATCCCTAACTAACGCCAACTTATTTGCATTTCTATAGCCTCTCGTGTCTACACGCCCTATTGAGCTGTATTGGGTGGATGACAGCGCTGTTTTTGATGGCAATTGATTGTTTAGAGGCGGTGACATCACTTTATAAGGACGTGTCCGTGTAGGCTGAATGGTTGAATGGTTTATTTACGCTGTTAATGAGAGGTTTTTTATTTTAGATGTTATGTCGTAAATGAACTAATTGTTACGTAGAAATTCATAATATTACAAGCTGCAATGATGAAGCTCCATTTAAAATCTCACCCGTTATTTAAACCCTGGATACCAATACATTCTGTATTGGAGGATACATTACAAAATTAATTTCTTAGGACTTGCCTTTTTGCGAAATTTGTTCAAAAGAGTCACCGCGGCCCTGGAACGCAAAGGTCATGAGGAGAAACACGGTTGGGTTTTAGTCAGTAGAGTATGCTACTCTTTTCCGCTCCACCCAGAGCGGAAGAAGTCATTTCATGATTTCCCATCCGTAAAAAAATATCTTTGTTGGATAATATATATAAAAGTAATATAATACAAAACTCATGTGCTACTAAAAAACCAGCGGTTTCAGCCGTTCACTGTTAATGGTTGTTAGTAAATCTTAATCGATACACAAAATCATGTAACGAGAACTACTAAAATTATTTGAATGTTAACTAAATCGCACCATGTCGATGGGATGGGATGAATGAAGGAGCATCCTCGTGTAGCGCAATTTGTTCCATCAGACACTCAACTGAACTGAGCGCTCGGCGCATCCTGGACAGTTTCACCTAACACCTTATAAGACTGGCCAATCCTAGCCGCGGTAGGACTAACACCCACCTGGTTCGCGACCACCCTCCCACCGGAGTTCGACGTCAAGCAGCCTGCTGTTCGACGCGTGGGAGTACCAGTGCCTCAAGGCATCTATTGGGCACGCTCTCTTCATCATGGACCTCATCTATCGCTTCCTATCAGGAGTGATCGTGGTCAAGAGCTAGCCCATTCAAAAAAACAAATGTCGGTCTTTTATAGCTATTTCAGCAGAAAAACATCATCAAATTTGTAATGTATGAAAATGAATCACGACTCGCGGCGGTAAGCTGCGGGTGCTAACCGCGACAAACGCGCTAGAAAGGTGAAACAAATTTTAATTAAATTCGAGATAGTGTCTATCCTGGATTAGCACATAGATTTCCCGCTTTTCTGTCTCTGAAACCTGCCCACGGTTTCAATTTGAAAGCTTTTTTAATCTCTCATGTCATTTTACATTTTTCATTGTCTACTGTAATTTTGGTCTAAGTCTATACAACGTAGCTTAGATGGGATTGTTCCTATTACACTTTTTATTATACTGTATGATTTTTTAGCTTTTGGTGAAACTGTCAATTAACCAAAGGCATCATTATACAATTTAAGTAATACTAAAGTTTGGCAGGAATTACGCACAGGACCGGTTGTTGTTGCGGCACTTGAGGGAGGCCTATGTCCAGCAGTGGACGTCTTTCGGCTGATATGATGATGATGATGGTTGCACCATCTGGCAGTATGCAAGTCTCTCCATTGGCCACGTTTGTGGTATGTATCCCAACGTGGCATAAGCGCAAAAAATACTAGCTGTAGGTATAACTGTCAATTAACCAAACGCATCATTATACAATTTAAGTAATACTAAAGTCTGGCAGTATAGTAGTCTCTAAATTAGCTACGTTTGTGGCTTGTCGGTACCCAAGCGTGGCACAAGCGCGACACACGCCAAGCGTCCCTACCAGCCACACCGATGTACTAATAACATTTGCAAAATTAAACAAGCGGTTACTCGGGACGCCGCATATGCACAATTACAACGGGCAAGCCAGCTTTTAGCACCTAGCCACCCAATAACAATTACATAAACAAACCGTAAAGCCGACTACAAAATGTTATTAAATAAGTACGTGTGGAACATTCATGCCAAAAGTTGTACAAGCTTTGATTCTTTCTATAATTTTTGGGTTAATTCTGCTTTCTTTTTGGGTTGAGATTTTTGGGCTGTTACTATTCGCGATTTGCTTCAATGAAATTCGAGGTATGTACCTATATATTGTACAAGTCCGACCCATAATTGAGTAACTTGATAAATGTGAATAACTAGGAGTGTTCCGTGGTTGCGGATTTGTTCGAAAGTCACCGCGGCCCTGAAACGCCAAGGATACTATGAGGAGCACGGATGGGTTTTAGTCTGTAAGAGTCAGTCCTGACACTCACTTTTTAATAATTAATAATGACTTTTAACTTTTTGATAAGAAAAAATAATGCTTAAGACTTAACTTGGTAAATCGCAAAATTAATTGAAATAGTTCAATTTTTAAGTTACAATTATGCATGTTACAGGCTAAACATTGTCAGTCATTTAATTTCGCTCATTAGTTTTTGTCAGAAACGAGTATAAATTCACAATTATCACATTACGGAATACGATTATGGGTTCGACTTTAGTGCTATGATACGCCGTACGCGATCAGCGCGCGGGCGGCGCGCTAGTTATTAAATGATTCTAAAACATAACTTAACTTACCTGCTCAGTACCTCTACCATGAGTTTATGCAGCCGAAACTCGCTAGCGTCTCCGTAAATTATGGGGCTATTAGTATTTATATTTTTGTCGCTCGTAAGATTGTGAAGTAAATACAAAGTGGTGGCATAAATGTTCCAACTTGAAAAGACATCTTACAATCATCAAAGAAACTAACTAAATATAAAAATAAATCGAGTGTGCTCTCTCGCTTGAAAAACTCTCGTATCTTGGATTTCATATAAATATCGAGTGTATCACGCTGAAACTAACTGAAGAACTAGAAAAATAATTGGCATGAACGGTCCATATTGTCTGCGAAGCGCCTACAAAGGCAACTGACACAATCTTTTGTAGTCAAAGCTTGAAAATATTGTTAGATTATTGTTTATCGTTGATATGAATACTCTTCGTGACCTCTGACGGCCGGGTAGCTTGGATACTGTTCCTGGGGCTCTAGACAAGTGACATTCTGTCAACGGTAGCGTGGCGAAGGCGATTGTCAATACGTCAAAAATGTATGGGATTGACAGATGCTATCGAAATGTCACGTGATCAAATTCCTACATCTTGGCATTTCGACAGTCGCATTCGCTAATTGAATGGCACATTGTCTATGGCCTCTGGTACGGGCTATAAGTCGTTACCTACAGATTTCCAAGAACCTTTTAATAATGTAACATAAAGTATACCTACTTTTTCAAGTTACTCTGTTTTCCAGGAAAACGTCTAGATTAATTAATAAATCAAGTCGTTTTCCTGGAAAACAGAATGTCGAAATTTTATTGGATCATATCAATGACGGAGATTGAAAATGCTTTGAGTGCTTCATGAAATTACTCTATATTTGGTGTCTAATGCCTGGTATCTGGGATTTTTATTAGTCGTTTATCTCTCCGTTAACCTCTAACCAACCAATAGTGTTAACGGAGATAAACGACCGCTAAGACAAGTTTTTTGATCCATTTTTTGTTTTATTTTAATTAGTGATGGGTTTGCTCTTGACTCTAGTCAATGTCAGATATGACAGAGACAAAGTCTACGAAGGAGCGAGCTTACCCAGAAGGAGCCTGTTCACTCTAACTTTGAAGAGATTAGGGCTGTAAGCTTTTGGAAACACAGACGCAGGCAGAGAGTTCCACTCCTATGCTGTGCGCATTATAAAAGACGTTTGGAAACGCTTAGTGCGAATTGGTGGAATAGCTACAAGGTAGGGATGGTAAGATGCAGTGCGTCTGGTTCATCCGTGGTTAAATCAACCAATGGTTAAAATTGTTTTTCGATCAATATTTAGTTTGATGATGGGCCAAATTAGTAAATAACTAGTTAAAAACTAACAATTTATCGAGAAGATCAGGGGCCTAATCACCAACTCTTAAAGCAGTATTACTTTAATATTACTTCCAGTGGGAAAGAGATGGAGCTATACGTCCTGTATAGCTCCGTCTCTTTCCCACTGGTTTAGGCCAGGTAGCATTTTACTGAAATTTACCCACAATTGTTAAAACTATTGGTTGAGTTAACTACAGATAAAAACTCTTTCTTAGGAATACAATATAAAGCTGACTAACATCTTCCACCAAAGGACCATTACAACAATTCAGAAAATGTCACGCTGAAAAAAAAAACACAAAAGTAGTGAAGTTTGCAAAAACGTTATGTTTCGTGCTTTTACATCGCAGGCTGCAACGTGGAATGCGTTCTATTGTTTTCCGATGGCGTCGACAGGAGATGGATGCCAGCCATTGTCTGCATATACGGATTGAGTGTTATAGAATTATGCCTGCATGCCAATCGTCTAGCTACATTGTATGACATCCTGATTTAGATTGAAAGTTATTTATAGAGCTGTTTAGAACTGTGTGTTAACGCTCGGGAATAAGTTTCTGGATGGCGTTACTAGGTCAGTGCGAAATCAGTATTTTAGGTATTGGTAAGTCTGACAATTATTCTAACTACGAGTGAATTAGAAGAAAGATTAGATCAAGAAAGGAAAGTTAAAAATAAAAAATAGAGTAAATAGTTGGTATTTGTTTACTTGAGATTTTAATTAGCGCATTTGGAAGCAAACTGGCGCAAACTCTGATGCTTACAAAAGGCATGTTAAAATTAATTAAAATAAATAGCTAGGATCCGGTTTCCGAAACCGGTGTGATGCAATTTTTTTATATTTACAACATTTGTTTTTTTAAGAAACATTGAAAATTTTAAGTGTAGAAGTAGCATAGAAAATGAATAGGTTATCAAATAATATTAAATAATTGACCGTTCATCTAAAAGAATGACTCAATAATACAAAACCAAGAAGAAGATGATTAGATCACCCAAAATTTAGCAGTAGGCATATGTAGGTGCTCCTGCGACGCCGCGCCGCACTGCGCAGTCTGTGCGGCAGCTGGCAAGCCGGCCGACCACTGGGCTGGGGGTAGGGCCTGCGCCCCACCCACCAAAGCCGGAAACCGGAGAAAGCCCTCCGCCACCGCCGTCTCTGCCGCGACCGCCGCCACCGCCGCCGCTTCCTCCGCCGCCAAAGCCGGCTCCGCTGCGGCTGCTGCTACTGCGACAGCCGCAGTAGAGCCCCTACAACGGGCTCCGGAGGGGGCTGAAATGGAGTGCCAGTAATGGCCCCATTTCACCCCCTCCTGTTGAACGTCAGCCACTGCGCCGCCCAGGAACTGATGCTCCTGAGCATGGCGCAGTGACTGATGCCTGTGGACGGCGAGCAATGGGTAGCTCGCCGTCCGATCAGAGCAGGCCCGGGTTGACGGCGCGCTGTGTTCTACGCGCGCCAAGCCAGCAGTCGTCAGCATGGGTCGGGGCCCGTTAAGGCCAGAGCCTACCAGGGTTGCGGATTTGTTCGAAAGAGTTACCGTGGCCCTGGAACGTAAAGGCACTGAGAGGAGCATGGGTGGGTTTTAGTCAGTAGAAGTCTGACACTCCCTGCCGCTCCACCCAGAGCGGGAGGGGTCATTTCATGATTTCCCATCCAATAAAAAAAAAAAAAAAAAAAAAAGGCATATGTAGGTCGACGTAATTTTTTCCTAGCAGTGTTTTGAATCAATCGCGTTTTTTTCGATCCGAGGAAAGCTTTGCTTGCCATACAGGATTTGTACGGATTTGCGGCTGCCAATCTGTGCCACAACCGCTAGAGGCGACCGAACAGTTCGACCGAATAAAAAATCTCTTATTCCTTGTTAACAGATTTTTGAAGGAAGTCTCTAACAAGAGTACACAAATAAATCCCTATTTTATTTAGAGCAACAATAAACGCGACAGGTTAATGTTCCCAGTACTTATTCTGTTACCCACTTTGAGGTACAATCATTTACAGAATCTTAGATTTACACTCGACCACTCTGAATATAAATAGGGCCACGGAAACGAAAATTTAATTCGGCTCGTTTTCCTCCCGACTTTTATTTCGTAATCTAAACAAGAAAAATAATGCTTACTAACAAAGTACGGTGGGATTTTTTTCGGGCGGCTAACTTTGATGGGAGGGAGATAAAACAACAAGGGCACAGGTGGCAGCACTCAGCAAATTATGCAGAGCCATATGGGCGCTAATCCATCAAGCGATCGAGATCGTGTGCCGGCTTTCATTAATCATCCTTTATTGATTAATGTGTCTCCACACAAAGTAAGTAATTTACTCGGCACCAACAAATTGATGAAGTGTGCTTTGATTTTTTGGTAGCTTCAAGCTTTGGGTGATTACTTACTTGTGTTTTTTTTTTTAAATGGCGTAGTTTTGGACGCTTTTTAAGTCGGATTGCGGCTTGGGTCTATTTGAAGGGAAGAAGGGCCTTCCTTTCAAAACGATACTCAAAATAATCCGACTCTGGGACATCCCTACTTATAGCAAAATACAATTTAACTTCCGCGATTTTCCTCATAATATTTTCGGTAATACGCTCGTTATTATAAAATCTGGGTGACGCGTATCATGAAACATTTTTGCGGACAATATGTGTGCCTCATTAAATAGTTACGACAGACATATTGTTTAATCCCGATGCCATCCCGAATGGTCTGTTATTAACCCGGAACATCAAGCTGGCGGCTCGCATAATTAATATTGCAAATGTTGTTAGCAGTTAGGGTACGGATTGTGTGAGCGAGCGTACCTATAGTACTTGTTTTGAAACTGGGTACATGCACGGTTATGAGTGATCGGGTTTGTGGATGGTTGATTTGGTATAAGCGCCGGCGCATTTATGAGTAGGTAATTGACGTTTATGATCGTTTTGTTCAAATTTAGATGCGTATTGATAATATAAAAATTATGAGTAAGCAAGTACCTATTAAAGGGGACGGGGAAATAATTTATTGTGCATCTAACAATTCTTTACACACCCCTTGCAGTGGAAAAGTGCCCAAGCACTGGTAGCATCGCCAAGTTGAATGACAATTTTACCAGTGAAGTTTTATCACATAGATTTATTATTTGAATAAAAACTGAAAAACAATAATAAATAATAATAATAATAAATATCTTGGGACAAGTCACACACGGCCATCTGATCCCAAGCTAAGCAGAGCTTGTGTTATGGTAACCAGACAACTGATATACATACTTATATAATTTATAAATACATACATATTATAGATAAATTACACCCAGACACAGAACAAACAATTATGCTCATCACACAAAGTTTGTCCTGGGTGGGAATCGAACCCACGACCTCCGGCTTTGTAGTCAGGGTCACTAACCACTAGACCAACAGGCCTGTCAAACAATAAAACTGTTGAAAAATTAAGAAATATTTTCCAGTCTGTAATTATTCTTTGAGTAGTTGACAAAAATTGCTTACACAAAAACATATCTTTTCAGAAGAGCTGGGGCAACGGGTCAACCATAGAGAGGCTTAAAAGAAAACGTTCTTACAAGACTAGACTTGGAAACACTTTCAAGCAGCATCAGTGAAGGTTTTTCTTTACTGTTGCTTGAGACCTAGGGATGTAGATGTCACCGGAAAATTGCAAACGCCGTTAGATTGTAAAATATCGCGTGAAATTGTAAACGATTTTTTCTAAATAAGACACTATTGGAAACTATTTAATTTGAATGGGTTTTATTGTGTACAAAACGATTATTTCACAACATATCGAGAAAATAAAACCCCACAAGGATTCACATTCACTACACATCTAATTTAATGTTTAATGTATTCTGTTTACAAGGGTCATGTGTTTGTTCATAATAAATATATTAATTACGATTTATGATGACATTTCCACTGGTTATTACAGTTCAGAATAGTTGAAACTTTTTGGTTTATTTCGTCTGAATACACCTAAGTAATGAATATATTAATATTAACACCTTACTTCAGTTTCTGACCTTTTATGTGTCACCGAAAAATTGCAGACTCGGTAAGATTGTAATAAATCTTGAGAGTTTATAATTTCTCTATATATTATGAAAAAATCGTTTTGTGTGTACAATAAACCTTAATCTAATTCAATAGTTTCCAATATATCCGTGTGTTATGAAAAATAGTTTACAATTTCATGCAACATTTTACAATCCTACGGCGTTTGCCATTTTTTGGAGACATAAAATAGGTAATATATAACCTAGGTTTTTACCCTTTGGGTACGGAACCCTAAAAACCCAATAAGAAATTGCCCGCCCGGCTGCTTCAACGAGTCAATAATCATCTTTGAAACTAGGAATATACATACAATCCAAATCGTGAGGAACTTGTAAATGCAGAAACGTTTTATTTCACAGGAGACAATACAAAATACTTAGGTCGGTACTTTTAAAAAAATCAATAAGTAGTTTTTTTAGGTTTTGCCCGAATAATTTTTATAGCGATGATGTGTGTCCATTTTAGTTGCAAATCAAAATATTAAAGTCAGTCAGTAAAATTTAAAAAAAAGTCTCCTGTAAAAAGCTTTTTGTATTTACAAGGTCCTGCATTGACGCCATCCAAATGTATTTCCCTACATAACGTCATAACTTCTACTTGCTACGAATATAACTGCTACCGTAATACAGTTTTAAATAAGACTTTAATTATAGCAAACTTCATAAATCGTGGCTCTCATTAGTATTGGAATCAATATCATTTCCAAAGTACCGAGTACTTGAAACAAAAAATGAACATTAATGAAATGATTTCGCTATCCTCATTATGATTCTTCATCAATTTGTAGCTATCAAACTCAATTGGAGAATTAAAAAACCTGTTAATCAATTATTATTGTTTTCACGTTTAATTGAATGATACACTTTTAACTAAAAGTACTAGGAGACTAGCAACGAGTGGAGCGTGCGCTTTTTAAGGGGGCAGGTCATTACTATAGCAGGCTCATTGATCTGCTGGCTATATGCACTTGGTTATTAAAAGATTTATAAGTTCATAAAGTATAACGATTGATCGCGACTAGTATAGCAGCAACAAATAAATGCTCTACAAAAACATTTTCTAGCGTTATAAGGTTTAGTTTTTTCTGAAGTTTCTACCGTGCTTTATTTAATAAAATACTTGAGGGCTAATTATGAATAAAAATTATGAAGTTTTTCCATAAATTTTTGACAGATTGCGACTGTCATGCAAATGCGAACGTTGCTTAAAAGTGTGTAGAATTGGCCCTCTGTTACAACTAAACTTTACACTTTTTTGTACATTTTAGGACCCAAGAAAGCGGTGGCGAAATAATCTAGACGCACACCGCGAAGACTGGTTCGACGTGGCGCAAGAAAATAGTGTCTAGAAGGATATGGGGAGGCCTTTGCCCAGTAGTGGGACACAATAGACTATCTAATAGTCTATTAAAAAAAACCCCAAAATGCAACATCAAATTCTATGAATAATAAATATTATATACAAATTCTATCAGTATTATTAGCACCTATTGTTTACAATATAGGACGTGTGTTCGATAATTAGTATCACTCGTCTTAAATGTTTTATTTGCTTTGTAGGTACTTACTTGTTTCATCCAAATACAACCGACTTCCAAATAAAGACCAAGTCTACCAGAAACACTTCTAATGTTGACTGTACGTTCCTAACCTAACAAAACACGAACATGTGCTACAAATGAAATGACAATTAAATGAAAACTCAACAGACACATCAAATTAAATAACCTAACAGTACAGACATCAATAAAAACAGAACCTAAGGCGCAGCAAAATACCTTTGCCACTGCAAAAACGCCGCCATTGCTATTCGAGTAGCGGTATATATCTTAGGCTTTATACTGACAGGTTGACGACCTATAAAAAGGCTTCATATGTACTGCGAAGGAACTCTCCCTCGCCTAGAGAGTGTCGTTCGTCAGCGCAGGTAACTGGATAGTCGTGTGTTCCTACATTTCCTAGTTTCCTAGTACATATATGGGCTTATGATGCGAGTACGGGGTTATTTTATGAGTAATGGTTATGTTTTATTAATAAATGTTTTGTGTTTTAACTTACGTGGATGTTGATGATTTTCTGTTGTTTTTGATTGGTGATAAGATGATTACCTGTAACAATCACAATTCAATTAATGGAGATTATTAACATTAGGATCATGGCTTGTTACTTGTTTAAAATTACCCACTCAATTTTAAATGTTGTCAAGACTATCACACATACCTACTTTTGCCTATAGGTAACACGTTTTCATGTTGAATAAACAAAACTCCAATCAAAATGAACTATTTTTAGTACCCAGTATTGTCACATCTCAGCTGTCATTTATTTTAAAACACAAATCACTAGACCGTGATTTTTAAATCATATTCCCAATAACGAATAAGGGTCTCTTGTGAGAATTCTAGGAGACCCAACAGTGCGTGAACATTGAGACTTCCCCCCTCCCAGCCTCCTCCAGGCCTGCCTCGACCAGGGTGAGGAGAAGGCGCGGTGGCGACAGTGAGCGAAAATATAAAATGTAAGAAATGCCGCATGATAGTAGACTGTGGAGGATTCCTAGTATGCCTACATCACATGAGTAGATATACTCATGTGCCTACATAGTGTGAGGTGATGAACCGGCCTCGCAAGCGAGTGATCGCCTGTTGTTTTATTAAACTCGCCTCGATTACCCGCTATAACAAATCGCGATGCACTGAGGCCCAAAAATCACTACACAAAGTGTCATTCTTTAACAGCAACAACAATTGTCGAAAAGCGAAAAATGTAATGGGATTGAAATAACAAACATTTTGGCATGTCGGCAATCGCTGTAGTCGATAGAATGTCACTTTTTGTCTAAAGTCTTTAATCGCGACCGCCACCGCTCCCGCTTCCCCCTAGCTACCGCGCGTTTACTCTGAACTAGGCCTTCGTCGTACGTAGGTACTCCACTTAGTAAATCGTAGCTCCATGTATGTTCAATAAAAAGGTTGTTTACATCGTCGGTTGGTAAACAAACATCAATAACGTTATAGGCTGTAATGTTACAAGTAGTGGGCTCAGGGGAACAGGGTCTGAATTGGGTGTAGAGTGCTATATTCACAAATTAGATAACATTGCATAGGTATGCAAAATTAGCAGGAGTAAATATTCCGAAAATCACCTACTTTCAGATTTCTTTACTGTAGGTAAATCTATTATTTCACATTAGAATGGTATTTTAATTTTAAAGATAAAGACACTAACAATTTTCGTATTTTACTGATTATAATAATTATCTGACAAATTATACCTTTAATAAATACGTACAAAAACTGGTCAAGTGCGAGTTGGACTCGCGTGAATAGGCTTCCAAACGAATATAATTTTTGTAACATGTCGTTTAACGCTATAGACTTCTGATAAGTTTTCCTGTAACTTATGGGTAATTCAAAAAAATTTTGAAAAAATAAATGCAGTTAATAGAACTGCATTTATTTTTCAAAATTTTAGGCTCGGTAGTTTCTGAGATAAGGGGATAATGGTAATTTTTCTTTAAATTTTTGGAACCACTTCAATACTATTTATTTTAAAATTATGAAAACAATATAATTAAAATTCCCACACTAAGCCCTTTCACGGTACAAACTTAAAAACTGTTTTTGTAATTTTCTAGTTTCTCCCCCAAAATTATCCCCCATAGGTACTTAAAATTTATTTATTTATGTAACGCGTTTATGTTTGGGGTTTATATTTGTACGAAATTTCAACAGAATCGGTCCAGTAGATACGGAGAAAATAGGCTGTGACAGACGAATAGACCGAATAGACATACACCCGAGTAATCCTTTAAGGGTTCTGTTTCTTACGGATGTTCGGAACCCTATAAATAGTGCGAGTCAGACAGACGACCAGACCCTTTTAAGTTTCTTATTTTATTTCCCTTTATTCATCTTTTAAACGTATTCAATACATTTTTTTAATATTTCTTAAAAAATACAAAAAATATATATATTGTTATGGCGGCAATAGAAATACATACCTACTCTGTGAAAAAAATAACTGTCTGCCTAATACGTTTCATGAGATACACCCCGCTGACTGACAGACTGATGGCATTTTGTAATAGAGTTCCGTGCGTTACTCCTCCAGTAAGGAAACCTTAAAATCATGTGTTGGAATTCATGGCAGTGGAGATTAAAAATCACTATTAATAAAACACCTTCAGGTGCATATACGCGCTCCATTGTTATTCATACTCGCTCAAAACACGCAATCTTCATGAAGTCGGAAGAGAGCGCTAGCTCCATTGAACAGATTTTATTAGTCGAAGAGCACCACACAGGGCGTCGTAATCCAATAACTGTCTACGGTGGTGTGGAGAGGATCCATATTTCAAATAACCATAGAGTAGGTTAGGTGCAGAAGGATCATGGTTAGTGTGGCTCTATTAGGGACTTATGGTTAGAAAGTTTAAATATGGAATTAGCTGTGTTACTAGTGTATTTACGGTTAAAAAGAAAAAATATGAAATGCATAGGTATTAACAATATTCAAGAACAAAAAACTTATTTATTATAAAAAGCCGACTTCAAAAAACACTACAAAGTACAAAATAACTTTAATTTCGGTAGTCGGTGTTTGGTTGCTTCTTGGTTAATTGACACCGACTTCCGAAATTCAAGTTATTTTGTACTTTGTAGTGTTTTTTTGAAGTCGGTTTTTTTTGTAAAAAAGGTTTTTATTTTTCACTTTCTAGTGGTACCCCACACCTAACAACACCACTGGAAAGTCACAGGAAAATAAAAATACGCAATAGATAAAATTTTCATGGGACCATTTGCAGGATTTCATGGGGCCAAAATTTAAATGGGACCAATCGAGAAGTATATCCTTCCACATATAACAAGAATTTTTCAAATCGGTTCATAAATGACGGAGATATGAGGTAACAAACACAAAAAACAAAAAAAAACAAAAAGAAATACAATCGAATTTAGAACCTCCTCCTTTTTTGGAAGTCGGTTAAAAAGACATTTATTTTTTCCTCGCAAGTGCGTTGAAATAAGTCGTTTGACATTAAGATGTTATAGGTTATAATTATTTGATAAAGATTAGACTCCTAGTAATTTGGAGTAAGGCAAAAGGTATTCTTAATACTTAATTATTAGAAGAAACCTATTATACAAAAGAACAGTGTGCCAATTCTGCAAAGTTTTAAGCAACGTCCACAATTGCATCTTAGTCGCAATCTGTCAAAAAAGCCTCAATTTCCATACATTTTTGCCAGATTGCGATTGAGATTAGTAGAATTGTCCCTCAGAAGGGTAACTGCCTATTTATAAGAAAGTCGTGCTTTGCGAATTCTTTTCAGTCAGAAAACACCCACCCTACACCTAGCCTAAACCTACCTTACACCTACCCTACACCTACCTTACACCTACCTTACACCTACCTTACACCTACCCTACACCTACCCTACACCTACCCTACACCTACCCTACACCTTCCCTACACCTACCCTACACCTACCCTACACCTTCCCTACACCTACCCTACACCTACCCTACACCTTCCCTACACCTACCCTACCTACATAATTATACCAGCCCAAAAATACTATGACATGTTTCTTGTCTCCTGGTACCTACTTGATGTTTCTGGTCTCTAGTTCTTGATAATCTGAAGTACTAAGGCAGCAGCGGCTCTGAGTTTCCACTTCCTCCTCAGTCTCCAATAATCCATGCCACTTACCGGGATAAAAAGTAACCGATTTTTTATTCCAGAATATGAACTACATGTGTGCCAAATTTCATCCAAATCCCTTCAGCCGTTTTTGCCTGATTGTTACACAAACATACAAACGTACAAACTTTCACCTTTATAATATTACTAGCTTCTACCAGCTGCGGCTTCGCCCGCGTTAATGTAGGAAATAGCAAGGTTTCCTGATTTGTATTGTACATTTTTTACTCAGGAAACACTCAACCTACACCTACCCAACACCTACCTTACACCTACCCTACACCTACCCAACACCTACCCAACACCTACCCTACACCTACCCTACACCTACCTTACACCTACCCTACACCTACCATAAACCTACCTTACACCTACCTTTCATCTACCTTACACCTACCCTACATCTACTTTACACCTACCTTACACCTACCCTATACCTACCTAACACCTACCCTACACCTACCCTATACCTACCTAACACCTACCCTACACCTACCCTTCACCTACCTTACCTACATAATTATACCAGCCCAAAAATACTATGACGTGTTTCTGGTCTCCTGGTACTTGATGTTTCTGGTCTCCTGGTACTTGTGAATCTGAAGTACTAAGGCAGCAGCGGCTCTGAGTTTCCACTTCCTCCTCAGTCTTCATTAATCCATGCCACTTACCGGGATAAAAAGTAGCCTATTTTTTATTCCAGGTTATGAACTACATGTGTGCCAAATTTCATCCAAATCCCTTCAGCCGTTTTTGCCTGATTGTTACACAAACATACAAACATACAAACATTCACATTTATAATATTAGTAGGATATTAGTAGGATTATTGCAAGGGTAGTGTAAAACAGGCCTTCGCTTAATATTTTATAGAGTATCTTCCTTAATTGTATAAATATTAAGCTGTCGGGACTTGTTAGTGTCTCCTATCAGAACGACCTAAATAATCGAATCAAAGTTAATATAATTTAACAATTATATTTCATCGTCATCTTTACTGTTGGTATTAGTAGATTTTGATAATAAATTAAAGTTTGTAGGCAAACAGTTATACTCGTTGAAATAGTCGGGTTTTAAAAGGAAATCTGTGTTAGCGTTTAATATAATTAGAAATATTAGGTCGAAATTTTATTACCTTAAATTTTCCTGAATCTCAAAGTCTACTTTGTTAGTGTACGTAATTTCATGTGTCAAATCATGTACACAATTTTTTTGACACATTTATACACCGGAATATTGCAGACTACGTAACATTGTGATAAAACTTTATCAGATTATAATTTCCTGATACCTATACATAGTTATTATGAAAAAATCGTTTTGTAAACAACAAATCCCTTAAAATAAATAAATCTAAATTCAATAGTTTCCAAAAAATCCGTGTCTTATTCAGAAAAAATAGTTTACAGTAATAGTTTACAATTTTATGGAATATTTTACAATCTTACGGCGTTTGAAATTTTCCGGTGATATAATACCTATTGATGAATAAGGTAAACAATTCGGGAGTCTTTTTTTAAAGCAAGTCGTAGACAAAGGTATCGCAAAAGAGTCGCAGTGAGTCATTTGATGATTTCCCATCCAAAAAAAGGTATAACCTATAGTTATTTTTTACCGAAAATAGCTATTATCAAAAAAAATTATATATTTTAATAATATCCGGAAATACATTATCTTCGGTTTTGTAACTAACTTCGATTCTTATTGTTATTTATAATATAAAATTAAAAACTCTCAAGATCTGCTATACTTAGTAATTAACAAAAGCTACCCTCGCTCTCCTCTTAAAAAAATCATGAATCGACGTCTGTCCTCTTTACATATCAAAATAAATCAAAGAGGGGGTCGCTGAAGCATGGACCTCTTTGTATAACAAGACGACACAAAATCTATCTCTCGAGCAAAAAAAAACATTTACTCGACTTAGCACTCATATTTTCTTTATAAACAAAACATACAGCGTCGGATGTCAGCTTCTTTTGTCACTACGTTTGTAGAAACTGTATTTACGTTATCTTTTATCTTTCATCTTTATTTTGCTGCTTCACTAGACTTTTCTCGAGGATTGTTGAGTTATTTAAATGGTTAAAGGACTTTAAGGAGTGACAACAAAGGAAGTTCGTTTCAAAGGTGAAATGTTTTTATATGATTTTTTTGGCTTTCATTAAAATTACTATTGAATTTTGACTTACAAGTATGAAAGTTTGTTAAGAAAAAAAGTAAAATACGGTGAAAATAGTGTTTAACTATTTTTATATAAGGAATTACAAACTCCTAGGAACTATTCTCCTTTTCCAAACGTAAACATGTGAATTTCCCAAAGTTACAGCTAACTACAGATAAATGTGTTCCCAGCTCCAAATACTTGGAAATGCAATTAAAATAGCTTTTAATAAATCTCTAATACCTATTAAGATACCTAAATTCTTAGCACTATTTTCCCCCTTAAACAAAATCACACACACCCAAGAACTTCGTTTCGCAAACGTGGGTAACCACGCGAAGCTCCTGAAGTGACAGCTAACTACAGATAATCACATGTTCCAAGCGCCAAATACTTTGCTAACTGCCGTTGTACCCTGTATTTCAACACAACGCTTGATCCTCTCTCTGCGAGCGCCGTCATTGAAGTAGTCGATTTATACCCGATTCCAAACACTCGAAACGAAACCGGCCGGTCACTTGTCATTGGAATCGAATCGTTTGATTAACTAGAACATCCCTATGTTGTAAAAGCTTTTAGATGTGATATTGGTAATCATGTCGTTGCTGTTCTTTTTTCCTTTTTTACACACAAACTTTTTGTTCTTAAAGGTAACTGGACGAAGATGCAGATTGAAAGAAAAACGGAGATGTGTAAGTTTGCCCAGTGATTGGACTGAGTGACGGATTCTTGAAGGTAATAAGACTACCGAATATTTTAGGTTAGTTAAAATATTTTCGTAATATGCAGCTGCATCTAGCTGACACCAGTGAAATGCAACGATGCACCCTAATAGCTACCCCAATTCTAGAAGACACCTGCATAAATCTACTTCACCAGGTTGAATAACAATGAAATCCACTCGAAGTCGAGACGTTAACGTTCCGACGCGGAGACAGACGTCACTCATACTCACTCACACACTCCCCGCATAGCGCCCAGTGTTGCCAACACTATTCTTGTGAAAAACTGCATACTAGCAAAAAAAAAATGTAGAATAAATATGACTTTGGGATTTACGAAATAAACTTGAAAATAAATAAGAAATTACATTTTCAATGATGACAATTTATATGAAAATAACTTAAATTAAAAAATACACGAAACTTACAACAAACTAAAATATAGCATCAAAAAATTCGTCCTCAACGCTGTCAGCTGGTAATGTGCCCAAGAGACTGGCGGCATTGCCACGTTGAATGGCAATGCTTAGTCTCTGCCCAAAGTAAAAGCCAGCTCTTGGATCACGGGAAGTGTCAACTAGCCGTTCCAAAAATAAATCACTTAAATACATTGCATCTCACATGGTCATCCCTTCAACACCCTTGGTTGACCGGTAGAGAATGGCGAAATATTTTCAATAAAAATAAAAATAATTTTGAATAAAATTTTTAGGTACCACGTACAATCCCATTTCCAATAAAATAGTTATCGCTGTCATCTTAAATGTCTGTTAATTTTAAGACATAAACTAAAACTGGAAACTGTACTCAATCGCCATGGCCATGAAAAATTCCTTCGATCAATATTAATAAATAACAACCTTTACCTAATTGTCAATTTGAATTGTAAAGTCGAGTTGAAGGAAACAGCTTAGTAAATTTAAAGTTACAAATAAACGGTTGGCTACCCCGGATACAGCCTACAGTGACTCACTCACACACTCTCATACAAAGGTGCTCTCAGATATTGAGACGAACATTCGACTCTCGTATTGACAAGAAGTGCACCTCGAACCGATAATAATGTGATCCGTGGAATCGCATCGAATGGCTTTTATATGACTTTTGACTTTTAAATGGCGGGGAAGAAGCTTTTTCGTAGATAGTTATTTTATTGGAGAAAGGTAAATAGTTTGAATGTAAAAGATTATTGATATGTTATATTTAAAAATATAAGCTTTTAAAAACCGTCCAAGTGCGAGTTGGAGTCGCACACGTAGGGTTCAGTACCATTAACTGCAAAATTCACGTTTCTTGTATGGGGACCACAAAATAAACATGATTTTTCCAGCGATAATAGCAAAACACAACTGTGAAAATACAACTCAACTGTCTACGTATTGCGGTTCATGAGATATTATAGATACAGAAAATGTACACTCCTGCTGATCCTTTTCGAGACATCTTTATATATTTTGAAAACAGTGGGGTCGTTAAAATGACTACCTAAAATGTTTAATTATTAAAATAAGTCAGAGTTTATAAGAAACGAAATAACCTAATAGTTATTTACTCACTTTGCTAAGGAATAAGTAAACCACGATCTGAATATAAACAGATAAACAAAACAGTGTAAGTAAATAATTGTTTTATTGTAATAATAATTAATTTACGTGAGAGTTATATTTGTACTTACCCAAAATAGTGTTTAATAAAAGATGTTTATTTGAGTACATAAAGGATAGACCGAAAGACCTAAGTAAACCTGTTTAGTTATAATAAACAGTGCTTATCTTTGTAATACAAAGAATTTTTAAGTAAGTACCCCAAATAAGAAGTTTTTCTTAAGCTCGATTTTGATACCGTATGCCACCGCAGGGATCCAGCAAAATATTAGCATCAGCAGGTCTGTGCATATTTGCCTCTCTAGAACGCAAAGGCCATTGGAAGGAACATCGATGGGTTTTAGTCAGAGTCTTACACTCCCTCCCGCTCCGCCCAGAGCGGAAGGATTAATTTGATGATTTTATATTTGCCTGACAGATGCTGAGCCGGACTCCTACTTACCTTGAAGCGCACACCGCACTATGGTAGTTCTTTTTTTTTTGCCAACTACCCGTCACTTTTTTGATTTCAACACGTTTTTTTTTCATGTTGGGACCACCACGTAAAATTATTGTTATTATTTTGATAATAGTCCATAGCGTTTCTTATAATTAATTGTGCATATTGATATTTTGTTTTTATTGTGTTACATCAAATAACTGTTGCATATATTTAAATAACAATCATTTGTAAACTATTTCACTCAGGAGACAATCAAGGGTGGTGGAACTGATTAAGGACTTCTCTTACTTGTTCACTCAGCTTCCTTAGTCCTGTGCTTCTCGCATTCCGTGGCCCTCACCAGGTCATCTGTTCTTCTACACCCCTATTTTCTTTCTGCACCAGGTATTTCATTCAAGGCCGGAATCCACTAAAAGCTTTACGCACAGGACCGGTCGATGTGGTCTTGGGAAGGCCTATCCTTTCGCAGAAATAATGATAATGATGAGGTATTTCATACACATTGATCTGCGAACTATTAGAACGAGTAGAAGGTTGTCTATTTCAGTCTCCCATGCTCACATTGTTACCAACATATTAACGCTGAAACTAATACCAACTTAACAACATAAACATTGTTTATAGTGTTGCTAACAACTAGTACTGTGTTTAATTGGAAATCGCAGGTTCATAAACAAAGTTCGTTCATTCGAACTGTTAATGTAGTTCGGGATTTAAATAATTATAGTTAAGATAAGTACATTTTACGTAAATCAATATAGTCTTTTTTATGTTACGAGAAATCGTTGCGGCCTCAATGAAATGCTTATTTGCGAACAACATGATAATATATAGAATTTCGTTAAGATTGTTTGCAGAACAGAGAGTCCATAAAGCCGGGCACTCCACATCTAGTCATCCGAAAACGTGCACAGAAGAATGGCGGCACTGCTAATTCTTTTGGAAAAGAACGAGCCAGCCCTCTGGTCACGCAAATCGATCAGCCGGTGTGAAAAATCTTGAAAGAAAGCCCGCACACACCCCGACTGCCTTCAAAGCAAGAGTGAACAGGCATCTTCTGGACACGCTCGCTCCATCATAGACTTCAGCTATCGCTTTCCATCAGGCGTGTTCGAGGTCAAGAGCAATGCCATTCCTCAATAAAAAAAACACTCGAAATCCATGACCTCAAGCGGTTCAAAACTTTAATTACCAATAAGGGTACAGTATTTGCGCCACTCGAGGGCCTCAGCAGCTCCAAGGTTAATATATCTACACCTACTAGTCTGTTTGAGAAATAAAGACGTCAGGTTACGTTAAGTAATAACATCCTTTATTTCCACAATAAAGTATACAACACGAGAAAATACGGGAAAAAATAAACATCGTATCACCATCAGTGAAGTGGAAGTTTATCGTAAAATCTTCTGGATTTTTCCCGTGTTAATATCAATAGGTACGGCAGGTGAGCTCATTTTGTATGAATTCGTCGTAAAATTTACGCTCCCTTTGATCTTTCACCTCAAATCGTAAAGGACATGTAAGTAACGTTTTTCCCGCTTCGCCTGTATTCAAATATCAATTTTTATGTCAAAGAAATTGAAATGTTTTAACGCAATAAGTCTGCGAACCTCTCTCAAATTATTTCAGTAGATAGAATATTTTATTTTTAACGTTTGATTTGAGTTAAGCAAATAATGATTTATGATAGAGTTTCTTTATTTACATTTACTTATCCCAATTTCGATAGTTATCAACTATTGAAATTGGGATAAGTTTGCTCCAATTACTGACTGTCTTTGTAAATATTATATATGGTTTGTTAGACTTGGTTTCCAGTTTTCTAACTATTTTTGAGAAATATTAAAATGCCATAAGTGATGTTACAGACCACATCAGCAAAGCTACCATTGGCGTGGCCACCTACTTGTTACAAGGGTGTAAAAATACAATAGGTATAACATATTATCCACTTTACCATTGATACCACAAAAAAAGGCATAAAATTATCCTTATAATTGAAGACCCAAGCTTATGCAAGTCTTTTATAGTTCCTAAGACTTACATCAATTCATAATTATCTTCCTTACTTTGAAAGTACAAGAGCATCCAATCCAGGTTGTTATGAGGTTCCTTCGTATCTCAAAGAACCAGTTCTGAGTTTTGGGCGCAGGAGTCCGTTATACACTTATCGAATTATTAAAATTCAATTCGACAAAGCTCTCAAGTCTTAATGGCTCCATTGCATAATAATAATACTCGATACAATATCGTTATTAAACATATCAGTGTTCTGCTTATTATTCGTGTTCTGATTATTATTGATATTAATCGGAATAAAAGCGTTCTCTTTGAGTCCAATTATATCAAAGTGGTAAATGCATTTATCGAGTGGACTGTTGCGTTCGTACTTTGAATTTATTCTTCTTTTTGAGTCGTTGACACTTTTCAGATTAGGACATTAGGCAGATTGAATTGCTGACCTCTGTCTCCTGCTCAATATGCGAAGAAGTAGAAATTATGCTTTTTAATAGATTTTGCTCGCGATTTCGTACGCACCCGTTTTTTCTCGTTCCTATAGTAATTTTGGAAAATCCTCTCTAGTTTCGGCTCTGCGTTGTTTGTCAGTCACTCAGTAACAGAAGCATTTTATATACATTATAATATTTTGATTGATTACTCCTTCGCTGTTTTTTCAGATTAATTTCGCTGCAACAGCTAAGGCTGTTGAATCGCAGGCTTTTAGTAGTTGCAGTGATTGAAAATAGTGTGACATAATATTATTTTAAATGTCTAAGTGCAGGTGATTCTTGTAGCAGCAGCTATTAGTGACTTTATCGAAACAGCTTATCAAAACGTAGATTTTGTTCAAAGATTTTCGTACTTATCTGCATTTGATTTGCAAATTTTATTCGTGTGAAACGTACCATCACCTCTTAAAACTTAACAGATGCTGGTGGAAACAGCAGCAAAGTTTTTTTAAAATTTAATGTCAAAACGAGCGATTATGCTTTTGTGAAGCATTGAGGGAGTAGTTGAAAAACACTCTGAACTTTCAAAGTACCAAACTCAGTTAGTTATGCCGTTTCGTGAATGACGTCAGTCTAACAACCAACTTTTAGGTGTAGAAGCTTGTTAGAAGTTTAGCGCTAATTAGTTAGCCAAATAGAGTAACCAGGAAACGATGTATGAATTTTGTGAAAGATGATATTGCTACAAAGGGCAGAGGGGCAAAGGCCGTTCGGATAAAGATGGTTAAATTTGTATGATAGAAGACATGCTACTCCGGGGTGCCATGATGACTCAAAACCATTATGATTCCATTGTGATATAGAAACAGAACTGTACAGAAGGAACAATCCTAACCCTTTTAACCGACTTCAAAAAGGAGGAGGTTATCAATTCGGATGTTTATGTATGTTTAGGCATAACTCCGTCATATTATATAGACGGATTTGCAAAATTATTTTTTGTTCGAAAGGGGTTTATTCTGAATTTTTTTTCTGTTTTTGGTTGTTTCTTCGTATTTTGAAACCGACTTCCGAAATTAAAGTTATTTTATTAATTGTAGTGTTTCTTTTATTTTGAAGTCGATTGTATTTTTTTGTATAAAGTTTTTTATTTTTCACATTGTAGTACGGCCCTGATCTAAACTAATCTTAAGATAAAACAGCGGGTTATCTTTAAACGGTCTAATCGGATTATGAAAGATTGTTTATATTTTTATTCAGGTATGGGCTTTCTCTTGACCTCTATCACGCCTGATGGAAAGCTATGGATGAGTTCTATGATAGAGCGAGCGTGCCCAGAAGATGCCTTGAGGCACTGGTACTCACACGCGTCGACGAAACACAGCAGGTTGCTTGACTCTGGTGGGAGGGTGGTCGCGAACCAGGCGGGCGTTAGACCTACCACCGCAAGGGAAGAATTGGCCAGTCTTATAAAGTATTAGGTGAGACTGTCCAGGATGCGCCGAGCGCTCGGTTCAGTTGAGTGCCTGATGGAACAAATTGCGTTACACGAGGAGGCTCCTTCATGCATCCCAACACGTTTCTTCACTTATTGAAGGCTATAGTATTGCTGAGAGCTATAAGCGATCCAGGAAAGTGCACAGTTCCTATTTGATGGTCCCCATCCATGGAACGATCTCGGTAAACGTTGCTTGACTTTGAAGATTGACCCGTGCCATGAACATGAGGTCATGAGCCATGTGTTCCTATTTTTTTGGGACAAGCAAGCCACACATTTCCAAACCACTGCAACTCGTAAAATCCAGAATCAACATTAGCGACCACCAGAAAAACGCCGAGACAATGAAGCTCGATGAGTCCCGGAGAAACGATTCAACTGTCATCGACCCCTCAACGAATGAACAGCGGTGGAGTAAATTTTACATCAATATACCAAACTTAATTTTAAAAGTGGTTTCGTATAAAGCTATAATCAAGCAGAACTGATTAAGCTTAGATTCCAATTAAATAGCCTGTCAAAAGCAGAGACTAACTAAACCGCAATATCATTTCAGTCGTAAAAGCACCGATCGTGGCTTAAACATCCCATATGCTCCAACTAAAAGTCATAATGGTTGGTTTAACAGTTAATAAAAAGTCCCCCGTGGCTTGCATTGTGCGTTCACATGAACCAGATAACAGAACGATAAAATATGCATTAGTAGTTTATTATAGCTATCCCGGTACCCATGGGAGTTCCTGCAAGAATTGTGTTCGGTATGACTTGTCTGTGGTAAGTGGGTGTTATGATTAACTGTGTTCGTAAGTGGATCAACATCTCATGATAGATGTTAAAAGTTTAAGAAAAGAAATTGCTGCAATTCTTCCAATATTTGTGTTGGTTGATAAAGCAGTTCTTCATATTCAAGTAGCATCATCAGCAGAGAAAAGGTTTGGGGCAGTTTAATAAAAGAGAAGGACGGACAGACGGAGAACAGTTTTGAAAAAGTAGGGCTTGCCATCATAATGTTTCAGTTCTGTATAAATAAATTAAACTTATAAATATTGTAGCACTGAACTTAAAAATATCAACCTTGTATGTGATTATAGTGATATTTTACTGTGAAGCAACCACCAATTTTCTTTAAGATATCGTACCAGTTTTAGAGTTACCAGGATGTTAATTCATAAGCAAACACATAATTAACTACACTGTGTTCCTCTGTATGTCTTCCCAGTTCCTACCGCTTGCTTGTGTAATTTAACAATACATAATTACACTGTTTCTTAGCAAATAGTGTCGAATTTAAAGGCTACTTGGTAATTGCCTGGCTTTTGTCATGCAACCATCAAGAAGTGTTTAAATCTTTCACATTGTAAGACACTAGCTTTAGCCGACTTTTCCTGCGTTGAAGTAGCCTATCCAGGGTACGATCTACTTCAACGACTATCCAGAGCGTAACCATGATTTTTTTTTTTGAATTGGTTAAATCGTTAAATTACTCCTTCCGCTACGCCTAGAGCGGGAGGAGTCATTTAACGATTGACTAAGACCCATCCGTGCTCCTCTTAGTGCCCTTTGCTATCCAGGACAACTCTTTAGAAACAGAATCCACAACCCTGACAGAGCGTATCCAGGATAGTTGTAGAAGTAGAACAAACTCCGCAACCCTGGCAGATCGTAATCTGCAAAATTTGTTCGAAACAGTCACTGTGGCTCTGGAAGGCAAAGGGTATTTGGAGGAACATGGATGGGTTTTAGTTAGTAAGAGTCTGACACTCCCTCCCGCTCCGCCCAGAGCGGAAGAAGTAATTTTATGATTTCCCAACATTAAAAAAACCGGTCAAGAAGTCGGACTCGCGCAACGAGGGTTCCGTACCATCATGATGATTTTGTTTTATTTTTCCTGTAGGTAATCTTTACATAAACTTGTATCACACAGAATAATTTCAGATTTTTCTCTATGCAAACTTCGGAGATAAGGACCGAACAGTATCAAAAGTCGAAAACTAAGCGGCCTAAAAAGAAAAAAAAAAAAAAAAAAAAGGAATGTACAAAAGCATTCTTTCATAATTATGATACCCCCTATTCCCCTTTTGAATTTTTGAGAAATAGTTGGGCAAACGTCTTCTAAATTTTAAGTTGATAGCCAAAACGGACAGAAAGACTGAGTCGCATTTTAAGAGTTCCTTTTTCAAACAAACACACTTTTATAATAAAAGTTAGGATTAAATGTTGTGGTAAATCCTGTCGAAGTGCTCATGGCATGCACCCTCAGAACTGTCAATTTGCTGCTTTTATTTTAATCAGAGGTATCTATAACCGTTGAACCAATGAAGTTGAACGCGATTAGCACTTATATACAGAGTTCAAGAAGAGCAGTAGTTGTCATTACATAGATGAAATGACAGACTAGCTATGTAATAATGACAATGACAGCAGCTCTTGAATGCGATTTGGATGGTCCTGAACACGTTCTATTTGATTTGTTAAACTCGCCCTAAGAACTGATTCATCATCTGCTTAGCCTTTTCCCAACTATATTGGGGTCGGCTGCCAGTCAAACCGGATTTAGCTTAAATCCCGTATTTTACGTAGAGTGGCTGCCAACCAGCCCTACCTCCACAACCCATTAAATTGGGTACCACGGTACTTCTTGGCAAGACTGGTGTCAGATTTTCTGGCTTCTGACAATTCGTAACGACTGCCAAAACTCTACAAATGACAGCCGGGACCAAAAGCTTAACGTGCTGATTATGAAGTAAATAGAAAATAATACGAATAACCAAACAGTTAAACAAGTTCCGGGCACAAGAGAATCTTATGTTATGAAACGAAAACGATCATACTTTCGTAAAGGTTGTGTTCGAGCCACATCGCTTGAGTAGCGAACGAATTTGATCCTGAGGCCCATCGCAAAAACGTGTAGTCAGTCACGCGTACCAGATTGACAACTGATGAAAATACCGGAGCAAGCGAGGGACACATCGGCGGGAACTCGAGAAAAATTCCGATTATGTAGAACAAGGGAAATGAACTTCACTGAAATATTTTTTGGACTAAGTTGTTGGTACACAGCCCAACTATGTCAATGGAGAATTGCCTTATTTACAAAATTGTAACAAGTTCTTTGTTATAAAAAATCTTCTCCTTTCACCCGTTTATCAGATATTCTGTAAGCAACGCCAATATTTTTATAAAAGAAACTAACGTTTTGGCAATCCTTTATTTACAAATCATATCCTAACCCCTGCCAGGGTTGTGAAATTTGTTCGAAAGAGTCACCGCGGCCCTGGAATTTAAAGGGCACTACGAGGAGCACGGATGGCGTTTAGTCAGTAAGAGTCTGACACTCCCTTCCGCTCCACCCAGAGCGGAAGAAGTCATTTGACGATTTGACACCCTTATAAAAAAGAAAAATATCCTAACCCCATCATTATGTATGTTTATAAAGGTTTAATGCCTGAATAACAAACCTTAGAACGCAAAAGAAGATATAGTAACATTATTTACGTCGCTGGAGCAAATATAAATCGTATCAAAGAAGTGCGCACTTTCCTGCAGCGTTGGTTGTAAAAAGAAATAATAAAAATCTCTTCAGTCTGTAAAACAAATTTATTTTGATGTTCTTTGAATCCGTTTCGAATATTTAACGAAACACTGAGAGCGCGCGACGGACGACTAAATATATTATTATGTCTAGCTATTGTGACAATTGCAATAAGCCCTGTGACAATGTTTTGGAAGACAAAGGTAAGAGAAGAAAGGGAGATAGGTATAGCTGTAGGTAAAATGTCTGTCGTACTTATATAGTCGTACTTACACGTCTTGTAGTATAACATGTTAAGTACGACAAAGACGCGCAAAACGTTTTGTGAATACATTCATTGTGAATACAGCTAAGGAGTGGAATACCTTGCCGGAGTCTGTATTTTCAGATTACTGTGGAGGTCATTAAGTCAAAAGTAAATAAGTAACTTGGCATAATGGGGTTTTACTGACCCATCATCATCTTATCAGCCGAAAACCGTCCACTGCTGGACATAGGCCTCCCCCAAGTGTCGCCACAACAACCGGTTCTGTGCCCACTGTGGTCAGTAAACACATTTACTGATCTATTTTACCTTAAATGTGATTGCGGTGCATGGTTTCCATCACATGGCCTGCTTATTGGAATGCCTCAAGTGCCCTGCACCATTGAAGACTTAATGATTACCTAATAAGCACAAACTTTTAAAGGGTTACAATTAACTTGAAAAAAAGAACAGTAGCTAGTGTACTCCATTAATAGTATATACACGTGAGCCTTGAAAATAAGAGCTCTTTAGACAAAAGAAGTAGAAATATCAAATCATATAAAAATCATATAAATATTATAATGGCATAGCTCTCAGGTCATCATATTATCTTGAGGACATACCCTTCAGTTCAACAGACAGACCGATAACCCTGCAAACAGTCCAATAACTAAAACCAGTGATTCCGAATGGGGCGATCTCAATAAAACGTGACTTGACCGTTCAGAAATCCAATTTGAATTTGACAATTGATGCATAAACCTTTGATTGGTCGTGGGGAAACTTTAAAGTCGGACTTGAGACGAAAACGACAGAGAGTTTTCAGTTGAATATCTTTTTAGGGTTCCGTAGTCAACAAGGAATCCTTATACCTAGTGCTTTTGCAAACGGATCCTTGGATAGAAAAATGGTTTTAGCTTTAAAGTGCTAATTTTTGTTATAGTCGAGTGTAGTGTGCCAGTAAAACGGTTGTTTTTGGAGACGTGAAAAAAATCATGATAGTAGCGTAATAACGAATTTTAAAAAGAGAAATAACACAGCTATGTAGGCTTTACAAGTTATAGTAACAGTCGACCAACTTATTAAATGTAACTGATCAGGCAATCATTTCGTGACCCCATAAAAATGACTTAAAACTGTCACAGTAAAATTTACAATTTTATCTTATATCTTACGGAACGGTTAACTACGGAACCCTACACTGTGCACTCACAGTGTAGGGTTCCGTAGTTAACCTGCCTGACACGGACTTGGACATTTTTTTAAGAATGAGGGAGATATATTGATGTTTAGAATTACAAGTTAGGTGCAGACTGAGTCAGCGAATGCAATGTGAAAAATATGAATGCATGAAACGAGTGTCAGTGGCGTTTACAGAAAAATATATTTTTAGGCTTTAGCGGAATCGTATAAGAGCGAATTTCACCAATGAAATTGAACCCGATCAGTACATCTAAACTGCGTTCAAGAGCTGTCAGTGTAAATATTCCATATAGGGTTATTAAACACTGACAGCTCATAAACGTGGTTTATTCGCTGATTGCGTTCAGTTTCATTGGTGAAATTGGCCCTAAGTCAGTTAACTAACCTAGAAAATTGGCAGTTAATGAGGAATTGCAGGTATATACGGGTCACCTATTCAAGTTTTGGATTTGATAGACTGAGCTCAGAAAACTCACAATATTACGGATAGTATTCATAATTAGTAGTTTCGTATATGGATACGAAATGGTACCTAATAATGCCAACCTGTAGGTACCTATATGAGGCCAAATATCGTAATTCGCAATGAAGACGTTGATTGAGTGCTGACTTATAATATAATCAACTTATTATATATAGGTAGTATTTAGTTTGAAATGAAAATATTCTCGTACACTCGTCTCCAAACGACAAAAGCCCGGACAACAAACCGAATTCAACGTAAACAAAGGAATATGAAATTCGTTGTCTATTTTAAACAATTTGAAAAGTCATCTCTTTTAGTTTAAAACAGGGGTCCAGTTTCCGAATAAATATTAATGCCTTTTCTCACCGATGCACCCGAAAATAGTAGCCAGAAATACGACAAATCAATAACGGCTGCTGAGCCAGGCCCACTAAGTTATTTAAAATACAGTTGACACTTCATTCGGGCGAAAATGCAATATTCGGCTTGCCCATGCGGAAACACAGTTATTTTCAATCGCGTTTTTGTGGAAATATTCGCTACATTGATTTTGATGGCTTTTAAATAATTTTGAATGTCTATTAAATTATAATATTTGGTTGCATTTCAATTTTTTTCGTCTCTCATAAAATCTTTTTGTGATTTTATTTTTGGACGCTGCCGTTGGTTAAAATATTGACTTGATTGATTAGTTTCCATACATTGGCTTTTATCACTTTTTAAAGCTAAACGGTTTTTAAGAAATTCGATAGATACACGTGTTCCATTCTTAAATCAAATCTCTATCTCACAGTAATGGCATGTTTTCCTGCATGAGGTGTCGTGTCAACACACGGAACCGGAAGCAAGCGGTTGTTGCTCTGAGCCTTACAAATGATGGCTTTCCTTCACACGGGTCATATTGTGGCCTGTACAAATCCCGCGCAAATTCTGTGACGTCATTTGTATCTTCCTTTTGGAAGGATGTTGGTTGAAACTGGCTGGCGTTTGTATTTTGGCTATAGACAAAATAAAAACACCAATGGATTTGGTTTTGGAACTTTTTCCCGTTATAGGATGCTAACTACTTTATTAATCAATTTTTTAAATTTAGAAGGAGTGTGTTATATGTTTTTTTTTTTTTTTTGCAGTTGGCAACATTAGGAATAAGTTTATTCTAACAAAGTTTCAGAATGAAATAATCAATAATCATAATTATCTTCTGTAACTACTTCACAGTAGGTGTTACCAGTTTACTTGTATGGTATTCCTCAAAGTGGATAGAAACAGCACCTTGGGGGTCTAGTAATTGTTGAAATTTTATGGTTGAATGTACATATGTCGAATAATGATAATGGTGAATAACGTGTACAAATCTTGCATCGATCGGTCGATCGTTGTTTTTTTAGTTCTCCTTTAAACATTTGGTAAAGGAATCTTTATTAATCGTCCTGACTGTCTGATCGTCAAGTGCGTCTGTTTGGTTTAATGAGAGACAAAACGGCTTATCTGAGGAGCTCGTGGCTTAATAATTACAGTCACACAGGTCGATCTTCAAGGTTAAGCAACACTTGCCGGGGGCGGTTTGTGGATGGATGACCCTCTTAACATATCGAGTTTCCTCCGTGCCTCGGAAAGCACGTTAAGCCGTTGGTCCTGGCTGTCATTTGTAGACCTTTGGCAGTCGTTACGGATTGTCAGAAGCCAGAAAATCTGTCTCCAGTCTTGCTAAGAAGTATCGTGTTACTCATTTAATGGGTTGTGGTGGTCTGGTAGGCAGCCGATTTGACTGGAAGCCGACCTCAATAAAGTTGGGAGAAGGCTAGGCAGATAATGAAAACGGCTTATCTGTACAGACAAGAAAAAAATGTTGCTAGCATTTTTCAATAGAAAAATAGTCTACATAATAGTTTTGCCTCAGACAAAGGCGACCTATTTCTCACTGCATATTGAGTTGTAGGTGAAATTCAATTCAATGAAGTTGTACATCTAAATATCCGAGACTCGGTTGTTTAGGATTTTGAGCAGTTTTACCCTTTTGAGCAGTTTTACCCATGCAAGATTTAAAATTTTATTTATATTAAATCTTATCTTGTCTCCAGCTGTTATGTTATTTATTTGTAGTAGATATTAACTGTAACTTTTTATTCCGGTAAGAGCCTGCATTTGTTGAAAATCCTTTCATATTTTTAATCATTAGTTTTGTATAAACGATACAATACTTATATTTCTGTGAAAGTTACGTACTTTTATGGTGTACATAATACTCTGTATTATGTACACCATAAAAGTTTAAAATTAGTATAAAAGCTATTTGTTGATCGTGGATATCATATCATACTAATAGTATTATTAGTCATTATTATTATGTTTAATTTACAAAATTGGCTGACTAATTAACTGTAACTATTGAGTAGAGCAAATAACAAACAATATTTCAATCTATGTTGATTTAATAATTACTGACCAATGTTTTGCAATTAATAAATCCATTAATTATACATAAGATTTAATTGCAGTGAATTTCAAAATATTAATAGTAACTATAAGTACCTACTAAGTAATGAAAACCGCTTTTTAACTTTTTGGCGATTAGTGCTATAATGATGTTTAACCATTGAAAACTTTGACTTCTAAATAAGAAACAATTTTATTTTATGTACTCGTATCTAATTCCGTTACGAAAACGACGATGATGTGTTTGACGATGGAGCACGGTTGCCTAGAAGTAAACTAGGTATCAATCAGGAAGCAAAGAGTCCGGCAGGGAATCGTACTTCTTTAGCTGTACGCACCTCAAGTGTATTCCCAGAACGTTTTTTTATCCCAAAAAAATTAAATACAGGCTGTTTTATTTATATTTTTATGTATCCTTTATTTCAGACAACAAAGGCCCATAAAAACATATTTTACAAAAAACTTAAAAATTACTGCACACGAAGTGACGGCGTCATGTTATGCTGTGAGGCGATGGTTTTGGAAGGGTTTTTTAAAAGGCAATATAAAAAAAATCGTTTTTTAAAAAAACCCGACCTAAAAAACACTAAAAAGATGCAAACAATCACTTTTCAAGCAGTCTGATGCAGTTGGTTGCATCATTTCTGTGATTGAACTAAAATAAATTCCACGAATTGCATAAAATTGCTCAAAAAGTGATTTGTTTTGAACTTTTTGAAGTTTTTTCGGAAGCGTTTTTTGAAAAAAACGTAGATTTTTTTTTAAATTTTGCTTTTGGTTCCTTACTGTATAGCAGTTGCAGAACGTCACCCTTAAATGTGACCACGCGCTACTGAAACACCCTGTATATCTGTCGGTTAGACAAGAGCGAATCCGCAGAAATAAAATAGTTTTATTATAAAAAATGACAACAATACAACTGTTTTCTAAGAAGTTTCTACGTACTTACATAATTAATGTAAACGACCACTCATACAAATTTATCACTTTTTCAGCCTGTGGATGGATACTTACCTAATTTATTCCCTCGGTTACCGTTATGCGTGTTTGTCACGCGCACGGGTTTTATGCCCCAAGTATCTTCCATGACGCTTTGGTTTAGTATCTAGCAAAAGGTCTGGATACTTAAGTGTATTAGGTATTAATGAGAATATGATAAAAGAAAAATTTAATAAATTCGAAGTAGGAACTTTGCTCTAGAATTTAGCTTAATTGGGAAGCTAATGCTCTTTTAAAGCATACAAAACTACAAAACGCAAGTCAAGTGTCAACCAATAACAACTAGATTACGCCCCTCTGAAAATTAATCACAATAATTTAATTTTGTTAATTGTGTAAAGATTCATTCGAGAATTCGTTTCTTCAAGAATCTATGGAGACTTAAAAAAAAGGGTAAACCTTCACCACTTGTAACAGGATTGGGATTCACAGGGACATACATAAACAATGCAATAACAGTACCCCTAATTTACAGGATGTTCCAAAAGTGCATGGTGATATTGGGTAGCTGATATACTCGTACATTAAGGAAAAAATGACATTTTAATTTTAAATCGACCCGAAAATACGACTTAAAAGTTCCGAAGAAATGAGTTTTCAAGAAGTTTGTAATACACTTCTGGACACATCTATTGGCCCACCTTAGAGTTTAGGTTTCGATGGCCCCTACCGAAATATGATTGCTAGATTGAACAAAAACTGTTGATGCAGTTTTAAACCTGATACATTTTACCATCTTTTTCGATCGTATTGTTTTAAATTTGAATTCAGAATACCATACGACATGGAGCTACGCCTAAAAAGTCGGATATGCGCCTTGTTAAAGGCAATTGATTTTTGAATAAAAAACATGTTTTATCAAATAAAGGTTTAATTTAATAACGCGTGTTGCCTCCATGGGCATCTACCACAGCTCTCATACGATTGGGCATAGAGTTTATCAACCGCTCTATAAAATTTTGAGGGATCATCTCCCATTCCTCTTCTATGGCAGTTTTCAACTCCTGCACCGTCTGGGCAACTGGCTGACGAGCCCTAACACGTCTTTTTAGCTCGTCCCACATGTACTCAGTGGGGTTCATGTCTGGGCTTCTGGCTGGCCAGTCCATAACTGTGATGTTCACATCCCGAAGATATTCCCTGACGATGCCGGCCGCATGGGCTCTTGCATTATCATGCATAAAAAGGAAATTTGGGCCCACATAGTCCGCGTATGGTATCACGTGAGGTTCTAAGCACTCACGAATGTACCTTTCAGCATTTAATGTTGGCAGCCGTGGTCCTGTAACAACCTCAAGTTGAGTTTTGCCGCTCGCGGATATACTGCCCCAGACAGTCCATGAGCCACCGCCATAAGCAACCCTCTCTTCAAAGCAGCATTGTGCGAAACGCTCTCCCTTACGTCGGTAGACCTTCTTCCTTCCATCATTGCCATGTAACACAATTTTAGACTCATCAGAAAAGAGTACACGGCTCCAATCTTGCTGTGTCCAATTTAAATGACTGCGTGCGAAATGAAGGCGCGCTGTTCGGTGGGCTCGCGTTAGTTTGGGCCCATTAGCTGGCTTGTGTGGTACCATATCGCGTTCTTTTAACCTTCTCCGAACAGTTCGAGCGCTCACAGATACTCCGTGGAAGTCGCGAAGTTGGTTTTGTATCTCAATGGAGGTAAGGTGACGATTTCTCAAGCTGGTCGTCACGATGAATCGATCCTGCCTTTCAGTTGTGACCCGAGATCGTGGCCTTCCTTGGCGACGAACAAAGCCGCCAGTCTCTAGGTACCTCCGATAAACATTTCGGGCCGCTGATCGACTTAAATTAAGTTGAGCACTCACGTTTCTTTGACTGTGTCCGGCCTGAATAAGTGCCACAGCTTGGGCGGCGACTTCAGGTGAAGTATCCATAGATTATTGATAGAACCTCACCTTAATGTTAAGAATAAGTAATGTTTGTTGCAAAACCAAAGATATCAATCACTTTTTCAAGAATTAAATCCAAGTAAACCAATAAAACCAAGTTTTCTTAATATTCGATTGTTTGATATCAACAAACAGGCTCCAAATTGTCTTTTGTTTCTTTAAATTCTGTGTTCGAAATTCAAAAAAAGACTATTGAATGAAATTGTGAATGTGCCAGGTTCAAAACTGCATAAAAACTTTTCGCTCGACCTAATATAAAATTTTAGCTAGGACCAAACGAAACTGAAAATACAAGGCGGGCCAATAGATGTGTCCAGAAGTGTAGTTGGTGGCATTAACAATAGTTGAATCACAGATTTGATATCACTAACTGTATCAGCCAGATTGAAGAGTCATTTCATGGGATCGTTTTAGTCTTTTTTGTGGTCATTATTTTAAAGACACATTTTTATGTTTTGAATTTTTTCCTTTAGATATTATTTATTGCAATGAAATAGAAATTTAGATTAAATTTAATAATTATAATTTTTTAATGCAATCAATTTAAAACAAAAATTACAATGAGAAATAAACATGTATAAGTACTTAAATGTAAACACACACATGTAATAATGCGTACTGTACTACTTTCAATGCAAGAAATAAAAGGCTTTTTTTATTTTGTTATTTTTATTTTTTCTTTAATGTATATCAGCTACCCACCATCACCCTTATATGACCACGTACTTTTGGAACCCGCTGTATATTGAACAAACAACAAGACCAGCCAGCAACAGTCACAGACATTCCGCCTCACGACAGTCTCTATTCGGATTATGACATACGTTTGAACAACTGGAGTACACAAACACATAATATATAATCCAATTACGATACCAGGCGATGTTATACGCTAGTAATTAAATTAGTAAGGCACATAAACACGCGCAGAAAATCTACAGTTCAGTACTAGAAGCTTATGCTTTCTCTGATGATATATTAAATTATCTGTGTTGATGTACACAACTACACAATTTTATTTTGTCAGTCACAGTATAAATGATTGCACTGTGACAAAATCTTACTGCATGCTTCCGTCTCTTTTAAAGAAGGAGCATTCTTTGAATTCGATGACACCATTTTGGATATGAGGCCTAACTTAATTTTGTTCATCAATTGTGGTTCAACGTTAAACAAATAGGTTGGTACTTACTAGGCTAAGTTGTTAAACGTCTAATTTTTTTTAAGGATGGGAACTCATCAAATAATTCCTTCCGCTCTGGGCGGAGCGGAAGGGAGTGACAGACTCATACTGACTAAAACTCATCCGTGTTCCTCTAAATGCCCTTTGTGTTCCAGGGCCGCGGTTACTCTTTCGAACAAATTTCGCAAAACCTCTAAATAGTTGCTGATGAAAGAGAATCTCTAAAATACCTAGTAATCAAATGGTTCACGTTAAACAAATATGTAGGTACTTCTTAAGTTAAGTTAATTTCTTGATGACAGAAAATCCTACACACCCACACATACATCACGCCATTAATTCTCCAAAAGTTCTAGCAAAGATATCGTCATTTTGTCAGTTGTACGAGTATTTTTAATTACAATGTGGCGAAAGTATTGCCAATAACCGGGCACAATTCTTGACTACAAACATTGAAATCTAATTAAAATCATAAAATAAGGCGTCGTCTTAACTGGGTAATGATCATACGAGTTAACAATGCGATTTAGTCGCACGACGATATTAAATACGCATTTCTTTAGTGTCCTAATTGAACCGCTCAAGCACCGGCGACATACCGGTGTGTCCCGAATTAATCGCGAATTTAATGTTTATTTACCTATTACATAAGATTTATTTTTTATTTGGAAATTTTCACATATCAGGGCTGGAGCGGTGAAGCTTGCAAATTATCTCGCGAGCACAGGATCACTTTCACAATCATTTTCTTCTGGGCACCCTCGTTCCATCATATACCTCATCTATCGCTTTCCATCAGGCGTGATCGAGGTCAAAAGCAAGACCATTCCTCAATTAAAAAAACACGTACGATCGTTAGCCATTTAGAACGACGCCTTAGGCTTAATATTGACAACAGTCAAGATTATTACTGAACTTTTTTGTCGCTTCAATTGCAATAAAAAAAATATTATTTAGAATAATTTAATTGACATAAAAATTCAATGAGACCTAGAAAAGCATATTTATCGTCACCTCAAGAACAACCGCAAAGTAGCGACAAGAACCGTTAACCTAGTATTTTTTATACTCTGTTAATATAGTCGTGATCTGCGGTCCGGGCTAATGTTAGTCCGGTTAAGCAGTTAATATCCCAAGTGTGTTAACTTGCTAGTGGTCATACCTAAAAAAAAAAAAAAAAAAAAAAAAAAAAAAAAAAAAAAAAAAAAAAAAGGTCCGGGCTAAGGTTGCGGTAAGGTATTAGGTACCTAGTACGTAAATACCTGGTACTTAATACCACACTAGAACCTCATTATCTATGTCATTGGTACAGCTATTGGTATGTGTGTGTGTATTGTAGACCACAGGGCCATGGCCTGGGGTCTACGTATCAGATAATGTGACTAAAACACGTATTTTATGTATATATCAGTATATTGGAGCACCATGGCTCGGAGATTCGAATAATATCTGACCTTACTTAAACAAAAACCGTTATATTAATATATCCGCATTCAACCAGCCACTTTCAAAGGAGATATGAACAGCCAGATGCTGTGTAAAGAGGCTCTTACAGTATGCACAAACATTGAAGCATCAATATCGCTAATTGTGCATATTATCTCCGAACACATATTATTGTGCTGTTTAATACGAGTAGTAGTTAGTTTTACATAGGCAAACATTGTGTTACTATTGATACAAAGTAATTCTTCACATTCCGTCCTGGGAAGTCACAATTTGCCGCTGGAGAAGTGATCGCATTTTGTTTTTTTTCGAGGTCGATACGAAACATTTTGGACTTTTGACAATCGTTTGATATATTTGTCACTTTGCCTATAGTCCATGTGGACATAGCTAGCGATCCTTTTCATTGACATTTCTGTGGTTTAACTATCCCATGGTCTTATTGACATTCTTAACAAAGAAAATCGGACCTTATTTATTACCTACTGCTATGATAGACGCAATAAAAACTTGCAAATATCCCTTCGTATATACTCGAACAATAAATTATGAACCGTTTTTCATTACTAGAGAACGTAATGGATCACGATAGAAGTCGATTCAAGACAGCTTTATATATCTGTTTTTGATATTATGAAAGTCAATAAATGTATTTGGGTCAATGACCGTTATTGCATCTGGTGTCTACTATAAAAGACTTTCAAAGTCCTGTGCTAAAAAATATTAGCACATGTTTAGTAAGAAAACATGAAAACAGTAAACGTAAATCAGACAAGCTTTTTCCACCGAATTTCCGTCACCCTAAACAGTACCTATCCACTATCTCCATATTACTAAGCACAACGACCCTGCAATGCAAATACCCGAGCATAATTACCGAATACCAGCACGTAGGAATCCGGAGCTAATAAATAGTTAAGTGTATTATCAGCATGACGTTATGTGACATAAGCCCTGTTCACAAGGATTACTACTGGTCCTGGAACCTGTTCAGGAAGACTGCGCTAAGACCTGTCAGGTTGTTGACACTATCGCGGACCTATGTTAGTCGCTAGCGCAGTTACGTACAGATGGCAAAACAATCAAGATAGATTTCAGTATGTTTTTTTTTAATATTTTCAACCACTTCATTTTGTTATGGATGTTTTTTTTTAGTTTACTTGCGTTCTTGCTTCAAGTCAGTTCAAATCTAAGTTTGTTAATTTTAGTTTGTCTATAATTTGTATGTATGTCAGTTCTCTGACAATAAATACTTTTTCTTTGTTTGGTTTCTTTATTAAAGTAAAATAAAAAAACGAGTTTTGCAATTTTTATATGTTTTAATTCATATGTTTTTCCATTTCTTCCGACTCCTACTCATCAACCATCATTAATTGATCAATATTTATAAAACTCTTCCATTATTGACTGAGTGACAACGCAGAGCCGAAACTAGTCTACATGTCGTAGAAAGCAGAAATTGATTATAGGGAAGCACTAAGAGAGGATTTCTCACAATTTCTACAGGAATGAAAAAAAACGGGATATGCGCATACGAAGACGTGGGAAAAGCTAGTAATAAAATAAATAGTAAAAAGCCACGCAGATCTTGTGGTCTATTAAACAATACCGCAGCTTCTGCGTGGCATAAAATGCTCATAAAAGAGGGGGCGGTACTGATGATAACAACCAAAGACTACAATAGTATACTGGCTATAGACAGGCAACTCTACCTTATTTTTGAATACCAGGAAGTGGTCGAACTCAGCGCCATCTAGTTTTTAGTTAAGGGAACTAATTTATATAAGTAAATGTATAGGTTGGTAGGTGTATAGCTGCTGTCTGATCCTTTATGATATTAGGTAGAGAGATGAGTATATCCGCTATATACTACAAACATACGTACTACATAAAGGAAAAAAAACCACATAATTGAATATTAAACCATTTTATTTAGAAAAACATCACACATTTTACAATAAAATTTTAACTTCGCCTTTTTCGTCCCTTATGATTAAGGCAGTGCCGATAAACCTTTTCTTTCATTGAATCGTTAATATTCCAAAAGGTTATTTGGCCAGTGAGAACATTATTGATATCTTTGCACCAGTTGTTTACAACAACAACACACACAACACAACACAACACGAACGTACGAACGAATTGTAACGCGGCTCAACAACATGGAGAAACGAAAGCTCAACTCAACCTGCAGATGCACTAGCGAAACAACAAAAACTCTATTGCAAAAAGAAAATAAATGCGCACGAGTAGTTACACTCTCACGCAGCCATTTGCAATTTAAGTGTGGCCATTCAAAAACAAACTTTTGCACGTTTAAATACCAAAATATAACTTCTTCACTATTAAAGCTCATAATAAAAACCTAATTATGTACTAATTCATACATTCTATTATTTTTATATAAGAAGATCATGAAATTATATTATTTTTCTTAATTAATGTTATAAAGTTACTCCTAGAAAAAAAAAAAAAAATTAACCGTAGCAACACCGCAATTTGTTTCCCTTAACTAAGAACTAGATGGCGCTGTTTTCAATAAAAAAATGGAATTTTAATTTTGTTCTAAGTTGCCATAGCATGATAACAACGGAACTTGCTCAGAGTATTTTATAAGTACTATAACGAAGGAAGTGGGTACTTATCTAGATACTATCGATGTAAAAATGCGTTCAGGACTTTATGATGTGAAAGCAATAAAATCGATTTTACAACTCGCTTTGAACTCAGATCGACTGGAAATTCTTATTTTATGGCGTGCTTTTCTATTCTAATGTGTTCCATTAGATAAATAGATCTGTTGAAACGTGTAAAACATAGGTATAAATTATTAGTGTGACTATCGTAATTAAACAATTGTAAATAGATAAATATCTATCGTTAAGTATTTTAAAACCATCACGAGTTTTCAACTGGTTCAGATTTAACAAAACATCTTTTATATAATTTTTTATATCGGGTTTGATATTATATTACGCCCCCAATTATTTTACGCTTAGGTTGAGGTTCAGAATCCATAATATCGTATCGCTTTATGTTATTAAGTATGCATTTTTCATAAAGCTTTTCCGGGATTTAAAAAAAAAATTATAATGTTTTTCATCCTTGTTACCATATTTTTTGGATAATGCTTAAAAAAATGTTGTTGGTGATTTCGAGGAAAAAAAACATTTTCATACGCACCGAAAACCAAATGACCAGTTTGAGAAAATAGATGTTGACTATGTTTAAGATTTAGTCAAATGTTAGCAGTTTTATTTGATGTTAAGCTAGACCACTAAAAATATTAATAGAGTAGCACGTTTTTAAAAAAACATTTAAGAGACATTTTCTTTTAAAGATTTTCGTTTTTTTTTTGCTGTCGCTACAAGTGCTTAGCGACACATTGCTTAATAAAAACTAATCTAAACATCCATTGCGGCTTTCGTTTCGCGGTAGTGAGTTTCACTGGCTCACTGTACTTGCTACTCGCCACACCGGTATCTTGGGCCCTGACATTACGGCAAGTTTACTATAGTGACCTTTAAAGAATATCTAGAGATTTCTTTCTTTCTTGTCTTTATGAGAATTTATCGTGACATGTTGCTAATATTATTTTCTTTTCTCCGACTGTTTGTTTTAACTAAAGTGAAATTATTTTTTGCTCTGAGTTGTTTTCCTTTGGCAAAGGTGTGTTAAAAAATGTGTGTGTTGTTATAGGCACAATATTCTACCCGTTGCTTAAATCACATTTACGTTGCCTTTTACAATCAATGGGGCATACATCCACATTCTGAGTTCTTACTGAGAAATTCCAGCTCCAAAATCCAAACATCACTTTGGCCGACCTAGGAATCGAATTCAGAAAGTACCTCATGCTGAGCAGTAGTATTGCGCCCTGTAGACTTAATTTAGGCAATTTTCTTTGATATTTTATTAAATAGCTTTTGTTTTTTTTTGTCCCTGTCGTAGTATCTTATGTTTACCTATGATCACAAGCTTATCTTGTTTTCCATATACATAGACTTCAACCGTAGATTACTCAACTGATTCTCTAGATCAAACCACTATCAACAAATATTGTAGTAGCCCTTTCCGTTCGGTGAGCACTGCGTGGGAATAAAGCAACGGGCACACTTTGTGTTTTTCTTCTGCTCAAAGATCAGAGAGAAAACAAGCAAAAGCTTACGTCAATAGCAAAGGGATGTAGATAAATTCCTTTACTAGAAGTTCCGCTATTATTCTTTGATCAATTCATTTTATGTCGTCATCATGTACCTACATAGCCTGGAGCAGGACATCGCCCGTAGTTACGTCCAGCGGCAGGTTTATTTATTTTAATAATAATAATTTATTTCATAAAAGTGGTACTGTCTGTCACAAAGACGGATGACAACTATGGAATAGGTTACATCTGAGATGAGTAGGTAAAAATACAATTACAATTATTTGTTTCTTTTAATAGCTTTTGTCCGCGTTTACAGTTAGTTGCTGGAGAAAATATGTAATTTAGTCGGATCAAAAGTATTAAATGTTTTAATATTATACATTTGCTACAGAATGTAACTCAGTAAACGCAAAACCGGAAAAGGGGCTTTGAACTCATTATCACTATTATTAACCACTAAACAGGAGTATTTAGGGTTCCGTACCCAAATGGTAACCAACGGAACCCTATTACTAAGCCTCCGCTGTCAGTCCGACCGTCCGTCTGTCTGTCAGCGGGCTGTATCTCAAAAACGAGAAAGGTAGACAGTTAAAATTTTAACAGAGTGTGTATTTCTATTGGCGCTGAACAAACAATAATAAAAAAATTATTTAATTAAAAAAAACGTGTTTTTTTTTTGGTTTCGTGTGAGAATCCGACTCTAACATGGCCGTTTTTGTTTCGCTATATTATGGAAAGTCCCATACTAAAAGTTTTTGGTAAAAATGAGTACAATTACATGTTTTTAGTTTCTCTTAAACCTTGTATAGGTATGCAAGCAAGTTATCTACCCTAATCTGTTCATCTACGTGATTGAGCAAGCATAGTAGGTACTAGAATTATAACTCTAGAGGTCAGATCGCAGTTGCACTATAAAAACTACTGGTATTCAGATATATCCGGTTATATTGGAATTCAACTGCAATGAAGTTGGGAAAATGCATATAATGATACTAAGTTTACCGATCTTTAGGACAAGTCACAATTAAATCGATCGTTGTAATGCAAGATATCATTATCTTTATTCCTTATGTTATACTGCAACTTGTGCATCTTTATTTTTTAAAGGACGAGGAATCATCCATCATCATCATCGGGGAATCATCAGCCTCTTACTGATCACCTGCCAGGGCCCCAAGTCTGCTAAATTAAGAATGGCTCAATTGAATATCAAATGGATCTCAGTAGCAGTTTTAACTAAATTTGGTATTACGCTACTAATTTAAGACCAATGGTTTTCCAGTGACATTCCATTGAACTGCTATCGGAATATTTGCTAGTCGGCTCTTCAATCGTGTTATAATTGTAAATCGATTGTGGACTATACCGGTATTCTACTCTTATTTGACGTTTGTTTGACATTTATATCAATGGACACTCAATTGAATCTTAGTGTCAATTTCACTATTGAAGTAAGCGATTAACAACTAAGCGATTCACTGCAGATAATATAGTTTGTAATTGAATCACAGAAAATGATAAAAACGTATATTTAAATCAAACCATAGTTCATTCACTCATTCAGCTTCTTGGTAGATTTTGAATGGCAACACCTATAACTGTTCAACTGAGAGTCAATCACACTTACACTACGATTCCATTACGACTCTATTGAGCTTACATACAAGTTTTTGCAGAATACCAAATTTGTTCTAATCGTAATGGAGTCGTGATTGACTCTCAATTGAATATCAATAGCATGTGAGTTAAATAAAATTAGCAGACTTGGGGCCCAGGGTAGCGGAATTTGTGAAACTGACTAAAACCCATCTGTGTTCCTCCTAATGCCCTTTGCGTTCCAGGGCCGCGGTGACTCTTTCGAACAAATTCCGCAACAGTTTATGCACCTGGGGCACCCGCCCGAGTTAGATCAACATTGTGTCCTCAACTTTAGTAAGTGGTCAAGGGTAGTCTTTTATTCCTAGTTTTTCTTATTGACCTTTTCTCTTTTATCAAATGGTCTATTTTCGGCAAAAAAATCCTTTTCTTTTCATACCTTTACCTTTACTTCCTGAGATACGTTTTGCTGTACAAATATACCTTAGTTGAAACATTTCACATCCTTAGATGACTCACTGGTTTGCTCATTGTCAAGGGAAACAAAATTAAAGTGACATCGTCTCAAAGAGCCTTTGAGAGCCATTACTTTAGACAGGGTATTATCTTACTTAAAAGTTAAGGTAGCTACAGTAATTATGTAATATAAAATGTGTCACAATAAATTATTATTTACGGTGGAATATTGTACGAAAGTTGGTTATGGTTATGTTTTGTTAGTATATCATTTCTTATGATAATAGTGGGTTTTGTATGTATTAGTTGGGAGTGTTTCTTTAAGGGGTCGTTTAGCTTTATACAGGGTTATTTGTAAAACACCAGCAACCTTTCAGGGGGTGAAAGTACTCATCATTATAAACAACTTTTGCTATGAGACCAACACTGAAAAATCGAAAAAAATATCTGCTATTTCATACATTTTGATCGGGTGACTATTGCATTTTGTATGAAACAGCTGATTTAATTTTTGATATTTTAGAGTTGGTCCCATAGTAAAAGTTGTTTATAATTATGAGTACTTTCACCCCCTGAAAGGTTGCTGGTGTTTTACAAATAACCCTGTATATCTGTTATCATCATCATATTGGGATCGGCTCCCAGTCAAACCGGATTTAGCTGAATACCAGTATTTTACGTAGATCGGCTGCCTACCAGACCTCCACAACCCATAACTAGGTAACACGGTACTTCTTGACAAGACTGGTGTCAGATTTTAAGGCTTCTGACAATCCGTAACGACTGCCTGCATCTACAAATGAGAGCCAGGACCAACGGCTTAACGAGCTTTCCGATGAACGGAGGAATCTCGATGTTAAGATGACCCATCCACAGACCAACCTTGGAGATCGATCCGTACTTGCAAATCTAAGTTACACTCGCCTTTGTATGTGAACTTTATTATCACTGTAGGTAATAAACGTTGTTTAGGTCTACAGAACGAAAGCCAATAAACACACAGTAAACCTCCCATAAATCCTGAAACTACCCGTTAACGTAAATACCATTATATTGATAAACATCACTGCGTCCACCTCAGACCATTCCCCCGTCCGAGAAAAACCTATGTCATTAGCTTGTAATTTTTCTCTCCATTCCCAATAGATTGTACCTATCCTACAGTCCAAGAATGTTCCGTAAAAATTGCGGCTACAACCAGCTATTGAATAACCCACCGTATCATGTAATGGAATATAAAATATGAATAGAGTAGCACTTTCTAGCCATGTAGGTCGCCTACTATAACTCTTGGGTCCCTACTGTGGCATACGTCTCCATTTTTACACCCCAAGCGTATATAATTTAGCCTTTAAAGAGCCAAAAAGGGGAAAGTTAGCGATGTATTTATTTTATTTGTTGAAATAAATAACTTTGTTGACGTTTGTAGTAGGTTTTTGTTGTTTTTTGCAGTGCAGTTTTTTATTTTGCGATGTTTATTTCGCTGTGAACGTTTTTTGGATGTTGAATTTTGCCGAAATTTTCCGGACGCCGATAAATTGTCAAAGAAAGGTTTTAAAGATAATTTCCGGTGTTTAGTATAAGACACGGTTTAGTTTTGAAGATATAGAATTTTGTTATATATCAAGTTCGTTTTTAAGACAACTTTTTTGTTTATGCACAACAACTTCATTACAAAATTAAGGGCGAACGGAAAATCTGTTTTCGAGAATTTTCAGTGAAATATTTTTATAACACAACAAAAACAAAAAGATTTTACAAACGCGCAGAAAGTAATTGGATCAAAGAGTCATCAATTTTCATTAAAGTCCATTAAAATAATGACGTGTCGGCAAAATGAAACAAACACAATGGTATAACTTTTATCTCGATGAATTTATCTTAAAGCCGTTGACAATATTGTGTGAGGATCCAGGTGTTTCTCATCCCATATTTATTTATTTATTTAAACTTAATGTACAATAGTATTACATGGCCGACTTAATGCAACAAGGCATTCTCTACCAGTCAACCTTTGGGTTAAAAAGACTACACTGTAGTAGGTGTACAACAAATAAATAAGATTTAAAATAGAATTTTATTGTTGTTTTTCTTTTTTTTGTTTGTTTTTATTTTAGTAATTGTAAAAGTTTCTTGTCTGAGGTTTTAGCACATAAGAACTGTAAGTCTGTTACAAATATTTCTTACTGTCTAATATGTGTTATTATAACTTGATTATTTATTTATGACTTTATAAAATTGTGTCTTGACGATACTGAGTTTATGGTTGACATAAATCTATTACCATATTTGTGACACACTTTTTTCATGTCTATATTGAAATAAAACAATTTAAATTTTAAGATAAAACTACATAGTTTGTAAATGTATCTAAGGCCCATATTCCAAAACATAAACTCCAACTCAACTCGAACTCCAACTCCAACATGAGCACGAAAATGTCAATGAAAGCTTGTCTAATTGACGTTTTTGTAATCGAGAACAAATGCAAAAACCTCAATGTATGACAAGTTCTGATGGAGTTGAAGTTCGAGTTGAGTCGGAGTTTACGTTTTGGAATATGGGCCTAAGACTAGTGAAACGCCGTTTTCGAACGGGTAAGAATTATTTACACAAACCATCCTCGTTTATCGCTATTTCTATATGTGATACTCGTTTCAAAATTCGTGTCGTGGTGTAGAAGAAGTAAGCAGAGGATCCGATAGAGGCAGACAGCGACTTTGCTTTATTCTATTTCAGGGTGATTTTTCCATCACAAGTTAAATTTGAGGAATAATAAAAGTGGCTACATTTATTCTTCAGGCAAATCTACCAATAAAATTCAATTTAATTTTCTTAATTTTGTGGCATGTTCTTCTAATTGTAAAGCAACGTTCGCATTCGCATCTCATCTCATTCAAATAAAAATCAAATTTAGCCAGTTCTACTAATATTTAAGCATGCAAACGTTGCTTGAAAATTTGTGAAATTGGCGCTCTAGTCAACATTGTTAGTCTATTGAAAAAATCCGCCCTTAAAGATAGACATGTCAAACTTTGATATTTATTGCTAAGGGCAAATTTTTCAATGGACAGATATTTTTTACTAAAGAATAAATATAGCTGTTTAACATAATTTTCTATTCAAAAGCTTTCAAATGTCCATGTTATCCCTCAAATAAAAGTTTATCGACTATCTATAAATCAGTTCAAAGTAGTCAGTACAAACTATTGACAAGGAGTTAACGTACCTACGAAAAAAATTCAAATCATTCGTGCATGGAATTCGAAACCGAGAATTACAAGGGTGACACATAGTACGGTGCTCACTGACCCGCCTTAATACCAATATATGGAGGAGATCAGTTTACGTTCATACATGTATGAGCCACGAGGGCCACCCGAGCCATCTGAGCCATTCGAGCCATGAGCCATACAACCGCATGGAGCTAGTGGCTCTCTGACTAACAGGAAACCTCTTCCGCAATCCAATATCTTAGCCACAAACGTACGGATTGAATGACAAATATTATCTATGTTTTAGAAATAAATCAATTTGCCTTGTCTTTCAAAGAAATAATAAAATTTATTTAGCTTTTAATTTACACGCACGGTACATAGATATTACAAAAAATGGTAATATGCGAACAACTAAGTGCGTGTCTCACGGCTGCACTAAAAAGGTCCATTTCAGCGATATGTCAGACAGACTGATGCTGTCTGACGCTGGTTTTCTAATGAACCTTTTAAGGCGCTGTGATCAGCAAAAACTCAGTCATTCTCGGACTATGGAGAAAAGAATGAGAAACGCGACAACACAATGCTTGCAATTTATTGCTAAAATAAAAACATAGTTTAGTTTACAAAATAGTTTATAAATATGAATCATTTTATCGATTAACTCAAAACTAAGTAGAAGTCTGTTGTTTAGATTTTTAATTTTGCATTATGATTCATTATTTGGTATAAGTAAGCTTATACGGGATTTTTTTTTCTAATGTCAAAGTTTGAGGTAACTTTGAGGATCATTTCTATCGAGGATTTTACTTCTAACCAGTTTCGGAAAAAACATTGCTCTTTGAAATATAGAGTTAAAATTACCATATTTTTTCTGCAGCTTGAAACTAAACAGATTTGGCTAAATTATGTAAGAAAATCAGCAATTTTTCAGTTTTTACTGATCACAGCGCCTTAAAGGACGAGTGGCGGTTCATATGGATGAATATAACATCTTCCAGTCTAACCAGGGAATCTACTCTCTAAGACCGAAGTCCGTAGTTTCGGCCTTAGTGTCGGGAATTTTCTACTCCGTATCACCTACGGACTTACGATTAGTCCCGAACCCGAACTAAGAATGAATAACAACACGGTTTGACAGTTGTTCTTAGTTATGGTTCGGGACTAATCGTCAGTCCGAAGGTGATACAGAGTAGAAAACGCCGGAAACTAAAGCCGAAACTACGGACTTCGGGCTTAGAGAGTAGATCCCGTGATGCAACTGAGTAGGTATCAGTCGTTTACGTGGAGCTACTGCCGATCTGACCTCCTCAACCCAGTAACTGGGTAATTCCATCTTAGTTTTAGAACAAACCACTTTATAACAAGAGCAATTTAACAACTTTTTACTTTGTACAATAGTAAGGAACGTTAAACAAAGAAAATCAAAAACGAGCCAAATTTAACAAAACTTTTTCTTATTAAAATCGACGTCGAATAATTCCAAATGGAATTGTTACAACGCTTTGTTCAAACGTTATTTATTACCTTTTAATTAATAGTTGCTAAGACTAGTTTGCACCCAAATTAGTGGAAAGTTTCCAACTTCCGCAATAATCTTATCCCTTTCGCGCGCTTTTACACAATCTACGAGTACAGCGTTTTGTATAATACATTAGAAAATAAAGTTCAACGTGGAACTAGGTAAGTAGATACGTGTATTTACTCTATTCGAAATTAACGTTGCAGAGAAAAAGATAGAAAGTTATGCCAGATATTTTTCAATAAACCTAATTACATCGCTGTTTCAGGGGTAACAGTTCAGTTTAATATGAAAACTTCAGGCACGAATTAATAGAAAGAAAATTGTTCCGAAATACATTATTAAAAATACATCATGAAAAAAATAATTCAGTCTACAACAAAGACGGAAATATTTATAGACAAACATAAATCACGCTAGTAATTAGTAGATCTTTAAAATACCAACACAAAATTAAAGATCCACTTTACAACAAAGAATTCCAGACAGGTGCAGATTTATGTAAAAATTTAATTACACAGATTGCCCACCGCGAGATAATTAGAACGATGACAAAATAATTAAAGTAACCACCCTCCGTTTGTTTAGCAATCACGCTGCGTCAAGATTAAAGCTATCCAAGAAAGATCTCCTCGAGGACACTTAAAAAAACCAGAAGGATTTTAAAAAGCAGACGCAGCAGGTACTCACCAAGTGCTTGACAGATGCAAATGAGACCGGGCGGCGCGGGGCCGGTCGCTTTTCTATACGGACGCTTTTCCTTTACCACAATCCAAACAATCCTTTATTTGCACCGACCTACAGAATTCTACAAAGCTGACTAACCACGTGTAAAGTCTTAAATATAACGGTCCTTTAATTCACTAGGAAAAGTCCAAAACAAAAACTTAATAATTAAATGAAACTTTACTGACCGTAGTCCGGAGAGCTGGTGATGGGACCGTGGAGGGTAATTCACGAAATAAGGGATATGTTTTTGATAAATGTCGCGTTGGACGCGGCACGCTCGATTTAGTACCGGTAGATATCGGAGAGATCGTACGTCGCGGGTAGGAGAGGATCGGACACACGATCGGGGAGACCGAAACGATGTGAGTGACGCCGGCCCGGTGCGGCTGCCTCCCGCCGCCGGGCGCGTCGCGAGCAAGAGGGATGCAGCGAGCGAGCCCCCCAACTCGCGAATATCGCCACTCGGATCACCTCGCCAGAGTCTCAAGTGCTCTCCGCCGTTGGCAACGCTCTCTCCTAGAGGGAGGGCTCCCGGCGCCTCACGACCGAAACGCCACAAGCGACAATAACTAACACACTCCCGTTTGAAACTTAAAGCTGTTGTTTTAAAATAGAATTTGATAACTGGGTCACGAGATGAACACCTGACGTTCGGCGTCATATCGAAAAACGTATGCCCCCGTTGGCTAGGTGTAGCAAATACCATAACGAATACTTTGGCTGAACACACGCCATATTATGCAACGTTACGTCTTGTATCCTCCGGCCGAGCTTTTACAGCATAGATGCCTTGTAAGATATGGGGGGAAGTTGTGCTTTGTTTATAAAAACTGTTTTTTTTTCTTTTATTGTTATTAATAGATTATGTTATGTTTGGTTACTATATCACCTGATGCCATCGTCAAACTTGAATTTAAGACGAAACCAATTCACTCTTGACTTAAAGACCGCCAAGTCATTCCCATCAGGAATCACAAACTGCGACGATTAATGACTTTTTCTGACATATTGAAAAATTTGGTATTTCAAAGCAATTGAAACTATACGACCTTCTATAGCATAGTACCTTCGCCCGCTACCTGAAGTCCTGAACTTTTCTGTTAAGATGATTAAATTATGGTAAAACACGTTCCCGGAACTCGTGTGTGGTGTGCGTTCAATAAGAGCGCCACACAACAGCTATCCATCAATCAATTAGGAAAGGTTAACTCCTGTTATTTATTGAGCATAAACTTCGAATGTTATGGTTTTGTTTCCTGCAGAGTTTCCGAGGAAATAGGGAGCTTTTTCTTCCAATGATATTTGTGTTATTTTTAGTTTGTCACTTTAAGTCAGTCGTATAAGGATAATATGATATTTTGGAAGTGAGTTCTGCAACTTTTTTAAGTTGGAAAAGTTTTGAACGATTTATGAAAAACTTGATAATAAATCAATCAATCAATTAATTGTGCCCCTATTCTGCAGTGCGTCTTGCATATTTATGTAGCACAAACAGATGATTTCTATGCCATCATGAGGAAGAAGACCGCTTCCTTATTAAGCAGAACACAGGGTAGCGTCAACAGCATTCTGCAAGTCCTGGCCGAAAAACACGATGCATCTTATAAGGCACTTTGTTCAGCTGTTCGTTCGGCAGTAGTAAATATTATATTGTAATAGTTTTAATTTAAATTACACACAACATACAACATTAGCGAGTTAGTTTTACTACCCATTGGACCAATGTTGCCGTTATTTTTTTTTTATGGGGAATAGTTCCTCCAATTAATCAATATGTCTAGCGTTACTACAACTATATGTTCGGGTATCAACGAAGGGATATTATGGAAAGGTATTTTATTGCAAGTTTTTCTGGCGCCTACCACAGCGGTTGTGATGATCCTTGCATTAAAAACACTTGTAAAACATGCCTAATATTTTATGCGCTTTTGCTGCAATGCACAAGTTTACAAACGCTGGTAATAGAAGCTTCAACGCTACTTCAGCCGGAAATCATTTTATTTCCGAGCGCACGGATATAATTTTATGCGAGATCTCTATGAAATTTGGTTTTTAACTGAAAAGTTTTGCAGTTGGATAGATTTGTAATTTTTAAATAGGTACTACTTAACTCTGACATTGTTAGTTTGTTTGTATTTAGTATTTTCTATGTCATGTGTCGCTACCAATGCTGAAATTAATGAATTATAAATACAATAATATAAATCCTGCTAGTCATTACTGAATCTAATGAGATTCAGTAATGACTAGCAGGATTTATATTATTGTATTTATTATATTAAGAATTGTATTTTAGCTCGAAAGTGATCGAGAAATCTTATTATTTATTTATTTGTTATATACTTAATAGTCGCCAATGTTGATTCTAGCTTTCAGAAGTTGCAGTGGCTTGGGAATGTGGTGTGGCAGGCTTGTCCCAAAAACAAAAACTTAAGTAATTGTACACTGTAACATTTTTTTTTTAATAAACTTTATGCACAAGTACAAGAACATCGTATGAAGGCGGAAATAGAAATTTTCTACCAGTCGACTTTAAGGTAGTGCAGAGACAGAACATGGAAGGTTTAACTTTAAGGAAAGCAGAAAAAAATCAGCATAGACTAGATATTCGGGACTAACTCTATGTTAAATCATGGAATCATTGGTCTGTTTCTCTATTAGAATACTTCATAAATATAATACAATGAAAATATGATCCTAGAAATAGCAAAACATAAATTAAATTTAAAAAAAAAACATGAAAAGCCTCAGGTACTTATGGAAAAAAATATGATTAGTTTAAATCCTTACTAGCAGATTCTAAACAATAATTATTTACAGAGAAAGTTTGAATACATCATCTACTTAATCAAAATGGTTAGATTTTATTTAAAGAAGGCTCAAATTGTAATGATATTTAAATAAACATTAACAATAAAAGCTACTGCAATAAATATGGCTCTTAATATAGGTCTGAAAACAAGATCGCCCACAACCACATTCTGATAAATTCCTTTCCCAATTGTTACTACAAAGGAAAGCGAAGTAATTAAAGAATAACTCGAATATTTTAGATGCCAAACTAAACTATTTATGAAGCATTTAAATTGAAAATGGAAGCTCATGCTGGTTATACTAAATCGAGATAGAAACTAGGCAGGTGTCCAAAACGTAAACTCGGAAACGCGGTTAAAATGAATGTTTTGTTCGAACGATGCAAATTGGAAGAAAAAATTGAAAGCTTTGAAATTAAACTGAAGTAGTTATCCTTATCATCGAAACTAATGTATTTTATGACATGACAGTATAAACTGAAAAGCTTTCATGGGTAAGATTTTTATTTTCACATGCAAATCACTAAAAACTCATAACATTATAATACAAAAACATTTTCAAATTAAAAAATTCAACTACTTATTGAATTCAGTTGAACAGCACCTAAAAATGAAATAAAACCAGCGAAGTGGGTGTCGGACCAAACACAGTAAGTAGTAGTTTTTTTTTTTTTTAAATCTTATTATTATTATTATAATTAGTCAACGTCTATGAAGAGTTTTTTATTTTTTGTTTGAACTGAAAAGATTTCTACAAGCATTTGTACGAACGTTTACACATACCCACACAAACCAACAGAACTCTAATACTTACTGCTTTAAAATGAAAACACATGACATTTCTATTGCAAAATCTCTTGCTTTCAGCTTGAACTTCCGCGTGAAATCATAAAAGTAATTGCTCTGAGGAAAAATCGCTAACAAGTAAAGGTACCTATTCGCATTTGAAAACATCCGATAGTCTTTATTATGTTATTTTTGTTACATTTCCTGCCATCCGTATGATGTTAGTCAGTTATTCCCAAAGTGATATACACTCGGACCGCTAGGGGTCTATGACATAGAAAAATATAATTGGGGGTGCATATCTACTTTTGTGGACAACCATTTGAAACAGAAAAATGGGGGTACAGATTACCTAATTGTACATGACACGTTTATCAGATATTAATTTTGAGAACTTATAAAACGTTTTTTGTTGAGTATTTTCAAAACTTTCATCTATTAATTTGACATTATAATTATTTACAGACATATTTTACGTCAACTGTAAAAAGGCTTATAAACGGATCGTTTCTGCATCTGATAATTATATTTTAATACGAACTAAATGAAATGAAATACGTAACTTTAGAAAAAATAACCTACCTGACAAATTTAAAACGTATGAAATAACATGCGTTATCGTAAAGTCACATGGACTATTCCCAATAATTTTGGCATTTCGATTATCGCTATAAAAAAAAATCACTTTGTCTAGGACCCCCGGGAATGACGGCCGCCATGGCTCACGTACAATGGTCCACAGTAAGACTAAGTGCGGAAATCATACCCGATAGATAGAGATAGAGGACCCCCGGGAAAGACTTATAATTCCCCATGAGGTCTACAAGACCAAAAACTTTGAGAATCTATATGATGTAAACGTTTAAAAGAGAAATGTTTAAGCGAACGATGGCCGGAACTCGCCGACAGAGCGAGCCGAGTAAACATGCGAGCTTCACCGAAACATATTCAAGCTTTTTGCCAATTTTATTTCAATGGACGTCGATATTTGCTTTGCTCAACATTATAAGCATAGTTATTGATAAACAGACTCGTTTTACAATAAAACGAATGTCTCTTCAGATACTAGCTTTTTGCCGCGGCTTTGGCGATACACAATCATGAACTCATTTTACGGAATGTAAAGTAGCATAAGGACCGGTTTCTGAATTATGAGTAACGTTTGACACGTTAGATACTTTAGCCTGAAAGCTTGTCAATCGTTGGCATTCCAATAAGTCTCGTTCAAATCTCCAAGTTTTCAATTCAATTCAATTCGTGGCCCAAGGACTGACTTTTACCTTGGACAAAGGATAAGCATTGCCATACAACGTGGCAATGCCGCCAGTCTTTTGGGCACACTTCCAGTCGACAGCGACGCGGATGAACTTTTTGACGCCATATTTTAGGGTTAACTTAGTATGGATATTTGATTTTTATTTTTAGTGCATATAGTGAGTTTAGTATTTATTAAACAACTGTTAATATCATCTTTCATAAATAAAAGTTTTTCATTCATTTCATTCATTCGAAATATTTTTCTTAATCGGATCAGTAGTAGTTACTTCCAGGGATTACCATTTACAAACATATAAAAACATAAACCATCTTTAAATATAGGCTTAGATAACAAAGACGCTTTAAGGCCGTTTTCACACGTGTGTTTGCAGCGTAACGTTCATCGAAACGCGACGGCAAAAGGGAAAAGTTGGAGCTTTCCGCACGATCGCGATAACGCAGCGATCGACGCGTTGCTGAAAAGGCTTTTATGATTTTGCCATGGCAACATTTTACTGTCTAAAAATATTGTTTTTAAAACTATTTATGAATAAACTAGTTTTGGCTCGCTGCTCGGCTCGCGTTGATTTTGAATTTTATATTTAGGTATAATACTAATTAGTTAATAAGACTGTTACACAAAATCATGTTTTCTAATTATCAAACCATTTAAATGGATAAGGATTAATATAATGATACCAAAATCACCATTCCATAGGTACTTACTAGGTCCCAATCTATAAGTTTCCTTTTACAATAAATAATAAAACAGTCTCCTAACCAGTATTTTCATAAAACCCTCGAAACCGCCAAAGATCCGACATGAAAAAAGTATCGAAACAAATTATATCATAATAATCTTCATGGTTACCATTCCCCGTGGGGTACGCAGAAGTATTATCGAATACCCGCAGTTTGGCGATGTATTGACTCCCGCCGGGATAGGGGTCGGGCCTATTCATTGGGAACGCTCCAATGCTCTATAACGGGGATTTTCTTTTGTAATAGAAAAAACCCAATTACGGGTTTACGGAGGAAAGTTGAGAAGTCGTGTTTGCTACCGAAGGTCATTGAATTGACTGTTTACAAAGTTGTAAACAGAGAGAGTTGAGTTGTTGTTGTATTTTAGTAAAATTAATTAGCTGTTATTGTAAAGAGTTCAAATTGTTTGTGTGTTTTCATGGGGGCTACCCTGCGATCACCCCGATAATATAATTATAATAAATTGAATAGATGGGGTTGGCTGCCGCACTTTTCCGCACACGTGCAAAATTGCATGCCTAAAAACGGTGGGAGTCAATTTCCGAACAAAATTAGCTCATAAACTCACGGATCAGAGTTCCAATTCCACTATTTTTTTTTGAGAGATTGCAACTGACATGCGCATGCGAACTTAAAAAATTAATGGAATTGGCACTCTGATGACACTAAAACGTCACTTTGTAGATACATAACTATTTGCTGATACTAGTTTTTTATACTGCTCTCACTACATCCGCGGCCTTACAGCAATACGGCGCGTGCCACGCCACGCATGTTTTTGCAGGACACAAACCAATATGTCTCCCAACTACTAATTTAGTCCTCCTGACCGATTTTGGCCAAGGCGGTCAATTTCAACGGAGACTAGCCATCGGCGCGGGACATGTGTTTGTGAACAAGTGTGTGCGCTAACACAGGTGTACTCCACTCCCTCTTCCATCACTCTCATAGTCCAATGGGACGGCAATCCAACACGACCGGAGAGAGGTTTACGACGGCTTAGCGTACTCCGAGGTACGGGGATGTCAACACGTTTTTGCCCGACCCAGGACCCCACGCTCAACAGATAAAATAAATAATAATAAAATAAATTACGCAAATAATTTAAGTTCTTTTTTTTTCCTAAATCACTCCATTTACCTACACTTCCAATTGTACACCGCTCTCGCTGTATCGCGGCCTTACAACAATACGGCGCGTGATATTTCCGCGCGTGACTTTGCATGACACAACCCAATATGTCTCCTAATTACAATGTAAATAAGACGTGGATTTTTTTAGTATTTCTTCTTTCGTTTCATAATCCCCTCTATCACCTAGTAGGTACTTGTTATTTCACACCGATCTCAGTACATCAAGGTCTTACAACAATACGGTGCGTGGTTTGGCCGTGAGTGATTTTATATGACAACAACTCAATGCACCCCAACCACAATATAAATAAAATGTAAATAAATTTATAGCAATTAATTTTTTGTTTTAGAATCGTCTCTATTTAGTACACTGCTAATTGTATACCACTCTCGCTGCATCGTGGCCTTACAACAATACGGCGCGTGATGTTTCCGCGCGTGACTTTGCATGACACAAGCCAATATGTCTCCCAGCAATGTGCCACAAATCGATCCCGACACGGTTTGTCACCCCTTTGATGGATGGATTGCCATTTCATTTACCCAATTCCCTGTTTATACGTAGTTTTTCCTGTTAACTTCATAAACTAAGTGTGGATGGGATGGATTTGTTTCAATCTCGCGTATTTCCTTTGGGTATTGTGGTTGTTTTGTTATTATATTGTTTACCTATTGAAGATGTTATTAGAATAAGTTTAATTAAGTAAATGTATTGATTGAATTCGTGTTAGAGTAGTATGTACCTACACCAACCCAGTGTTCCTTTTACCATTATCACCAAGAGTTTATGCTCTACGGCATTTCATACAAACTTCAAGTCCTTCTTTTAGGAATGAAAGAAACGATTTTAATGAAACTTGATATGTTTACGCTAGATATCCAAGTCAAAATAGTTAGTAGAGAACATTTTAGAAAAAGAGTTTAGGGGGAGAGAGAGAGCGATGTTAAGTTTTTCGTAGAAAGTGAAAAATCACTCAATCTTTTCCCCTCACTCCAAAATCACTCTATGCATACCAAGTTTCATTAAAATCGGTTCATTCATTTCGAAAAATAAGGACTTGAAAGTTTGTATGAAATGCCATAGGTATGTAAATGCTCTTAACTACATTACAAAAAAAAAAAAATGTGTAAAAGCTAGTAATATGATAAATTGTAAGCATATAATAATTGCTCTACACTATTGTATTACGGAAGCCTGTGATGTATGTCTTAAATAAGTAAATAAATAAATAACTTGCAAATGTCATAATTATTCTTACTAACACATAATTATAATATTGTTGAAAGGTGCACTCACAAACACTTACCCTTCGCTGAATTCTCCATAAGTGAACAAAAAACATTGCAGGTCATCTGCATGATACTAAAAAATGTTACTAAAATTTGAATCAAGAAGAAATCGACAGCAAAGAACGACTAAAAAGTTCCAAACAAGTCACTTTTCAAGCAGTCTGAGACAGTTGCGGGTATTATTTTAGTTCAATCACAGATTTTATGCCACCAACTGCATTTCTACATAAATCAAGGTTCTTTTTAGGTTGGGTGACGCATATCTTCCCAACTTGCATAACTTTTGTAATTTTTGGTATCCGTCATGCTTGGCGCAAATTTATTTTTGGTACTTATGCAAATTTATATTTTTTTCTTTCTGTCTTTAATCGTAAAAATACGGAAAAATATAATTACCTTTCTCTTAAATTGGTCTTGGAGCCGTATAATTAAAACTAAGAGCAACTTAGGCAAAATTTTATACAAAGATTTATCTGTTTAATTTTTATATTCACATAATACGAGATTTTCAAAACAAAATATTGAAATGGCAAGTACCTATGAAATTGATGCACGCTATTCGATATTCGGGGCTAATACGGCATTTGTCATTTTAATGGCAATTTGATAAAGAGCTTTGATTTGCCTCTAAATTGGAATACTGACACTAAGCACTTAATTTTCAATATTGTATCAAATACAGACCTTTATGTAAAACTTTTACCAATTAACATGCACAATAATGCATTTATTATAATCACTGGCTTTCGCCCGCCGACTTCGTACGCGTACCTATATTCCATTTTTTCCCATTCCTATAGGAATTTCCCATTCCCGTATAGCCGATAGGCGTCCTAATGAATGTGGATATTATATACAAAAAGAATTTTCCAAATCCGACTGGCAGTTCCAGAGATCAGCGCGTTCAAAAAAAACAAACTCTTCAGCTTAGCCAGATTATATTATAATTCTAGTAAAGAAGTATAGATAGTAAATTATATACATATATTTATATATGGATTAAATCTAGTTTGGCTACACATGTAAAGTTTTGTTGGAAATGCGTCTTTAATGGTTTTAAATATTTGAGTTTGAATAATTTAGCAAGTTGAAAAATAAACATCTAGATGAAGTTTACGAATTCATTTTAGCTCCAACAAATTTATTTACATATATTGTAAACAGCTCACATGAACATTTATTGAATTTAAATATTTATTACAAACAAAACCTATCTACACAATTGAACAAACAACTACAAACTTTTTCCTCCAAAACTTAACGCCCAACTGAAACCTAAAACAGTTAATATTTACGCAGAACCTTTTTCCACTAGTCAAGATAATGGCACATCACCGTCTCCCGAAGACAATCAAATTCGACATCACCATAATATGACATAGTCATACATAACACACTGCCTAATAATCACACGTCTATATCCGCTACAAACACGACAGACCGCAAATTGTCAGCAATGTTAGCCTACCTATTATATAGTCTATAACTAGGCATCTATATAGACATTCTGCACTGAAACTCAATAACCAAACGACCATGACTAAACTGTATCTAAATAGGTAATATACCATCGTCTGGGTGTCACAGAGTAGGTGGGTAATGGAAGGATTATAGATTCATGAGTGAAAACATCAGCCGTGGTTTGCCCTGGAAGTCGGTTCAGATTGTACTTGGTAGGAATATACAAATCTGAAACCTATAACATTTGACGACACGGTTGGCGCAGTGGTTGAGCGATCGGCTGCTGCACTGCGTGTCGCGGGTTCGATTTCCGCACGGAAAATATTTGTATGGCCTACAGATCATTTTTCCGGGTCTGGCTGTTTGTGTATGTGACTTTGTATGTTTGTAAACGCACCTACGATACAGGAGAAATTCCTAGTGTGGGGCAACGTTTTTTAAAAAAAACAAAAAAAAAATAAACGGTAAATTATTTTTATTTTATAAATATGTCAATCTTTCAGGTCAGCTTAAACTAGATTCAGCCAGTGTTTCCTAGCTGACTAATCTGAGAAGAAAAACCGAAACAAACTCAAAGAAGAAGATTTTTTTCGAAACAGTTCGGAGCATCGCCCAGAGCGGAAGGAGTCATTTGATGAGTTCACATCTTTAAAAAAAAGGTACGGAGTTTTAGGTCTTAGGCCATGTTTCCATCTGCAAGCAACTTGCATAAGTATGAGTTTTATTACACTGTGGGGCACGATCGAGCGATTGATCGCAATTTTCCTCAGTATTAGCTCGCAATATGATGAACCTTGCGAGCGAGCTGGTTGCAGCTGGAAACGCAGTCTTAGGTTTCCCTTTTGTTTGGCCAGTAGGTCTATTGACCATACCTTCAATACACTTGGTATCCATGTAACTCACAAAGTTTCAGCATCATGATATCTCTGTCTTCGATATCGTCAATAAAAAACTTCTACTCGTCTCATGGTTATATTAAGAGCGTTAACGCGGTACGGCTTTTCATACAAACTTTCAAATCCTTATTTTTCGAAATTATCTATTTATTCATTTTGTAGAATAAGGACTTGAAAGTTTGTATGAAATGACATACAGCGTACACGCTCTTAACGTCAGAAACTTTCGATGTGGTGTTAATAACTGCATGAAAAACACTTTTACCCAACATTTCTCCATTTCCTAACTATTCCGTGTTGTCCACATAATGCGGATGTTTCCCGCGCTCAACTTAAACTAACTTCCGGTTCCGGTGTAATCGCATTTCCCTTGTTTCTAGCGGCGCCGGTGAAAATTTGCAAGCTAAATGTTGAAATAGAAAGTTAATTTTGTCGATAATATGGTCACATTGACGCCATTACAAGAGAATAAAAATCAATATCTGCTCTTAATAAAGGTACTTGGGAAGAATTCCAAGGTGATATTTCTTAAACTTACTTTTTTACATAAAATGTTTTTAGTTTTTAATATTTACATATAATTCTTACTTTATCTACATAAAATAGATCAAAATTGTCCATTCCCTCTTTAAATCCAAAAGTAATATACCTTAGCTTAAAATAAAAATAAATTTCGAGAATAGTTCTTTAAGATTATAGGCAAAACGTTTGATCTGCCAATCTTTTTGCATTCGTTTTCACGCTAATACAACCCTTAGAAGCAGAGAAAAAAAGCAAAAGAACGCTAAGCAAAAAAGAAGTATTAACGCGGGCAGGTGAAACCGCAGGGCGTCACCATCATCTGCTTAGCCTTTCCCAACAATATTGGCTGATTAATAATAATAATAATAATAATAATATCTTGGGACAACTCACACACGGCCATCTGATCCCAAGCTAAGCAGAGCTTGTGTTATGGTAACCAGACAACTGATATACATACTTATATAATTTATAAATACATACATATTATAGATAAATTACACCCAGACACAGAACAAACAATAATGCTCATCACACAATGTTTGTCCTGGGTGGGAATCGAACCCACGACCTCCGGCTTTGCAGTCAGGGTCACTAACCACTAGACCAACAGGCCAGTCAGATTACCAGTATTTAACGTGGATCCATCGCCTATCTGATTGGCCATATGAAAGTGCGGGACATAGCTAGTCTAATTTTAAAGCTACACAGTAATAGCAATAGACATTCTGTTTTCCCTGAAAATAGTCCATTTCACTAGTTTATATGTAAAACTTGTCATTAAACTCTGACGGAATACGTCATTTCGACGCAACGACTGTTAATTACAGGGACTGATTAGTTTGTGACGCTCTCGCATCTAATTAAACCGTTGATTCGCGTATGAGATATCCAATATTTTATTGATAGACTGATTTATTGGGGGACTCACCAGAGAATGGATAGCAGCATTCTCTGTAGTTACATTGCTACAGCTTCACTGCGATCGCCAACCCGCCTGCCAAGCGTGGTGATTATGGCAACCACTCTCCCATTTGGGGGAGGCGTATGTTCAGCAGTGAATGTCTTTCGGCTGATGATAATGATGATGATGATGATGATAGACTGATGCCAAGTAATGCCAATGGTATTTACGTTATACCATATAGAGATTCCAATGGTGTAGTTGGCTCTGTTGAATAAATGTGAAAGTAAATCTTTCTGTCTTTATTACCTTTCCGTCTAAAAGGCTGAACGGATTTGTATAAAACTTGACATGGGTAGAAGAATATGCCAATAATATACCCTGGTTAAGGAAAAAAGATACTTATTATATAAGAGTATGTTCTCTTTGGATGATTTCCTACTTTCACGCAGGCAAAGTCACTAGCTGAAACTTGTACGTGGAAATAACAATCAACGGAGCCTATCGCAGTCTATTGCTGTGCACAGGCCTCTCCCAAGATGCCTGACAACACCCGGTTCTCCGCCATCAGCATCCAGTCTGACCCAGCTATCTTTTAAGGTCTTCGGTCTATTTGCACGCACTGGTTTTTACCTGATTTCGTTTAAAAATTGAAATGATAACCCCTGAAGCAACACAAATACATCGATAGCATACGCTTTTTTCTAAGATATGACACATTTCTAAAGAAATCAGCCATTTTAATTATGTTCCACGAACAATCGTCTAAGCAAATAAAATTGATTTTTATTCTACGAAGAGCGAAACATCCCTCACAATTCTACAAAGTAAAATAAGTCAGTGATTTATTTCGCTGAAAGGGAAATAGATTCAAGCGCCCTATTACAATAAACGTGGTACTCTCCAGAATCTGTTATTAGATTTAGAAGTCAAAGCATACACTGAATATCTATGAGTCGGCGTTTGAGATGCTCTATTAGATCGCATTAAACTGGAAGTAACTCCACACAGTTTTGACTTTGAATATGGATGGGGCGTAGAGCGCTTGTTATTTACATTTAACTGTTATCGTTATTATTATTGAATGTAATAAATTGTAGGTTTGCTACATAGAACCTGCTGGTTTTTTAGGTTTTTAGCCACAGTTTACTATTTGTTATTTAATAGTTTCTGTCAGCGACTTCACTTGCATGAAAGTCAAAAATCATTCCTATCACACTCTAATTTTTTGTTGACATATTTTATGAAAAACAGTAACGAACATTCATTGTGGTGCTTCGTAAGCACAGCTAACGATCAAATATCACCAGTTTTACAACTTTACATTTTTGTACGGGCACAAAACTGATAAAAAGCGGTCTTAAGATTTCCGCACACACATATTGCTAACTGACACGTGTTCATATTCATACTCCAACGCCCATTTAACCGTAGTACAGCGTAACTTTAGGAAGCGTTCGACCCATCATGTCAGCCCGACGGCTTTAAATCAAACGCGTGTGTTATCACGATAATAGACGAAGGGATACCTACATAAACATAACAATGTCTTGAAGCTGAAGAATTTGTTGTGAGAAATTACCATTCTTGTTCAGGTAAAAAGATTATAATTATGTCTGAAACTTGACGGTGTCTGTCAAAAGTTTTTGTTGAATCATTAGTACTTTAGGGAAAAGATGCTAGAATTTATTTATGAATAATATATTCTACCTACGTTTGTTATTGTAGTTGCTTTTCTAGTCCCACAAATGACTTGCGAGTGAGTCTGAAAATGTGGAAACTTGTCACCTCCTCAAATTCATACTCTAAGACCCATTAACCCGTAGTATTGCATCACTCCGGGAAGCGTTCGACCCGTCATGTCAGCCAGACATCTTTGAGTCAAACGCGTGTGTTACCCCGATAACAAACGAAGGTATAGGCAGCTACAGAAATATTACGATGTCATGAAGCTGAAGAATTTGTTTCGTGAAATTACCATCTTTATTTCAGATATACTGTTGTTGTGTCTGAGGCTTGACGGTGTCTGTTAAAAGTTTTTGTTGAGTCATCTGTTCTTAAGGGAAAAGATACTAGGATTTATTTATGAATAATTTGTTCTGAATTTCTTATTGTAATCACTTTGCTGATGAACCAGAAAAGGCTAAGTAATGCAAAAGTGTAATATGGCTCTGCTCAATAGGAATGTCTATCTGTGTGTTTGTTACATTTTCTCGTCTAAAACGCTACACCAATTTTGGTATTGAGATGTACATACTTTTTATCACGGGAGTATTGTTCCTTTGAGATAATTTCCAATTTTTCTAGGAGACACTAGTTAACAATATTTAAATAAAAAAAAATAGACTTGTTAATTAAGGAGTAAATCGTATCCTAATACATAAATTCCATCTCCAAAATTCTCGCTCCAATGATAGGCTGAAGACAGCTGATGCATATCCTGGAACATATTTCCCACATCAAATTATACATAGCCGTGAACGTATTGGATGAATTTTGAACTTGGAATAAACTTGCAATCAAAATTCATGGGACGCCGTATCTGACCGGACGGTGACCTGTGTTGCTTATTTGTACATTTGCACTGCGTTTGTTGGGAAATGAAAATATTGCTGGCCAGTACGTGACTTCAATGTTGTTAAATGACTAGAATTTGAACTTCGAACGATTGGTGGAGGTCTCACTCTATTTTCTTTTTTTGTTTATAGAATAACGGCCGCTTTCTATAACATATCTCAAACCCAATCTTGATCCCGATCCTTGTCTGTAATCAATCAAAGGTGAGGATTGTGTGGTGAAGGACACAAACTCGGCCGTTGATTGGTTACAGACAAGGATCGGGATCAAGATTGGGATTGAGATATGTTATAGAAAGCGGCCGTAAGTCGTATGTGATTTTCAGAATCTCTTTTCTCACTGTCTCTGTAAAGATTAAAGTAATAAAAAAAAGAAAATATATAAACGAATGTGAATTCACGGTAGCACTTTAATTTTTATCCTTTTCTTCTGTAAAAGTAACGAACATTGTTAATTTATTACACTACGTTTTCACTCCCATTATTTTTGCACAAAAATACTCGTATAACTCGTACAAATCCATTAACTATATTGTATTTACCAATTTGCCCAATAACACAAATAGTTATTTTAACAGTAGAGTACCTGCCGTATCTGGCTAAAAGCCCATTTGCGTTCGCCATTACCTACTGCACCAGTAACCACCTGCGGTCATACAGATATAAGATAATGCATAACTAGCAATCAATAACCTTGTGGGTTCCGGTCTATAGAATTATGTAACCACTTTCTGTGGTCATTGTAAAAGCCGAGTGATTTTAAAGTTTTTCACAAAATACATAATTTTGATGTGTGAGATGAACTCCGAAAGTACTTGAAAAAAACAGAATTGTGTGTATAAAGGAGGCTAGTTAAATTAGATAAGAGGTGCAGATTACCTCTTGCATCCAACAAGAACTCATCGATGCTGATTCGAGGTAATCGCAAGAATAGATTACAGTGCTGGACGTATTTAGTTTCTAACGGGCCACCTATACTTGTCAATTTCTGTCAATATTTTCATGTGCCTTCTTCGATGGTGCTCTGGACGACTTACTCTGTAGCCCCATAGCTTTACCCCATGCGTTTGGACGTTGATCTTTCGGCGAAGTCATCATCTGCCTAGATTTTTTTTTTTCCCAACATTATTGGGGTTGGCACCCAGTCAAACCGGATTCAGCTGAATACTAGTATTTTACGTGGAGCGGCTGTCTACCAAACCTCTACAACCCATTAAATGGGTAACACGGTACTTCTTGGCAAGACTGGTGTCAGATTTTCTGGCTTCTGACAATCCGTAACGACTGCCAAAGATCTACAAATGACAGCCGGGACCAACGGCTTAACGTGTTTTCCGAGGCACGGAGGAGTCTCGATATGTTAAGATGATTAGATCCACAGACCAACCTCGGCAAGCACTGCTTTTTTTCTTTGTTATTGATAGGCACGCGCTTGACCACTATCTCACCTGATGATGATAAGCGACGATGTGGTCGAAGATGGAGCACGCTTGCCTAGTTACTTCTAGGCAAGCGTGCCTATTCACCTAATTCTAAGCGAACCTATTCACTCTTGACTTAAAGACGAAAGGTTGTAGTTATCAGGAAACACAGACTCCGGCAGGGAATTCCACTCCTTAGCGGTACGCACAATGAATGTATTCCCAAAACGCTTTGAGCGTGTGGGTGGGATGTCCATCATGTACCGGTGGCGCATCGCCGTACGACTTGTGGTCCGATGATGGAACGGGCTAGGCGGAACCGAACTATGCAAATCCGTTGCACACTCTCCAAAATGCAACCGATAGAAAACCGACAGGCTAGCAACTCGGCGTCGATGCTCGAGACTTTGGAGCTTCGACTCGACGAGCCTATCATTGCCGATGATCCTCTTGGTTCGTTCCTCTATTGACTCAAGGGCATCAAGCTGGTATCTGGCAGATCCGTCCCAAAGATGCGAGCAGTACGCTTAACGCTGAAGCGGCCTGTGCGGCTGTTATAATTTAGCCGTGAGCAACAATTTGACTTCGCCGAAGAGAACTTCCGCGAAGTCAAATGTTTATACCTAATACGTAATCATTTGGGGCATACTTTGTTCCAATCGATTCTGGGCTTTTTAGTAATTATCGACCATCTTGATGCTTAAACACTCTCCCACGGTCCCACACCCCTAGCCGAAAGGCTCAGGGCGTCCCTAAGCGCGGACGATGCCCGAGTGTCCAGGCCCACCAAGTGCATTGACATGCGCATCTTGGGCCTGGACGACTCCATCACGGAGGCGGAGGTGGTGGCCGCCGTCGTTAGGACGGGGGGGTGCTCAGCAGAGGAGGTGAAGGCGGGCACCCTACGTCTTGACAACACGGGGATGCGCACCATTGTGGTGAGCTGCCCCGTGTCGGCGGCCAAGACCATATCGGAGGGCCGAAGGTTTTTGGTGGGTTGGGTTTCCGCGCAGGTCAAACTGCTGGAACCCCGACCTCTGAGGTGCTTCTGGTGCCAAGTGGGCCACCATGTGGGAGCTCAATGCACCTCGGAGGTAGACCGCAGCGGTCTATGTTTCCGCTGCGGTCAGCCCGGTCACAGGGCCGGCTCTTGCGACGCCGCGCCGCACTGCGTAGTCTGTGCGGCAGCTGGCAAGCCGGCCGACCACTGGGCTGGGGGTAGGGCCTGCGCCCCACCCGCCAAAGCCGGAAACAGGAGGAAGCCCTCCGCCACCGCCGTCTCTGCCGCGACCGCCGCCACTGCCGCCGCTTCTTCTACCGCCATTGCCGGTTCCACTGCGGCTGCTGCTACTGCAGCAGCCGCAGTAGAGCCCCTACAAAGGGCTCCGGAGGGGCTGAAATGGAGTGCCAGTAATGGCCCCATTTCACCCCCTCCTGTTGATCGTCAGCCACTGCGCCGCCCAGGAACTGATGCTCCTGAGCATGGCGCAGTGACTGATACCTGTGGACGGAGAGCAATGGGTAGCTCGCCGTCCGATCAGAACAGGCCCGGGTTGATGGCGCGCTGTGTTCTACGCGCGCCAAACCAGCAGTCGTCAGCATGGGTCGGGGCCCGTTAGGGCCAGAGCCTACCAGGTTTGCGGATTTGTTCGAAAGAGTCACCGCGGCCCTGGAACGTAAAAGGCACTAAGAGGAGCATGGGTGGGTTTTAGTCAGTAGAAGTCTGACACTCCCTGCCGCTCCACCCAGAGCGGGAGGGGTCATTTGATGATTTCCCATCCAATAAAAAAAAAAAAAAGGTCCCACACCCTGTATGTATTGTTAACCATTACACCCACCAAGTGTGTCACATCACATTATCTTCTACCCTCCATATATCCCTAGCATCAAGGCACAATTGTTCCACTATCCAACTATCATCTCGTATCTAACAACGATACAACACTGTCAGTTTACGGAAGGCGCTCGAAATAATAGGCGTTCAATATGAACAAAATACACGACAATGGCAACGCTATCTTATTGTGACGTGGCGGAGCATACGCGTGATTGGGCCTCGCTCAAATGTAAACATGGGCCACTACTATGGCACTGAATGTGTTAGTTTAGAGTAGTTTTTAGTACCACCAGCAATTTACTCATGGTGTTTCTTGTAACTTGTTTTTAAGTCAAGAGTGAATAGGATTCTTCTTGGCAAGCGTGCTCGATCGTTGACCTCATCGTCGCTTTTGACCAGGCGAGATTGTGGTCGAACGCGAACCTATCAATTAGAAAAAGTATAAAAGACAGAGTTGGAGACTCGCACTTGGCCAGGGCGGGAAAGCCTCGACATAGTTAGGGATCGCCTAGAGACCGAATTCGGTCGATAGGTACACAGTCAATCTCGAACGCGATCATTGATTTTAATCGTGCATCGCGTTCGAGATTGACTGTGGCCTTAGGTCCTATCGACCGAATTCGGTCGGTAGGCGATCGGTAACTATGTCGAGACCCAGTTTTGGTCGGCCCCGGCGACACACCAGTGTGTCGCGAATTAATCGCGAATTTAATGTTTATTTACCTATTACATAAGATTTACTTTATATTAGGGAATTTTCACATGTTGGGCCTGAGTGGTTAATTTTAAGCTATGATGCCAATTAACTAATTATCTTTATTACTCCATTTCCAGGTAAAAGGGTATTGACAAGATGCTGCGTTTGATTTGACTCTTCGTAATAACTTATCTAAGTGCATATCTAGTGTTCACGTGAACTTTGTGTTTTTTCGATGTTAAATACTTTTAGAATCGGTTCTCGAATGCTACTCTATGGTAGGGACTCTGAACATTCAGGTGTATAACACGATAAAGCTTCTGTAAATTTTCTGTACAAGCGTTGTTTTTTGCAACAAAACCGTATTAAAGGGAGCTTAATTAAATGTCCTTCCCTTACTAACAATTCGCCCTTTGTGGGTGGTTATTCTGGAGATGTACAGACACTAAACACGATTAAATATATGTGCATTGCATTATTTCCCCATTTTCTCGTATTGTCTGACTTCTACCTGAAGATTGAACTGAAAGATGAAGATTTATCCCAAAAATATACCTTATAAAATCTTTGAATAAAGTCGCCAAGTGCGATTCTTACGCGAAGAGTTTCGTACCGCATTTCTTGTATGCACCTTATTATTTTTTTGTTATAGCGAGCTGTCTGTCCAACTAGGTAGACAAATGGTTCCGTTGATTACCCTACAACTACCAAAAAAAAAACACTGATACGTCAAATTGATTATGATCACTTCTCTAGGGACTAAATTTTCAAATTTTAGATAACTTTTATGTGCAGCATACATAAATAAAACGATTTGACATACTTTCTACACAAAAGCCACTTTTATTCCTGAAACAAGAGTTAGCTGTCTTTAAAAAATTCTGCCCTTAGTAACATAAAACCAGATAAAATAAACTGTAACTCTTCTAGTATTTACTCAAAGTTATAGACCTTTGAGTGTTGGTAACCTCAGTGTTATAACGATATCTCAGGAATAAACTACTCGTGTAACTGTGTTAAAAGTTTCCTTCGTGATCTTTACGTAACTATTTACGAGTACTACGACCTAGCTACTATTTCTGTTAGAAAAATAAGTAAGAATGCCCCTTACTTAGTAGAGCTCTTACAAGATGCATAATGTGACTTAACAAAATCTGCATTATAATAATATAATAAATTCATTAGGTAATTAACGCCCATTGCATAATAACCAAAAATAATCAAAATAAAAGATCAAATCAAAAATAAAGTCTGACTAATAATATGCTCATAATTAAGTACTTACTTCAAAATATTATAGCGATGAACAGAGCGCTTTCATTAAAATATTGCATAACACTATTAGGAAAAAAACATTGGTTTGATTTGCCTGACATGAAATTAAAAATACTAATTAAAAAAAAAGATTTATTTGATTTTTATCATTTTTTGCTAAACAAATCATAACTTTCCCATCAATATAGACGAGGACTTGGTGTTTTCATTTTAATCAAGAAATAAATAACCTATCATAATCGTAATTTTGAAACCAACCTCTACCACAAATTTAAGCATAAGGAACTAGTTTTCACCAATTCAATATTATGCAAACAAAATAATCTCTGACTGCCCAACCTTTTCCAAACCATGTTGAGAATGGATTCCAATCTAACCGAAAGTAGTTGAATACCTTTCAGACATTTAAACGTGGAGCGACTGCCTATCTAACCTCCACAACCTAGGTCTGAACTGGATACTACGGTATCCCTTGGCAAGACTGGTGTCACGTTTTCTGGCTTCTAACTACCCGTTAATAGGTAGTAACGGGTAGTTAGAAGCCAGAAAACGTGACGTGACTGTCAAAAATGTTCAAATGATAACCGGGAACAACGGGGGAAGCTTAGTGTTTATTTTTTATTTTATTTCAATTACACTATGCACTAACAGTTATAACCAACACTTAATAAATTATTATCATTACCTAAAAAAAACAAATCGTCAACCTAAATTAAAAACAATAAAATCATACGAATAGCATTAGAATACAAATTATACAAAAAAAAAACATTACAATTAAAAATTTAAGATAGAACAACAAATCACAAATAATTTAAATAATTTTCCAATAATTTAGCATTCCTACGCCAAAACAATATACATCGTTTTAGAAATAGACGCACATTGTAGTGTAATACGAGGAGTTGTGGAGTATGTAATAGATGATCACCCATCTATAGACCAACCTCGGCAAGCGTCGCTTACCCTCGAACACCCATGCTGTTAATATTTAGCAATAAGCTCAATGCAAACAAAACAATGCAAAGCCATAATTTATCTCATGAATTTACCTAGATAGCTAATCTTACTACCGTGACGGATTTAACTGAACTTTAATCGTACGTGATCAATTAAACTAGCGAACGTCGGCGAGCATACGTCAGTCAACGTTCAGACGGAGATACATTATGAATTAAATGTCAACCACACGATGCGATATCAAAATTATAATTATTGACGTCGAGTATCTGTTAGGAGACGTCCAGTAGACGTTGTTCTGTTAGCTGGTATTTTCAAATCTAAGATTTTACTGAAAGCTGTAAATTAATTGTGCATTGGTGGGTAGATATGAAATTCTATCCAATAAAATTCTTTAACAAAGGTTCAGAAATATTCCATGATATGGCTTGTGAGAACAAACCATAATACTCGACCATTTTAATTTTGGCCAACACAGTCCACATACAAGCTTTAACAGCCGATGGAAACGATTATTGCATTCCCGATTCTCGACCAAGCCATTGCGACAATCTTCAGACATGAAGGACCAACCAGAGAGAGGGAAAGTACTATTTAACACCAGAAAGCCAATTCTGATACTTAAAAAGTGTTTAAATCAATTTCAAAAACTACTTTTACTTTTACGTACGTTTTATACCGCTCTGTTAAGCATATTCGTAACTTAATTTCCCTAAACTCAATTTGGTAAAGATTTTTTGTATTGCTTAAGAATTGTTAGAAATCTGATATTTTTATGAATATGAGCGTAGATGTTTGAAAGACGGGCAAAAAATAACAATACGTAAAACAATCAAAGCTGTATTCAAAAAGATCAAATCTTAAATTAATGAAACGCAAACATAAAACAGCTCTGTCACCAAGTATAAAACACAAAGAACTCCTTTGTTTCCAGCAAAGTATTATGAACACGCCTTTAGAAGTGATTTTGTGCATACCTGCCGTAGACCACTAGCTCCCGGACTAAGTTTGCACATAACTTAATATACTACGCGCGTGTTCCGGAACTATAAGATACATTGTATACTTTTAATAATGCCACGAAATAGAATAAAGTATAAATTGTAAGTTTTTGGCCATTAAAATGTATTGTTTAATACAACAGTTTGTAGTGTTAATGTTTTCAACTAAGTAATGGTTTCATCTTGCGCCATTTATGCCGTGCAATACTGTTTATTATTAACAAAATTATAACCATGCAATCCCATAGTATAAAACTAAAATATGGATTGAATGAAACTTCATTGTTCACATCGACATCATTATTTCTGTGGAAAGACCAATCCTTTGCTTCTTGCATTCAGCAAACTCCCGTGGCTCTGACTAGGTGATCGGCCCATCTTATGCGAAGTCTTTCAACGCTCCGAGTCTTTCGGTACGCAGTGGTTGATAAATGATAAATGTCACATAACCAGAGGGCTGGCCTTTTCTTTGGCCAACGAATCAACATTGCGATTAAACGTGGCATTGCGGCCAGTGTTTCCCGTTGACAGCAAATTGGATGAATTTTTCGATGCCCTAGATGATTTTTTCCCTTCTCCTTTTTATACCGCTTGTACATTGCATAAATATTTTCTACTAGCTTGTATAAAGTTATGAAGACCTGATAAAGAACCGGTAAAAGTCTTCTTTTACTAAGGTACTTTTTTCAAACCTTTCTATCGATCTAAATATCAGCGTAACATAATCTCGCAACCCAAACAAAACGATTCCCAAGAAACATCAGAAACGTAATCTTTGATCTAACCCTTTAATATCTACCTTCGAACGAGTTTGTATGTATTTGAAAAATATCAATTTGTTGACTAACAGGAGACGGTTAGATCCTCGGTAAACGTGACCGCAATACTAAGGAATACAGAACAGATTTTGAAGAAAGAAAACGGGTTCAACGCGACATTGATAGGGTTAGAGTGTGCGGAAAACTACGTGAATTATTTATCATATTTATTTAGGTGGAGTTTTCTTTGTAGGGGGATTTTTTTGTACACGCAAACATAATTCGAGGAATAAATCTATCTACATAGCGACTATGAACTGGCAACCAGTCATTTCTTACTTTTTTTGATCATTTCACTTTTTAATACTATTTCATACTCCACAGCGTTGCAAGAAATCCCATCTAGAAACGTTTAAATTTGGCACCATTGTACTATCTTCGACGCGCAGTGAATGTGAAATTTTTATTAGAAGGAAGCATAATTAGGTATTAAAACATTCGTGTGATGCTATTATCACACTCGTGTTTTAATAACCCTTTTTATATGGTCGTTGCATAAACTACTATTAAAAACTACGTACTTATTTTTATAAAATTAATCAGATGCTTTAGAAATGGCTCCAAACAATTTTTTTCTTCATCCTGTAAAGTTTTCAAAATTGAGATAGTACCAGTTGCCAGGTCACAGTCGACGACTGATTGTACCTATGTTTCCCACAGCCACATCCATCAAACTGCTTAGACTTTTTCCTAAGTAAGTTGGTGTCGGTTCCAGTCTTACCAGACGCAGCTGAATACTGGTATTTTACATGAAACAACTGCTAATCTAACCTCCACTACCCAGTAACTGGGTAAAACGACACCTTTTAGCTAGACTGGTGTCGGGTTTTTCGGCTCCTGCCTGCCCATAACGACTGATAAAGATGTTCATAATGACAGTCACATAGATCACCCAAGGATCACTAGAAAGACCTCATCATCATCATCATCATATCAGCTGAAAGACGTCCAAAAGGGGGGGGGGGAGCCATAATCACCATGCTTGGCAGGCGGGTTGGCGATCGCAGTGTAGCTCTAGCAATTTACCTACAGAGAATGCTGCTGCCTATTCTCTGGTGAGTCCCTTAGTCGCCTCTTACGACACCCACGAGAAGTGATGGGATGGTGCTATTCTTTTACGTCCGACACCATACGGAACTAGAAGACCTGACAGGTGACATTCACTTAAAATTTACGAAAACTGGAACGCTTTATGGCAATGAGGATTTTTAGGAATGGACGACACCAATAATAATTGGCGCCACTTGATCGAGAGTTATTATACTTTAGAATGTGACTTAAGAGTATGGGATTACGAAAACATGACGTTGACGTCAATCATTTACATAATGTCAAAAAACATAAGCGTTTGACAGGAGCTTGGACCTAACGCCTCAATGCTGCCACTTTTCTGTCAACGGCAGCGTGGCGAAGGCGATTATCAATACGTCAAAAATGTATGGGATTGACAGAATAGATGCTATCGAAATGTCACATGATCAAATTCCTACATTTTGACGGTCGCATTTGCTAATTGAATTGCACATTGTCTAGGGCCTCTGGTGTACGTTATTTCAGAAAACTCTGATTACATAATATCGCAAATGTATGCTACGCTGAGTTTTCCTGTAGCTAACTTGTCTTAAAATTACGAACTAAGAACTAAAGTAACAGCTCACAACCATTGAGATAAGACCCAACAGATTAGACAGTTTAGACACGCCTAATTAAGCGTAAAATACCACAGTCTTAAAATACCCAGCTCATTCTCAAGCTATAATGATAAGTGCTTTATTTCCTCACGGGTTTCTCATACAAACTGGTACTTAAGTAATTATTTTTGGAAAACTGATTTCAATTAACTTAATTCACAAGGTAGGAAGAAGTCAGTTGTGAAATTTTTCGAAAAGGGTTAAGAAAGAAACAGAGTGTTTTTTTACTTTCTAACTTTTATTTCTCTATACTAGTAGGTTAAGTTTTTTCGATAAAGTTCCTGAATCATCTTTTTAGACCCAGGTATCTTGAGCATGTGTATTACGATTAATTGAATGAAACACCGCGAGGAGTAAACGCTCTTAACTAGGTATCCTAGACCAACTTGCCATAAAATAAACAATAACACTTTTGGGTTAATGTTCCCCACGTTGGAGTAGGTAACTGCTGGGATTTTCCACTTGAATAAATATACCTTGTTACATTTATGTGTTTGGCGTGTACTATGTAAGTTTATAATGAAGCCCTATGTAGTATTCCAAATTTTTTTTTAAATTTTAAATTCAAATATTTATGGTTATTGTAATTTATCAATCAATTTACTTTATTTTATTCTTTTTTTATTTTATTAATGTAATGTAGTGTACATTTCTTGGCTGGTGTGCTGGGTTAAATTACTGGTTTTTTTTGTGACACATCATCATCATCATCATCATATCAGCCGAAAGACGTCCACTGCTGGACATAGGCCTCCCCCAAGCGTCGCCACAACAACCGGTCCTGTGCGTCTCGCATCCATCGGTTACCCGCGACCCTCACCAGGTCATCGGTCCACCTTGTGGGAGGCCTTCCAACGCTGCGTCTTCCGGTACGCGGTCGCCACTCCAAAACTTTTCGGCCCCATCGACCATCTGTTCTGCGAGCAATGTGCCCTGCCCACTGCCACTTCAATTTGGCGATCCTTCGGGCTATGTCGGTAACCTTGGTTCTCTTGCGGAGATCCTCATTCCTGATTCGATCACGCAAGGAAACTCCGAGCATTGCCCTCTCCATTGCCCTTTGGGTGACTTTAAGCCTTCTGATGAGGCCCATTGTGAGCGACCACGTTTCGAGTCCATAGGTCATCACTGGCAACACGCACTGGTCATAGACTTTCGTCTTGAGACACTGTGGTATGTGAGACGAGAAGATACCGCGCAACTTCCCGAACGCCGCCCAGCCGAGTCGGATTCGACGGTTGACCTCCTTCTCGAAGTTAGCCCTACCTAGCTGGATCGTTTGTCCCAGGTAGACGTACTCATCAACAACTTCGAGTGCAGAGCCTCCAATCTTGATAGGAGTGGGTGCTACATGGGTATTTACCATGACCTTGGTTTTGTCCATGTTCATTTTAAGACCCACTCTTTCGGAAGCTCTACTGAGGTCATCGAGCATTGTACTGAGGTCCTCCGTGGTCTCAGCCATGACGACTATATCGTCGGCAAATCGAAGATGAGTGATGTACTCGCCATTTACATTGATGCCTAGCCTTTTCCAGTCCAAAACCTTGAAGACGTCCTCCATTGCGGCCGTGAACAGTTTCGGAGAAATTACGTCTCCCTGCCTCACACCCCGCTGCAGGAGGATAGGTTCTGATGTCTGATCCTGAAGTCGGACTGACATGGTGGCGTTTTCATACAAACACTTCAGCACCTCGATGTACCGATAGTCGATCTGGCACCGTTGGAGAGACTGCAGCACAGCCCAAGTCTCGATCGAGTCGAAGGCTTTCTCGTAGTCCACAAACGCTAAGCAGAGGGGCAGATTATACTCTTCGGTCTTCTGTATAACCTGCCGCAGCGTGTGCATGTGGTCTACGGTGTTGAAGCCTTTTCGGAATCCGGCTTGTTCGGGAGGCTGGAAGTCGTCAAACCTGCGTGCGAGACGGTTTGTGATGACTCTGGAAAACAGCTTGTAGATATGACTCAGAAGTGAGATGGGCCTGTAGTTCTTAAGCAGGGCATTGTCGCCCTTTTTAAAGAAGAGTACCACCACACCTCTGCTCCACGCTTGTGGCGTTTTCCCCTCGAGTATGACGGAATCGAACAGTTTCTGAAGGGCCTTAAGGACTGGTTTTCCACCCGCCTTCAGGAGTTCGGCCGTAATTCCGTCCTCACCCGACGCCTTGTTGTTTTTAAGCTGCTTCAGAGCCATCCTAATCTCATACAGGCTGACGTCCGGGATGTCTTCGGTATAATGCCGGGTCAATCTAGCTCTTGGGTCGTTCGCTAGATTTGCTGCGGGTTTGGTCATTGACGTGTAAAACTGTCCATAGAATGTCTCGATCTCCCTCAGAAGCTCCGATTTGGCGGATATGGTTCTGCCATCGTCGGTCTTCAGTTTTGTGAGCTGGCTTTGCCCAATAGACAAATCCCTTGCAAAGACCTTGGAGCCCTTATTCCGCTCTATCGCGTCTTTAATCGTTTCAGTATTAAAGCGGCGGAGGTCGCTTTTCAAGGACTTGGAGATCCGTCTATTGAGCTGCCGGTACTTGCACGCATCGTCTGAAGACTGCAGAATCATCTCCCGCCTCTCCTTCATGAGCTTGAGAGTTGGATCAGAGAGCCTCTTGGTCTTATCTGTACGGCGAGTCTTGAAGAACTTAGACCCGACCGTATGAACAGTTTCCACGAACCCATCGTTGTATTCGTCCACGGAGCTCCCTAGGCACTCGAAACGATTTTGAAGTTCGAGCTGAAAGCTTTCGGAGTTTTGGATCTGGATCTGTGCTGGACGGAGCGTAGACTTCATCAGTCGAGACCTTTCCAGCTTGATAAATATCAAGCTGGAAAGGTCTCGACTGATGAAGTAAGAGGCACATTGAATCTAAATAGATTCAATGTGCCTCTTACCATGCGGTGATCACTTCCGGTTTTCACCGCGTTGATCACGGAGACATCATTGAATATGTGCTTCTTCGTCGACATGATGAAGTCAATCTCATTTTTAGTTGCACCGTCGGGGCTCTGCCAGGTCCACTTCCTGTGCTCACGTTTTCTGAAGAAGGAGTTCATCATATAGAGGCCCTCCTTCTCCATAAAACTGGCCAGTAGGTGTCCCCGGTGGTTCCGACGTCCATATCCAAATTGCCCCACTTGCAGCTCGTCACCGTCACGTTTGCCCAGTTTCGCGTTAAAGTCCCCCATGACCACGGTGAAATGAGTTTTATGACCATGCATGGCTCTGGATATATCCTCATACATGGTCTCTATTTCGTCGTCGGGGTGTGTTGAGGTTGGGGCGTAAACCTGTACGACCTTCAACGAATATCTTGACGATATTCTGAGTATAAGGTACGCCACCCTGGTTGACACACTCTCGATCCTCACCACATTGGACACGAGGGACCTGTGGACGAAAAACCCGACACCACCCTGGGACTTCTGGTCACCCTCCCGAAAATAGAACAGGTTGCCGGATTTGAGAATTGTCGTGTCCTCCCCCTCTCTTCGGACTTCAGACAATCCCACAACACTCCATCGCAACCTGCTCAATTCCTCCTCAAGTTCGGTGATCTTCTCGTCGGTCCGGAGTGTTCTCGTGTTTAATGTTGCCAGGTCCAGTCGTCGGTGTTTTTTACGGTAGCCGTATCCACTCCGGGGATTCTTAGCACCCCTTGCATCGTCATAACCTTGACCGCTACCGGAGTCAAGGGTAGACGCGCTGCCGGGCACTAGGGGCCATTTTTTTGTTGTGCTCTTCATTTGGGGGGGTTTGCCCTAATCGCCACGCTTGGCAGGCGGGTTGTCGATCGCAGTATAGCTGTTGCAATGTACCGAAAGAATGCTGCTGCCCATTCTCTGGTGAGTCCCTTAGTCGCCTCATACGACACCCACAGGAAGCGATGGGATGGTGCTATTCTTTTGCGCCCCGGCACCATACGGGCGACACATATGTATACTTAATGTTGTGACACATATGTATACTTAATGTTGTACATAGTGTTATTACTAAATAATACATTGTTTCATTACGTGCTGCCTTGCTGGGCATACAAATATATATTTATTTATTTAACACTTTACGCACACAAATGAACAGAAGCGGACTTCATGCCGTAGGCATTCTTTATCAGTCAACCTTTGAGTGACCACAGAACAAGGAATTTTCTGTTTGAAAGAGTAACTATGCTCGCCTGAAAATATTACTAGGTGTAAATTGACTGAGGCTATGCTTTATACATTAAGTATGTCAGTTTATAGAGCATAAAATGGATAACCACTTCTACAACAGGTAATTGTATTACGAACCCCTTTATGTGCGGAAGCAGTTCTTTCACTCGCCACATGTCCCTAGGTAAACGATCTTACAAGCAAACGTTCTTCGGCCAAAGTTCTTCGAGCAATCGTGACTCATTGATCAAACAGAATTTAATGACAATATTAGAAACAAATAAACAGGCTGTAAGTAGCGTAAAGTTTTAGGTAATTTTGACTGCTTATTATAATATCAAACGTTTATTAAATCAACATACGAAACCTAAATAAGGATGTCCCGGTTTCGAACTCAGGGTTGGGAAAAGTGAGTTTGTATTTTCCTTCTGGGCCGGTAAATAGTTGTTGTCATAGGTGGAACATTAGCAAGATTTTACGAGAATTCTGTATAAATCTTAGCTTTTTTTTATGGATGGGAAATCATCAAATGACTTCTGCCGCTCTGGGCGATGCGGGAGGGAGTGTCAGACTCTAACTGACTAAAACCCATCCGTGCTCCCTTTGCTTTCCAGGGCCACGGTAACTCTTTCGAACAAAATCCGCAACCCTGGCAAATCTTAGCTGTATTTATTAAATAAACTTCTCGTTACAAGACATGTATTCACGTTACCCTAACCCAGCTATTAGAAAATAAATATCCCGAATAAAACATATTACGCTGGAAAAACAAGACCATTATCTTTCCACGGACGCGTTTTCTGTTATCCGATATACTTCCCTCGTCGCTTATTCCCTGGTACCTAATACGCCATCGTTTATCCCATTGGGGAGTAATTGCCTAATTAAATATCTAATTTTGGATAGTTTTACGGCTTCCGATGACTCGCTCGTTGAAGGAGAAAATTTGGAAAATTGGGTGGGAAATCTGAGGAGATCGAAAAGTGGAAAGTATGCTTGGTTTTATTCCTTAGGAATAGTAGGTTTTGTTTAGTAGACGTAGAAAATTGTGTGGGTGAGAAAAATGTTGGATAATTGCTAATAGTTTCTTTCAGGACGAGTAAATTGACGGCTTGAAAGTTTTTTGAGGATCGAGCATGTTTCTTGATAATGTTTACTATTATCCTATTATGTTGGTTAGATTAATAACAATCATTTAATTAAGAAATAGTTTTTTTTTAATTAAACGTACTTGTTATTAGATGGATAAAATAATCATCTTGTGAAACTTTTACACCTACTCCATCGAATTTTGTCTTTAAAATTTTACAAGAGCAACTTGTTTTATATTTTAATTTATTTATTTATCAATTTTAAAACTAGTTACAACTAATACATAAAACTTAAAGATACTAAATACAAACTAGTAGAAAATATAAAAGCGGAGTAAAAAGGGGAGGGGAAAAACTCGTAGTACGTAAATTCGTCCACTTCACTGTCAAAGGGAAAAGTGCCCAGAACACTGGCCGCATTGCCACGTTGAATGGCAATGCTGATTCGTTGGCCAAAGAAAAGGCCAGCCCTGTGGTCACGTGAAGAGTCGACTAACTGCTTGCTGACTTCACGAAAAACTCGATGAGCACTCGGACCCGGCCCTAGTGTTTCTTGTTTAATGTTTTCAAAATATTTGATGTTTACTTCAAAACTGCACAAATTGTTACGTTATCTGTAGCAGAAACTATTCTCATTCAGGGATACCAACGCGACGGTGCCATACATAGTCCTCTTGAAAACGTTAACTTTTAACGATATAAACTTTGTAGTCAAGGTTAGGTTCCAAGCGAGTTGCACTGCGATTACCTTGTTCAAGTTTTGGACAAACAAACAGACTCTACATAGATTTGTTTACCTACAAATTGCTATGTAGATGTGAATTCAGTGTGAAGCCTCACAGGAAGATTAATGGAAATACAGAATGACTTTTATTTAATTGGTATTATTGTAATCCTCAAGTTCAATGAAAACTGTAAGCGTGAAAATAAAATCAGCAGTCCGTACTATTTACCTGCAAATTCCATCATTATCCGCTGTGAGAGAGTGACGAAACTACAGGAGGAGTGGTACTTTTTTTTTCAAAACGGTTTTGTATAATGTATTTATAAAAACCACTACCACTACAAAGTACAAAATAACTTTTTGCGATTTCAGTGTTGGTCCGATAGTAAAAGTTGTTCATAATTATGAGTACAAGGACCCACCCCTTTTCAAGTATTGCGTTTATTCTCTTACATATTTTACGAAAATATGCCAAAACATAGGTACATTCAAAAAAATATAAATTTAGACAGTTTACGCTGTGGATTTGGTCGTCCATTTAATCCTAGTGTTATGAATTTTAATGCACATAAAATGTATAAGCTGTGACAATAAAACATAACAAAGATGTTTACGTGTGTAATAAACTCCAAAACAATGTATGATACAAGAGTAATCTAATTATTTTCGTCTTAATATTTTACTTTAGGAATGAAAATGCGTATACCTAAATGGCTGGTTTGGTGAGGGCAAGAGTTCGTGCTAATAAAAATTAAGAATCAACAGAAAAAATGCCGTCTTGAATTAATAAGATGTCTAACGCCTACTTTTTTTTTTGATTTTTGAGGATGGCAAATCATCAAATGACTTCTTCCGCTCTGGGTGGAACGGAAGAGAGTGTAAGACTACTGACTAAAGCTCATCCGTATTCCTTCTATTGCCCTTTGCGTTCCAGGGCCGCGGTGACTCTTTCGAACATATTCCGCAACCCTGGCTCTGGCCCTAGCGGGCCCAGCCCTTTTTGCTGACTGCGCTTTCTGGCGCGCGTGAACACAACGCGCCATCGACTCGGTCCTGTTCTGATCGAACGGCGAGCTACCCATTGCTTGCCGTCCGCAGGCATCAATCACTGCACCATGCTCAGGAGCATCAGTTTCCGAGCGGCGCAGTGGCTGATGTTCTAATGGAGGAGGTGAAATGGGGCCGTTATTGGCACTCTATTTCAGCCGCCTGATTCTTAACTCTTACCTAATACTTATGTTAGAACATTTTTTTGTTAGCCTATATTGTCCTACTGCTGAGCAAAGGCCACCCCCATATTTTTCCAGGTTACTTTTCGGGTTCCTTCTCCGGACAAATCGTCACGTCAGCGTTTTTTTAGGCCTCGGTTGCGACGTCCGTCTTCAGGCACCAAGTGCAAGCGTGATAAAACATAGTATAGCATCAAAATTATTATAAGAATGTATTTGTAAACTCGTCGGTATTTAAATACATTCTTTATTTTCGGACAACAATGATCCATCGTGTTAGTAAACAATGATTGTTGAGTAAATCAATGTATGTATGTGTGAAAGAGTGAAGTAAGTACGTATGCATGTGTGTGTCGCCATAATATCCATTAGAAATAGTCACTTAACCAGTCGCAAATAAATCAGCATAGTGCAAACACGTATTTTTATTAACAAGAATTCCCACAAGCGAAACTGAACCTTAAACCTACCACATTTTGGTCGACATCGAGCCGGACATCTGATCGACTTACGACGTTTAATGCACTGAGCGCAATACAAAAGGACGGGTCGAGCGGCGAGCGACGAACAATAGAAGGAATTTGTCATAAGAAATATAAGTACATTTTAAACCTCATTAGTGAACAGTGAATGTGATCAAAACAAGATATTAGAACTAAAAATATACGAAGAAACGTTTCGTTTTATCACGAATTGAAGGTTTATTACAACAAATTATGGCAAATACAGTGGAACAATTATTAAATGTGTTAGAAGATACGGCTATGTTGCTAGAAAAAACTCATTTAAACCTTAAGAAATGTCCGAAACAACGTTTAACAAAAGGATACATAGAAACACGCATTAAAAACATTGAAGAATATTGGTCTACATACAAAGGTGCCTACATAGAACTAGTAAAATGTGTTCCAAAAGCGAATCGACAAGACATTCCATATTTCGTGAAGGAAGAATACTTTGTTCAGGAAGATTTGTATACTTGTTTACTAGCCGATCTTAATGATTTATTGTGTTCATACAACAAGTCACCTGTTTCTATGCAAGCTGACCATAACATTAGTGGTTCTATGGAAGTGCAAGTGAAGTTACCAAGGATTCAACTTCCTACCTTCTCAGGTATTTATGATGAGTGGCCTGCTTATCAAGATCTATATATGTCATTAGTGCACAACAATCCAACATTAAGTAAAGTACAAAAGTTGCACTATTTAAAAAGCAGTCTTACGGGAGAAGCCCTGTCGCTAGTGAAGCACGTGCAAGTTACAGAGGTTAACTATGACGGCGCGTTGAGTATGCTGAAGGCGCGTTTCGGTAACAAGCGCATTATTGTCAACTCAATATTGAAAAGATTGTTTGCACAAAAGAAGATACCTACTCAAACTGCAAATAACATTAAATCAATATTAGATACGACTACTGAATGTCTGAACGCACTGATAAACCTGAAACTGACAACCAGCTCATGGGATACGCTCACCCACTCACTCATTGTATTTTTAATCGTCCAAAAATTGGACCCAGAGACGCATCGAGAATGGGAAGAAATTGCTTACGATGAAAACGACGACGAGTTACCTAAATGGGATGCATTGCACAAGTTCTTACAATCAAAGTTCCGCACGCTCGAGCTTATCTCGCCTGCAAGCAGAGAAAGGCCTACTCCTAAGGGAAAAGAATACGCTGTTCACGTGTCCACATCAAATACCACCTCTTCAAAACCAAGAAGCTGCGCTATGTGCGAAAAGGACCACACATTATGTCATTGTGAGGAGTTCATAAAACTTAATCCAGCAGAGAGGTGTGAGTACCTGAAACAACACAACCTATGCTACAATTGTCTGGCCCCAGGACACTCCGCTTATAGATGTCGCCTGAAGGTGTCCTGCCGAAAATGTCACAAACGTCATCACACGCTCACGCATCAATCCACGCCGATGACGTCACCAAATCAACCAGACAACAAGAAACAACAAAACAATGAAGTTGAAACTAACCAAGATTCTGCAAAATCAGCCGAAACCAACGTTACACTTTCATCGCATGTCGCTGCTAATTTGTCCACTGCATTACTGGCCACAGCCCTTGTACCAGTAAAAAACCATGACTCGGGACAAGTGACAGTGCTCCGTGCTTTGATTGACCACGGCTCTCAAGCAACGTTCATGAGTGAAAGAGCGGCCCAGCTGTTACGATTGAGGAGAACGCTTGTCAATGGCACCATCACTGGAGTCGGCTCAACCAAAACCAACGTTAAACATGCTGCAGAATTTGAACTGCTATCCAGGCACGACGCTTGTTTCAACCTTAAAGTCAAGACGTACATCATGTCTACGCGACTCACTACCACATTACCGTCACAAACCATCTCCACCAACACCTGGCCACATCTGCAAGGACTAGCTCTGGCGGATCCGAGCTTCAATAAATCAGGACGAGTAGATTTATTACTGGGTGTTGACGTGTGTGCCCAAATCATGAAGGGTGAAGTTATCAAGGGCCCCCCAGGAACACCATGTGCGCAAAACACCACCTTGGGTTGGATCCTATTTGGAAACGTGGAACACAAACTACCTGGAGATGAAATTATCGTCATGCACCTCAATCTTGATCTAAATGATCTGCTGAAGCAAATGTGGGAACAAGACACATATTATAACAAACGACAACCCACAGCTGAGGAACGAAAGTGCGAGGAAATCTATGAGAGCACGACCACAAGAAACAAGGACGGACGGTATATTGTAACATTGCCAAGGAAATCTAACATGCTATTATCAACCCATGGAGATACGAGACCAATAGCTTTAAAGAGATTATATCAATTAGAACAAAGATTTAAGAATAACCCAAAACTTAAAAGCGACTATGCTACAGTCATGAAAGATTACGAATTAAATTACATGGAAAAGGTACCGGAACAAGAAATATCCTATCCCTCTGTGTACTTACCTCACCACGCGGTAATAAAAGAAGACAAAGAGACATCCAAATTAAGAACTGTTTTTAACGCATCTCAAAGAGGAAGCAACAATGTATCTCTCAATGATGAACTGATGGTAGGACCACAGTTACAAGATGACATGAGAAGTCTAATCATGCGATGGCGGATGAAGAAGGTTTGCTTCGTGGCTGACATCCAAAAAATGTATCTTCAAATTATCGTTAAAGAAGAAGACCGAGACCTACAACGAATTCTATGGAGAAATGATAATCAAGAACCTGTCCAAGACTACCGTCTTACCAGAGTCACGTTCGGAACTGCTTCTGCTCCTTACTTGGCAGTAAGGACCTTGCATCAAGTAGCCCAAGACGAAGGACGAAACTATCCTGAAGCAGCGGAAATAATAAGACGCGACTACTTCATGGATGACATGATGTCGGGTAAAGACAACGTAACAGATGCATTAAAAGTGGCCAAAGAAATAGACACCATACTTCTGAAGGGCGGGTTCAAACTGAAAAAGTGGTGTTCAAACGATGCTGACTTTCTAAAAGAATTTGAAGAAACTGAAAGAAGCTCTCACGTAAAACTAAATATTACATTAGACGGAATTACACGAGCCTTAGGACTACACTGGAACATGGGCAATGATCGATTTCAATACAGTCCAAACTTACCCGCTACGTCAAAGCTTACTACGAAAAGAACAATTCTGGCGGACCTACAGAGATTGTTTGATCCACTAGGCTGGCTGTCACCTTCTATTTTGCCAGCAAAACTTCTCATTCAACGATTATGGCTGCAAGGAGTAACATGGGATGAAGAAGTAGACGAAAACATTGCCGCAGAATGGAATAACCTACGAGAATCAATTAATCTTTACTTACCTGATATTGAGATAGACAGATGGCTTCATACTTCTGAAACTACCATGAAGAACACCAGCATCCACGGCTTCTGTGACGCCTCAGCGAAAGCTTACGCTGCAGTAGCTTACCTAAGAGTACGAACATCCAAGGGTGAAGTAAAGACCTCCATCATTGCCGCTAAAACGAAGGTAGCCCCTACTAAGCCCCAATCCTTACCTCGACTAGAACTCAGTGGAGCTGTACTGCTTGCTGGACTCTTGAAGCATATAAGGGAAGCAATGAATATACCAACCAGTCAGATATTCGCCTGGACCGATTCAACAATAGTACTTTCCTGGCTTTTCGGTGATCCTGCAAGATGGAACACATACGTTAGAAACAGGGTAGTTGAAATACTGGATAACATTGGCAATCATAATTGGTATCATGTCAAATCACCAGAAAATCCAGCTGACACTGCTTCGCGGGGAAAATCCTTGCTAGACCTTAAGGACGATGAACTGTGGTGGAAGGGTCCTGAGTGGCTGACAGAAGGAGAAATCCAATACAGCAGACCAGACGCGATGATGACGGACCTGGAAAGAAAAGAAACAATACAAGTTAGCCTAACAATTGATAATGAAAAGGGTATATCCACAAAATTTGAAAATTGTGATACATTACAAGAACTGCTTAAAGTAATAGTGTACTGCAAAGGATTTTTAAAGGGAAGAAAAATAGAAAATAAAGACTTACCTATGAACACGGAGGAACTGGATGACGCGTTGAAAACTTGCTTGAGAATAGCACAAAGAGATAGCTTCGAAGAAGAAATTCACCACCTGAAATCAAACTTACCAATTAAAAGAAAGAGTAAACTAAACAATTTAAAACCTTACCTGGATGAGAATGGCCTCCTCAGGGTGGGCGGAAGACTGCGTCACTCTGACCTAAATGAAGATAGCAAACATCCGATTATTCTTGATCGTGACCACAACCTTACCACTCTCCTCGTCACCGACGCACACCGGCAAACGCTGCATGGCGGAGTCCAAGTAATGCTCTGTTTCCTACGAACTAGATACTGGATCCTGAAAGCAAGGACATTAGTTAAATCGAAGATCAAAAAATGTCTCATTTGTGCGAAACTAAACGCTACGGCAAGGCCACAGCAAATGGGAGACCTACCTCGAGTTCGAGTGACACCTGCAAAACCTTTCTGGAACACGGGCGTTGACTTCGCGGGCCCGCATCATGTCTTGATTTCTAGAGGCAGGGGAGCAAGAACGAACAAGGCATACGTCGCTGTCTTTGTTTGTATGTCGACAAAGGCGATTCACCTGGAATTAGTGGGAGATCTCACGTCAGAAGCCTTCATCGCAGCCTTCCGAAGATTTGTAGCAAGGCGAGGAAGATGCGCTGAGATATGGAGCGACCAAGGGCGCAACTTCGTTGGGGCTAACAGGCAACTGGTAGCAGATTGGACTGAGGCTAAATTACAATTCGATGGTCCAATCGCCGAGAAGTTAGCCATCGAGGGAACAAAGTGGCATTTTATCCCAGCCTACAGCCCACACATGGGTGGACTCTGGGAAGCTGGGGTGAAAGCGATGAAACACCACTTAAAACGGATCATGACTAGACATATGACCTACGAAGAATTGAGCACCTTGTTATGTCAAGTTGAGGCTTGCCTCAACTCACGGCCTCTAACCATATTGGATGACACGGACAACGATCACCTGCAACCACTGACCCCCGGTCATTTCCTTATTGGTGAAACACCCATCACTGTGCCGACACCAGACCTCCAAGATATCCCAATGAGCCATTTATCGAGATGGCAGCATCAACAAAAGTTATTGACTGACTTCTGGCACAGATGGCAGCAAGAATACCTGTCAAGAATGCAACAACGTTCAAAATGGCACCACCAGGTCAGGGAGCTTGACCTAGGACACATTGTCCTAATCAAATCTGATAATTTACCTCCGGGTAAATGGTTGATGGGACGCATTGTTGACAAACACCCGGGTACTGATGGTGTGACGCGTGTGTACTCTGTGAAAAGTGGTGATAGTGTAGTGCAGAGGTCATTTAATAAGTTATGTTATTTACCAATAGATATTGATACTTGAATTTGTATGTTAGTTCAAACCAGGAAATGTAAGATTACTTAACTGATTAATTTAATTAAGTTTATGAGACATTGTGAAAGGGCTATAGACCCTTTGGTGGGCGGTATGTTGAGTAAATCAATGTATGTATGTGTGAAAGAGTGAAGTAAGTACGTATGCATGTGTGTGTCGCCATAATATCCATTAGAAATAGTCACTTAACCAGTCGCAAATAAATCAGCATAGTGCAAACACGTATTTTTATTAACAAGAATTCCCACAAGCGAAACTGAACCTTAAACCTACCACAATGATAGAACTTATTATTAGTGTTAGTAGGTAATTAAAATATAACAGAAAAAAGAAGACATTACTATTGTGAAAAGGACATTCACAAACTAATAATTAGTGATTGTCCTCCTCACAAAACTTTTAATAATCGGAGAGTAATCGGAAGAAGGAAAATAATCGATACTCTCGGCCATAGTTTTCAGAATGCTGTTGCCACTCGCCCGCATTCTTGACATCAGCGACGCGGTTTTCTTGCGAATGACGGCGTGGAAGCCGTCAGTTCGATTTTGCGCAAACATAGTTGAAGCACTGCACCACCGTAGTAGTCCCAATGGCATTCTAAAAATATTATTGTATAGAACGCGAAGGTTATCCAGCGTTCTTTTGGTATAGTCAACCCAAGGACTCCCCGTGTAGAAGCACTAGCAGTATGCCTTAAAAGTGATATTTTTACTAGCTTGCTACACCGAGCAAATCTTCGGGCCAACATATTACCTCGGGCCGCCAATCCCCTACGCTCCCTTTCAATGTCAACATTGTTCTTAAGGTCGTCAGTGAGAAAATGCCCTAGATATTTGAATTTTTTCACTCTTTTGACGTTCAAGCCGTTTAGGGTAATGTCAGGTACAGCACCTGGGCATTTACCCTAAACGGCTTGAACGTCAAAAGAGTGACAAAAACAAAATATCTAGACCAATTTTACACGGGTAACTAAATTATTTGTTCCAAGGTTTGGAGGTTTTACGCAATTCCTGGAAGCTTTCTTATCTAACTACAAAAACGTCGCTAATATACAGGGTTATTTGTAAAACACCAGCAACCTGGGGGGGGGGGTGAAAGTACTCATCATTATAAACAACTTTTACTATGGGACCAACTCTGAAATATCAAAAACGAAATCAGCTGTTTCATACAAAATGCAATAGTCACCAAATGAAAATGTATGAAATAGCAGATTTCGTTTTTGATATTTCAGAGTTGGTCTCATAGTAAAAGTTGTTTATAATGATGAGTACTTTCACCCACTGAAAGGTTGTTGGTGTTTTACAAATAACCCTGTATAGCTACAATATTGCTGAGTGTTCAAACACCCAATTTTAAGAAATCACAAATGAATTAAAATCTATAATTACAACAATTCAAATTAAATTTATCTATATTCATAAGAAATAGTTTGAGCTACAACTCGTAAACCAAAAGAAAACGTAAAATCCTCAAAAGCATATTTTTCAGTCAATAAACCATACGTCTTAATAACGTAAACCGATCCGCGTCGAAGTGACACACGGATGATCATTATGCTGAAATTTCGATGCCTTACGTGATCGTTCAGCGACTGAAAACGTGCAAGCATTCAGGGCTTACCCCACCGTGTCAGCCTGCTCCTCGCAGATAAGTCACGTTTTCATTACACTAACTTTGGATTAACCAACATACGTTGTATAGACGTACCAACGAGTAGGCTATATGACTACTTGAGTCTTTAAGCGTCTTAATGACGTGTCGTTATTAATCTTTTTGTTTGATTAATTTTGGAAATAATTGTATAAATATTTTTTCTTCGGATGTATGTATAAGCTGTGTAAATGTAGGCTATTTGATAACTATGATAGGGACCGAATAACCTTGCAATAAAGTGCATTGACCTTTCCCTAATAAACCTTCGTCGATACCCGAACAATTAATTATTAACCGTTTTTCATTATTAGAAATCGTTAAAGGATCACGATAGATGTCGATTCAGGACAGTTTTATTTCTTTATTTCTGTTTTTGATATTAAGAAAGTCAAAATGTAAATGGGTCAATGACCGTTATTGCACATTTAGCTGGTGTTTACCATAGAGTCGTAAATGACTGATTGTTATTAACCTTTTTAGTGGGTTTCATGCGGGTAGGTTAATTAAATTTTGGGACAAAATTGCGTTAAAATAAATAAAAGGATCATAGATTATTCAAAATTATTTTAAAGTCGCGTAAATGTATAAAATGCAGCAAAGTTATTGGAATAGTCACGAATCAACTTTACTATAAGAATATTTATAGGCTATAGCAAAATAATTCTGATCAGCCAATTATATTAAAAGCTTTTTTTTTTTTTTTTTCTCTTTATTTGTTTTAGGAACTTTTAACAATATGTTACGCTAGTTCCATCATAAACTAATATAATTACAACAACCTTACAAATTAACCAATGAATACACCAATGCAGCCTCTGGCGACATTGGTTTTGCTAAGATCATATTAAATATACCTACATCTAACTTATTTATATTTAGTTCACTAACTAACGCACTTCTTTCAAGCCCATTCCTGACACACTCCACCAAGAGGTTTATATTAAAAGCTCACGTCAATATTTCATGCCCTGTATGATATACTGCCGTTCGCTGCAATATTTAGCCCTGAAATTACAATTATATAAAACTAAATTATCCTAATTTATTTGTCGCAGCCAATTAGCCAGTGACGTAAGTGACATGGGAAAGTCATTAAACGATATTGAACAAAAGACGTCACTTAGGTCGCTGAAAAATCGGCGCATTTAAATGAAAAGCTAGGCCACCTATGAAACGGCTGATTAAGCTAGTTTGCTGCGACCTATCCATCAAGACCACCACAAAAATAAATCTTTACTTCTTTTGACTACAAGAATAAAAACAAAGCTATACCCCTAACTAAAGAGTCTAAACTGATTCTTGCTCTGCTTTACCTCCTTAGAATCGCCTCATCTAGAAAACTTAAAAGCCCATTATACTTACTCCTACGAGTCTGTACATTTTGCTTTATACTAACCAAGACACAAGAATTCTAAGGGACTATAAGCAAGGCTTTCCTCTATTTTTACTCCTTTTATTCTTCCCCTGAGTAAGTAGAGCTCATATCACAACTGCATAGCTTAAAACCGCACGTGCATATTAAACTTGCTTGGAATGGAAACACTTGGTTTAGTAGGAAAGATTATTATAGTAAGCCCTTTGCTGTTCATCACTAGTTCTTATGCAGTTGATTACATTAATCCGAAACGCTGAAAGCTAAAGCTTAAACATAATAGACAAACTGGGTTGCGGAATTTGTACGAAAGAGTCACCGCGGCCATGGAACGCAAAGGGCATTAGGAGGAACATGGATGGGTTTTAGTCAGTAAGAGTCTGACACTCCCTTCCGCTCCACCCAGAATCAAGGAGTCATTTGATGATTTCCCATCCATAAAAAAACATACCATACATACATATTTATCTACTTATACTCGTAGTTTATCGCTAAAATATAATACATGAGTTAGTAATATCTGACTTCAAAAAAAGTTGGAGGTTCTCAATTCGGTTGTATTTTTTTTTTGTTGCCTCATAACTCCGTCATTTATTAACTGATTTGAAAAAAAAAAAAAATATGTGAAAGGATATAGCTACTTCCCGATTGGTCCTATTGTCGTCAAAATTGGTTAAGTAGTTTTTTTGAAATCCAAATAGCTGAAAAAAATATGTCATCCGTGTAAACGAAATTTCCAGTGGTGTTATTAGGTTAGGTTAGTGAAGTGAAAAATTAAAAACTCTTTTTTCAAAAAAAAAACAACCGACTTCCAAGTAAGAAAAACACTACAAAGTACAAAATAACTTTAATTTCGAAAGTCGGCGGTTTTGGTCGTTTCTTCGTAATTTAACACCGACTTCGAAACCTCCTTCCTTTTGACTTTACCCGCGTTACAGCAGCCTATAACCGTGTCCAGGGCCCATCTGTGTCTGTGGCAAAATTCATCAAAATCAGTTCGTTTCAATCAAACGGAAAGCCTTCATCACCATCATCATCGGTCTATAGCAGTCCACTGCTGGACATAGGCCTCTCCTAGTGCACGCCACTCAACTCTCATACAGCTGCTACCATCCGATTTCTGCTGAACTGGTCATATTATGCAGACTTTATAATCGCATCATTCTTTTTGTGGTCGATCAACAGACACTCGGCGGTCGGTGTCGTCATCTTCCTGCCCTTATCCCATGTTACTTGGGGTCGGCGCAACACGTTTTCTTCTTCCACTCTGTCCTATCACCCGTCACACTATCACTTACTCCTTCTTTCTTACTCAGTGGTAGCTATAAACCTCAAAATAAACAGTTCATAAGTTACACACACCTAGGTAGATACCTACGTAGGATATCTTCCGATACCATAAGGACCCATTATTTCCATACAACCTACTGACAAAAACCCTAAACCACAACAAAAAATCAATCAAACAATCCGCAAAATATCCTGAAACTCATAACACATGTCGTTTTGATTATAATTGCTAGTAAAACGGGCCGGCGATCGGTCTCTGCCACCGGTCCAGCGTTCCGGTCCTGACCCCATTACGGACACATATTAATTTTTCGCATCCGGCACCGGATACGGTCCTAATTGAGCTCTTTCACCTCCCTCAGCATTGACGATGATTAGTAGAAACTGGAATGCATATACCTTACTGTTTTGCATATTTTACGTCCTACTTTGAATTGTTTCAACCAATCTACGATTCCCAACTTTGGGTGGGTCTGCTTCTAGTCTGACCGGATGCAGCTGAAAACCAGTATTTTATAAGGAGCGTCTGCCTATCTGACCTCCGCAACACAGTAAATGTGTAACACGATACCCCTTGGCACACTACCCACCCACAAAAAAATATTACCGACTTCCAAATAAAAACACTACAACTTTTTAGTCCCTCACTTTGCAATATATTATGTATAATTCATTTAGACACATTCTTACAGACCAGCTAAAACTATAAAGTACAAAACAAAAAAATAAAACCCGGAAAAATACCCACATTTCACTGTAACAAAAGTAATTACCAACACAGAGCGTAACTAGCTCGCGATACGGAGCAACGGAATGTAATTGCAAATCAACAGCCAATCACTGCTTACTGGATTACTAATCAGCCAATACTATTACGCGTAATGAAATTCTGAGCTGCTTTCCACGTAGTTCGAACCTTTTTGTTTTTTGGGAAATTTGTATATTGGCAAGTTCTTTTTTTATTTTCAGTAAGTACAGATAGATACATGGGTGCTCCTAGGTTTTGAAAATTATTAGGACTTTTACTATATACACACTTAAATAAAAGACTCTTAACTAAAACTAAAAATAATCTAAAACATGGTGTCGAAAAATTCCTGCGCATCGCAGGCCACTGGTAATGTACCCAAAAGGCTGGCAGCATTGCCACGTTGTATGGCAATGCTTATCCTTTGTCCGAGGTAAAAGCCAGCCCTAGGGTCACGCGAAGTGTCAACTAAGCGTCTTGACAGATCTTTAAACAAGTATTGAGCACTCGGACCCACGACCCGAGAGTTTCAACCCCAAACGGCTCGAAAATATAACTACCAACAAGGTTATTATATTTCCGCCGCTTGAGGTTCTCCGCAGGCACAGCTGCAGTACCAGCACAGCACGAGGAGCTAGGAAAAATGGGTTGGCGCAAGAGTATCGACACAAGTAGCGTCCCACGCTAATGGCCTACCCATCTTCCATGGAAATAACGACATGCCGTCCGGTCTCTTGCCATCGTCGCGTGCCAGGCCATTGGGTTCTAATACAGCCGGAACGCCGACGGTGACAAGTGCTATGCGAACCGCGCTACGGCTGCATGACAGGCCGTGGTGTCAAGGCTGTTGACAGCTTCGCACAGTGGCAGCGATGAGGAGAACAACAAGGAGCGCCAAAACGCAGGGAAGCAGCGTGGCGGAAAGTAGTATCGTCGAACAAGGTGCCTATGTTCGGCGGCGGTAGTGCGTGAAGCCAGAATCCCGACTCCCATTGACCCACAGCCAGCAGGCGAGCACGCTCAGCAGCCAGATGTGGCCAAAAGGTTATTCTGAACCTCTCTGCAGAGTGGCTCGTCCCACGGTTTCTGGGATGATGGATAGTCGGGTGGATTTAGATTCGCGCAATCGAGTCTCCAGGCATCCATAGCCTCAGTGAAGTAAGGCACATCAAAACTGGTCAGTGAGGAAGCTAGGATATTCCTGACTAATTTTTCAGAAATAATATAAAATAATTCATAATAATTTGATAGTAAAAAAGGAGTAAAAAGGATTTGCACAAGATAGCAACATGGACATCTTTACTATTGTGTATGTTTTCCCCAAACAAATAAATATTCCTTTACGTTCAAACCTGACAAACATTGCCTCCATAGAAACATTAGCTGCCTGCAAAATAAAAAGACTAGAAAGTATAAATAACTTCAATTTTGAAAGTCGAAATCAATTCGTTCGTCAATTTCGTTTGTGGTTTTGTTTCTTCATTTTTTGACACCGACTTTCGAAATTAAAGTTATTTGATACTTTTTAGTATTTTTATTTGGAAGTCGGTTGTATTTTTCGTAAAAAAGTTTTTGATTTTTCAGTTTTTAGTGGTGATAATCCACAACATAATTGACATTCACATGTGCGCACCCCTTCACAGCGTACCGGCGTGATGTCTTGTTATGAACTGGTGAAAACAATAAACAAACATGCGATTTTAGCAATCCCGGTCCATTTGCTATCATTTAATGCAGAGTTCCGTTACCTATCTCCGAAGTTTTTCATCAGATCTTCACCAAATTAAAAAAGGTCCAGTCCAAGGAAACACTCTTCCCAAAAATATCGAAATCGCTTCAAGTCTGTACCTGTAAAGTTTGAACGGTTCCCTTGATTTCTCCAGGATCCCATCATCAGATCCTGATCTGATGACCATGGGACCACATGGAAAGTATGCTGTTTCAAATAAAGCCCCTGAAATTTTAAGGTTCCCCTTAATTTTCCTGGGATGTCATTTTCAGATCCTGACTTATACCTTCCATCATCAGCTCAGCAACATGAGATGATGATTACCAGGCACAAATCTCTGAATTGCATTAGAAAATAAATGAAGAAAATCATTGTACGTGCCTTTAAAATTTGAAGGTTGCCTTCGATTTCCCTTGGATCCCATCATAAGATTCTGACTTGGAGACAATAGGACTACCTTAAGAGTATATCAATTAAGAGGGCGCTGTGCAAACGCCGGCCGCGCAGTGGCGCCCTCATCGTTTGTTTGGTTATTTCTTTTTTTTTAATCACAATCACAATTAAACACAAAACAAAAAACCAAACAAAAAACTAAACAATTTAAAACTGCCGTTTATAATAATATTAACGTATAATCTTGTGGAGCACAGCTTAACGTGCGTGTTTTATGCATTTTCATTCTAAAATAAAAGAAATAACCAAACAAACGATAAGGGCGCCACTGCGCGGCCGGCGTTTGCGCGGCGCCCTCATAATAAAAGAATTTTGGAAATCGGTCCACAATTGGCGGAGAAATTGGTGAACATAATATAAAAAAATCATAGAGTCGAACATAGAACCTCCTCCTTTTTTTGAGGTTCCTCCGGTTAATGAAAATAACGAAACAAGACAGTCAATTTATCCCAATATTAAACGGTTAAACAATATGAAACCACCCAAAAATACTCCAATCAAACGAATAACTCGAATTCACAGACTGTCAAATACTCCTACCAGCAAGTAGTCGCAAATTTAATTGTTACATATTGTAAAAGTAATAATTACGAGTAATAGAAGCCCCGGTAACATAAAGCTACGGTTTAACTGCAACCAGCTGTGTCTCGGGGTTGTAAACGTTCGGCATATCGCTCAAGTGTTACTCTGAAGTCAATTTGTTTTAACGGACTTTGTGTTGAAGGTTGGCTTTTGGCAAATTCGTTTTGGAGTTAAGGTTTTAATTTTGATACGGATTTCTCTCTCTTGTCATGGGTTACTTCTTCTTTAAATAAAGAAATGGAATTCATCATCTAGATTCTAATCGAATATTGTGTTCTTCTCAAACAAACAAACAAACAAAAAAAATCCTTTATCTACAAACTCGACAAACATTGCCACTACAAAACACTAGCTTCCTACATAAAAATAACGAAACCAATCAGTCCATTAAGCATACAAACCTCACAATATAAGACGCAACAAAAATATGAAACCTCGCAAAACACTATTATCAAACAAATAACTCAAATTCACAGCCTGTAAAATACTCCAGACTGCAAATAGTTGCAGGTTAAGCTGTTACAAACTGTTAAAGTAATAATGACGAGTAATATTATTATAAAGCTACGGTTTAACTGCAACCAGCTGTGTCTCGGGGTTGCAAACGTTCGGCATATCGCTCAAGTGTTTCTCGTTTTAACGGACTTTCTGTTAACGGATTGAGGAATAAATAATCAATTATTGACTAATATGTTAGTTCAGTCTTATTTAAATTGAGTGAAACATGTTTATTACATGTAGAATATAGCTTATGGAACATTACTAAACAGGCAAGACACGAGGTGGCCTGACCGCTGAAACAATAATATTTACTCATTTAACTATAAAAATCCATAAACCAGTCTTGTTTGTGTAAATGATTGCCGTCAACGTCATGTTTACGTAAACTCATAATAATCATAAGTTAGGCGCCAAGCTCCAGCGGCGCTAACTGGTGTCGTCCGGTCCTGAAAGCCCTCATTGCTGTAAAGCGTTCCAGTTTTTTTATAAGTAAATGCCACCTGTCAAGTATTTGTAGTGCTAGTGATCATTGGGTGATCCATGGGACTGTCATCTGGACATCTTTAACCGTCGTTATGAAGTTTCTATGCGACTGTACGCTATCCTCTAACAAATCTTGTTAGTTCCATTTATTTCTGCGCGACTTCTTTCGTTGGACGGACTCTAGTCGCTCACCGGTCCAGGTCACGTGATCGCTGGCTTGCCTGCCACTAGGCGCGCTCATGGTACAAACTAGCACGACAGGTTATTTTTGTCTAAAATTGACATGCTATAAGAGTTCATGGTAGGCCCAAATCCCAACATGGTTGGTTAAACGCTAAGCAGCCTGATTGACTTTAATGAAGATAAAATAAAGGTTGCATGATTAGTTGGGAAGTTTTATCGAAATAATAAATTGTGTTTTTGTCCTCGATACACCCACGTAGGTGTTAAAAGGTCAGTAAGGGGCTGCGTCAGGGCCAAGGTCAGCAACATTCTTCTTTTATCTAGTTACAACACACCTACTGTTTTCGTCAATAGTAATTTCAACAAGGTGATCATGACAATATTAGTTAACTCCAAAAAAGTCGATTAAACTCTCATGCATTTTCTGAAAAAAAGTTTTATGCCAATACTCGTATGTTATGTCATGATCTTGTCACCTATGGAGCTACTTTTCTTGATATCTCTTTGATTACATAAATACTTAAAGACGGAAGACGCAGCGTTGGAAGGCCTCCCACAAAATGCACCGATGACCTGGTGAGGGTCGCTGATAGCCGATGGATGCGAGACGCACAGGGGGCCTAGGCCCCCTGTTTTTTGTCTAGACAAAAAACTTTTCTGTAGCGTTAACGTCAGACGCTCACGATAAAATGTACGGGAATGACATTAGGTGATGACGTTTTCTTTCCACACCTAATGTCATTCCCATACATTTTGTCGTGAGCTTCTGACGTTAACGCTACAGAAGAGTTTTTTGTCTAGTCCTGCAGAACCAGTTGTAGTGGCGACACTTGGAGGAGGCCAATGTCCAGCAGTGAACGTCTTTCAGCTGATCTGATGATGATGATGATGACATAAATAATTTAGAAAACACCGTTACTCGCCTAAGCTTTTCCCAAATATGTTATGGTCGTCCTTCAGTTTACTTCTATAATACAGTAACTATAGAGGTAGAACGGTACCCCTTATTACTTATAACAGGTTGTCAGACTTTCTGGCTTCTAACAACCCGGAACAAGTATTTTCTGGTTTTAAATTCTCTCATCATCATTCACAGGCTCCACTCACTGCTGGGCATACGCCTCTCTTTCTTTCTACATTCCTGAACCAATCTCCACCTAGAACCTGGTTGAGATTAGTCTGTGATGGCAATGATGTCGTCTACCAATCTCAATAAGCTGAAAATATTTACAAGGTACCACATACTATCATTGAGGGGTGTGTAATGTTTTGTATCTTATTTCGTATCTTATGATATCCCTACCCACAATCACACTTGCCTTGACCACGTAATTGTCAAAACAAAACTTTCCGTGAAATGTGTTATTGCCCATACTACCCTCACCGATCACTATAGCGTAATTATAAGTCTTTCACACATAAGTTCCTCACACTGTCAATTAAAAACTATAAAACGTATAGATTATCAGTCCCTGGATGAAAAAATGAAATCAATTGATTTCGACAACATCTACGCCTTAGGCAGTGCGAATGAGGCTATTTCTTTGTTTCTCGGGACTTTTAATTCTTTAATTATCACCTGTACTAAAACCATAACAGTCTCGAGACGAAAGCGTATAATTAAGCCGTGGATTCCTCCTGGACTTTTACGATGTATGCGAAACCGGGACAATCTTCATCTAAAGTCCAAAAAACATCCAAATGATGAGATTGCTAAAATTAACTACACTCGCTACCGTAATTATTGTAGTAACATTTTAAAGAAAGTCAAGCAGGAGTATGATAAAGCGGAACTCGCTAAATGTGAAGGCAACACCAAAAAAATGTGGGACACTATTAAAACAATCACATACACCACAAAAAATATAACCCCACCTATGGACCTTATTGATATGAAACAGCCCAAAAACTCGGTAAATAAGATAAATCGTTTTTTTGTGGAGATAGGAGTATCCTTGGTGGGATCTCTGCCAGGGTTTGATCCGGTCTTCTACCTAACTTCTTCTATGCCGCCTTGTCCCTTCTCGTTTGTGCTTTTACCCACGGATGAGAATGAGATAAGAATCATCATGGTATCTCTCAAAACAAATCGTACAGTGAAGTGTGATGATGTTCCTAGTGAATTAATTAAAAAATATTCAAATGTATTATCCTATCCCATCGCGTTTATTTGTAACACTTGTCTCTCTACAGGGATATTTCCGTCTCAACTCAAAAAATCACTAGTTCACCCAATCCACAAGAGTGGTAGTAGAGATTGTGTCAATAATTACCGCCCAATATCTATTCTGCCTACTCTATCTAAGATTCTGGAAAAAGTTATTAACAAGCAACTAGTTAATTACTTGGAAAGGAAAAACATATTATCCGAAAATCAATATGGTTTTCGTAGAGGCAAATCAACTAATGACGCCATACATCGACTAACTGACACTGTTATTGCTAAGCTAGATGATAAAAAGAAAGTCCTTACAATTTTCCTTGATTTGGCGAAGGCTTTTGACACGGTCTCTGCGCCGCTCTTGTTAAAGAAAATGGAACGTCTTGGAATACGTGGCGAACAGCTAAAATTATTCGAAAGCTATCTCAAAGGTGGAACTCAGCGTGTTGTGGTCGATGAGTGGTTGAGCGATGACTGTGACGTCACTATCGGAATACCCCAGGGGAGTATTTTAGGGCCCACCCTCTTCTTAATCTTCATCAACGACCTCTGTCAGTTAAAACTCATCAATGGTAACATTATCACATTTGCTGATGACACGGCTCTTCTGTTCTGTGGTGATACTTGGGAGGAAGTGTTCTACTTTGCACAGCTGGGTTTCTCACTAGTAATGAGCTGGCTAAAAAACAACCTACTTACACTTAATACAGACAAGACTAAATACATGACATTTTCATTAACAAACACTCATCACATACATAACTCCTTACTGAACATAAAGGCTCACTCGTGCAATAGTGGTTCTTCCAACTCATGCACATGCCCAAAACTCCAAAACGTGGACTCAATAAAGTATCTTGGTGTTACCATAGATAAAAACCTAAATTTTAAATCTCCCATCGATCTGTTGTCGAAGAGAGTCAGAAAGCTCATCTTCATCTTCAAAAGCCTACGACGTGTTGCCGATGCGAGAGTCCTTAACACCGTTTACTTTGCACTATGTCAATGTATACTTAATTACTGCATAACTATATGGGGTGGTGCCCCCAAATCATATATGTTGAAAATCGAGCGGGCACAGAGAGCAGTGCTCAAGGTGGCTCATGCTTTACCATTCTTTTACTCTACCACTGAACTCTATGATAGTTGCAAGGTTCTCACTGTTCGAAAACTGTTTATCCTGCAAATAATATTAAGGAAACATGCTGAACTTAAGTATAACCCTGATTTAAATGCTCATAAAAGAATAATGAGCTTAACCAAGCGGTGTAAAAGTAGTCTCTCGCACCGCAACTACTGCTTCCTCGGCAGTTATTTATATAATAAAATTAACTCCTGCATAAATATTTACGACCTTCCAAAGACTAAGTGCAAGCAAGCCCTTACCACGTTCTTACTTAATCATGACTACGACAGCACCGAAAGTCTATTAATTATTACGAGATAAATCACCACACTGAAACGACCTCCACACCTCACTTTACGATCTCCACACCACACCATTACTACCTCCACACCACACCATAACCACCTCTACACCACACCATAACGACCTCCACACCTCACCTTAAAATCTCCACACCACACCATAACTACCTCCACACCACACCATAACGACCTCCACACCTCACTTTACGACCTCCACACCACACCATAACGACCTCCACACCACACCATAACGACCTCCACACCACACCATAACGACCTCCACACCACTCCATAATGACCTCCACACCACACCATAACGACCTCTACACCACACCATAACGACCTCTACACCACACAACAAATTAATTTTTAAGAATTTTAGTATTCTAAACTTTTTCTTTTTAAATTAACCCGACCGCTTCAGGAGGGTATTATTATGTATTTTTGTACCTACTTGTTTTTGATATTCAAAGGTCTTATTATTTTTTGCTTTAATTTTGTAACAAGAACTACTAAAAGAACACTGTTTGCGGGGGGGGCCTGGTAATCTGTGTGACAGGATTTCCTAGTGCAGATACCAGTCTCCAACAAAAGAGTATTTTTCTATTTATTAAAATAATATTAGTTTGTAAGGCACCTTTGTGGAAGTGAAATTAAAAGTTTAAAAAAAAAAAATGTATATTTATTTTTAATATAGCAAGGAATGACATGGTTTTGATTTATATTATTATATTTTTTTTAATCATCTATTGTTATAACGAGCTCGTGACTAAATAATGTCAGCCGCGTGTGGAAGTCTGGTAGGCAGCCGTTCTACGTAAAACACTGGTATTCAGCTGAATCCGGTCTCACTGGAAGCCGACCCAAATATACTTGGAAAAAGGCTAGGCAAATGATGATCTATTGTTATAACAAGTTATGATATAGGTACATCCAAGAGATATAATTTCATAACATACACTTTAAACTAATGAATAAAAGTTTTAATGTTCATATTGTATAAGATTTCTTTGATCTAATGATCATTTTATATAATTTTATCGAATGCAAATTACGGTCGTAATCAAGGAAAGTCGACGAAGACCCACTGCGCGTGGCTCCTATTTCTGTCTGCAGGGAAAAAATTAAAGAAACCTAACATGAATGGGATCACGGGAGCTAAGTTCGCTCGTTTGGCTCGCTCACTTTAGCTCCCATCACCCCATTCGAAGTTAACCCATCCGTGTCTAAGTGCCCTAATTTCCCGAGCTAACCCCTCTCTTTCTTGTTCTGCGGTAAGATCAAATGATAGTTATACAACATGATAATAAGATCAAAGAACGTAATAATAATTAAAAATAAACTTAATAAACGTTAAAGTTAAATGTTGTTTTAACATAATATGTTGTTAGATGAAAAAACGCTTTATCATATGAGCGTTACAGCTTTTGAAAATAGAGCAAATATTCTTATAAGTACTAAATAAACGGCACCCATCACAGAGCTTCATCTCCTCCATAGCAATATTTTATCATTTAATTTCCTCCAATATTAGCAGCAATCTTCAAACACTAGCGACCTCACATTTGATAGCAGTTTTATCGTACCCAAGGACGCTTTTTACTAGGCACTTCAGAGCTTCTTGGAGCGGTGCAGCTAAATGCTATGCCGTAATTGGCCATCGAAATGACAGCCCAGAAAATGTCAGGCTATTAAAGAAAACGTTTCCAGTCATTTTTATTGTCACACAAACATTTTAGGCCTTAAAGAATGACCTAATTTATGGAGACGAAAAATGTAAAACGAGGAATAACGGCTTTGAATCAATGATAACATTATCTGAATCGGTAAAAGGAGACCTAGAGCTTATCTAAGAAAATAATTTTGTTTCTTTGATTTAAGTTCTAGAAGCATAATTCATTGGAAAGCTGGTGAAACTAAAAAAAATCCAGAAACATGTTCTAGAATAAATGAAAATACGATTGTTAAATGAAACAATTCAATAATTTCGCTTTTTGATACTAATAGAAACAGAGCGTTGTAGTCCAGGAAAATAAAGGAAGGTAAAACTAAAAATGATGAAGAAATTTATTCGTGAAAGACTAACTTACGACAACTTTAGGAAAAGTTTTAATTAAACTTTGTTTCTACCAAAGCTAAGCAAAAAATTCATAGTGGCTATAAAATACTTGAATACAGCGTATACCATTTCCTTTAAATTTTTCTTTTCAAAGTCAAAAGTCAATCGGTAAGCTCTTGAAGATAACGTTCGAGGTCAACTTTGAAGATGCGGTTGCTACTTTTTTGATTAATTTAATTTTGATAAAATGGCATGGCATAACTTAGAGGAGTTGACGAGCAATCTCTCGTAAACTCCTCCAAGTTATGCCATGCCGGAGGAACCAATACAACGGGCAGAGTAAAAGGTTTTCCCATAGAAAGACCTTTGCCTAGACATGGGATATCAAAGGTTGAATTAAAAAAAAAACATAAGAGTGCATAGCGCCCAAATGTGTGTCCAAGTGACTGTGCGCACAATTTCATCATTTAATCATTTAGTTTACCCAATGGCATAGAAAATGCCCCGAGGTGAAATACTCACGAACCCAGAAAGCTTTGACCTGTTTTTTTTTTTTACGGGGGGAAATCCTCATGGATGTCCTCCGCCCTGGGGCGGGCGGAGGGGTCTGTCAGACTCTTACTGACTAAAACCACCCCGGTGTTCCATCTTCCACCTACGCCGGGGATCGCGAGAACATATGCGACTTCCGTAATCCCCGGCTGGTGCCGGCCCGCCTCTGCGGGCCACATCTCGTATTCGGGAGGAGTGAGGTGTTTAACTCCCCCCGCGACGTCAGAGGGGCGCACGGGAACACCACGCGTCGCCACCTCGGGTCCGGATGAATGGGGGGCAACAGACATCCCCAAGTCCGCCGTCCCTGGACACAATTAGGGGGGCCGAAGGAGGGCAGCGTACGCCCTCCTCCGACGCCCGGTGCGCCGGGCCGGGAGAGCACTCGACATCTCCCTCTCCCTTTCCGCAGCCTCCTTCTGCGCGATGACAGTTTCGCAGAAGGAGACCACCGCATCCCAGGACTCCTCACCGCCGACCATAGAACGGACTACAGCCCGCAGCGAGAGGTCACTGCCTACCACAGAGACGAGGGCACGGCGCGGCTCCTCCCAAGCGGCACACTCTGCCAGCGAATGCCGCGCCGTGTCCCTCCCGACAGTCGACGCAGTCGTGACACCGAGCGTCCGACTCCCTGCCTATGCGACACAGGAACCTCCCGAAGCAGCCATGCCCCGTGAGGATCTGTGTCGCACGAAACAGGGAGCCGTGCCATCCGGCCAGTGCTCGACCTGTGGCTCGGGATGGCCTCGATAGTGACGAGGCCGGCGGTAGGGCGTGAAAGCCTGTTTCGCCATTCCGCCACCAGGACCTCGCGCAGCTGCGACCGACGCAGCTCAAAATGTCGCTGCGTCAGTCACTCCCCGCGCGCCCGCGCTTCCTCGCGCCACCGATGGATTGACGCGAGGACTTTCGCCTCCAGGTCCCAGGGCGGAGATCCGGCCAGTGCGCAAGCCGCTTCGTAGGAGATCGTGCGATAACCCCTGATGACTCTGACGGCCATCACCCTCTGCGGCTTCCGCAGAACAGAGATGGTGCCGGCCGTCAGGTCAGCCGCCCAGATCGGGGCCCCATACAGGGCCATCGATCGCACGATCCCCACGTACAACCGCTTACAGACGGTGCTCGGGTCCCCCAGATTGGAAAGCAGCGTTGACAGCGCCCCAGCCGCGGGAAGCTTTGACCTTAATTCAAGTCTCAACTGCCCTTCAAAATCACTTTTTCTTCATAATTATTTTTTGCAAGTGTGTACTTAATAATTTTCATTAGTACTAAACGTTATCTTTTCATAATGGCGTATCATTTTCGTAAATGTATCCAGATTTTAATTATTTTCCCATAAAACGGTACAAAATGGGCTTTTTCACAATCACTTAGCCAACGACATTGCCCGGAGCGATAATACGGCAAATACGGGGTTATTTGGCTCTCGGAATTACTGGTCAGAAAATATCGAGCACATAATAAAAGACAAGACATTTAATTTCTACTCAATTGAACTATCATCGGTTGTATTCGTGTAGTGTTCGATATTTCTATGACAAAAAAGTGATAGAAATATAACAACCTAGAAAGTTCTGGAACCCGAAATTCCACTGCATATAAAGTTAAATTTTGCTTTGAAAATAAACTGTTATTAAATTTATAAACCATTATTACAAACTTATCTTTGTTTTTTTACCAGAAACATCAAAGACTTGATAGCATTTTCATTGCAATAGCAATAAAATTCATATCTCTAATTCAGAATAGAACTTTCACATTTAATGAGACTGTTACCTATTTAAACGACGGTTGGTGGACATTCAAGTTTCTCATTACTAAACAGTAGACATGTTAAAAAAATTAAAATCTTTTTACAAAAAAGAAGATTCAGATTATTCTGAAGGCTATGTCGATCCATTTGAGTTTCATCAGACCTTCTACAAGATGTTAGTCGCATTTAAAGTTGCAGATCTTAAAAACAAAAACCCGTCATCGTAAGTCGCCTGCAAATAAATAAATCATATTTTTATATTATTTAGAAACACAAAATTAAAGATAAAGATGTTAATATTATTAGGCGACTCTTCAAATGACCAGAGGGCTGGCCTCTGGCCTATATCTTTCCTTAAACGTGGCAATGTGACCAGTATTTTTAACCGACTTCTAAAAAAGGAGGAGGTTCTCAATTCGGATGTTTTTTATTTTTATTTTATGTTTGTTCGCGCATAACTCCGTCGCTTGCCAAACGATTTGAAAAATTCTTTTTTTGTTTGAAAGGGTATACTTTCCAAATGGTCCCATACAAACTTTATCAAAATCGGTTTCGTGGTTTGGATTTTAAATTCAAAAAGTTGAAAAAATATATGGAAAAATCATCCATGTATACGAAATTGCGTATTTTTGTTTTCCTGTGACTTTGCAGTGGTGTTGTTAGGTATGGGGGGTACCACTAAAAAGTGAAAAATAAAAAACTTTTTAACAAAAAAAAAACAGACTTGTACTTTGCAGTGTTTTTTTTGAAAGTCGGTTTTTTTTTTGTTAAAAAGAGTTTTATACGTAGGCGATTTTCCCGTTGACAGCGATGTGGACGAATTTTTCGATACCCAATGAGTTCTTCCGCTCCCCTTTTTATTTTGCTAGTATTTTTTTGTTTTGGCTCATATTCTTCAATAAATAATCAGAAATACTTGAATATCTATTTTCCCCTGGCCTCCTTGGAGACGGTGCAGCACGTCTTCTTCAAAATCCATATTTCTATCAGGTGTATTTTTTTAACCCGCTGATTCATTTTTTATTGGCTTATATTCATGAATAAATAATCAGAAATACTTGAAATATCTGTTTTCCCCTGGCCTCTTTGGGCGTCTCCAAAGAGGCGAAGAAAGAAGACGTGCTGCACGTCTTCTTCTAAATCCATATTCCTATCAGGTGTAATTTTTTATCCCGTTAGTTCATTTTTGTATTGGCTGATATTCATGAATAAATAATCAGAAATACTTGAAATATTTGTTTTCCCCTGGCCTCTTTGGGCGTCCCCAAAGAGGCGAAGAAAGAAGACGTGCTGCACGTCTTCTTCTAAATCCATATTCTTATCAGGTGTAATTTTTTATCCCGCTAGTTCATTTTTGTGTTGGCTTATATTCTTGAATAAATAATCAGAAATACTTAGAATGTCTATTTTCCCCTGGCCTCTTCCGTGACGGTGCAGCACGTCGTCTTTGAAGTCCATAATCCTATCAGCTGTCAACTCAATTATTATTTTATTTATTTATCACATTATTCACATAATGGTAAGTAAGTAACTTATGAACTAAGCCCCACAAAACCGTAGTAATGGTTTGACTGTGGGGTCGGAGAGTCTCTATACACTCATTCTTAAATTTCGTATTAAAACTAATTATTATTAACTTACACATAATAAATATTCTTAACTTATTTTTAAAACTGTTTTTATTCGTTTCACTCCTTATGTCTGCTGGCAGACTGTTCAATAGATGGTATTTGATTTTTTAGTGTTCTCTCACCAAAGTAATTACTGACTGGGGGTACATTGAATCTGCCAGCAGCCATAGATTGTATGTTATGATTGTTGATTACGTGAGTTAATTACTTATTGTCTTTTTACTGTTGTGGTTAACTGCTAAAATATATATTATGTTTGTAACTGATCGGTAGAATTTTATATATTTTAAATAGTTTCCTTTACAACTGTTTTTAGTTATTTGTAACAAGTAGATTCAAGAATCGAATTTAAAGAGCTGCTAATTTGTCCAAGTTGGTTTTGAATGTTAATCCATAGTTGTCAAGAGAATTTAACTCATAATAGAATCTACTTAAGAAATGTTAATACATCTTAATATACTAATAGGAACCTTATAGCTCAGGTGGTACCTTTAACTTAATATAATAATATTCTTAATTTACTAAAAATGTAGTCTATGTGTTGGGAACAATAATATTTACGCTCTTTCTAACCAACATATTTCCACATATCTACCAATATTTTCCTGGTCTCCCTTTCTATCGTATCAACAAGCATTGGCAACCGTTTGTAATCTGGGATCATGAAAGTTACCGTTTTATTGAATTTCAGTTACTTCAATCAAAATGCGATCCTTTTCGTCAATGGGCTCATAGCTACGGTATTAACAGCTATCTCTGTGTATCGTGGTCTAGAACCATTTAACTTACCACGTATAACTGAAGCTGGGACTTACACTATTATACTGATCTACGAGTTGCTAATACTTTCCTGTACAAGGAATAATATACCGCAGTTTCACAACTTTTTGCGAGCTCTGAAACAGGATTTTCATTATATTTGTACGGAGGGACAGAAATACCGGTAAGTAGTTGAATATTATTCCCAGAATATGAAACTAGCATTTGGTAAACACGTTATTACAGCAAACTAACTAAGGACTCTAGCTTAAGTAACATGTGACAGGAGTTTTCGATTTTATTTTTCTGAGAACTCGATATTTTCGTTGAACTTGTCTTGATATCGCTGATGAATTTATCTTGATCTAGATGTAAAGCCACTGCTACATAATTTTCAGTTTATTTTTTAATAATTTTATGTTTTTTATTTCAGTGCTCAGTATTTTGAGGAGCAACTAAAAACATGGAAGATCTGTATAATCTTGTGCGTATTCAATACTGTTGTCGCAATTGCAATGAACATGTTTGCTTTTGCTTCACTCTTCTATTTCTTGGCCACTAATGATGCCAATACAGAAGATAGCAGACCTCTTTTATTTCCGATTTCGTTACCTAACGTTGATTTGAGCAAATCACCAGTGTATGAAGTTGCATTTATGTTTGCTAATATAACTGTCGTGTTATACAGCTACAATTATACATGTGAGTTCTCTTTTACTTTTTACCTTATTAGTAAATATAAAATGAAAACTAACAACATATCAGTCAGTTTCCGTTTTATATTTATGATATCAACGCACAACTGAAACTTCTGGGATAAGGAACATGAAGTTTTGCACAATGCTTCCTTTTATTAAGTCAGTGAGCTCTATGAAGGCACTTTTCGACTTTAAACCCTAAAGCGCTGTGCGAGCAAAGTACTATTATAGGTACTTGATCGGTGAAACTCGTTTTCTTCTTCTATTCCGTCCTATAAACCTCTTTTCTTTCTTATAATCCTTTTCAGAACATATATCTGTACCGTCTCATTTTATCATTTTCATCTCATATTATTGTATGATCTATTTCAGTCATGCTTCAAACACAAATAGTATGGATTAGGCAGATAACCTCAAAAGTAGATATTGTGATATGGAGTCTCCAAGATCTTCTGGTGGACGTATATCCAACCACAAATAAGGAAGAAAGTGAACATTTCTCTTCCTTGATTCAGAGCCGTATGAGTTAGTCACGCTCGCCGCGCCGTTATATGCGGTTGTGCTACTGTGCACTAGAACCATGGAATCGGATATTGTAAAATGTGATAAATGTAACATCGTTATTAATGAAGTTTTAGCTTTTGTGAACAATAAAATAGACGTAATGGACGAAGAAAGTCTTGTGAGAATTTGTGAAAGTGCTTTCTCCGCAAAAGAAATACTGGAAGCAAAGAAACTTCTTTTTAATTCTCTGCCAACATCGCAGCGTATGAAAAGTCGCAAACGTGAAGGGAGGTCTCATAGGGATTTGGAAGACGTGATAACGTTACTGAAGAACACTGACCCTGAAAAAATCCCGATATTTGTGGCCCGTGACCTACAAAAACTACCCCCGGTTACATTTGATCACGTAGATGTAACGCGGCTTCTAAAAGATTTAGTGCTTTTGCGTAGTGATCTGAAGAGCATGCAAGAGGGATATGTGCCGTTAAAAACGTTCAACTCTCTGAAAAATGAAGTGGATAACTTAAAACAGGCGTCTATTGTTAACTACTTTGAAAGTAATGTGAACATGAAAAGAGGTGCGCATCTAATTAACAGTCATTCCTACGACAGTGGACCGATGGGGCTGGAATATGTATCCATGAAATCAATTTCAACTCAGTCCCCACAAGAACGAAGTTTTCAAATAGCAAGTGTCAACAAATCTTCAAATAAAAATGTTGGTTTGCCTGAGCGTGAAGAAACCGGTTCTGTCGCGTCCAACCCGCACTCAGTTGAATTTGTTGATAATGAGTGCGCGTCTAAAACAACGAATGTCGATACCCTTTCGCAGGCGCAAGTAGCAGGTACTACTTCTTGCGCGTCATTGTGTGCGCGCAAAACCACTGATGTGACTTCGCCTTTGAAATCTACGACAGGTTTGCGCGTAAACAACGTAAGTGAATCGAATGTTGTACAAGAAAGTATTCCGAAGACGCTAAATATGGATTGTTCACCTATAACCAAGACATTTGCTGAGATTGTGAACGTCCCCAGTCACACGGAGAAAGAAAAACCAACGGAAGAATGGACCCTTGTTCAGAAAAATCGTTTGAAAAATAAGTTTATTGGACAGAAAGGCAAGGCAATCTATGAACCTGAAGCCAAATTCAAGGCAGCGGATATTAAGGTACCTTTGTTTATATATAACGTGGATAAAACTACTGCCGAAGATGACATCTCTGAGCACATTTTTAGCAAGACAAGTTTGCGTGTTCCCATAATAAAAATTAATATGAAGTCACAGAGAGGGTACAATGCTTTCAAGATTTCCATACCAAGACACCGACTAAGCATGTTCATGGATGAGAATTTTTGGCCAGATGGTATTCGGTATCGACGATTTGTAGAATTTAGTCATCGTGACCATGCTGGGAAGGTGATCTCTAATACCTGCATTGATAACATTTTGCCGCCAAGTAATTAAATGTTTAAAACAAATGGATGACCACAATACCAGTTTTACTATTACAACGTTTAACTGTAAAAATGTTAAGCGTTCATTTGAAGATATTAGACATCTAATGCAGAGTTCTGACATGGTTGCCCTCCAAGAAACGTGGCTACTACCACACGACTTACCTTGGCTTAGTAGCATAAATCCCGACTTTGGCTATACGGGAACGTCGGCCGTGGACACGTCTTCAGGAATCGTGCGTGGTAGACCTCATGGAGGAACGGCAATATTGTGGCGTAAAAGTGTGTTCCCGTCCGTGTCAGTGGTTGATTGTAACAACCCTCGAATTTGTGCGATCAAAACAGTGATAAGTGATCGGCCCATTATGTGTGTGTCGGTATACATGCCTACAGACTGTGCGGAAAATATGAATGACTTTACGCAGTGTATGGGTGCTATTAACGCTATAATTGAAGAGAGTGGTATTGACTGTATCTATGTTCTTGGTGACTTCAATGCGCATCCAAGTGAGAACTTTTATAAGGAACTAATTAGTTTTTGTGAGGATATGGACTGGGTATGTGCTGACATTGTCAAGTGTGGGGTGGACTCTGGTACGCATACTTTTGTTAGCGAAGCGCATGGTTGTCAGCGTTGGTTAGACCACGTCATTGTAACTAGTGCGGCATGGTCCTCTGTTTTGGATATCTGGGTTGATTATAATGTTTACTGGTCTGACCACTATCCTGTGTCTGTTAAATGTAATTTGGGGATAATTAAATCTAAAAGTGTGAGTCATGCAGCCCCTAAAAGTAAAGTGACATGGGGAGAAAGGAAGCCAGAACAAATTGGTATGTATACAAACTTTTGTAATAAATTGTTGAGACAAATTGACTTTCCTATTGAACTACGAGAATGTGGGGATAAACGTTGTAATTTTGTGGAACACAGGCAAATATTAGATAAGTTATATAATGACATTGTCTTATCACTTAGTGAGGCATCTGAGTCTAGCTATAGGGTAGGTACGAGTTGTAAGAATAGGCAAATTATGGGGTGGAATAAATATGTTGCAGAAGCTCATAGGGTGGCCAGGCTTGATTTTCAGAATTGGTTACAGTGGGGTAAACCTAAAGCAGGATTAATTCATGAAGCAATGTGTCAAAGCAGAAAGGTTTTCAAAACTAAACTTAAATGGTGCCAACAACATCAGGAGCAGATAAAAATGGACCGGCTAGCGACACTGCATTCAAATAATAAGTTTCGTGAATTTTGGAAACATACCAATAAACTGAGTTTGAGGCCTGGCCTTCCTCTGAGCATCGAGGGTGTCACGGACACGAAGATGATCGCAAATATGTTCAAAGATCACTTCACTGTAGAATCCCCATTAGAAGTTTGTGATGCAATGATGGACGTCGACCCCGTTAGTGAAAACGTAGTGTCTAGAATTAGTGCTCAGGACATAAGAAAAATTATTAGAAATATGAAAGGTGGAAAGTCACCGGGGCATGACGGGCTCAGCGTCGAGCATTTGCAAAATGCAGGACCACACATTGCTAGACTTTTGTCGATGTTTTTTAATTTGTGCATTGGACACTCCTACCTACCCAGTGAATTAACAAAAACAATTATTACTCCCATTTTGAAGAACAAAACAGGAGATAGTTCGCTGAAATCGAATTACAGGCCGATTTCGCTTGCCACAGTCGTTGCGAAGATACTAGACAGTGTGCTAGAGGCCCAGTTGGCGGAATGTATCCACCTACATGATGCACAGTTTGGTTTCCGCGCCGGACTTTCAACAGAGAGCGCTATACTGGGCCTAAAGCATACTGTGGAGTATTACACCAGTAGAAAAACGCCTATTTATGCCTGTTTTTTAGACTTGTCGAAGGCGTTTGACCTTGTCAATTATGACAAACTCTGGGATAAGCTTAAAGACACCAATTTACCTCGTGAAACTATTGCTATCCTAAAGTTTTGGTACCACAGTCAAGTTAACTATGTCAGGTGGGCTGGCATGTTATCAGATCCATATGGATTGCAATGTGGAGTGAGACAGGGTGGACTGTCGTCCCCACTTATGTTTAATTTGTACATGAATGCACTGATCGTTGAGCTCAGCAGCATTCATGTCGGCTGCCATGTAGACAACATATGTGTAAATAATCTTAGTTATGCGGATGACATGGTTTTGCTGAGCCCAACGATCGGCGGCCTTAGGAAATTAGTTAATGTGTGTGAAATGTACGCAGCTAAGCATGGCCTAAAATATAATGTATTAAAAAGTGAGCTCATGATATTTAAGGCGGGTACAAAGTCACCGGAGCAGGTCCCTCCCGTTACTTTAAACGGAATACCTATGAAGGTAGTCACCCGCTTTAGGTATCTTGGACACATGGTCACTGAAAACCTACGTGATGACGAGGACATAGACAGGGAGCGTAGGGCGCTATCGATCAGAGCAAATATGATAGCTCACAGGTTAAAACGTTGTGCTGCGAGTGTTAAAATAACACTCTTTAGAGCGCACTGTACATCGCTTTACACGTGCAGCCTGTGGGCTCATTATACGCAACGATCGTTCAGCGCTCTGCGCGTCCAGTACAATAACGCGTTCAGGGCGTTGTTGGGGCTGCCGCGCTGGTGCAGTGCGTCGGGCATGTTCGCGGACGCGCACGTAGACGGCTTTCACGCCGTGCTCCGCAAACGATATGCCGCGGCGCTCTGCAGGCTGCGCGCCAGCGCCAACTGCATCCTGGCCGTTATTGCGGATAGGTTGGACACGCGGTACGTCCAACACTGGGTCAAGGCCCATACTAAGAAATAAATGTTTTCGTATTGTTTTAATTTTTAGTTACTAACCCTAATTTGATTAAGTTTTTTTACTGTACTAACACTCTATGGATTTCGCAAAAATCTGAAATAAACCGTTTTTATTTTTATTTTATTTTATTTTATTTATTTTATTATGAGAAACATTATTATTCACCATCAATCTATGTACAGGTAAAAAGGCATCGAATGCCTTACTCAAGACAACGTCATTTTGTTTCTGTTTTTTTTTTGCTGCAATAGGTTGTGGCAAGTCAGTCTAAATAAACTTTGAGGTAATTTTAATATACGAGTACCTTTTCCAAATGTTAGGTTTTTTATTAATTTTTCATCATTGTTTCTTAGCCTAATGGATGATTATGCGATTGTCTACAAGAAATTATTGTTGTTTGAGCAAGCAATGTGTGCGCCTATGGTTTGTTTGACTGCCTACTGTATCGCAGAGGTATGTTTATGTAGATATGTTGTATTTTTTTAATAACCTCCAACACTTTTTTGTTTGAAATTAAATGTTTTTTTTAGAAATTCGACCAAGGCGAGTTTCAAGCTATACTACTGATACTTGGTTCTGCTGCCATCGTGCTGCATTTCATACCTAGTTTGTTGTGCACCTATCTTAGCTTAAAGGTACGAATAACAAGCCAATCGAGATTAGTTACAGATCAATCAGCAAGATTTATAAAAACACATTTACATATACCTACTCTCAATGTACTTTTTCCAGGTTGCCTGGAAGAGATCGCGGAATGCGATAAGGCCGCCCATTGTACATGTGTTTTATTTAGTACCTTATTTTCATTTTGTGTTATTATCGGTGTACAGTAAAGTGTACAGGGTTATTTGTAAATCACCAACAACCTTTCAGTGGGTGAAAGTACTCATGATTATGAACAACTTTTGTTATAAGACCAACCCTGAAAAATCGAAAAAAAAACCTCCTGTTTCATACATTTTCATTGGGTGAATATTGCATTTTGTATGAAAAAGCCGAATTATTTTTAGATATTTCAGAGTTGTTCCCATAGTAAAAGTTGTTTATAATCATGAGTACTTTCACACCCTGAAAGGTTGCTGATGTTTTACAAATAACCCTGTATTATAAATAAATAAATAATAAATTTTCAGGTCCAATCTGTTTGTGAAGCGTGTTCGAGCATTCCTTTTTGGAATGCCGGCCCCATCTTACGTCCTTACATGGTTCTTATGATGCAACGCTCTCTGCGACCCTTGCCACTTCAGGCTCCTGGTTTTAAAGACATTTCTGTTGAATCTTTTTCGCAAGTAAGACTTAGAATACCCTATTTTTTAACTGTCCCGAAATAAATGAAGGTCAAGAAAATGATAATGATTCCTCAGAAATAAATCAACAGAAATGTGTATTTCTTTCAGGATATGACCTCTGCCTATTCGCTGTTCAATATGATGCGGGCTTAACCTTTAAGAAACTTGGATCATCAACTTTGTGCCTTTGTATACCATGTTACATGTGGTCGACGCAGTATTTTTTCTTCTTATATTCTGCATTATATAATTCACTCCCCTTTTTACTATCATGCCTCATAATTATAATCCATTGATATACTTCTCACTCTCGCCCTTCACTTTCATCCACATTAATATTCATATCTCTTTTATTCATCTATTCTCTTTCACCTTATGAAGCTTAGAATAATTAAGTACAACTATATTAAGTATTGTTGACATAAATTACTATCCTGCAACATGCGATTGCACTGCATTATAAACTAAATAGATGCACAGGACAACAAGATAATTATATGACCTATTAATGCACAAATAAAAAAATAAAAAAACTGGTTTTTTGTCTTATTGTAAACCTATTTTCTGCTGATTCCCTTGAAAATAGTGTCATGCAAAGTGGCGCCCAACGTGGGATCGCACAAAACAAATATGCGTAACCTGCAGTGCTATTCTGCAGTGCGATTCTGTAAACATGTCGAAGTGAACACCCGGGCGGGGCGCACGACGGGTGAGTTGTCAAACCATACAAATAAGATAGAATTACAGCTCTATTGACGTTCACTCCGCCTAGGTGAACACCGTGAGATGTCGACAGAATCGACCGGCTGTAAACATGTCGAAGTGGACACGCGGGCGGGGCGCACGACAGAGTTGTCAAACCATACAAATAAGATGGAATGACAGCTCTATTGTCGTTCACTCCGCCTAGGTGAACACCGTGAGATGTCGACAGAATCGACCGGCTGCTAATCATCTAAGCCTATAAAACTTACTAACTAGTAGGATACCCATTACAATTTCAATAATTATCAAAAAACTAGGAAGGAATTAGTTTCAAACATTTTTCTAAAATATAGGTTGTCTTGGTTAAGGATTAATTTATGCAATAATACTACAAAAAAAGCATATAACACAAAATAACACAACAACACAACACACAACATAACATGTAAATGCTAAAATATCATCTAGAAACTGTGCAGGTGAATAGGATGTGGATTGGTACCGGGCCCATGCTATGAACCATGTTATTGACATAGTATGGGCACAGATACCAACTGTTCGTCGTCCCACTAAGCAGTTATAATATAAGATGTTGTATAGTCCTCCTTCCAGATAAAGGATTGTTGACTATTTAGGAAACAAAATATACTTTTTGAGAAATATGTCTAAGTAGGTAGGTAGGTACTCTATATTTTTTCTCACAGTAAAAAACAATTACACGGAAGAGCTAACTAAATGCTCAAACAACGCGTTATCCATTTCCCTGCATACGTCGTTATAAATATCATAGAAAAGCAATCCGTACGTATAACTCAAGAGTCGCAAAACCAAGAATCAAGTGAAGAAACAAACAATCGAAAAAATGCAGTAATGTCAAACTGTCAATAAGGCAAAGGACATGTGATTCATACAGCCTACGATACGTTTTCTATTTTGAAAATAATCTCATATTGACACGCATTTATTATTTTAATTAGACTTATGGTACACATAGGTCAAATTCTATTAAATTAATGATAATTCTGTGCACGAATTCTAAAAAATAGTTTGTTAAGCATTACTTTGACGATTCCTGTTTGGCTGAATGTCACTGTCAATGTCAAATAAACACTGACCTTCAATCAAGGAACTTCTATTACAACCTGGAATGTGCATTATCAATTTGACACCAATATAAAATTAAACCTTATGTTTATAGAGCTAAGTTCTATTACAGACAATCACTTGGTCAAAGAGAAATCCGGTCCGAGAGAGAAAGCGCTTGGAGAGCCCTGTGTCCCTTTCTAAAGTGTTGCCAGGAGGATTATTCCCGAATTTAGTAGGAATGATAGGAAAAAATAATACTGTCGTGTCTTATTAAAAAACATTAACTTTCGTTCTGATATATTTCTAATATTTTTCAATTATCTGTTAGAATGAGAACATTTTTTTAGCAATAATTTGGATACTGTATTGAAATGTAATTAAAAAGAAAAGATTATTAGTAGAATATATAATTATATAAGTTAGACTGGTAACCCACCAGCCATATTTATTTGTTGTAAAACAAAGATGGTTAAAAAGTGTGCGATTCAAGGTTGCAAAAGCGAATCCTATGCAGGATGCGGTGTTTCTTTCTTCAAGTAAGATTTCAATTCTTGAAGTAGGGTGACCATAATGAACGAAATTATAAGATTATTTACACAATGCAGCATATAAATAGAGAAAAGAAAAGAAAAGAAGAGAAGAGTAGTCATTCATTTTCATTTCATAGTCATTAAGTCCGCCCACGTACCACTATTGTACATACAGTTTAAATAAAATAGGAGGTAGTCTTCAACGTAAGCATATTAAGCATGTCTGTTATAGGTATTTTATGTTTATACTAGGCTGATTTTAACATTTACTTCAGTAAGTAATATGTGTGTTGAGACTATTCTGTAGTACCTACACGCTACGCATATAACTTTATATGGAATGGTGTACCGAATACTTAAAAGACGTGATCATGAAATTTCACATTTCCCGAGGAATATTGTAGGGAAATGGCAAAAAATTTTGAACTTCCCATATTAATCGCTGATTTAGGTGTGTCACTTCGTATATTTTAAATGAATTTAAAAAATATAATTTCAGACTGCCTGGAGAAGAATCAGGGAGGAAAAAATGGCTTGATGTCATTCCAAGTCATTCAAATATCAAAAATTATTCCGTTATTTGCAGTCTTCATTTCAGGCCCCAGGATATAATATAATAATATAATAAATTGTTTAATATAATTAATTGTTTATTTATAAAATAGGACACATTTACAATAAATATCTCACAAAATTTAAAGAACACAGTTGCTTATTTGCCTGAACTAGGTTTAACCTGTGTTTCAGGCTAGATTGAGCTTATGTGAACTTAAAATAATAAATTAACAATAATGGGTCAATTTTATTGCCTATACTTAAAACCTAAAATTAAACATAGTTTGATGCGTTTTACTTTAATCCATCCTTAAAGCATAATTATTATCAACTTATGAAATCAAATTATTGGTTAATATATTATTATCCTATTATATTAGTCTCTACCTACATTATATTGGTTGGTCACCCTAATGAAAGGGACAGAGGGCTCTCGCGAAGCTATCTCGCTCGGACCGCGTATCGACAGCCTGTGCACATTCCAGGTTGTAATAGAAGTTCCTTGCCTGCAATATAAAAATAAGATTTATTGAACGGATATCAAGTTAAATATTTTAATGATCGCTATATTTTTACCCTACTTGAGCAAACTTCAAAATTATTTCATTACGTATATTTTATTTTAACTAAAATTAAGGACTATTTGTAGTTTCTCATCATTTGTAGTCAAAGATCTACAAATGACAGCCGGGTACAACGGCTTAACGTGCTTTCCGAGGCACGGAGGAGTCTCGGTATGTTAATATGGTCACCCATCTACAGACCACCCTCTGCAAGCGTTGCTTAACCTTGAATGGTCCGTGCGGCTGTTATAATTTAGCCACGAGCTCCTAATGTCAACTAAAAGTATTGTGTGTAAAACATGTTCCACCCACACCAAATAAATAAGGATAGAGGCATGACAGTAATGAAGATGATGGTACAGAAAAATAGAAACTCCTTCAAGGATTTTGTTTTGTCGTGCCACCTCGTACGCCCAGGTAGGCTCATTACAGCTCGACTCGTCCCGACACCTCTTTTTGGGCCGGCCTCGGTGTCTCCGTGTCATCGGGCGGGCATTGCGTGGACTCTTTTGCCTAAGAACGTTTACGCATATATTCGAATCCGAATTTGAGAACCGAGTTTTATCCTGATTGGACATATACTGAATACGGGTGGACGGAGTTTGGATCAAGTGCGTAACGACTCCTAGAAGTAGTACTACAGCTACTTCGAACCGTCAATTCTCGGATTCGGATCCGATTCGGAAAACGCTCTTACGGTCACTGTGCATTTGGCTTAAGTGACCCACCTAATCCCATTTGAGTCTGGCAGCCTTCTCACTCCTTAAAATTAGAATCACGCAAAGTGGCGGTTGTTGGTGTTTTTTCAAATAACCCTGTATTTCAATAGAATAGACAAATTTTGGACATCTAGTCGAAAATGCCTGGAGGAACCTGGTGCATGAAGGGCGACCTTCCCATCTACTATATCCAATGTCTTTCGCAACCTATGGCGCTCAGATAATATCCGAGCGCTCAGATATTATCTCGCCTAGATGGCATTTCCGAAAACATTTTTTTTTAGAAGGCATTTTCGACTAGATGGCCAAAATTTGTCTTAAGAACTTTGACTGAGGCTCATAACTCCAAGTTAAGGTTGGTTAAAGAGCGTAACGTTCTGCAGATCTGAGCCAAATCATTGTGAGAAACAATCAGCGACGCTAAAGTGGAATAGGGTGGCCCACATTTACAGGATGCACGAGGACAGATAGGCCAGGATCGTCACGCGGTGGATGCGTATAGAAATAGACGGACTTAAAAACGCTGCCGTGAAGATTTGATCTCATCCCGGACGCATTGTTTGAGGAAGACAGCGCAGACAAAGTTAGCTGAAAAAATATAAGACCTTTCCGCAGCAGTGGGACAGCATACGCTGTTAAAAAAAACAAGAATCTACAAGTATTTATTTTACTAATTACTTTTCATCTGCTATTCTTATTAATATAGGATTTACTATTTTGCCCCTGATACTTTGCAAATACGTTATGCGAGTTCCTGTTAAATACTTGAACTTTTATCACTCCCTTGGGTCCTAAGATTTGGAGAACTGTAGTTAGAGCATGCTATGCTGTTGGGAAGATACGTAAACTGGTAATGTGATTCATTAATTAATATACTGGAAATGGTTTTTCACTCTTGCTCTCCTGGTGGAAGTTAATTGCATTTGATTTTCAGAAAGATATATGTTTCTGTATTACTAAATTTCATAGGGGATCCGCCTGAGACCTTTTTTCAGCAGGCCAAAGAAACGCAAAGTAAAAAGGAAAAGCGGACGAGAGTGTCAGACTTTCTCTCTCTACTGATTAGAACCCATCCATGTTCCTCCAAATGCCCTTTCTGTTCCGGGGCCGCGGTGACTCTTTCGTTCTGTAACCTTGGAAAGGGAAACACTCTGCGACTCCCGACGCCCGGGGCATCTTATTCTGTTGCGGTGGCTGGGGCGAGTGGTTTGCCTCTCCCTTACGCGGCCCGCTTCCTCCTTCACTAGCATTACTGCTTCGCAGGAAAAGGTGAATACTTCCCATGCCTCCTTGCTCCGGACCAGAGTCGGAAGCGAGAGGTCACCGCCGCCGATCGCCTCGACGAGGACACGGCTGCTCCACCCAAGCAGGGCAGACCATATGCTCCACCGTGTCCTCCGGCCAATCCTCATTGTGATAACATCTGGGCGTGTCCTCCCACATACAAAGAAAACTGCTTTTGCTTGCTTATACTTTTATTCACAACTGCACTATTCGACGATCGAACAACGACTGACTTTCAACTATGGCTTACAATCACAAGTGTCATTTGCCCCACCTAGAAATAACGATGCTGTCATAACCGTTATTTCAAAGTGTTGCCCAATTAAAAATATATTCACAGCAGTTACAATAATAATTCATATTTTAACAGTGTTTCCACAGCAAATATTATAATTTTATAAACATTTTTGTGACTAAATCAAGAAAATCACAAAACACAGAATCCAAAATAGATACCTACCGAAACACCCGTGTCCGGCGAGTACCTGCGTCAGGCAGAAGGTGAGGACGCCGTGCCGCCTCTCTAACCATTCCTCAAATAGGGGATTTATCGCCAAAACAGTGGCGTTGCTGTCTTCATACGAAATATCTTGCCAAAGCTCCTAGATTGAGTAGGAGCTAGTTGAATGAAGCCCCGGCTCCAACAGCTGTCGAGGACGAGACCTAGGTACCTCATCGTTGACCCGACTCCGATGTAAACTTCTCCTACCGAGGCCAAAGAAACCCTGGCGTTATGATTGAGTCTCGTTCCTGACAGATTGGCCGGCACCTTTGCCTGGCAGTGGGATAATATAGATTAAAAACATCTGCCGCAGTCTTGGCCAAAAACCTCCCTCCAAGGCCACGTGTGGTGATACCACACGTGGCGAATGTGACGTCATGGAGCGGAATGGAGCCATATAATATCTAAATGAAATCCGTATACCTACCTAAATGTTTGTGTTTGTGTGTATAGCTACCTGAAATTTTCCGTCGGGACATTTTCAGAAGCAAATAACTATGCGGTGGGTAAGGTATAGTGTCAGGATATTGGCGTCCCCATTTTATTGGGATAAACAAGACAGTATATCAATAACAGAGTCTAATTACACTTTAAAAATACACACACACAATAAAAACAATAAGTAATAGAAATACAGTCACTCGAACAGACCTTTAAGGTCAGTTCGTACAGAGGCCTAAGCCACCCAAGTACAAAGTGTATCAGCAAGCCAATACAGCTATGTAAATATACAGCAGTGCTGTACCAGGTAAACCGACAGTTTTGTCGGGAGCAGGAGCTCTATAGTGAGTCGAATCCAAGATAAGACTAAAAAGTGTACTGGCACACAGAGTGCACGCTCTTTTATAATACCATGTTCTCCCTCCACAACAACTCTGTCCAATGCCGCACGGATGTGCGTCACGTGTTTACTTGATACGAATCACTTAAATTAGCATAATCTAATAAGACTTGCATTGCAAATTAATCAAATTGTACAAAAATCGTATTATCGTAAATAAACAATAGTGGTTTAACAAAGTAAATCGTTTTAAATCAAAATAACATGTCATCATTTGTATTTTAGAAGACAAACGATTACTATTATTGAAATAAGTTTCCAAAACTCAATTCTAATATACACCGAGTACTCAATAAATCATGTTGTGATTTATCAGATAATAATTGATAGTGAATATCATTTAAATTAACAAATTTACAAACAAAACAATTCAAATTGCACATTTTAACAACTACCCACAGTTGCATTTAATAAGATTTGACAACTACCCATAGTTTTATTTGATAACAGTCTCCGACATATATATGTTTAATGTACTATATAGCGGCTGCACCAGAGGCAATATAATAACAGATTGACTTATCAGAAAATCATTATCATCTTCGTGGCTGCTCTCATCCCAAGTTACTATGGGGGTTGGCGCAACACATTTCCACTTGTTTATCAGAAATCTTGTGTATAATAGGACACAGTAAAGAGCTCCAGTTTATCATATTAAATGGAAATGAAAAACAGGACTCACACATGTTATAAACAACACGGGTAGGTACGCTTGCCTCTGAAACTCACCAACACACCCTGTATTATGAAACACCATTCGAAAGTTTCGCTAATACGGATCCAATTCTGGGAAGTAATAAATAAACTAAAGAAAAGCACTTATTTTAACAAATTATTTACAGGGTGTATATTTTTTTAAATCAACCGTTTCTGATTTTTCCAAAATCCAATGATGCAGTTCTAGTTTTTATGAAAATCAAGCTCGAGACTCCTTTCAGTGTTTGTCGTTATTCATCATAGTTTCGGATTTGGCCATCCATGCACACTTTAAAAAATCTCTTTAAAAAAAGCCTCGCAGCTTGCGAGGAGGGCCTTGCATGGTTGACTCTCCACACAACCCGACATGATCGTCTTGTTCAATTTAAATAATACGAGGACAAAGCAGCGGTCTGTCACTAGTTTTTCCATATCGACAAAATAAATTTTAATCACAACCAATTCACAGACATTGCCTCAGGCGCAGTACCTAGTACAGTAAAACTGCATGGTTATTTGGCTCATAAAATTACTGGACCGACAATATCATATAAGTACATAATAAGAGGGAAGACATTCAATGTCACAAATTCGAAGAAACTTTGATCGAATTCATGGCTTAGTTAAATTAATTCTAAGAACCTTTATAAACTGAAGAACCTGACATCTGAAATAAATATTATTCTCCAAACGTTCTACAGTTAAAACTGATTCAGAATCACCAAAGACTAATAAGAGAATCAATCAGAAAACCATTTATAACCAAATACTTTTCATATTGCAGATAGAAACAGAAAATCCTATATGCCTGTTTAAAACGTAGAAACGTGTTTGTCACTTTTAATGGCCGTATCACGAAATACCATTTTAATTCCGTTTTAAAAACGGCATTGTGCTATTCCGCAAGTTTATAGCTCCATGTCTCTCTTACACCGGAATCACAATGGTTTTAAGACGTTCTAGAATGCCCCCTATTCCTCAATAGACTATTATCATCATCATCATCTCAGCCGAAAGACGACAAATGCTGGACGAAGCCTCCTACAAGCGTCTAGTCTAATAAATTTCCTAACGCAGTACAGAATGTGATACTCATGATTGACTGAAAAGAAAAAAAATTACTGTCACAGGACTGACGTACATAAAAATTATAGACTTTAAACTAAAATTCCTTAACAATAAACTTCATTCGAGACTCAAATTATTTAAAACCAAACGGTAAATATGATGAAAAAAATTAAATCGTTTTACAACAAAGATCACACCGATTTTTCTAAAGGATACGTTGATCCTTTTGAGTTTCATCAGACATTGTATAAAGTAATGGTCGCTTTTAAAGTTGCAGATGTTGATAACAAGAAACCGCCATCGTAAGTCATTATTTGTAAATCCCATGTTTCTCAGAATACCCCGGCAGTTTGTGACTAAATAATAACTGCCGCACGAGTCATTCTTTAAGGTTAAGCAACGCTTTCTGAGGTTGATTCGTGGATGCGTGACCATCCTTTACGTATGGAGGCTCCGTGTGGAAGCATGTTAGGCTGTTGGACCCGGCTGTCATTTATACATCTTTGACAGTCGTTACGGGTCAAAAGCAAGAAAATCTGATACCAGGGGGTCTACTGTCTAAGCCCGAAGTCCGTAGTTTCGGCCTTAGTGTCGGGCGTTTTCTACTCCGTATCACCTACGGACTTACGATTAGTCCCGAACCCGAACTAAAAATGAATGACAACACGATCTGACAGTTACGAGCTTAGTTCGAGTCCGTTTCAAAGTTTCTGCTCCACCACACTACCTTCAATGGAAAAAGATGACAAATACGTCTTCAAAAATTCAACAATCAATTTCAGATACTTCAATCAAAATGCTATCCTCTTCATAACTGGATTAGGAGCTTCGCTGGTCACATTCATCTCCTTCTGCCATGGTCTGGAAACCTTCGATATTCCACTTATGACTGAAGCTGGTTCATATACCATTGTATTGAGCTACGAGCTCCTCATACTCTCATGTACAAGGAGAAATTTGCCGCAATATCACAACTTTTTACGAGCTTTGAAAGAAGATTTCGAATTTATTTCAAGTACGGATGGCGAAAAATTCAGGTTAGTATTTTGTTGATCCCAATTTCCGTGTCTTTTTTTAAACTTCGATATTGATGTCAATATCGAAGTTTAAAAAAGACACGGAAATTAAAATACTCGTGTGATGCTATTATCACACTCGGCTACGCCTCATGTGATAAACCTACACTCGTGTTTTAATAACCCTTTTTATATGGTCGTTGCATAAACTACTATAACGATGAATGCATAATGATGAGTACCCCAGAGGTATTGCGTTTATTCTGTAACACGTTGTTTATTTTTTAATTTCAGATCACCATACATTGAGAACCAACTGAAAACTTGGAAGATCTGTATATTTGCGTGTATATTCACATTTAGCACAGCAATTGGGATGGTTATATTTGCTTCTCTATCGCTCTTCTTCTTTCTGGCCACTTATGATGCTGATGTTGGAGAGAATAGACCACTTTTGTTTCCATTTTGGCTTCCTGACATTGACTTTGGCAAATCACCGATGTATGAGCTGGCATTTATGTATGCTAACTTATGTGTCGTGCTTTACGCCTACAATTATATCTGTGAGTTTGATTTCAGTTTCAAGATTTCCCTGATTGTTATTTGCTCCCAATTTACTTTCAAGGTTTTCAAATTTCAGTTATGATTCAAACACAAATAGTATGGATCAGGCAGATAACATCGAAAGTTGATATTGTAGTATGGAGTATACAAGATCTATTAGTGGACGTACATCCGGCTAAGACGCGAGAGGAAAGTTCATATTTCTCTTATTTGATTGAGAGCCGAATGAAAGTCATCGTTATGCACCATCAATCTATGTACAGGTATATTCACCAACTAAGTCGATTTTTCCACTCCTCTCTATGTATATCACAGAAAAAGGCTTCAGAAAATGTAATTAATCATAACCTAATGAAGAACGCGGCTCACATGTTATAAACAACTTCTTTAAAAAAAATGCATTTTAAGTATTGCATTATTCAACAACACATAAGGCCAATTCTCTAACTTTACATTCAAATTTCAGTCGCAATGATGTGGCTGAGATGATAGCGTCAATCAATGTCAATTTGTAAAAATGTATGGATGGGTTTGCTCTTGACTCAAGTCAAAGTCAAAGATGACAGAGACAAAGTCTACGATGGAGCGAGCTTACCCAGAAGGAGCCTGTTCACTCTAACTTTGAAGAGATTAGGGTTGTAAGCTTTTGGAAACACACGCAGGCAGAGAGTTCTACTCCTTTGCTGTGCGCATTATAAAAGACGTTCGGAAACGCTTAGTTCAAATTGGTGGAATAGCTAGTAGTATTGGTAGGGATGGTAAGATGGGGATGGTATGGGATGTGGTAGGGTGGTGAGATTGGGATTCCAATGCAATCGCTCTTTATAATACGAGAATTGCCCCTCACATCGTTTTATACAAGACACCATCTTAATTTGTTTTTCTTTACTGTATATAGCATACCCTGGTTCCTCTAGCGACAGGTAATTTAGCATACTTAGATAGTTCGCCAGTTTTCCAACTATTGCATTCTCAATTTCCGTTGTCTATAAATTTGTTTATGGAACAAACATGCTTGGACACAACACTATGCGTAGAAATGTGGCCGCTAATTCAATTGGGCTCGGCGCAAACGGGCCACTGACCACAGCCACCGTTGTTCGGAAGCCGCCACATTTTAATAACCCGCTCTCCGCTGCACAGTCTATCTAATATGTAAAGTATCGATATCCATTGGAGCAGTGTGAGTGGCGGGTGTCGCCGTCTTGTGTGACCCACAGCGACTACAAGTGGCGAGTAGCGGACACTCCAAGCGATAAAGTGTGTTATGTCGCTGTCAATGGCCAACGGTGGCTGTGGTCAGTGGCCCGTTTGCGCCGAGCCTTATTGTCCTCCGACCACTAATTAGGTCATGTTCAGTGGACATTTACGGGCACTCATGGTATGGTATGGACCAATTAATTATTGCTTTCTCGAGGTTATTACTGGAATTCGAATATTATGCTTGTTACCCCAGACTATAGGTAGCTGCTGTTGTATTTTATAATTTGATTTATAATTTCTGACCTGAGTGTTGTAAATCTTCACTAAGCCTAATCTTAGATCTATCCTAGGAGAAACATTTATGCACTACTTGCTTTAAATACGTAATTTGTATATTTTGTTTCAGCTTAATGGAAGATTACGCGATTGTCTACAAGAAATTATTGTTGTTCGAGCAAAAATGTTGTGGTCCCGTGGTTTGTTTGTCTGCCTATTGTATTGCAGAGGTATAATCAACTTGTTTATAAATTGTCATGTTGTAACTGATTGTTTTGTTCTTTATTCGATTTAGATTTGTCCTAATTCTGGACAAAGGAGTCCCCCGACCCCACCTTAACCTAGAATTACATTGCTGTGTCGTGTTGTGGCGCCAGACACACCAATCAAACGCATCTATTCAGGCATACGTCAAAGTCAAAACGTTTATTTCAATTAGGCCATTAAACGGCACTTTTGAACGTCATCATTTACATTTAAAATAATATAGAGTGACTCTACTGTCATATCACAACAAGTTTTTAAGCCAATCAACTGCGCCAGAAGATGCCATAATACGACATACATAACGCAGTGTCAGTAATGTACCCAACTTAAGTGTCATAAATTAAAAAAAAAAAAAATCTTAGAACTAAAAATGTTGTACTTTCAGAAATTCGATGAAGGCGAGTTTCAAGCTATACTTATGATGCTGTGTGTTGCCACCATCGTATTGCATTTCATACCAAGTTTTTTATGTACCTATCTTGCGATTAAGGTAACCACATCTACGAATGTATTTCTTTAGTTTAGAACCTAACTATCAATGTTGAATAACTAAACGGGTACGTACCAAAATCCCGAGTTTTAAAAGACTGAATTTCAAAATACCGATGGACGAAATCCCGAAAATTGAAATGCCGAATGCTTGTTTGGTCGAAAGTTTAAAATCCCGAAACTACAACCCAAAGCCTAAAATCTGCTGCCTGCGACTAGACAATTAGACAATGGTGAAAACACTTCTGCGGGAAATCGTAGTTATAATAATAATAAATAAATAATAATAATAATTTATTTCACACAAAAACAGCAACACACAAGTTAGGTTAGGTTAGGTTAGTAGTTAGGCTGAGTCGGGGTGCCCCAAATCCCGAACACGCTAAATATTGGCATTATAGCATGTTAAGCAGAATGCCCACCGTCATAACTGTGTTGTAGTACCATCTATGAGTAATCGCGGGAACTTACTCACTTACGTCGCCGCTCTTAGGGATTTCATCCATCGGTATTTCGTCCATTCGGGATTTCGTCCTTTCGGGCATTTGAACATCAGTATTTTGTGTTTCGGTATAACGACTATCGGCATTTTAAACTTTCGGTATTTTGAATTTCAGTGTTTTGGACGTCGATATTTCAATCATAGGTATTATAAACTTTCGGGATTTTGAGACGTACCCAACTAAACAGTACCTAATCAAGATGCAATATTACAATGCAAGGCAACAAGGCGTTTAAACCGCCTCTGTATATTTGTGTCGCTAATGTACTAAATAAATAAATAGACGGCCTATATTTCTTCTGTAAATAATATACATCTACCCTCAAATTTCATTTTCAGGTCAAATCAGTTTGCGACGCGTGTTGGAGCATTCCTTTCTGGAATGCAAGCCCCGTGATACGTCCTTACATGGTCCTTATAATGCAACGATCGCTGCGACCTTTGCCACTTAAAGCTCCCGGCTTTGTAGACATTTCTATTGAAACATTTTCCAAAGTAAGTCAAAGAAAATGCAAAGTTTCTAAGAGATAACCTTTAGTTAAACTTTAACGTATTTTTTATTTCGTTCTAGAAAATGATGAATGCTTATTCGCTCTTCAATATGCTGAGGCAAACTAATTTGTAATAGGATTGCAAGAATTAAAATGACGTCAATTAATTCTACACCTAGCAATTAGCTTGAACAGACCTGTCTTAATTAATCCGATAAGTTGCACAGAACCAGAAATATATTAAAAAGTTTCTTTCGTTATTTGTTTTGCTATCCAACTTGTTTCCTATTTAAACTTCCTGAGCGGGCCATTTTGTGCCAGTGAATTCGCAAACGTTGAAATTCGTGTCACGTAAAAGTGGCGCCCAACGCGGGCCAAACAAACACATCGGTGTTACCTGCTAATCTTATTATTTACCTCTTTAGTTGCTTCGTGTTATTTTCAAAACAGCTGCTAGTAATGAAACATTTGGGAACGTTAGCAGAATTCGTCATTTTTATCGCTTTTGAAGATTTAGCGCTTTTATCATGCATGCGGTTAGATACCCAAGTTTAACAATATTATGGTTTAGGTAGGGCTGCAAAATTTAAAAAAAAGTTAATAAAAACATCAGTTTAATGAACACTTCTATAACTTAATAACGATCACTACCAGAAATCAAACGCTCATAAAGTCTTACAGACGCTATAGGGCACTTTTACAGCGCAATATCCAATACAACACGTAAATTATTACACTCCAACGAACACTGAAAATAGACAAGAAGGAAAGAGGCGAGCTTTATCCAATAATAATTCTCACTTGAAACGCTCTATTTGCTCGCCGTCGCACGATCTGATATTGAATATGGATAAAGTGAATTATATTCCAAACGGCGAGCGTCGACTCGCAGAGTTTCAGATAAGCGGATTACTTACAAGTTATAATTGGTTCTCGCTATTCGAGTGACTAAGAGAAAAACCCGGAGTCATTTCAAGCACCTCTTAAGTTCTTAGATAAAGGCAGAAATTCCTTTTTCCCCCTTTTTTAATTCTTTATCTGTGGTGAACGCAGTTTTGCACAGTTTGTAATTTAGCGCAGTCATAACAGGGATTAACGAAACAATTGGTGAGTTTCATACGATTTTCTATCTAGAAAAGGGCAGCAAAAAAAAATGGATGGCTACTGTAACTGGGGTATAAGAAAAGTGGAAATTAAAAATTAAAGGAGCAGGCTACGGTGATAACATATCTTGACAGCTACTATTTTCAGCAATAAATTTCAGGAATCAGGACGCGTGTAACGTAGTGTTGTCCGTTTGACGCTTGACTCGATAAAATGTATTTGCTGCTGATAACAAAACCAAAAGTTTAGTAATCAATCACTGAATAAGAGGTTTTCACTACTTTACACAATACCCACTCAGATTAAAACATCTTACATTTATATAATAGAAATTAGAGACCGAGGCCCAGAAGATTTTCTGAGAGTCCTGAAACTTGATTACGAACTTTCAAACAACACTTACCCCCAATTTTGGAAAGCTTAATCAATTTAGTCTGTTGGGATATCTTATGTCACTTATGTTTATTATTGTGGTCAAGGAGACAAAATGGCAGCCTTACTCGGTCTTGTTGACAGGTTTTCACGCAACAAGAGTTACTAGTTAAACTCCAAATCTCATTGTTCTGCGAGCAGTATTCCTAGATTCAATTCACTCGTACGTCGCATCCATTAACAATAAAATTCCCATCCATCCATTCCCATCCAGCTCGTATGTAAAAAATGGTCACATCGAATGAGCACAGTTAGAGGGCTGGACATGTTTGTAGCTAACGCAATTACCACTGCCGCCAACAGCGTCCTGCAATCTGAAGCCGATTCAATTAACAGCGGCTTTTAAGTTCATCCATTGTACGTATGCATCTACTGCCACTCGTGTGTTGTATGTGGGTGTGAATGTTAATACGTGTTTATCATGTTTTGTATTTTTTTCTTGATCTTTTCGTCTCTGTTTCATTCATTGCTGTCAAGTCTGCGAGGCTCAAATGGGACTGGGTGTGTCACTTACACGGTACATCAAGACCGATGAGCCAGGAGAGCGCAGAGTCCAGAAAGCCAGGTTACACAGAGGGTACCTACCTGACAAAAAAAACGCTGGTGAGTCGGCTTGGACTTGTTCTTGGCGAGTTGGTCCGAGAAGGCGAAACTTGTAAGTTGGTCAATTATGGAGAAGACCTTTGCCCAGCAGTGAAGTAAAAGAAAGTAAAGTCTAAATATTTTCAGTTATTTTATTAATATTGAAAGTGTAAAAAAAATCCCAGCAGTTCTCGTTAATTTTTTTGCACCAATAACATCCCACTTGTGAACCAAAACAATAGAGCGCTACTTACTTCTTCGAACTCCAAACCACAACACGTAAACAATCACTATTCTGAAACCGAGGTTCACTACGGAAAAAATTGAATAAAAATCTGCATGGAGTCCGGTAGGGTGTGGGGTGTTGCCAATATTTGATTGTTTCCCCGCTCCAGCGGTGCGAGCCGAACTCGCGTCAGTCATGTATGGCCGTGCTATGTACTCAACCCAGTTCGAACCACGTGTTAACTTTGGTACGTTAAAACGATTCTTTACACTCAACTTACTGCTTATTACCAGTAGCGAGTACTATGGATCTGGGATTTCTCGTTCATTGAACGAATTTCGTCATGGTACTTTTGCATTTTCAAAGAAAAAATCGAAGAACCAAAGTTAGAACGTATTTTTTTTTCTTGTCATCAGAATCATAAAAAAGTTTGAGCAAAAATATGTCAAGTATATTTTCCTGAAGGTCTTTGCAACCACGTAGATCTTTCCAACACAATTTTACGCTTTTTGTGATACCTCATAGGCCTATTTATTCAATATAGTGTAACTGAATAATTTCAATATTTTTTTCATAAATTAACCTTTTCGACAGTCGTTCGTACAGTTTTTTGCGTTCATTTTAGTCGGTTTTTGTGGTTGAGTGAAGACGCTAAATGAGCCCGTGCCCCACTTGTTATCAATTTACGTCAAAGTGACTATAAGTTCGTTGCAAAAACGTTTCTGATGGTAAAATATATAACGGAACCATACCTTTATAAAATGTAGTTTGTTTAGAACTTAGTATTCGTTTACCTAATGATTGAAATTCATTGTTGTATCGTTGTTATCAGGAATGTAGGTAATTCATTAAGTAATTGTTTTCTGTTTTTCGTTAAATTATTTAAGTTTTTTGGCCAACTTAGCAGTTCGCGATCTGGAACAACAACCTCTCTCAAATACCTACCTGTTCACCTACAAAAAATAAATTTGTTGATATTACACATTGTTGTATTTCTTTCAAATCAACCTGTTTAAAATAAAACACCACATAATTAAACTCAAAATATTAAACATTTTATATGAGTAAACCCCAAAAAGGCGGTCCTTTCTGGCGCCTTTGAGATAAAGAGGAGTATTACAAAATGTTCAGTTACATCTGCATTCACGAGTTGTCGACCGCACTCCGTGGTCAGTTGGAACAAGGATCGTAGAAACAAATGAGCTGGCTACGACATCATTAGCATAGTACTTTTAAATCGAGTTTTCCATGAATTAAACGAGTGAAAGAGAATGAATGACCATTGATATTAAAAAGGACTGTTGCGTACTTGTGCAATGAACTTTATAAAGGTTTCCGGAAAATTCGGTGAGTTATTGGACCGTCCGATGGAATGTTTTGTGTTACTGTAGATCATTGATTGTAAGTCGTGTCAAAGATTGTTTCGAAATAATACTTATAAACTGTTTTCGGCCATGACTTCTCCCCAGTTTTCAACGACCTAGATAGATATTTCGGACACATCTCTTCGATTAAGGCCTAGCGCGCACTGCCTTGCGTTTTTTAAACGCACAATCTGTGAAGTATGGAGTGCCATAGAAGTGCGCGCACTGCGGTGAAAAAAAGGCATGCGGTGGAGTCACCGTTGTCCTCTCGCTGCAAATTTGCGGTGAATCTACCGCAAATATTTTTGTATCCTATAGAGATCTATGAAGCGCCGCGCACTGCGGTGAAATAAACGCAGTGATGCCTACTTCATAGCTAGATCTGGCTATTTTTCGGTGTCAGGCGCTACTATTAATAAAACTTGTAGCCAAATTTTTTAGCTACATTTCTAGAAACTTTTTAAATGACATTGAATATTTTTGAAAAGTGATAAATGTTGCTATACTTAATTGCGTTTTGCCAAAATAAATACTTAAGAAAATGGGTACCTACCTATTGTAGGAAAATACTCCAACTCAAAGATCAATAATGAACCTCAGCCATCGACATCTTCCTCTTCAGTTACATTAATTGATTAACGGCATTGTTATTATTAGAATAATTTTAATTACCTGCTACGTTTATCTTAAAAATAATTGTAAGTACCTACTGATTTTTTTACTTCTGTGTTTGACTTAATATATTATTATGCAAAATGTGATTATAATTTGACCACATATTGTTACCTCCCTTTCTACTATGTAGTAAGTACTAAGTAGCGATCAGCTACTTTTAGCAACTTTTTTGGGTCAAAAAATTTGGCTATTTAGCAATTTTTTACAAACTGTCTAGCTACTGACTAAAGGTAGCAGTTGGCGCAAACTGTCTAACTACTGACTAAAGGTAGCAGTTGGCAACATTGGCACTGAGACACACTCAGTTTTTTTTATTTTTTATAAAACGTTGCCCCACACTAGGAATTTCTCCTGTATCGTGGGTGCGTTTACAAACATACAAAGTGACATACACAAACAGCCAGACCCGGAACAACTATCTGTGGGCCATACAAATATTTGTTCCGTGCGGGAATCGAACCCGCGACACGCAGCGCAGCAGCCGATCGCTCAACAACACACAGACCAAATAGGTTGTGCAGTTGCTGTTGGTACGTGGCACAGATACCTATGTCGTTACCTGGTGTTTCACCGGTGCAAATATTGACATTGAACTTTCAATTAATGCAATCGGAGTCAGACCAGCAATATGGAAGAAACATGTACCTGAATATTCGGACAGAGTATTCAAGACAAGGATATGGGAGGAAGTTTATGATGTTGTTATTTATAATTGGAGCGACTTAACTTTATCAGAAAGAAAACCATGAGTAGGTATGTTTAACAATTCGTTTTTAATTTCTTAGGTTAAAATCTTTTATAATAACAATAGGTATTCGAGCTATAATCTAAAATATAAAAATCTTGTGTTACGGTGTTTGTGTTCGTACCTACTCTTTCGAAACGGCTCGTCCGATTTTTATGAAATGATGTGTGTTTGGTAGGTATGAGAATAGTTCGTAAAGTCACGGTAAAAATATCTACAGTAGGTACCTATTCTATCTTCATACAAACGGTCGGAACGCGAGTCATACCTACAGTTCGCGTCAAATAACTGTGTTTTGTTCGTAATTTTGACTACTACCAAAGACTACAATAGTATACTGACTACTACGCAGCCACTCGTAGCCAACCTCAGAGGGGCACAGTTATTTGACGCGAACTGAACGCGCCTCGAGTTCAGGATGAACTCAGGACACAACCAGTTGCGAATGCGCCGCAGTGGCGAACGAACGGTATGATGATTTTGTAAGCAGTAAGCGTGCGACTTGTGATTATGTTATTGAAATAAGTACTTACCTACAAGTTCTTACTTAATATGACAAAGATAAATTATAGATAATGTGCTTTTTTTTTAGTTGCTTGAATTCTTCAATAACGCACCCGGAATAACATTTTAGATTGCCTCTAAACTCCGAAAGTTTTTAAATACCTAATAGTACCTACGTAATGGGTTTTTTTTTAAATAGGTAGGTATTTCGCTTTTTTCACCGAGTGAAATAAGCAGAACGGGTGAAAAAAGTGACACGAGTAAACTACCTACCTAAGTACCCGCTCGGGTTAAAAAAGAACTAATAAGTACTTAGGTAGTTTCCTAGGCTAGGCTATGATCTACTTACTTGTGTACTCAGCTACTTACATATATTATTGAATTAGACGAAATATCATTGTGAAATGATTACCTATGAGACTAATAAAAATGGTAGGTAAGTACCTACCTAGTAAGATTTTGTAGTAGGTAAATAGAGGTTTTGATTGCTGTAGGTAGCGATGAGATGGTTGGTTTGCAGCGTTTCGACATATTACTGTGGTAAAGTATAAGTACATATTTCATACCGCGCTAGCATACATGCGGGCGAAGCCGCGGGCGGCAGTTAGTGTAGTAGATATAATCAAGGTTAACCTAACTTAAAGTACCTAAACAAAATAATTAGGTGTATTAGTGTGTATCAGTTTATTTGTACTTAACTGTTTTTTTTTGTTTTACTCAGATTTGAGATAGGTATGTATAAAGTAATTTTAGAGACGAATCTATGTTTTTTTTTAACTTTTGTTAGGTAACCTTTATTTAAACTACAAGCTGCTGCCCTTCGGCTTCGCCTGTAGGTATGTGTGTTCTTAGCGGTGTGAAATAACATGATTATTATATACCTACTAAACTTTACGACCTATTCTCATACCTATCAAATACACATAAAAAGAACCTCCTTCTTTTTATGAAGTCGGTTAAAATATAATATAAATCGATCGAGCCGTTTCGGAGGAGTATGAACACAAACACCGATTACATTTAACCACAACCTATTTAAATTTTATCATACTGCCATGCAACTGAACCTCTTGCTGAATTAAAATAGTTGGCAAAATAATCCCTATTTTGAATGTTGTTCATGCTAGATCGCGTAGATGTAGCTCGCAGGCTCCTTAACTGAGTCCCATAAAGTTTATCACGAAATCTGATCCCATCGTGTTTGCGTACGTAATTATGCAATACACAGCAGGCTTTTATACCTAATTCGTTCACAAAAACTGATTTTCACGTCTAGGGCTCGGTGTAGGTAATATTCGCCATTTATTGGTCAGAATCCCAAATGTACATTCCACGACATTTCATATTGCTCGTGTGAGTCTATAATTGAAAACTTTTTGTGTTTCTGATAAATTTCGCCGTGGATAAGGCCGTATAATATGCTCAAAGAGAGCGAAGGCTTCATCGCCTACAAATACATGGCATCTCTTTGTCTTCGCTATCGTTAGGCAATTTAGTATAGGTAAATGGATGATTTTTCCACATATTTTTCAAACTATTTGGATTTAAAAACCAAACAGCTGAACGGATTTTGATAAAATTTCAATTGTATTATAATCGAAAAGTAGGATATCCTTCCACATCAAACAATATTTTTTTAAATCGGATCATATATTATGACGGAGATATGAGGTAACAAACACAAAAAAAACACGCCCGAAATGAGAACCTCCTTTTTTGAAGTCGGTTAAAAACGTGCGTTTGTTTCACCGCAGTGCGCGGCCCCGTGAATGCGTTTATTCTACCGCACGGTAGAAAAAACGCAACGCGTTCCACCGCAAGGCAGTGCGCGCAAGGCCTAAGTTCGAAGCGAAAAACAATTCACCACGAGTGTGGTTGACTTAAGAGTACACATGCCGCCCGGTCGAACTTAACGGTGGGCGTGGCCTAAACGCTTGCTATTTCATCAAGCGGCGCGCGAGAAAGGGAAATGCACAATCATTGTTGTTCGAAACAGGCGCGTAAAAATTGATGAGTAGGCTTCTAGAATTAGTGTTCTTATGACAAAATAACTGAATTTTTTGATTCGAAGTAAAGTTATATAAATTCTTGAATAAATAAACTACTCCTGTGCGCATTTAGTTTTAGAGATTTCATACTCCTTCTGTTATTTAATTACGATAAACAATGGAGTAATCATTCTAAAAAAATTGTATGGAGAAATGCGTGGCTTGTGCAGTCTTAATGCCTAAAAATAATGTATTCAAAAAATATTTTTGACTCTGACAATCACTCCCATTCATTTGATATGTCACGTGGCACAGTTTGTCACCCAGTGTAGCTTTTCTTATTTTTCCCCCAAAAGTGATCCCTTAGTCATTTTTTAGTTTCCGTACCTCAGTCAGCAAAAACGGACCTTATCTTATAGGATCACTTTATTGTTCCTCTGTCCGTACGTAAAGATCCTTTTTCTAAGACACGCGTGGAGGAACCAAGCTGAAATATCAAATACAGCTCTACCCCTTGGAGCAGTGAAAAAATGAGCAGGCTTCCGTTTCTTAACCTACTTCAAAACAGGATAATTAAACACCAATACAAAAGTGTAATAAAAACAACAGAAGTACTACAAAACGTGCAAAAAAAAACCAGTTCCCCTTGTCGTATCCCCCCCCCATTCGTCGATCTTCGCTGAACCTATTTGCCGACCGACATTATCGGCTCGGCAAATTTCTACAATCTCTGTCCCTTTGTGACCACTGCTGGTCATGACATGTCAATTACGATATCCTGTAAGCCCGCTCTTGATACATTATAATCACATTATATTCTCTTTCAAAGGAAAACTCAATCGTAATTTCTGGTTTGTAATGATTTTACCAGTTGGGGGATGGGGTCTTTAAAAGGAGTATAGTAAGTACAGATAGAAGGATAGTGCTTTAAAAGATAAAGGTATACTGGCATAGATTTAAACAGTATCAAGATTAAGCCTTCCAAACTTTTGTTTATAGGCGTTCACCATACAAAAAACGCGGCATTTATTGTCTCTAGCACACGATTGCTTTCGAAGATAGCCGACCGCCGCGGGTTCGCTTAGATCTAGTTGGGCCTATGTCAAGTCAAATTGTTAGAAAAATTCGCGAACCGCCCTGTCCATAGTATGTAAAAATCAATTTATTTGGGACAAAAGCTTTTATTTAAGCATTTTCTGTTAGAGGTGAGAGAATTCATCCAATTAAATCCACAAAATCAAAAGTCATTTACCCATTCAAATTAGGCTGAGTGCCAGCACCTTTTGAACGTCAAAATTCTACGTCCGTCATCACTTCCTAGTGTTTCAGCTGGGAAGAAGATGTGGCGCAACAAACTCCCCAGCAACACATCTGTCTGTTAAGTTTTAAAAACTTGATTTATCACTTGGAAGCACAAGGCCTGCTTTAATGAATGCGCCAGATTGTCATCAAACAGAGCCAGATGGAGAGATATCGTGAGGCGAACTACGACAACACCAGGACTTTCGACGTTCGTTCGACTGCTGGGTCTCTGCCCAGCAGTGGAACAGAGTGGTCATGGGGATAAAAATTAATTTATCAAAACGTGAATATTGAGAGCTACCAAAATCAGAAGGATTTGTTGGAAGCGTGCAGAGGAGCTAAGTTTTTGCTCTGATTCAAGTACATACAACTTTTGAATGTTTAAAGAGTTTTGATCAAAATTTATTTAGTAAGCAGGTATTAACAAAGTTGTAATAGAGATGGTATTAAATGAAGGATCTAAGTTTTAAATAGCATTCCATATTGTTTAAACAGTTTATTTACTAAAGAAACATTTAGCTATCATCGTTTACTTTCACCTAAATAACATAACGACTATCTATTTCCTAAAGATTTGGAGGTAGCGGAACAGAGAGTAAAGTCCCACATACCTCCGTTGAAAAGGGAAGATCCTCCGACCAGACGGATGTTGTGTCCGGTGGGCAACTGCCCGACAGTTGATATTCGGGCTGTGCATATGTTCTAATCGCACGGTAAACTCTGATATCGCGATTTAGGATTTTGTCAAGTTAGTCCGCAGCTCTCGAGATAGATGGCGCCACGAGTCTCATTTGTTGTGATGTCGATTCTGCTACGCTGATTTTTTGTGGCGGCATCAATGCTGCTACAAAGATACCAACTAGTTTCTTTACCCACATGATACGTGTTTTATTATCCCAAGGGAACATACTCTCCGTATAAAATTATGTCTTTATCCAGGTAAAGTCTATCCGTGTGCCAAGTTTCATCAAAATCTATCCAGCAGTTTATTCGTAAAGTAATAGCAAACAAACATTTCACTTCGCGACAATTTAGCATTTATCATTTTAAATTATAGACAGATAGAATAGAATTTATTTTACATCAAAAGTAGCACAAGCACAACTCATATAATCAAAATTTATTCTATAGGATTTCAAGGACTCATATTTAATCATTTCCACACACAACAAAACGATGTAGACCGTCCTTTATACCAGCAATCACAGTTTAATGACGTCATCCTAGTTATTGGTGACGTCACCAATCCGCCGGGTGTCAGCGCGCAACGAGCCCACTTAACGAATTCGGACGCAAATCCCGCCGCCGAACGATCCGATTAAAAGCGACCGAATTTTCTGCCTTTATGCGTATCTATGTTTGAGGGGTTTATCGGTTATAGCTTGTAATGTGTGGAAAATATTCTTTGGATCGCATGATTTTTGCCTATTTAAGTGTTTCAGTAGGAACATTCCCTTGAGATCTTCCTTGCACATTGCACCTATTTATTTGTGTAAAGGAAGATAAAAAATACTTCTTTCATAAAAATGCAACCGACTTAAAATTTTTAAATATTTTATTTGGAATTAGGTTGTAATTTTTTGTAAAGATTTTTATATTTTATTTAACGCTTTTTAGTAGGTATTTTATAATTTTTTGTCATTCGTAAACATCACTGGAAAGTCAAAAGAAAGCAACATACCGTTTACTTTGGATGACATATTTTTTCAGCTATTTTGATTAAATAACCAAACTACAAAGCCAATTTTGATGAAATTTCTATGGGACCAACCAGAAAGTTTCACATTAAAGAATATTTTTTAAAATCGGTCCATAAATTACGAAGATATGAGGTAACAAACATAAAAAATACAACCAAATTGAGAACTTCCTCCTATTTTTGAAGTTGGTTAATAAATAAGGACGGTCGATACTCTAAAAGTGTCTCGACGACGTAGTCCCTGATCAAATTATTTTGTATCTCGATGAAAGCGCCTAGAAAACTATTTTGGTTCCAATCCCAAGAACCAGAACGAACGAAAAGAAAGAAGTCTGATGGACTGGAAATTAATAAAAAAGAATTGATACACTTGAATTGTGTCTGCGTAACTAAAATTAAGATAAAACGCACAGTAGGCTTGAAGGACCAAAATATGGTTGACCAAAACGGTGACCAAATAGAGAATGATTTAGAAAGAGAAGATCTTCTTAAAGATAAAAATATCAAGCAGACACTTAACACTTCCGAATATTAATTTTTTCATTTCAAATATTTTTAGACAACTTCTACCACCAAAAATTCTCTATAGTAAAACTTAAGCTTCTATCGACTAACCAGCCTCAAAACTGAAAATAGAAACGCTCTTCAGTACAGAAATGTCTCTGCTACCTGGTGGGAAACTCCACATTTGCAGTCTATTTATATCCTGTTATGCAAGCCTGAATTTAGCTTAACGTAAAAGCTTTTCGCTGTATGTGCAGCAGCAATTAAAAACCCTTTTAACATTGTCTTATGGATCCGATAATGGCCAATGATGGCGCATTCTGGATGTAGGTACTTTGATATATCGTTTTTTATTTTCATTGTCTTTTCGAGCATAGCGTACTGATATTGTTTTTGAACTGTATTTTGTAGGTATTTAATTTGTTTGTTTTTTATTGTCTCGATTGATTTTTGTTTTATTTTGATTCGTAAAGATTGTCTTAGTAATAATCAAGCCTTTTTTTGCTTTAGATTGTTAAGTTACTTTTTAAAAACCAACAGAGTCCCCTTGTACCAACCAACCAACAGAATACCCTAAATCTATCCAATATTAAATAATTAAATCTACTTTTACAATATTTCCATAATTCTCATAAATAGTAGGACCTTATCTAATATAAGGTCCTACTAATTCTGAGAATAGCTCGTCACTTTTCTGGGTTATAACTGCTTTTGTAGGGCTTAGCTCCGGTCAAGCGCTTCTAGCACACCGGTATGCCACCCAATTCACGCGTTTTAAAACTCTATTATTATTATAGCAAGATATTTTATAGGATGTTGGCGTTTGAGCGTTTGGAAAAATAACAAAATTCACCCTTGAATCAAAAAATATATAGTTTTGTGCTAGTGTTCACATTTTTTGGCGCTTAACAATTCCATTTCCTAATAATTCTGCGCCGCCCATAAATTATTAACTTCTCCAACCGTCTCCATTTCTTATTCCGTGCATACATCAAGTTTGTCCGTTCCATAAATACCACTTTATCCCTTTTAAATATCAACAATTCAAAATGACGGGTACGACAGTAACACGCGTGACACGTCCGCTAGTCACCGTTGCCGAGTTTTGAGTGACATCTTATTTCCTCGGCACACTAGCGCCGCGTCCGTGTAATAGCCACGTGCTATTCTATTGAACGTTGCCGGAACTACCGTCCTACTTTGCATAGGTACTACATAAACGCCATTGTTTTTGCATTTCAACTTGTATTAACATGTCATCTGTTTTGATAAGCGTGACGGCGGTCTAGTTGATGGCTCATAAAGCTAGGGTGGGTTTTAGGTGAAATTCTTCTTGAAACGAAACAATACTCGTTGTAGTTTACTTGCGGATCGTAGGACCATTGTGGGCTGCAAAGTTTTGGTCCTTATTCTAAAAAAAATCGATTGCAGGGTTCATCACTCGGTGACTGCATTGTCTTCGAGTGACGTTTTGGTTAGGTAACCTGATTTACCTATTGCATTTTCCACTCTACGCTCCTTGTGCAGTACTTACTTTTGTTACCAGATGCTTGAGTAGATTGTGTCTGAATTGCAAAGTGGTTGGTTGGTTGATGGTTTTACATTTTCGAGCTGGTTTTACATGAAATATGTTTTACGCTGTTAAGTATTCGCATGTAGTTTAAAAAAACACAATAAGAGAGTTCTGAAGTGGCTACAGAAAATTTGTTCAACGCTTCTTATTAATTATGAGGTTTTCTCAAGAATTACGATATTATTCAGAACAATGCACGGGTATTTAGTCTGAACGGCCTAAACCGAATGGCCCTCGGGCCATTCGACCGTAAACAAAAATCGTCTACGTTCCAAAGGACCGGTGAAAAAAATTGGTAAACAAATTCAGTGTCATAAACTACATCAAGTACATTTGGGTGCAAAAGTTAAAAAGTTGAAATAAAAGTTTGATTTTTTTCTTAGATCTGTATTATCTTCCTTTGAAAAACTGTGCTTCATCAATTTTCTTAATGATAGAAAACGAGAATATACGATATGAGCATTAAAAATGTGTATATAATATAGATTTGTGTGTTGATTTCTTTAATATGCTCCGAAATCTAAACCCTAAACTCTAAAATGACGTTGGAAATCTGGTCGCTTAGTCTTTTGCTCCAATATTGATGAATTTTGATATAATATGAGGTCAGAGTGATATATATTATATTCGGTCGTATTCATTCATGGAGTCAAAAAAAAGAAACCGGCTTCCAAAAAACACTACAAAGTTCAAAATAACTTTAATTTCGGAAGTCGGTGTCAAATAACGAAGAAGCAACCAAAAACACCGACTTCCGAAATTAAAGTTATTTTTTACTTTGTAGTGTTTTTTGGAAGTCGGTTTCTTTTATTTGTGAAAAAGTTTTTTATTTTTCACTTTTTAGTGGTACCCCACACCTAACAACACCACTGGAAAGTCACAGGAAAGCAAAAATACGCAATTTCGTATACATGGATGATTTTTCCACATATTTTTTCCAGCTATTTGGATTTGATAACCAAACTACAAAACCGATTTTGATAAAATTTCAATTCAATGGGACCATTTGGGAAGTATACCCTTTCCTACAAAAAAAGATTTTTTCAAATCGGTTGACAAGCGACAGAGTTATGCCCGAACAAACATAAAAAAAAAAAAAAATACAAACATCCGAATTGAGAACCTCCTCCTTTTTTAGAAGTCGGTTAAAAAGAGATGGAGAGAATAAAATATGTATACATATGAAACACATTTTACTAAAGTAGCATTTTGAGAAATCTGTTGCAGCACTTCTAAATACTAATATAAAAAAACGTTTCTTTTTTTACATTCTAAGGCTTATATTCTATTCCTTTTTTACATTCATAAACTAAGCGACTATTACAATGTATGCGACTGTCCCTTTAAATTAATTTTGAAATCATTTTATCACCGGTCCTTTGGAACGTAGACAAATTTTGGTTACGGTCGAATGGCCCGCGGTCTATTCGCTCTGGGCCGTTCAGACTAAATACCCCAATGGACGTACCTACCGTAGTTTAAAATATTATTCATAAGTGTGCTAGCTAAAACAACCTTTCAATTTAAAACGACACTAACGACACTTTTTCCATCAATTTCGTACAAGCAATATTGTGCACTTTTATTGAAACTTGGTTGCAGGTATTTTTTTCCGTGCTAAAAGATGACTCAAAAAATAACTGTTTGTAATGTACCTATTAGGATGAGGGAAACACATTAATAATATAAAACATGTAGCCAAAGTAAAAGACGTTAGCAATAACGTGCAAGACCTTTGCCTTGTATAAGGTAGTTTCAAAAACGACGATACTCATCTAAAAATTTATAACGTCGGTTGCATTATTGTATAATACCAGCGGCCCTACCATGACGTGTTAAAGCGTGAGTAGTTCGAGTGAGAAGGAGGGATGGAGCTATACACTCTATATAGCTACATCTCTCCTTCTCGCTCGAACGACTCACGCTTTAAGTCATCAGTCTTGCGACGCACGCGCCGTCGTTTAGTCGCGCTGTGTGTTGCTCGTCTGCTCGGGTTTTAGAAGTCGTCATGTAAACAATGGCTACTAATATTGTAAAGTGTGCTAGCTGCAACGTGGTCATAAATGAGACATTGGCGTTTATTTGTAATAAACTGGACGTGATGGACGAGCAAAGTATTGCCCGTATTTGTGTCAGTGCATTTTCAGAAAGTGAAATTTTGAACGCTAAAAACTTGTTGTTTGATTCTATTCCGACGACAAAGTGTAAGAAGATTAGAAAAAACAAGGGGAAAACATTACGTGACATAGATGACATTGTCTGCCTGCTAAAAGAAACAGATCCCGAAGAAATCCCAATTTTTGTCGCAAAGGATTTATAAAAACTACCCCCGGTTTTATTTGACCATGTAGATGTCACAAGACTTCTCAAGGATCTGCTGCAAATGCGAAGCGTAATAGATCGTATTTCTGAAGAGTACGCTACAGTGAACCAAGTTAAGGAGCTAGTAGTAGAAGTAGAAGCACTGAAGAATGCGTCTATTGTAAACAATGTCTCTCGAAACATTAACTTGAGACGGGGTGCCTGTGCAATGTCGAGCTTTGAGCACGAAAGTGGGCTAATGGGTTTATCTCCTGTATGTGGAGCGTACAAGTCTTCAGAGAAAGAGCCCACGATAAATGCTCCATCTTCGACCCCATCGTCGCTTACCATCAGGTGAGATAGTGGTCAAGCGCGTGCCTATCAATAATAAAAAATAAAAAAAAAATCCATTAAAACAGCCAACGAGAACTCCCTTAAAAAAGCTGACTAACATTTCTTCCGATGTGGGTAGCGCGGTAACAACACCGCGCGTAATTCCGAACGGAGCGACGCCGGCGAGTGCGCAGTTATCAGCTGATCGCGTTCTGTCTAACGAGATGAGTCACACATTGCTACAGTAGTACACCTATGGAACAGCTACAGTAGTACACCATTGCTACAGTAGTACACCGTGGAACACCTATCAATCTGCTTACAAACTATCTTTCGAAGAGGAAGCAGAGGGTTAGGGTGGGTCAGTATACCAGTGGGGACGCAGAGGTATCACACGGTGTGCCCCAAGGAAGCGTATTGGGGCCTACATTATTCCTTATTAACGTAAATGAACTGTGCGACTTACAAATCAGTAACGCACAAGTCTTCTCGTACGCCGATGATACTGCTGTAGTCTTCACTGGTGACACTTGGCATGACGTCAAGCGTAGTGCTGAATTGGGCTTGGCTGAAATAGCTAGGTGGCTAGCAAAGAATCTGCTTACACTGAACATCTCTAAGTCTAATTACATATGCTTAAGTGCAATCGATCACAACCTAGTGAGTATTTCAATATAAAAGTCCATTTATGTGACTACGGAAAATACACAAACTGTAGCTGCTCAGCTAAAAACAATTTGAAATATTTGGGTGTTGTCATTGACCAGAGACTGTTTTGGTACACTCACCTTGGTCAAATAGCGAATAGAGTCAGAAAGTTTGGTTGGATGTTCAGGACTCTTAGATATGTGGTTCCAAAAAATGTCTCAAGTAATTTAGGCCGTTATAAAAATCTCTTTAATGAAATATATGTTGCTCTTGTGCAGTCAGTTTTCTTATACTGTATCCCTATGTGGGGTGGTGCAGCGAAAACTAAGTTTTTAGAGTTGGAGCGTGCACAATGCGCTCTAATCAAGTGCATGTACTTCAAAAAAAATAGATATCCAACTGAAAATTTATATAAAACTAGCTTCTACCAGCTGCGGCTTCGCCCGCGTGAATATCGGAAATAGCAAGGTTTCCTGATTTGTATTGTAAATTTTTTACTCAGAAAACACCCACCCTACACCTACCTTACACCTACCATACACCTACCTTACACCTACCCTACACCTACCCTACACCTACCCTACACCTACCCTACACCTACCCTACACCTACCCTACACCTACCCTACACCTACCCTACACCTACCCTACACCTAACCTACACCTACCCTACACCTACCCTACACCTACCCTACACCTACCCTACACCTATCCTACACCTACCCTACACCTACCGTACACCTACCCTACACCTACCTTACACCTACCCTACACCTACCTTACACCTACCCTACACCTACCTTACACCTACCCTACACCTACCCTACACCTTCCCTACACAAACCCTACACATACCCTACACCTACCCTACCTACATAATTATACCAGCCCAAAAATACTATGACATGTTTCTGGTCTCCTGGTACTTGATGTTTCTGGTCTCCTGGTACTTGTGAATCTGAAGTACTAAGGCAGCAGCGGCTCTGAGTTTCCACTTCCTCCTCAACCTCCATTAATCCATGCCACTTACCGGGATAAAAAGTAGCCTATTTTTTATTCCAGGATATGAGCTACATGTGTGCCAAATTTCATCCAAATCCCTTCAGCCGTTTTTGCCTGATTGTTACACAAACATACAAACATACAAACATACAAACATACAAACATACAAACATACAAACATACAAACATACAAACATACAAACATACAAACATACAAACATACAAACATACAAACATACAAACATACAAACATACAAACATACAAACATACAAACTTTCACCTTTATAATATTAGTAGGATTAGTAACTTGTTCTCGGTCAGGAAACTTTACATTTTACAAATTGTTTTAAAAAAACATGAGTCTGTTGTCTTCGATGCCAGCATTCTATCAAAAAGAAGGAAAGACATTATAGTGAAAGTCCCTCAAACAAGGACCTTGTCTGCCAGTACACAATTTGGTAAACGATCTGCTCAGCTATATAACAGAATCAATAAACACGTGTATATTTACCCAAAAAATTATCATGACTCCAAAAAAATATTAAGTGAATGGATAAAATCGCTTGCTTATTCTGATACTGAGACACTTCTTCAACACTTACATTGACACACGCACACACACACACCATTACACGCACACACACACCATCACACCATAACCCCTCCCCCTCCTCACGCCAAATTCGCAACTATATAATATAATTTTATTATTGTTCACGTAGCACCTAGTTATTTTTATTATTACTAATATTAATGTTATATTGCATATTCTAGATAAAGTTATATTTTGCAGCGGATTATAATTAAGTAGGTACGTCCTTTGTGGAAGAGTGGAGTCTCCTAACACAGGCATTTCTTGCTTAAAAGGAGGCTCCAATCAAAAATTGTAACTACTAAAACCTGTTTTGCAAATAAACGATTATTATATTATTATATATTATAGACATCCAGGAAGAGGCTCCCTGGTGTATGCTGTTTGCTGATGACATTGTGCTGGTTGCTGAAAGCGGTCTCGAGGTCCAGAGCAGATTGGAGACGTGGTGGCAGAGGCTAGAGAGTGATGGCCTGAAATTGAGCAGAACCAAAACAGAATACCTGTTCTGCGATTTCGGCGGTCTCTCCAGTCCTATACCTATAGCTCTCACCGGAACGCTTATACCAATCTGCTCCGACTTTTGGTACCTCGAGTCGCTTGTCCAGGGCGATGGCAATATAGACCGAGACGTAACGCACCGAATCAACTCAGGATGGATGAAATGGCGACAGGTCAGTGGAACAACTTGTGACCCACGGATGCCCCTCAAGTTGAAGGGGAAAATCTATAAGTCCGTGATAAGACCTGTCGTACTGTATGGATCAGAATGTTGGGCTATGAAAAAGACGGATGAAAATAGATTGCATGTAGCGGAGTTGAGAATGTTGAGATGGATGTGTGGAGTAACGAGAATGGATAAAGTGAGAAATGAGTACATTAGAGGTAGTTTAAAAGTGGCGCCAGTGACGGAAAAGTTGAAAGGTAACCGCTTGTCCTGGTATGGTCATGTGAAAAGAAGGGATGAAAAGCATGTAACTAAAAGGGTTATGAATATAAATGTGGATGGATGGAGAGGAAGAGGAAGGCCAAAGAAAAGATGGATAGATTGTGTGAAGAGCGATATGAAAGAAAAGGGAGTTAGTGATAGTGTGACGGCTGATAGGACAGAATGGAAGAAGAAAACGTGTTGTGCCGACCCCAAGTAACATGGGATAAGGGCAGGAAGATGATGATGAATTCTGAAACCCACGCAGACAAGTCGGGGGAAGAAGCAAGAAGTATTTACTTACCACATTTACTTTTCTCAATTCAACCCGACTCCATTTCCGTCCCTGTGCTTGCTGCCTTTGACATTATAAACATTCTTGACACATTAATGTTTGTCGAATTTCAATCCTAAAATGAAAACATTTATTTGACTTGATATAAAATGTGAGATTAACGCTGTAAAAATAGATACTCCTTTATAGAAAATAAATACTTCACCTAATATTGCTTTGTGAGATGAAAACATTGGAGATCCTGTACATGTAGGTACATACAAGTGAATGTGGTTTGTTGGTGGCGCTTTTTTCTTCATTCCATTGCTATTCATTTACTGGAAAACGTTCATTGTTGCATTCAGGTAGGTACTCCAACGACGTTGTATGTTGTTATTTTATTTCATACCATTTTTATACATAATTCAAAAGTTTGCACGGATAGAAAAATATTGCGTTGTACATTGTTCAAGGTCATAAGAATGCACATTCACATGATGCAGACACTTTATTAACACTAAATTTAACTTTGATCTGATAAACTACTAGCATTTAGAGTTAAAACAATTATTTAAATTACGAAAATCTGACAGCTCCGATTTACAAAAAAAATTACACAGGTCCTGCCTGGAAGAGCTCCACGGAGCATCTGAGAATTGAGCAAACGAGAGAGATGCAAATACTTTTACAAAGCAAAAGAAGAGATAACGATAGGTACTAAGAGTGTTGCTCGGAATAAAAAACGTAGGTGCCAGAATGAATTTACGAATGTGATAACATAAAAGTATTATTAGATCAAAATATGTTCAGTTGGAACCTCGGTAAGGTAACTTTGTATTATTAAAGCATTGCATAGGACAAATCTAAAGTCCTATTCAAACCTAAGCGGTATTCGCTGCCGCTTTTGGTACAGGTACATACCGCGCGGGTTTCGCTCAGGTATTTAGTATCAAGTTCCGCGGCTAGAGCGACCTAAGCGGTATTCGCTGCCGCTGTGGGTAGATGTACATACAGCACGGGTTTTGCTTAAGTATTTAGTATCAAGTTCCGCGGCTAGAGCGGAAAAGCTGGTGCCATAGTACCGCATAGATATCGTTTCGCTTACTGGGCTAAACTCGAACTCGGTATTCTACCCACAAGGATAGCGAAATCCGCTTGTGTGAACAGTTATATTACCGCATACCCACTCGGTTTCTCTACCGCAGACGGTAGCTAATACCGCTTAGGTTTGAATAGGCCTTAAAGCGTTGCGTCTTGTAGCTAAAAAAAGTAAATAGTAGTTTATGCAACGACCATATAAAAAGGGTTATTAAAACACGAGTGTGGGTTTATCACACGAGGCGTAGCCGAGTGTGATAATAGCATCACACGAGTGTTTTAATACCTAATTATATGCCGTTGCATACACTATTTTATCTTCACTCATACAGTTGAAATAAAATAAGTGGAAAAATAGTTAATTCCAATATGGCGGATATTCTCATTGCGTATTCGAATGACTGCGCAGCGCGCTCAAACATAGACAAAGATAAAAGCTGGCTCATTGACTTAAGTCAATGAGCCCGCGCCAAAAATTAAAAAGAAAAAGTGTGCTATAAAAAGTTATTTTATGATGCAGTTGTTTAAAAATCGAAGGAAAATGTTGAACTGTAATGGTTTTTTTTTTTAATTTTACCTATCCACGAAAAAAAAGTATGTATTTATGCATTCGTTTTTGAACTCATATTTGGAACATTACGTTGCGAGTGTAGATAAAAGATATTTCGAACTTTGTAATTTTTTTTACATCGGAAAAATTTCTTCGTATCGTGTATTCCTTCAGTTGGATAATAGATCATATGGTCAAAAAGCATACCACAATTTCACATTCTAATTCCAGGAACCTATCAAGATACGCTAAAGCGAAAAACGGCCTTATACTTAATATTATCCCCTTAAGGTTAGTTCCGTGAAGTCTATCTACTCGACTTTGACGGGTTCATGGCCATGCCACCAGGGCCCCAAGTCTGCTATTTTTATAAATTTGTCATTCCAACATGATCCCATTTTCATTTTGCTATAAGTTCGTAATCTGCTAAATTCATAATGATTGATCCTCTTTCTCACTATGGACCTGGTCTGAAAATAAAGATGATATTATTATTATTACTCTCTTTATTCATTGATTCACATATATTTTACATTTTTAAATATTTCTATAAAAACAATAAAAAAAACATTTAAAAATATAAAAAATAGTAGTCCGCCGGTGTCGGGAGCGAGGTCCAAGCTACCGGTGGTTAGGGCTTCAGAGAAAGGAACCTCCTCACAATACGAGCCGTATCGAGGAGTACTGCCTTCTGTATCAGGCCCTTTATCCAACTGCGCAACGCCAACTTCGACAGATGGTCGTCGAAGCTTTTGGCCATCAGGCCATTGGCCGTAACGACCATCGGCACAATGACAGCCGAGTCCACATTCCACATGTCAACAACCTCGTGCGCTAAGTCAAGATACTTGATTTGTTTTTCTTTCTCAGCTTTCACGAGGTTCTCGTCATGTGGAATGGTAACATCGATTATCATTGTGCGGCGCGCTAATCGGTCTATCACCACTATATCGGGCTTATTAGCGACGATAGTCCTATCAGTGATGATAGACCGATCCCAGTACAACGTGACATGGTCATTTTCGAGAACTGGGTTGGGCACATACTTGTAATACGGTACCTCAGAATCAACAAGTTGGTATTTCAAAGCAAGTTGCTGGTGAATAATCCTGGCCACTTGGTTATGCCTGTGCAAGTACTCGCCGTTAGCCAGACGAGAACAACCAGAGATAATATGTCTGATGGACTCACCCGGACGGTGACATGCCCGACACACGTCAACCGTCCCGTCCTTCATAATATGCCTCCGGTAGTTGTTCGTCAAGATAACTTCGTCCATAATTGCACAAACAAAACCTTCAGTTTCTCCGAAGAGATCACCGAAACGTAGCCAGGCTACGGACGCTAGGAAATCTACATCGGACCCATAAAGAGCCCGGTAGAAGCGTCCGTGAAGCTCCTTGCCTTTCCATACCTCCTTGCGGTCATCTGTAGTAAGTATCACAGGTTTGTGCCAGTTCTCTTTAGCCATGGATAACGGGGTGAGTCCCTTGTCCACTGCGACCACATCTCGGTGCATACCCACATCGACTTTGAGAAAATATTCTCTGAGACTGCACATCTCGCGGTTGTGCAGAGTCCTAGAATTTAAAAAGCCTCGACCTCCACACTTCCGCGGGATGTACAGTGTCATCACCGACGATCGTGGGTGATGCATCCGGTTTGCAGTCAGCAGTGTACGGACTCTCCTATCCAGGGCGTCGAGTTCGGTTTGAGTCCATTTGAGTATGCCGAAAGAGTACATTAATACCGACATGACCCAACCGTTGAAGGCGCGCACCTTATTTCCGCCCGACAAAAGGCTGTTTAAAACCTTTTTCAGGCGGCCAAAGAAGCGCTCCTTCAGCGATTGCTTCATGTCAGCAACATTAATGCCTAACGCTTCCGACATACCCAAATACTTGTAGGTTTCGGTCGAACTGAGGGATCTAACCTGTATGGAATCCGAGAGTTGAATTCCCTCAGATTCCATAATCTCCCCTTTCTTTACATGCATGACTGCACATTTGTCCACACCAAATTCCATCCTGATGGCACTACTGAAGTTTTCAGTTACCTTCAGTAGCTCCATCAGTCGCAAATTGTTGGGGGCAAAGAGTTTCAGATCATCCATGTAAAGGAGGTGAGATATGGCTTGACCACCTCTTCTCAACCGATAGCCTAGGCCTGAATCCTCCAGCAGTGTGCTAAGAGGATTCAGAGCTAAGCAAAACCAAAGTGGACTCAAACTGTCGCCCTGGAATATTCCCCGTTTAATCCATACAGTTACAATCGGTCGACATCCTGGATATCGAAGGACCGTTTTCCATTGCCTCATACATGACTCAAGGAAGGCGCGTAGAGTTGCATCTATTTTGTACAACTCCAGCACCCTCATGAGCCATGTATGTGGCACAGAGTCATAGGCCTTCTTGTAATCTATCCAACATGTCGACAGATCCTTACGGGATCGACGAACCTGTTGGCTTATGGCCATGTCTATGAGGAGTAGCTCCTTAGTGCCGCGGGACCCTTTCCTACATCCATTCTGAGAAGCGGACATAATTGAGTTATTCTCAATGTGATCATTAATTTTCACTCTCAGAATGGATGTAAGAAGTTTATAGACCGTCGACAAACAAGTAATCGGTCTATAATTCTTGAGTTCCGCGGGACTACCTGTCTTATGGAGCAGGTGGGTAACGCCAGTTGTTAGAAACTGTGGTAGCAACCCAGACTCTAAGGATGATTGGAATTGAGATGCCAGGAGCGCGTGTGAGCTGCTATACCATTTTAGCCAGAAGTTATGCAGTCCGTCCGGTCCTGGAGATTTCCAGTTCGGTAACGGACGGACTGCTTTGGCTACATCCAATGGGGTGATGTTGATTATTTCCATTGGTGGTATAGCTTCACACACGCGCTCGACATCGCGCATCCAACCACCCTCGGCATGACAGACGGGCACCGACCAGATGTTTCGCCAGAATGTACTCGTGGCGAGATCATCCGGGCGGCACACGTCTGTCACACTTTGTTCAAGTCGCTCCCAAGCTCTATACACCCACCTCTCATCGCTCTGGAACATACGATTCTGCGAGTATCGGTCAACCCGCTGCTAATACCGCCGAATACGGTTTGCCCATGCACAAACTTTCTGCTTCAGGAAGTCGATGCGCTCTGTGACACGGGAGGTGTATTCTCGAGGGCTGATTCCAGTCCCCGAAAACGCCCGCCTCACAAAGCGCATCACACGTGGCCGGGTATTGCCCTCCCTGAAGCAGTATAGTTTGCCGATGAGTGCCCTAGTCTCATCGATACGCCGCTCGATCATGCACTGCCAGGCTGGTACAGCAGGTTTTGGTCGTATAGCCTCGTCACAATTTGGAAACTTGACGTTTGCTATACGACATGCCGCAACAGCCCCGCAATACAGGATTGAGTGCGTATCAACGAGGTTCTCGCTGCTTTCGAAGATATTCTGAAGCAGCGAGTCCAAGGCACACACCAGCGCCCTATTCTTTTTGTGCATAGGTAACCGTGGTAATCGGGGCCTAAGTTCGGTTGGAGTTGATCTATACTCGCGAAGCGCATCCTCCAGCGCGCTCCTCAGTCGATCGTTGCACTGGCTACTTACCGTGACAACCCCATCATCTACCCCATCACTATCATTATTGGGCCGCGGTGTGATTGCGCCACTAGCTGGCGCCTGTACCGCGGTCTGTGTCGGGGTCGAGATGATAAGGTTCTTCAGTACCTCTGAGCGCAGCCTATCAAGCGCGGCATCGTCAAACTTGTGACTACGTTGGATGACTCGCACTTGATCCGACAATCGTTGAGCCGAGACGTTGACAGTCGGTTCCAGGTCCTGAAACAGAGACAGCATCCTGACACGGTACGCAGTGAGGTTAGTTCCCCCCTCTGTAGACCCGTAATATGCGCGCATGACGTTTTCGTTCATGGACTGCGTCCATCTCATGCGCTGCACACAACCGCCGGTAGCGGGGACCCGGCTCGGGGCCGGTTGGCCCCTAGGTCCCAAGCCCCTCGGTGGCCGGCCTCTCCCCTGCCGACGCACAGGTGTTGGCGACGTCGGCGGAGAGAAATACTCGTCGCTCGAGCTCGACGCGACTGCAGCCGCCGGACATAGGATTACCAGTGTCACTGGTAATCCTATGTCCGGCGGCTGCGAGGCGGAGCTGAGCGACGGGTCCGGGGATGGTGGGCGTGCACGTTGCGATGCTGCTCTTGTGATCATCATCGAATTTTTATTTCGTTCATCATTTTATTTTGGATTTCTGTTTTTTCAGTTTCTGACGTGACATATTGTGTCATCGGTCCTATATTTTTTCTTCTTTGTCTATGTCCATATTGTATCAGGTTTTTGTAGGTTTTTGTTGTTTCAAATGGTTTGCTTGATTCTTGTGGGCTTCTATTATAATAATTATGCATGTAAAAAGTTAAAAACTTTATTATTATTATTATTATTGGTCGAACAATGGTCTCGTAATAGAATCGTGGTTCTAAATATTCAATATCTTTGAAAAGCAATGACTGCACTATAACGTTCTAATGGTAGGTCACTGATCGAAGGAACTGTCAAAATTTTATTAGATTACCGCATACGTCTGTCATTCATTTGTCATTATGTAAGTACGAGATTACCATTCTATGACATTTCTTTCAATGGAGTGTCAGTGGTTGACCATTGGAAAGTCATAATGACGCTTTTAAATTAGTACATTATCAAACTTGTCAAAATCAACAATTATGCAATCAATGATAGACCATTCTGTCACTATTGTAATAGCAGACTTGAGGCCGTGATAATAATCCTCAATGGTCGTGATTTAGTTAGGTATAATAACCGTGGCCTTGACAATAACTCAAAATAAAACTGATAAGCACTTCACTTGAAACTCTTCAGTTTTTAGGGTTCCGTAGCCAAATGGCAAAAAACGGAACCCTTATGGATACGTCATGTCTGTCTGTCTGTCTGTCTGCCAGTCCGTTTGTCACAGCCACTTTTTTCCGAAACTATAAGAACTATACTGTTGAAACTTGGTAAGTAGATGTATTCTGTGAACCGCATTAATAATTTCACACAAAAATAGAAAAAAGACAGTTTTTGGGGGTTCCTCATACTTAGAAGTGAAACTCATTTTTTTTTTTTTGCATCAATCATAATCATCAATCCATATGTGTGGGGTATTTATGGATAGGTCTTTAAAAATGACATTGAGGTTTCTTTTTTTTTTTTTCCTTGTTTATCTTGCAATCGGTTATCAACCTTTAGCAGATTTGTTGTGTGAATGTTGACTGCTGAGGTTCATTCTTCCAGTGAAGAATCTGTCTCTCAAAATTGTTTCTCACTTTACTTAATAAAGTCCCATATGTGGTGGCGTTTGAGCCTTTTCATGGTAATTGGTTCGCTTAGGGCTATGGCTAAGGTATTGGTATGTGACGTTATTCGTTGCTTGTATGTCTGTATTTTGTGTTCTATTTCCTCTTTTATTGTTTTTATTTGTAGATGCTCATGTATTTCTGAGATCTTCATAAACCATGGAGCATTTGAAATCATTTTGAGAGCCTTGTTTTGAAATCGCTGGAGAATCTCCACATTTGAGTCTCTCGCAGAGCCCCACAGCTCGACGCCATATGTCCAGACAGGCTTTAGTACTGCCTTGTAAATGAGTACTTTGTTCTCCAGTGACACGTGTGATGATCTTCCTAGGAGCCAGTTCAGTTTTCGGAGCAGGATGTTTAGCTCGTCCCGTTTTTTTTCTATGTGGTGTCTCCACGTTTGTTTCCTGTCGAGATGTAGGCCGAGGTACTTAGTTGTTGTCCCGTGTGGAAGTGTGTCACCTCCGAGCTTAACAGGTGGGCAGTTGTCCTTTCCAAGTGTAAAAGTCACATGTGTCGATTTGTTAGCGCTAGCTTTTATCTTCCATTCTCTCATCCACTTAGAGACTTTTTCGAGGTGATTTTGTAGTGCGAGTGAGGCCATGTTAGGGTCTTTGTTATTACACAAAGCAGCCGTGTCGTCAGCGAATGTGGCGGAGAGAATTTCCTCTGAAGTTGGTAAGTCTGCTGTGTATATAAGGTAGAGGGTTGGACCTAATACGGAGCCCTGGGGTATGCCAGCCTGTATGTTGTAGAATTTCGAGTAAGAGTCATTAACTTTTACCCGGAAAATTCTGTCTTCTAGGTAGGACTTTAGTAGCACGTACAGGTTATGTGGCAACTGTTTCTTTATTTTAAACAACAGGCCCTGGTGCCAGACCTTGTCGAACGCTTGCTGTACGTCCAAGAATACAGCCGAACTCTTTTACTTACGTACTCTTTACGTTCCAGTCCCTCTCGTAGATACGCCACTCTTCACCACTCTTTGCACCTGCTCTACAGTTAAATGCCCTATTCTGAATCCAAACTGATGTTGTGGGATAATGTTGCCGTCTATAAGTATGTCGTTAAGCCTACGTGTAACGACTTTCTCAAAAAGTTTAGAAATAACAGGCACTAGTCTTATTGGCCTGTATGACGACACAAGGTGCGGTGATTTTCCTGGCTTTGGGATCATGATGATTTCCGACGCTTTCCATATTCTCGGAAAATATCCAGTTCTCATAATTCCATTAAACAGCTGTGTTATGAAGACGATGGCTTTTCTTGGCAGTTGACGGAGGATTTCAGCAGTAATAAGGCAGTATCCAGGAGCTTTATTTAGTTCGAGACCGGTTATAATCTTCCAGTCCAGACCTCGCGGACTTAGTTGAAGATCTGTCTCCAAAAACTTTTTGATCTCCTCATCGCGCGATGTGTCGCCGGAGTTGGGAGTGAATACATCTGCCAAGAAAGATCCGAAAGCCTCGGTGCGTTCGTCGTCCTTTCTTGCCCATGCATTATTTCCCAGCTTTAAAAGATGCTGAGCAGTTTGTGGCGCATTTTTGCTATGCTTTACAGTATTCCAAAGCGAATACTCGTTTTTAGCTGTAGCATCCAGATTTTCCAGTCTTTTTTTTAAGGTCTCGTCTTCGATGTCCTTCAAATATTGCTTCAGGTCCGCAGTCGCTCTGTTAAAGTCTTTTCTATCAGAAACATGACGACTGGTATGCCAAACTCTTCTGAGCCTCTTTTTCTCCAGGACCTTACTCCTTGTTTCCTTGGAAATATTTTTGCTATATTTTAATGAGGTTTGTGAAGTTTGTAGCAGCCTCATCAATGTCGTCGTTTGTCTTTAACGGTACTTTTAGGTTAACGTGTATCTCGATGTATTGTCTAAATCCAATCCAGTCAGTCTTTGTGTTGTATAGCTTTGCTTTGAATTCTCTTTATATTATTGTTGTGCTTATGATGACTATCAGAGGGGTGTGATCTGAACTGCTATCCAGGCAACTTTCAGCACTGAGGTACATGTTAGAAAGTCCCTTATACACAAAGAAGTCCAATAGGTCAGGGAGTTTATTGGAGTCTGTTGGCCAGTATGAGGGTTCACTCGTACTCAGGACTTGTAATTTATTTTTGTCAAGGCTTTTTTTCAGTTCCTTTCCTCTGGGTAAAGCCAGTCGAGAACCCCAGTAGACATTTTTGGCATTCCAGTCTCCGCCGCATATAAATCTCTGGCCAAGAGTACTGAAGAAATCTGTAAAGCTATCTTCCTTTAGGATGTGCTTTGGGGAAAAATATACAGCGGATAGGGTTAGTGAGCTTTGCGTATCCTGAATCATTACCGTAGTAGTCTGTATTTGGTTAGTTTTATACTCTTCTAAAACTTCATGTTTGATGTGCTTTTTTATTATGACTGCTGTCCCTGCGTGTGCAGTTCCATCAGGATGAAATGTGGAGTATGTATTGTAGTTTTTGAAAGTACATAAATGATTGGATGTCAGGTGTGCTTCAGAGACTAGAAGTACATCAATGTCCTGTAATGCAAGGAGTATCTCTACGTCTTGCCTGTGTTTGATCAATCCATTTATGTTCCAGGTCCCAAGTCTGAGTGTAGCCATTTATCGGACCAGTTCACTGATGATTGTTGTGAGTAAGTTCATCATTGCCGACATCTGGTCTAATAGTTTGTCCAGCTTTTCAGCCTCTTGTGTGAGCAATGTTTCCAGTTTGGTTTCCTTGTTAGTGACCTCTGCATATCTGTCATTGACATAATGTTTTGGCAGTTTATCTTCGGCTTGTGGTCTAGTTTTTTCGATTTCATGCATAATTCTAAGTTCTGCAGGGAGTGTGGCTTTGGCTGTAGGTTTTTGGCCTGTTCTTCTATTTAGAATCTCCCTATACACAGTTCATCCTTTGTAATTTGCAGGATGTGAGCCTTCACATAAAACGCACTTTGCAGGTGTGTTCATATCTTTTTTTGGGCAATCAGATGTTTTGTAGGCTTCTGAGCATTTCACACAGCGATAGGGCATCATGCAGTAGTTTTTCGGGTGTCCATATTGTTGACATCGTTGGCACTGTGGCATAGAGGTTTTTCTTTTAGGCTCTTCTATTGCAACTGTTTGATGGTACATAGATATAATAGTTTTAACTGCACTATTATTTTTTTCTAAACTGAATAGTTTGCGCGAGAGACACTTCCAAAGTGGTAAAATGTGACCCCCCCCCATACCTTCTTAACTAAGAGAATGATAAAACTAAAAAAAAATATAAATGGTGTACATTACCATGTAAACTTCCACCAAAAATTGGTTCGAACCAGATCTAGTAAGTAGTTTTTTTTTTAATACGTCAAATCGTAAAACGCAATTTAGCTTTCGTTCAAACAACTTAAATATAATTTTCACAGGTGAAGTATTTCTGTTGCCGTTATAACAACAAATACTAAAAACAGAATAACATAAATATTAAAGTTGGGTCCCATACAACAAACGTGATTTTTTTGCCGTTTTTTTAGAGAGATAATGGTACGGAATCCTACGTGTGTGGCCGGTTTTTTTATCCGAATCGTCTTAACGACTTCGTCACAGTGAATTGCGGTTTTTTAAATAGTTGAGTCATATCAGTGTTCAACAATTTCGAGTAGGTAAATACATAGGTATATAAAGTCGACCGAACATTTGTGATTTACTTGTATCGGTACACTTCAAGTAACATGTCGGTTTTGTGGTACGTTTTTGTGTTTTATATATTTGCTCTATGCCGAGTTGAAGCAGCGAGGATCTTGGCTTACTTCCCAACCCCGTCCATCAGTCATCAAGTAGTGTTCCGTCCTCTGACGGAGGCCCTCGCAAGACGAGGTCACGAGGTCACCGTTGTCACCGCAGATCCTGCCTTCCCGAAAGGGGGAACTCCTCCTAACTTGACAGAAATAGACGTTCACGATGTATCATACGGAATATGGAGGGCCGAAGTATTAAAAGCGCAAAGAGGCCAAGACGACGACCTTGTAGCATCGATGAATGCAATGATCCAAGCAATGATAAAAGTGTTTGACAACCAACTGAAAGAAGAACAAGTACAGACTTTAATTAATAACAAGCACAAAACATTTGATTTACTTTTGCTAGAAGCACTATTTGCACCAACTCTTGCATTTTCTCATATTTACAAGGTACCAGTAATTCAAGTGAGTTCGTTCGGCGCCGTCCATCCAAATTATGACTCCGTAGGCGCTCCTACACATCCGTTGCTGTACCCAACTAATATACGACGAAAATTGACGAATCTCACGATGTGGGAGAAAGTGACAGAACTGTATTATAACTACAAAGTGAATAAATTAATATGTGACAGTTGGAACACCGGTAATAACATAATAAGAAAACATTTTGGTCCGGACATACCGCAGATTCCGGAATTGATCAATAACATTGACATGTTGTTCTTGAACATCCATCCCATGTTTGAATCCATCCGACCTGTTCCTCCTTCTGTGATCTACATAAGCGGTTTACACCAAAAACCAACGAAACCACTTCCGCAGGTACGTGTAATATTGAAAAATAGTCTTAATAAGACAGTAATTAATACATATTATCAAGTGTTTGTAAAGTGAACCAATATTACATTTTTCAGGATCTGAAGTCATACTTAGATTCCTCCAAACATGGTGTGATATACATAAGCTACGGTACAAATGTAGATACCACACTTTTACCGCCGGAGAAAATACAGACACTCATTCGAGTGTTCTCTCAATTGCCATACGATGTGCTGTGGAAGTGGAACCAAGATGAACTGCCTGGACGAACTGACAACATCCGGATATCCAAGTGGCTGCCGCAGTCAGATCTACTGAGTGAGTCCTATTATATATTTGTAAAATGATTATAAAGCTAGTTTGTGTTTGCAACTTTAATCGCTATTAAATAAAAGAGTAATATACCGTAGTTAAATTTAAAAAAACGCACTAAGTATTAACATTTGTAATGCTTCACAGAACATCCAAAAATCAAGTTGTTCATAACACAAGGAGGACTGCAATCAACAGACGAGGCTATCACCGCAGGAGTGCCACTCATCGGCATGCCGATGTTAGCAGATCAGTGGTTCAATGTAGAGAGATACGAGTACCACAAGATTGGTGTCAGACTTGACATGGAAACCATGACAGAAGAAAATTTAAAAGATGCCATCACCACGACAATAGGAGATGACAGGTTTGTGCTTGTTCATTAATAATTAAATCTAATACACTCGTAGTACTGATAATATAAAATACCGTAACAATAAAATATAATCTCCTGATAACCTATCAGAGACACAGTCCTATTTGATAAACGACGATGACAGTAAATAATCGAAAAGTGATGTTATAAATGCCCTTTGCTCACTTGCAGCTACCGTCGCAACATGGAGCGTTTCCGCAGTCTGATACAGGACGCGCCGCAGGGCCCGCTGGAGCGCGCCGTGTGGTGGACGGAGTATGTGCTGCGTCACGGCGGCGCCAAGCACTTGCGCTCGCCCAGCGCCAACATCACGTGGTGGCAGTACCTTGAACTTGAGCTGGTGCTGACATTACTCGTGGCGTTATTGACAGCCGCCGCACTCATTGTTTTAGCACTTCGTGTAGTCTATAAGTTTGTGTTTAGGAATTATTTAGGTGTTATTGATGTAAAAATTAAAAGACATTGATCTGAAACACAGATTTTTATTATACTTGATATCGTTTCATCAATAGATTTACGAATAAACATTGTATTAGACATGCCTTCTGCCTGTATCAATGACATACAAAACGACCGTGAATATATGACGATGAAGAGTTGATTCTCATCGCTAATTAAAATAAGCGATTGGCAAGATTTGCCGCCGAACTCCAAGAAAACTGTCAATTTTACTATTGTTACAACGAAGCAGATTACAACGACACCACTTATCACGCTGTAATTGTTTTAGGCGTGTAAATGTTTATTTACCAGCCAGTTACATAAGATCTATTTTTTATTTGGGAGCCCGCTCTTGATACATTATAATCACATTATATTCTCTTTCAAAGGAAAACTCAATCGTAATTTCTGGTTTGTAATGATTTTACCAGTTGGGGTCGAATGTTGAAGGATGGAGTCTTTAAAAGGAGTATAGTAAGTACAGATAGAAGGATAGTGCTTTAAAAGACAAAGGTATACTGGCATAGATTTAAACAGTATCAAGATTAAACCTTCCGAACTTTTGTTTATAGGCGTTCACCATACAAACAACGCGGCATTTGTTGTCTCTAGCACACGATTGCTTTCGAAGATAGCCGACCGCCTGGCGGGTTCGCTTAGATTTAGTTGGGCCTATGTCGGGTCAAATTGTTAGAAAAATTCGTGATCCGCCCTGTCCATAGTATGTAAAAATCAATTTATTTGGGACAAAAGCTTTTATTTAAGCATTTTCTGTTAGAGGTGAGAGAATTCATCCAATTAAATCCACAAAATCAAAAGTTATTTACCCATACAAATTAGGCTGAGTGCCAGCACTTTTTGAACGTCAAAGTTCTACGTCTGTCATCACTTCCTAGTGTTTCAGCTGGGAAGAAGATGTGGCGCAACAAACTCCCCAGCAACACATCTGTCTGTTAAGTTTTAAAAACTTGAATTTATCACTTGGAAGCACAAGGCCTGCTTTAATTAATGCGCTAGATAGTCATCAAACAGAGCCAGATGGAGAGATATCGTGAGGCGAACTACGACAACACCAGGACTTTCGACGTTCGTTCGACTGCTGGGTCTCTGCCCAGCAGTGGAACAGAATGGTCATGGGGAGGGGACCAATAAAAATTAATTTATCAAAACGTGAATATTGAGAGCTACCAAAATCAGAAGGATTTGTTGGAAGCGTGCAGAGTAGCTAAGTTTTTGCTCTGTTTCAAGTACATACAACTTTTGAATGTTTAAAGAATTTTGATCAAAATTTATTTTGTAAGCAGGTATTAAAAAAGTTGTAATAGAGATGGTATTAAATGAAGGATCTAAGTTTTAAATAGCATTCCAGATTGTTTAAACAGTTTATTTACAAAAGAAACATTTAGCTATCATCGTTTACTTTCACCTAAATAACATAACGACTATCTATTTCCTAAAGATTTGGAGGTAGCGGAACAGAGAGTAAAGTCCCACATACCTCCGTTGAAAAGGGAAGATCCTCCGACCAGACGGATGTTGTGTCCGGTGGGCAACTGCCCGACAGTTGATATTCGGGCTTTGCATATGTTCTAATCGCACGGTAAACTCTGATATCGCGATTTAGGATTTTGTCAAGTTAGTCCGCAGCTCTCGAGATAGATGGCGCCACGAGTCTCATTTGTTGTGATGTTGATTCTGCAACGCTAATTTTTTGTGGCGGCATCAATGCCGCTACAAAGATACCAACTAGTTTCTTTACCCACATGATAAGTGTTTTATTATCCCGAGGGAACATACTCTCCGTATAAAATTATGTCTTTATCCAGGTAAAGTCTATCCGTGTGCCAAGTTTCATCAAAATCTATCCAGCAGTTTATTCGTAAAGTAATAGCAAACAAACATTTCACTTCGCGACAATTTAGTATTTATCATTTTAAATTATAGACAGATAGAATAGAATTTATTTTACATCAAAAGTAGCACAAGCACAACTCATATAATCAAAATTTATTCTATAGGATTTCAAGGACTCATATTTAAACATTTCCACACACAACAAAACGATGTAGACCGTCCTTTATACCAGCAATCACAGTTTAATGACGTCATCCTAGTTATTGGTGACGTCACCAATCCGCCGGGTGTCAGCGCGCAACGAGCCCACTTAACGAATTCGGACGCAAATCCCGCCGCCGAACGATCCGATTAAAAGCGACCGAATTTTCTGCTTATATGCGTATCTATGTTTGAGGGGTTTATCGGTTATAGCTTGTAATGTGTGGAAAATATTGTTTTGTATCGCATGATTTTTGCCTATTTAAGTGTTTCAGTAGGAACATTCCCTTGAGATCTTCCTTGCACATTGCACCTATTTATTTGTGTACATAAAAATGCAACCGACTTAAAATTTTTAAATATTTTATTTGGAATTCGGTTGTATTTTTTTGTAAAGATTTTTTTATTTTATTTTACGCTTTTTAGTAGGTATTTTATAATTTTTTGTCATTCGTAAACATCACTGGAAAGTCAAAAGAAAGCAACATACCGTTTACTTTGGATGACATATTTTTTCAGCTATTTTGATTAAATAACCAAACTACAAAGCCAATTTTGATGAAATTTCTATGGGACCAACCAGAAAGTTTCACATTAAAGAATATTTTTTAAAATCGGTCCATAAATTACGAAGATATGAGGTAAGAAACATAAAAAATACAACCAAATTGAGATCTTCCTCCTATTTTTGAACTTAGTTAATAAAAACAACGGTCGATATTCTAAAAGTGTCTCGACGACGTAGTTCCTGATCAAATTATTTTGTGTCTAGATGAAAGCGCCTAGAAAACAATTTTGGTTCCAATTCCAAGAACCAGAACGAACGAAAGGAAAGAAGTCTGATGGACTGGAAATGAATAAAAAAGAATTGATACACTTGAATTGTGTCTGTGTAACTAAAATTAAGATAAAACGCACAGTAGGCTTGAAGGACCAAAATATGGTTGACCAAAACGGTGACCAAATAGAGAATGATTTAGAAAGAGAAGATCTTCTTAAAGATAAAAATATCAAGCAGACACTTAAAACTTCCAAATATGAATTTACCATTTCAAATATTTTTAGACAACTTCCACCACCAAAAATTCTCTATAGTAAAACTTAAGCTTCTATCGACTAACCAGCCTCAAAACTGAAAATAGAAAGGCTCTACAATACAGAAATGTCTCCGCTACCTGGTGGCTAAAACTCCACATTTGCAGTCTATTTATACCCTGTTATGCAAGCCTGAATTTAGCTTAACGTAAAAGCTTTTCGCTGTATGTGCAGCAGCAATTAAAAACCCTTTTAACATTGTCTTATGGATCCGATAATGGCCAATGATGGCGCGTTCTGGATGCAGGTACTTTGATAGATCGTTTTTTATTTTCATTGTCTTTTCGAGCATAGCGTACTGATATTGATTTTGAATTGTATTTTGTAGGTATTTAATTTGTTTGTTTTTTATTGTCTCGATTGACTTTTGTTTTATTTTGATTCGTAAAGATTGTCTTAGTAATAATCAAGCCTTTTTTTGCTTTAGATTGTTAAGTTACTTTTTCTCCGGTCAAGCGCTTCTGGCACAACGGTATGCCACCCGATTCACGCGTTTTAAAACTCTATTATTACTATAGCAAGGTATTTTATAGGATGTTGGCGTTTGAGCGTTTGGACAAAATAACTAAATTCACCCTTTAACCAAAAAATATATAGTTTTGTGCTAGTGTTCACATTTTTTGGCGCTTAACAATTCCATTTCCTAATAATTCTGCGCCGCCCATAAATTATTAACTTCTCCAACCGTCTCCATTTCTTATTCCGTGCATACATCAAGTTTGTCCGTTCCATAAATACCACTTTATCCCTTTTAAATATCAACAATTCAAAATGACGGGTACGACAGTAACACGCGTGACACGTCCGCTAGTCACCGTTGCCGAGTTTTGAGTGACATCTTATTTCCTCGGCACACTAGCGCCGCGTCCGTGTAATAGCCACGTGCTATTCTATTGAACGTTGCCGGAACTACCGTCCTACTTTGCATAGGTACTACATAAACGCCATTGTTTTTGCATTTCAACTTGTATTAACATGTCATCTGTTTTGATAAGCGTGACGGCGGTCTAGTTGATGGCTCATAAAGCTAGGGTGGGTTTTAGGTGAAATTCTTCTTGAAACGAAACAATACTCGTTGTAGTTTACTTGCGGATCGTAGGACCATTGTGGGCTGCAAAGTTTTGGTCCTTATTCTAAAAAAAATCGATTGCAGGGTTCATCACTCGGTGACTGCATTGTCTTCGAGTGACGTTTTGGTTAGGTAACCTGATTTACCTATTGCATTTTCCACTCTACGCTCCTTGTGCAGTACTTACTTTTGTTACCAGATGCTTGAGTAGATTGTGTTAGCTATTTATTATTGCAGGAGACGACCATAATTCCACCTTTGTACCTATGTGCATAAAGTCTAAATAAATTAATGAATTCTCACTTATACCTAACAAACCACTTATATCCCTGTTAATTTTAAGATTACTAAAGGCTAAAAGCTGATTTATTCAATTTTGTGTAACACTTTACCAGAAAGGGCAAATGCCCGGTTGCCCCGGCTTTAGTCGAACCGAGTAGAGGCTCCGAACTACCTTCGTCCAGTTAAAAATAAACACGTCTGGCGCATCTGAGCTGTGTCAGAATTTTCTCTGTTTAAAGTGGAAATTATAAAATTGTTGTTTTATTCTTTAATTTTAATGTGTTATTCAGCCTCACTGCTGCGCGCTGTGCAAGGGTTTCCTCCGATTCCTTTCAGGTTTACTGATGATTTTAGCCAAAACACAATAAAAATGGTCTAATATTTAACTAGCTTCTAAACGCGGCTTCGCCCGCGTGGATGTCGGTAATCGCATAAAAAGTAACCTATGTCCTTTTCTATATCCTAGGCTATATGTCTGCCTTCATGACGATCCGTTGAGCCGTTTTAGCGTGAAAGCGTAACAGACAGACAGACAGACAGACAGAGTTACTTTCGCATTTATAATATTAGGGATTAGGATTAGTAAGGAATAAGGGATTGTCACGATAAAAATTTAGCAATAACACAATAAAAATGGTATTCAATGTCAGGTTTTACGGACAATTTCAATGCATGATTTGTTTGAAAGTATCCACAGCAAAATAAATGCACAGTTGGCAAGCACTGAATCAATTTTTTTACTAGCATTTAACGAAACATTTACAACCCCAGTGCCATTTATAATTCAAATGATGAGATCGCTTGCGGACATAAAGCGAAGGCTATATCTTCAGGTCCCTAGGAAGAACTCGTAAGTAAGGAACTGTTATTGCGGAAGCAGGTTAACGTTTGTAGAGAACGACTTCACAGACTGTTGACTAACCAGTGCACTGAGGGAGATACCTACTCTGACAGGGGTTGTACAGCTTTGGTACATTTAATTTAATTTATTTCTTGAATGTTGGCATTGTAACGAAATCTTACACTTTATTACAGAACTATGTTAGGCGCCAGATAAGTAAATATGCAATAACGGACACTGACTCGCATAAATTGATTGACTTTCGTATTGTCAAAAACAAAAATAAAGATATAAAGCGGTACTGAATCGATTTCTATCGTGATCCTTTACGTTCTCTAGTAATGATATGAAAAACGGTTCATTATTTATTTTTCAGGTATCTACGAAGGGTAGGTATCTATTCTAAGGCGCTCACCATAATTGCCCTAATATCTTAAAACAAGGATGTGTCAGAATTGCAAATTAATGGTCTTACTAATGCATTTTCGAGCTTATTTTACATGAAATAAGTTTTACGCTGCTAAGTACACGCGTATGAAAATTTTGTTCACCGCTTCTTATTAGCTAATTGCGAGGTTTTCTCAAGAATTACGATATTTTATTCAGAATTTTGCACGTACCGTAGTTTAAATTATTATTCATGAGTATGCCAGGTAAAACAACCTTTCCATTTAAAACGACACTAACAACACTTTTTCCATCAATTTCGTACAAGCAATATTGTACTCCATGACCTGTGTCCCTCCTGTGTAACGGACGAATAATGGAGATTTAAATTATTCCGAAACTGCCCGACACTTGCCGGCTCAATAAAAACCTTTGTTTTCTTTGACGGCAATAAAGTACTGTAGAATGTATTCCGTCATTATAGTGGGCTTGGCAGGCGTGTGCGCTTTTATTGAAAATTGGTTACAGGTTTTTTTGTTCCTTGCTAAAAGACGACAGAAAAAATAACTGTTTTTAATGTATTAGGATGAGAGAAACACATACAAATTAATAATATAAAACATACAGATTAGGCGGTCTCCTGTCGATACCACAATCTAAATACTCTTGAAGAGAAACGACAGACAAAATGATATGGTGTTATTATACGACATACTAAATAATAAATTTGTGATGACTGTCCACAATTGCTCAACAAAATGCACTTCAACGTCCCACTTAGATGTACTAGACATACCACTCTTTTCGCAATTCCTTCGGTCTCCACTAATTATCTGAAAATGTCACCTTTTTGCGTTTACCCGCATTATATAATGACAAGTTCCCAACACTGGACTTCTTTAATACCACACGGAACCGTCTTATAAAAGAGAAAAAGATAATTCTAAATCAAACGCAGGATATTCAGTTGAGTCAGTAGTATAGTAATAGTGTTACATAGGTAGTCATACACATTATCACTTATCACACACATTTACAGACACCCACACCGTAGGTACAGATACACGCACGCACACAATAAATACTAACAATTCGAATCACTCCCTGCTATCTATAACATTATGATGATTATTTTCTGTGTACTTTGTACCTCATTGGCGTAATGTTTGGGTTAAGAATGTCATGTTTATTTACTGTCAGCTGTGAAGCTACCTGTTTCAAACTAAATAAATATAGCCAAATCTATGACATTCGAGTTGGATGTTACTATGAAATAATAAAACATTTATGTACCTATAATAATATTATAATTTAAACTAATATTACAAAACTGGATAGTTTGCTTTGTTTGTTTGTACGCGCTAATCTCTGGAACTGGAGCAATATTCGTTTTCCATTATGATAGCCACATTTATGAGGAAGGCTATAGACTACGCTAAAGCTCTTGGTTACCCTTAAATATTGTTATGTGTAAAGTAAGTCGGAAGAAAAAGTACCTACTATCAAACTGCTTTATCCGCGTGGGCATAATGGCTAATTATATGTAAGTACAATGTACTACAAATATATTGTTTTTTATTAGATCTAGAAAAAGGTCCGCGACACTATACCTACATCTAGCTCTTTTATATAAGCCACATTAAGGCCAGGTTTTCCGGAAAAACGTTGTTTTGCATTGTGTAAAATTGTGTTTTATTCGTAAACAACACGGATTTAAATTTTGAAAAAAATATATTACATATTTCACACTTCGATCTTGCGATTTCGGCCGTGCGATACACGATTACTTGCACTTTACTGCATCCAATTAAATCGCAAAGACAAGTCAAAATCAAGATGTAATTATCATTTCATTTGATTTATATAAGGTTTTGAGTAATAAAACTTATACCACAATAAAGGTCGTAAAAAATGTGATATAAATCGGCCGTCATAATGTGAAATATGAAAATACGTATCCCACTAATTCCATAATCAAATGATTTTGTCGTTTCATGAGCGCGCCCCGTGTCATTTAGTCCCGAGCGGAACGTGTTGGAGGTCGGACGTGTGCCAAATTTTTGCGATCCCGCCACCCCCGCTAAGTTCTGTTACTGGCTAAGCCTAAATTGATTACCGCTCTAGCACTGCCGGCACACCAGTGTGCCGCGAATTTAATGTTTATGTTTATTTACGTAAGATTTATTTTTTATTTTGGAATTTTCACGTGTCGAGTGGTTAAATAATAATACTTGTATACAATTTAGTGTTCAAACAGTTGTAATATAGTTAGTTTTTATTAGATGTAGCTATAATTTTGTAAAAAAAAATGGGGGAAAAAAAAGTTGTCACGGCTCTTCGTTGCAGCGGTGACTACTTTTTTTATAAACTTTGGCTGAATAAACAAAAAGGTATATAGGTATATACATAATTTACTTTACTAACTAGGTAAGTACCGACACGAAACAGATAAATTTCCACACCGCAAACATGTGTGTAAACAGTTTAATTTAAACCTTATTTCAGTACGCATAAAGACGTGCGCTTTAGTGGTTTAGTTTTCGCGCGGAATAGATTTACCAACCGCATCGAGTATGTAAAACAATTGAATTTGAACCCTATTTCAGAGTGCATAAAGCCACCTCGCGCGCACATGATACAATGATTTACTGTTTTCAAATGTCAAATAGGTAGTTCACCCCGTTACGTTAGTCTTGATGGTTTCGGAGAGTTTGTACAAGTCTTATAATATTTGTTATTTATTAGAAATGTCCGTTTTCACTTATCTTACTCCTAAACAAATGCCAAAATAATAGCTCGTATTTCCTACATGAGAGTTGAATATCGATGCAATAATGTTTTGGTGTTCATGTAGAGAAGAAATATAAGTGTAGTTATACGCTAGGTGGGTACCTACTCACAGCCACCACAACACAACAAATAATAATATGTATGGTGTCTGCAACGTTTGTGTAGGTCTCGTCTATGCCAACCAATACGCGCAGCGCACTCGTGAGTCGCGTGCCATAGTGTAAAAGTGTTACAGTATGACCATTTCCTATTAAAATATTATAATAACATACTTTTGGTAACGTTTAGGCTACCGGACCAGCTCATTTATGCGCTGTACACTAGAGTCCATCCTCTTACTAATTACTAACAATGTATCAAGTTATGACAAGACATACAAAAAACTATGTGGTCAGTTTGGATAGTTTTTAATCCAATGCGTAACTTTATCGGTGTTTATTGGCAAGAGGAAAAATGCATAGAAATGATAAATTACATACACTAAACTGTTTTTAATTGACTATTGTATTGTATATTATTAACCGACTTCCAAAAAAGAAGAGGGTCTCGATTCGACTGTTTTTTTGTTGTTGTATGTTTGCTCAGCGATATTTTCGCCAATTGTCAACCGATTTTGATGATTCTATTTTTTTTGGAACTGTATCTTCCCGGACTGATCCCATTTCAATTTGGTGAAGATCTGATGAAGAACTTCGGAGATAGGTAACGGAACTCTTCATTCCCGTAGGAATTCCCGTTCCCGTATAGCCGTACAGCCTTCCCCATGAATGTAACTATCATAAATTCATAATCATAATACAAAAAAGAATTTCTCGCACCGCGTCGCACGCAGTCACGCACGCTCGACGCGTTCTCGTTTGGTGGCCGCGTCTCGTGCACCGCCCGTTCGGTTTAATAACATTGTTGAATTATTTTAATTTTACATTACCTCCTAAACGGTGAGTTCAAATAACATGCTGTAAAAGACAAAGTTTATCTTCATAAAATTATCTTGATGATGAAGTAACTTTTGCTAGTAAGGATTAATATGCCTGCCTAATATTAATGCTGAAAAACCACCTTTAATTTTTAAATAAATTATTTGACATAAAATGCCTTAGTGTGGCTTATTTATAAGAGATAGATATAGGTATAACGTCGCGGACTTTTTTTTAGATCGAATGAAAAACAATATCTTTGTAGTACATGGTACTTACGTATAATTAGCTATTACCACAGCGCACTTAGCGCACTTGCACTTTATAATATTATTTAGTAAAGATTTGAATAAAATAGTAAGTATCTCATTATCATTATTATAACACCATAAAAATACATAAAGAAATTAAACACACACCATATTACAATTCTATCCTATTTATTTATAACGGTTTGCTATCTATGTTTCTGTGTACGTGCGTCTGTGTGCCTGTGTATCTGTCTTTGGCACTGTAGCTCCGTTATCTTTATTGAACAGGGATATTTTGTAAGTTTTTAAAATTTTACTTGTTAATTACCAACAAATCAAAATCAAAATTTGCGTTACAGGGCAATAGAGCATGCGGAAGGGCGTGACTTGTCTCCAAAATAATACTCATTTATTGGGGTTACCCCCGACGGTATAGTTGGGAACGACACCATTGTTGAAATTAAATGTCCAATAACGGCATTTAGAAAAGGGAAATGCTGCTATTGAAGAAAGTAAAATACATATATTTAAATTCGATAGAATAAAACATACCAGGGTTATAAACAAAAAAAGTAATTGGTATTACCAAGTGCAGGGTCAACTTCATGTAACAGAAAGGAACCAATGCATTTTTGGAATATGGTTCGGTGAAAACTAGTAGTAGAAAATATTTCAAGAGATGACGAATTTTGGCGGGTGCATATGGAGAAAAAAATTATAGATTTTTATTTGAAATGTATATTGCCAGAGATTGTGGATCCGCGCCAAAATCGCGGTATGCCAATACGAGACATAATATTGAAAGAAAACAAAGAAAATGTTAATGATAAGCCTGTGCAGCCAGGTCCAAGCAAATCCAAGGACCATATTCCGTGTCAATCTACTCAGCTAGGTCCATGCAAACCGAGACAGCTACAGTTCAACGAATTTTAGCCAGTTGCATTGGTAACTTTTATTATGTTAACTATTTGATTAAAAAATATAAAAACGTTTTTGTTTTTTTTTAAATAGCATCTAGGCAAATTCCAAACCATTTATACTTCTAAGCTTTCTTGAATTATAATATTCAAGAATTGTAACATAATTTTCCTAAAGTAAGTGTGCCTACCTACTACTTGATTTTTACGAAGGTATCGCACCAAAGCCAAATAGCGCGCGACGCGCATTTTTGTATCGTACTCGTATTCATAATTTTCGTGTCAGTCAGATTTTAAATCCACCATATACTCTAAAATAAATAAGTATTATTACTGATTTTTAATGATTAGTAATTGGATTCAAGTTTGTACAATACGTACTTAATCCATCTATAACCTTAAAAAATACTTAATAGAAAAATAAAACAAAATAAACTTATACTAATCAATTCAAGTTGATCTACTGCATTACTTTATCCTGTGACGGAACTTAGTACCTACCCGAGTCCGTGAACTCATGAGCGAGCGGTGCGCTTGGTGCGCGCGTCTCCCGCGCATCGTAACTTATTACGTATTGCTACTCCTTGCGGGGCCTGGGGTAAGCGTTAGATGCCTACGCGCTCAAGTCAGGCTCGCCTTAAGGCATACCTAGGTGATTTTTGAGCAATAATATTAGGCAGGCATATTAATCCTTACGAGCGAAACTTACTTCATCATCAAAATAATTTTATGAAGATAAACTTTGGCTTATTCACCGTTTAGCAGATAATGTAAAATTAAAATAATACAACATTACTTTTAAATCGAACACGTGTGACGCGACTTCACGCGACAGTGCGAGAAATTCATTTTGTATAGGTATGATAGCTACATTCATGACGAAGGCTGTACGGCTGTACGGAAACGGGAATTCGGGTACGAAGTCACGGGCAACAGCTATTAATATAAATAAACTAAGCAATGTGTAATAGAATTTAAAAATAGAAAAATAGCTATCAAAAGGTTCATAATCTCTGCCTTTCCCGAACCTACCCTCAGGAACGCGCGACGAGACGTACAAAACGATCAACTGTCGTGCAATGGTTTTAACGTTATAAAAGACGTTAGCAATAACGTTCATTCAAGACCTTTGCCTTGAATAAGGTAGTTTCAAAAACGATGATACTCATCTAAAAATTTATATTGTCGGTTGCTGTATAGTACCAGGTGTTATAATGTAATTTTTACAAAAGTATAAAAAACATTGATTCGAATTCAAACAATGCGGTTTCATTCAGACCCTTTTGGGTACCTATGGAACCCGAAATAATAACAAAACTAAATTGTATTATCTAAACTAATATTACTTAAAAAGTTATAAACTAATATTACTAAATCCTAAATAGGTAACTGAACTTTGTCTGTTTTTCTTTTTTTTACGCTACGGGTTTTGATGTAACTTACCACACGGGTACACCTCCAGGGTAGCGGAATTTGTTCGAAAGAGTCACCGCGGCCCTGGAACGCAAAGAGCATTTGGAGGAACACGGATAGGTTTCATTCAGTAAGAGTCTGACACTCCCTCTCGCCCAGAGCGGAAGGAGTCATTAGAAAAAAAAATGGGTACATCAAGTACCCTGTCCTCCATTCCTCTATAGGATGCTTTTTATCGGGGAGCATGTTCCCTTGGGATCATTTTCGACATTCACGCGGGCGAAACCGCTAGCAGAAGTAAGTATTAAATAAAAAGGGAATGCATCAATGGCGTTCTTCTCACGCAATTTCAGAGATTTTTGTTTGAATATCTCGTTACAATGCCTTTGTCTTTATTATTATTAAAATCTAATTAAATCAGCCTAAAGAAAAGGCACTGGAATGCACGTTTAGTTAGTACCAATTAAAAATAAGGAGCTCGTGGTAAAATTATAACCGCCGTAGTGGGTCGACCTTCAAGGTTAAGCAACGCTTACCAATCACCTTACACATACAACGTTTAACAGAATAAGTGCAATACCTGTAAAGGGGTCATTGGATTCATCACTATGAACAACTTTTACTATGGGAACAACCCTGAAATTGCATTGTTTAATATTAATAATAGGTACGTAATCGAATGCATACGACATAATATAAAACAAATAATTAATATGCATGTGACTTGCATAGGTATGCAGCCAAAAGTGCGATATCTTATCTATAATTCTCTGGTTAAGCCTCATATCGACTACCTCATTGAAATCTGGGGTACTGCAGCGAAGACAAATATAGATCCAATTCAACGAGTTCAGAATAGATTAATTAAAATTTTATTTAACTATAAATTCCGGACACCAACTGAAAAGATATATGAGGAAACAAAAATAATGAATTTAAAACAAACGTACATATACTACACATGTATTCTAATACGTAAAATATTAAATAAGGAAATCCACTCCAATATAAGATTTGTAACAAAACAACAAACACGAAAGATTAATTTAAGACGTGCTAGTTACATAGTGACCCGCCCTCCTCGAACTAACTATGGAAGAAGAAATTTGGAGTTTGAAGGTGTTACAATTTATAATAAATTACCATCAGCAATAAAAAAAGAACAAAGTTATGCCCGGTTTAAAAAGCTACTAAAAACTCACACAATTAATACATACAAATAAGGGAATGGAAAGGAGAAAAAAAAAAAAAAAAAAAAATAATAATAATAATAATCTGTGGACCGACTGTCAAGTGTCACTGTCGCAAAAATTCTCATCCCGCATTTTTATTTTTATTTATATAAAAATCAAGTTTAAAATGTCCAGTTTACATAATAAATCAAGGAAAAAAAACAAACATAAAACGGCTCAATAGAAAATGCAACAAACAATTTTAAACAACAATATTCAATGCTGACATGCTGACAAGAAGCCGGACACGAGCACAAAACGCACAACCAATATCTTCGGGTTCGTCGCTCAGCTCCGCCTCGCAACCACCGAGACCTCCTCCAGCCGTCAATCCTGAGAGTCCGGTTGCTGCAGTTGCGTCGAGCTCGAGCGACGAATACTTCTCGCCACCGACGACACCACCACCTGCGCGTCGGCGCGGACGAGGCCGACCTCCGACCAGCTTGGGACCTCGAGGCCCGCCGGCCTCTGGCAGGGTCCCCGCTATCGGTGGAAGTGTGCAGCGCATGCGATGGACGCAAACCATTAATGAAAATGTCATGCGCTCATACTTTGGGGCTACAGAGGGGGGAACTAACCTGACTGCGTACCGTGGTCGGATGCTCTCTCTGTTTCAGGTACTTGAGCCCGCTGTTAACGTTTCAGCCCAACGATTATCGGATCAGGTGCGGGTTATCCAACGTAACCGTATGTTGGATGAACCCGTGCTTGATAGACTGCGTCTGGAATCACGGAGTAGCCGTGTCTCACCTGCTTCGCCACCGGCCGCGGTGCAAATACAACCTAGTGTTTCACCGCGACCCGAACTCGTTGGTGAAGATGATGACGACGGGGCTATATCCGTGAGTACCCAATGCAATGAGCGATTGAGGAGCGCTTTGGAGAATGCTTTCCGAGAGTATCGCTCCACACCGCCTGGGCTTAGACCCCGTCTACCTCATTTGCCCATGCATAATAAAAATAGGGCGCTGGTGTGTGCTCTAGATTCGCAACTAGCAAATAGTTTTGATAGCAGCGAAGACCTCGCCGATACCCATTCGATCTTGTACTGTGCGGCTGCAGCGGCATGTCGTGTAGCTCATGTCAAATTTCCAAACAGTGACAGAACTACACGACCAGCTGTGCCAGCTTGGCAGTGCAGGATCGAGCGTCGTATCGGTGAGGCTAGAGCACTCATTGGCAAACTTATCTGCTTCAGGGAGGGCAACACTCGCCGTAGAGTGATGCGATTTGTGAGGCGGGCGTTCTCGGGGACCGATATCAGTCCTCGAGATTATCTAACCCGCGTCACAGAGCGTATCGACTTCCTAAAGCAGAAAATCTATGCATGGGCAAATCGTATACGTCGGTACAAGCGGCGAGTGGAGCGATACACTCAGAATCGTACATTCCAAAGCAATGAGAGGTGGGTTTATAGGGCTTGGGAGCGACCGGGCCAAGGTGTGACTGATACGCGCCTACCGGAGGATGACGCCATGTATTCTTTCTGGCGTAGCATCTGGTCGGTGCCTGTCAGTCACACTGAGGGAGATTGGACTCAGGAGGTCGAGCGGGCGTGCGATCCGATATCAGAAATGGGAGCAATTACCATCAGCCCCCAAGATGTAGCTCGTGCAGTCCGTCCGTTGCCTAACTGGAAAGCTCCAGGGCCCGACGGGCTGCACAATTTTTGGATCAAATGGTTCAAAAGATCGCACGCTCGTTTGGCATCTCAATTCCAGTCTGCCTTAGAGTCCGGATCGCTGCCACAGTTCTTAACTACAGGAATAACCCACCTGCTCCATAAATCAGGTAGTACTGCGGAACCTAAAAATTATAGACCGATCACGTGTTTACCGACGGTCTATAAAGTTCTTACATCCATTTTGAGAGCTAAGATTAACGAACATATTGACAGTAATTCAATAATGTCTGCCTCTCAGAATGGATGTAGGAACGGGTCCCGCGGTACTAAGGAGCTGCTCCTCATCGATGTTGCCATTAGCCAACAGGTACGTCGTTCTAGAAAGGATCTGTCGACATGTTGGATAGATTATAAGAAGGCCTATGACTCAGTGCCACATACATGGCTCATGAGGGTGCTAGAGCTGTATAAAGTTGATCCAGTTCTGCGCACCTTCCTGATGTCATGTATGGGGCAGTGGAGAACGGTTCTTCGCTATCCAGGATGTCGACAGATTCAGGCGAACAGCGAACCGATAAGGATAGAGCGTGGTATATTTCAGGGCGACAGTCTGAGTCCACTGTGGTTTTGTCTGGCCCTCAACCCTCTCAGTATACTGCTGGAGGGTTCGGGCCAAGGCTACCGGTTGAGAAGAGGTGGTCAGGTCATATCGCACCTCCTTTACATGGATGACTTAAAACTCTTTGCTCCTAACAATTTGCAACTGATGAAGCTACTGAAGGTAACAGAAACCTTCAGTAGCGCCATCAGGATGGAATTTGGTATGGACAAATGTGCGGTCATGCATGTACAGCGAGGGGAGATTATGGAATCCGTGGGAACCCAACTCTCGGATTCCATACGCCTTAGGTCCCTCTCCTCAACCGAAACCTACAAGTATTTGGGTATGTCGGAAGCGTTAGGCATCAATGCTGCTGACATGAAACAATCGTTGAAGGAGCGCTTCTTTGGCCGCCTGAACAAAGTACTTAACAGTCTTTTATCAGGCGGAAACAAGGTGCGCGCCTTTAACGGTTGGGTCATGCCGGTATTGATGTACTCTTTCGGCATACTCAAATGGACTCAGACGGAGCTTGACGCCCTGGATAGGAGGGTACGCTCACTGCTTACCGCAAATCGGATGCATCACCCACGGTCATCGGTGATGAGGCTGTATATCCCGCGGAAGTGCGGGGGTCGTGGATTCTTAAATGCTAAGACCCTACACAACCGCGAGGTATGCAGCCTTAGGGACTATTTCCTAGAGGCCGACGTGGGTATGCATCAGGACGTGGTAGCAGTGGACAAAGGCCTTACCGCGCTCTCCTTGGCTAACGAGAACTGGCGCAAACCTGTGGTATTAGATACTAATGACCGCATGAAGGTATGGCAGAGCAAGGAGCTTCACGGACGTTTTTATCGGGTCCTACATGGGCCCGATGTAGACTTTTTAGCGTCCGTAGCCTGGCTGCGTTTTGGTGACCTCTTCGGGGAAACCGAAGGTTTTGTCTGTGCGATTATGGACGAAGTTATGATGACGAACAACTACCGGAAATACATTGTGAAGGACGGTACGGTTGACATATGTCGGGCATGTCACCGGCCCGGGGAATCTATCCGCCACATTATTTCCGGTTGTTCTAGTCTGGCTAACGGAGACTATTTGCACAGGCACAACCTTGTAGCCAGGATTATCCATCAGCAACTTGCTCTTCAATACAATCTTGTGGAATCGGAAGTACCGTACTATAGGTATGTGCCCGACCCAGTTCTCGAAAATGGCAATTGCACATTGTATTGGGATCGGTCTATCATCACTGACAGGACTATTTTGGCTAATAAGCCTGATATAGTGGTGATAGACCGATTAGAGCGTCGCGCAATGATTGTTGATATAGCAGTCCCTCATGACGAGAACCTCGTGAAGTCTGAGAAAGATAAACAAACAAAGTATCTTGACTTGGCTCGCGAGGTTGTCGACATGTGGGATGTGAACACAGCAGTCATTGTGCCGATAATCGTCACGGCCAATGGCGTAATTGCCAAGAGCCTCGACCAACATCTCAAGAGGCTCTCGTTGGGCAGCTGGATCAAGGGCTTGATCCAGAAAGCAGTACTCTTGGACACGGCGCGTATCGTTAGGAGGTTTCTCTCTCAGGAGCCCTGACCACCGGTAGCTTGGATTCTGTTCCCGATACCGGTGGGCTACTATTTTTTATATTTTTAAATGTTTTTTTTTATATATTTATAGAAATATTTAAAAATGTAAATGATATGTAATAAGATGAATAAAGGAAATAATAATAATAATACCGGCGGACTACTATTTTTTATATTTTTAAATGTTTTTTTTAATTGTTTTATAGAAATATTTAAAAATGTGAAATATATGAGTAAAAGTGAATAAAGGAAATAATAATAATAAAATTAAATAAAGGAAATAATAATAATAAAAAAAAACTGCATTACTTACATTCATATTAACATAAATAAAATACACACATTAAATAGATCAACTATATACCTCTAAATCAAAAATATACATTACTAATATTACTTAAAAACCAAAACAAATAGAATCCAATACTCTAAATGTTTTATAAACCATGTGTTATGTACCCAAAATATATAAATAGAAACTAAGACAAAATAGTCATAAAATAATAAACTTGCTAGTGATACTAGACTATGCCATCAATGCCACATCTAGCAAATATAAAATTCGTAGATCCATGTTGTGATTGTTTGTTTACCCACATTTTTTTTTTTTTTGTTTTGTTATTTTCTATACGTACATCTGTGCGCTCTAACTATAAATCTTAGTTTTAGATATTGTTTCTCAGTAAGTGAATTTGTATACAATTCTTTATGAGAAATAAAGTTGTTCTTAAACCTAAAAAATGCGAGATAGACCGAGATTGCAAAACGTAATAGTCTATGTTTACTTCTGTTTCCGCTCGTTCCATAGAGTCTACCGTCTGTTACAAGGTTAGTATCATGAAGTATCTGCTCGACTTTGACGTGTTCATCGCCGTGCCTCCAGATAATACATCCTCAATAGTCGTGATTTAGTTTTAATACGCATGGCCAAGACAATTGTTATCTCAAAATAAAACTGATAAGCACCTAATAAACAGCATCATCATGCACACATAAATAGCTACTTCACTTGAAACTATCAGTTTTTTATCACAATTTGTCTGCAAGAACGACTTTGAATTATTATCACAATGAATTGCGGTTTCTTAAATAGTCAACTCATACAGTGTTCAACAACTTCGAGTAAATACATATATAAAGTCAACCGAACATTTGTGATTTACTTGTTTCAGTACACTTCAAGTAACATGTCGGTTTTGTGGTACGTTTTTGCGGCTTACTTATTTGCTGTAAGCCGAGTTGAAGCAGCGAGGATCTTGGCTTACTTTCCAACCCCGTCTATCAGTCATCAAGTGGTTTTCCGTCCTCTGACGGAGGCACTCGCAAGACGAGGTCATGAGATCACCATCGTCACCGCAGATCCTGCCTTTCCGAAAGGGGGAACTCCTCCTAACTTGACAGAAATAGACGTCCACGATGTATCATATGGAATATGGAGGGCCGAAGTATTGAAAGCGCAAAGAGGCCAAGACGACGACATTGTAGCACCGATGGATGCAATGATCCAAGCAATGTTAAAAGTGTTTGACAACCAACTCAAAGAAGAAAAAGTACAGACTTTAATTAATAACAAGCACCACACATTTGATTTACTATTGCTAGAAGCTTTTTTTGAACCAACTCTGGCATTTTCTCATATTTACAAAGTACCAGTGATTCAAGTAAGTTCGTTCGGCGCCGTCCATCCAAATTATGACTCCGTAGGCGCTCCTACACATCCTTTGCTGTACCCAACTAATATTCGACGAAAATTGAACAACATCACGATGTGGGAGAAAGTGACAGAATTGTATTCTAACTACAGAGTGAATAAAATAATATGTGACAGTTGGTACACCGGTAATAACATAATAAGAAAACATTTTGGTCCGGACATACCGCAGATTCCGGAATTGATGAATAACATTGACATGTTGTTCTTGAACATCCATCCCATGTTTGAAACCATCCGACCTGTTCCTCCTTCTGTGATCTACATGAGCGGTTTACACCAAAAACCAACGAAACCACTTCCGCAGGTACGTGTAGAATATTGAAAAAGTCTTATTAAGACTGTAATTAATACATATTATCAAGTGTTCGTAAAGTGAACTAATATAACATTTTTCAGGATCTGAAGTCATACTTAGATTCCTCCAAACATGGTGTGATATACATAAGCTACGGTACAAATGTAGATACCGCACTTTTACCGCCGGAGAAAATACAGACACTCATTCGAGTGTTCTCTCAATTGCCTTACGATGTGCTGTGGAAGTGGAACCAAGATGAACTGCCTGGACGAACTGACAACATCCGGATATCCAAGTGGCTGCCGCAGTCAGATCTACTGAGTGAGTCCTATTATATATTTGTAAAATGATTATAAAGCTAGTTTGTGTTTGCAACTTTAATCACTTTTAAATAAAAGAGTAATATACCGTAGTAAAATTTAAAAAAACGCACTAAGTATTAACATTTGTAATGCTTCACAGAACATCCAAAAATCAAGTTGTTCATAACACAAGGAGGACTGCAATCAACAGACGAGGCTATCACCGCAGGAGTACCACTCATCGGCATGCCGATGTTAGCAGATCAGTGGTTCAATGTAGAGAGATACGAGTACCACAAGATTGGTGTCAGACTTGACATGGAAACCATGACAGAAGAAAATTTAAAAGTTGCTATCACCACGACAATAGGAGATGACAGGTTTGTGCTTGTTCATTATAAATAATTAAATCTCTACACTCTGATACACTCGTAGTACTGATAAAAAAAAAATCAAAGCAATAAAATATAATCTCCTGATTACCTATCAGAGAGACAGTCCTATTTGATAAACGACAATGACAGTTAATGATCGAAAAGTGATGTTACAAATGCCCCTTGCTCACTTGCAGCTACCGTCGCAACATGGAGCGTTTCCGCAGTCTGATACAGGACGCGCCGCAGGGCCCGCTGGAGCGCGCCGTGTGGTGGACGGAGTATGTGCTGCGTCACGGCGGCGCCAAGCACCTGCGTTCGCCCAGCGCCAACATCCCGTGGTGGCAGTACCTTGAACTTGAGCTGGTTCTAACATTACTCGTGGCGTTGTTGACAGCCGCCGCACTCATTGTTTTAGCACTTCGTGTAGTCTATAAGTTTGTGTTAAGGAATTATTTAGGTGTTATTGATGTGAAAATTAAAAGACATTGATCTGAAACACAGATTTTTATTATACTTGATATCGTATCATCAATAGATTTACGAATAAACATTGTATTAGGCATGCCTTCTGCGTGTATCAATGACGTACAAAACGACCGTGAATGTATGACGATGAAGAGTTGATTCACATCGCTAATTAAAATAAGCGTTTGGCAAGCGGAGGCATACGCAAGATCAACAGTCATAATATCAACAGTTAAAACATCAACACCGTAAGACCAACGATTCAAAATCTCAACACTTCAGAATCTCAACAGCTTAGTAAGTCAACAGTTCAGAAGATCAAAGTTTAAAATCCCAACTTTGACATGGGGCACCCCGACTCGGACAGGTTAGGTTAGAAGGGGATGGCGGGGTCTTGTGAGCGAGCGAAGCGAGCGAACTGACCCCGCCATACCCTTCGTGGTTATTTTTTTTCAAACCCTTGAGCCCCGCGAAGCGGGGCTCCGACTTGCTGGTATTGACCTCATAGGTACTTTCAAAGTTGGGATTTTAAACTTTGATCTTCTGAACTGTTGACTTATTAAGTGGTTGAGATTCTGAAGTGTTGAGATTTTGAATCGTTGGTCTTACGGTGTTGATGTTTTAACTGTTGATATTATGACTGTTGATCTTGCGTATGTATCCCTTTGGCAAGATATGCCGCCGAACTCCAAGAAAACTGTCAATTTTACTATTGTTACAACGAAGCAGATTACAATGACACCACTTATCACGCTGTAATTGTTTCTGGCGTGCAGTTATCTTACTACTTAGGTACTTAATCATAATTATCTACAATTACAGCCTACTATGATAAGTTACGTTTTCATGGTTAATTATATAAATTTAATTTAAGATTTCACGTATAACAGGTCAAACAAATACTTTTAATTCATATCTTTAGGTGCGCTCAAGTAAAATGGTGGCTTTACGGATCGAATTTGCCGTTAATATTTTAGTGTTCTAAGTCGAATTGAAGCAGCAAGGATCCTGGCTTACTTTCCAACACCGTCCATTAGTCAACAAATAGTGTTCCGTCCTCTGACGGAGGCGCTAGCTAGAAGGGGTCACGAGGTTACCGTCGTCACTACTGATCCTGCCTTCCCAAAAGGAGGAGCACCTCAAAACTTGATAGATGTTCATGATATAACTTACGGAGCTTGGATAGTAGAAGTTACCAAACCGTAAAGAGTATCCAAAGAAGACAATATGTTAGCATAACTGAATTCAATGGTACAAGCAATGACTACAGAGTTTCACAACCAACTGAGAGATGACGAGGTCCAGGCATTAATAAACGAAAAGCACAAACAATTTAATTTCTTCTGCTCGAAGCTCAGGTACCGCTCCTGGCGTTTCCTCATGTTTATAAGGTGCCAGTGATTCAAATCAGTTCGTTTGGCCCCACTTACCCAAATGACGAAATAGTGACGAAATAGTGGGCACTCTAACTCATCCATTGCTGTATCCTTGAAATGTTCGTCGAATGCTGTATAATCTCACGATGTGGGAGAAAGTAACAGAATTCTGGCGGAAAAAAGATTTTGGAACGCCTCCCAGAAGAACTTAGGCAATCCCATGTTAAGAGAATACTTTAGGTCAGACATACCCCCAATTCTAAAGCTGTCTTTATTGACATCGAGGGCGCCTTTGACAAAACCATGTTTCAGAGTATTGGCACAGCTCTCGAAAGGCATGGTGTGACACCACCCTGAGTGGTTGGATCACAAATATGCTCAAGCAAAGAGCTGTACAAGTTACCATAAACAACACAACAAGGACCATCGTGGCGAAAGGTTGCCCCCAAGGGGGCGTCCTCTCGCCACTACTATGGAACCTGGTCGCAGATAACCTTATTAGAAGACTCAACTTTAAAGGATACTTTACCGTGGGCTACGCTGATGATATAACCATAATAGTAAACGGGACACACGAAAACACGCTATGCAACCTCATGCGCCAAGCCTTGAAAATAGTAGAGGACTGGTGCAAAGAATGTCAGTTAGCAGTGAACCCTACCAAAACTGAACTTGTCCTCTTTACCAAAAAGAGGAAACTGCCAACACTAGAACTACCACGGTTTTTCGGAACCACTCTAAGCCTTTCAACTGAAACCAAATACCTGGGCATCTATTTGGATAAGCAGCTGAATTGGACGAAACACACGGAATACACCACCAAGAAAGCCAGTATATGCATGTGGCAATGCAAACGCATTCTGGGTAGGAACTGGGGCATCAGTCCCAATATAACCCACTGGCTATACACCACAGTTATCAGACCAATAGTCACATATGGCTCACTAGTCTGGTGGCCCAGGACAGACTTGAGCACGGCACAAAAAGACCTTGAAAAGCTGTAGCGACTTGCCTGCGTGGCAATCACTAGCAGTATGAGAACAGCACCCACTGCGGCCCTGCAGGCCATGCTGGGACTGCCACCACTACATCTTATAGTACGAGAGGAGGCAGCCCTAGCGGCTTTCAGGCTCAGCACATCGGGAACTTTACGTACAGACTCCAGAATCAAGCACACACGCATCATGGAGGACGCTGTCAAGCGTCAACCCATGATGATATCACCCAATGACAAAGCTCAAAAGACATACCATTTCCGGAGGCACTATAATATAGTGCTAACACAGGAACTGGATGACTACTCATGTCCCAAAGAGTTGAGAATATACGCTGACGGATCTTTTTTTTTTTTTTTTTTACGGGGGGAAATCCTCATGGATGTCCTCCGCCCTGGGGCGGGCGGAGGGGTCTGTCAGACTCTTACTGACTAAAACCACCCCGGTGTTCCATCTTCCACCTACGCCGGGGATCGCGGGAACGTATGCGACTTCCGTAATCCCCGGCTGGTGCCGGCCCGCCTCTGCGGGCCACATCTCGTAAGCGGGGGGAGTGAGGTGTTTAACTCCCCCCGCGACGTCAGAGGGGCGCACGGGAACATCACGCGCCGCCACCTCGGGTCCGGATGAATGGGGGGCAACGGACATCCCCAAGTCCGCCGCCCCTGGACCCAGTTAGGAGGGCAGAAGGAGGGCAGCGTATGCCCTCCTCCGACGCCCGGTGCGCCTGCTGCGGGCCGGGTGAGCACTCGACATCTCCCTCTCCCTTTCCGCAGCCTCCTTCTGCGCGATGACAGTTTCGCAGAAGGAGACCACCGCGTCCCAGGACTCCTCACCGCCGACCATAGAACGGACTACAGCCGGCAGCGAGAGGTCACTGCCTACCACAGAGACGAGGGCACGGCGCGGCTCCTCCCAGGCGGCACACTCTGCCAGCGTATGCCGCGCCGTGTCCTCCCGATATTCGCTTCGCATATTCGCATACTCCCCGACAGCGGCTCCGTTCTCCAATCCCTGGAAAAAAACTACGCTACCTCGAAACATATACAAGAATGCCACAATGCACTAGAACGCGTCACAGTGACCAACCGCAACACTGTGTCGTTGCAGTGGATCAAAGGACACAGCGGATCACTAGGAAATGACGCAGCCGATGAGCTGGCCAGAAGGGGATCTGGTGCGATGGCTGTTGGACCCGAACCCATTGTACCACTCCCTTTTAACAAGCTGCGCACGTGGCTACAAGAACACACCCACACACAGGCAGAACGATGGTGGGCCTTGGAACCAGGCTGTAGGCAGTCCAAGGAGGTTATGCCATCCCTAAATAAATAAATAAAATCCCTAAAGAAACTTACCAGGCGCCTTCTGCAACTGGATAGAGGCAGCCTACGAATGGCGGCGGGGACCATCACCGGACACTGCTCGCTGAACAAGCATTACCACACGATAGATATAACGGACAGTCCTCTGTGCAGAGCCTGCATGGAGGAGGAGGAAACGTTGACATGTTGTTCCTGAATATACATCCTATGTTTGAAGGTATCAGACCTGTTCCTCCATCAGTGCTCTATATCGTCGGTTTTTGGTGTATCCCACTAGGATACACCAAAAACCGACAAAAGAGCTAACAAAAGTACGTATAAGAAACAGAAACGCTGTTGAATAATTCTAAAATATTAAATATTTACGATAAAGTTCGCCTTTACTCATTTTTCAGGATTTCAAGTCATACTTAGACTCGTTAAAACATGGTGATGTAATAATATTCATAAGCTACGACTACACGAATGCGGCGCTAAGCACCTGCGCTCGCCCAGCGCCAGCATCACGTGGTGGCAGTACCTTGAACTTGAACTAGTGCTGACGTTACTCAGCGGCGTTATTGATAGCCGCCACATTCATTGTTCTCTAGCACTTCGTTTAGTCTTTAAGTTTGTGTTGAGGAATTATTTAGGTGTGACGTTAAAATTAAACGAAATTGATCTAGATTTGTTTTTTTTTTTCAATTTGAGTGGAAGAGTTGCTTGTTGAAATCGACATGATCATGTCATATTTAAGGGTGATGTTGGGTGGCTGATATACCTATATTAGAAAAAAAATGTTAAAACATAAAAAATGAGGATTTTTTATGTTTTGACATTTAAAAAAAACTGGCAAGAAAAAACTACTAAAAAATGACGGAGAAATGACTTTTCAAGCAGTTTGTTACGATTGGTGGCATTTACTTTAATTCAATCATAGATTTGGTGTCACCAACTGCATCAAGTAATTTCTCTGTCATTTTTTAGTAGTTTTTTCTGGTCGGGTTTTTTTTTAATTCTCATTTTTATGTTTTGACATTTTTTTAATCGAATCAAACATTTCGTTCAGACAGATTGTTAGTACCTACCTAATACTCAGATAAAAAGGACTGATATTACGAGTATGATGCCCCGAACCCCCTGGGCCTAAACCACCAACTCTTAAAGCATATTACTTCCAGTGGGAAAGAGACGGAGCTGAACGTCCTGCATAGCTCCGTCTCTTTCCCACTGGAAGTAATATTGAAGTAATACTGCTTTAAGAGTTGGTGCTTAGGCCCCTGGCCACTCCCATGACGATTGAAATAACTTTGTATCCCAACGACTTGGCATGAGTTTTCCATATTTTAATTTCCGTAATTCCCCCAACCATTCGATATCTTCCCAATCATTTTGTACACAATTTCCTGTAGGTGACAAAAAAAGATTTTAGAATTCAGCCATCCACTCGAAAGGTTTTCAAAGCGGCGGCGTCTGTTATAAAGGTGCATGCAGACTCATCGGCGTCCCGCGTTAATAATTCATGAACATGCTTAGCGTGCTCTCGTCATGCCACACTTAACCTGGCGATCGGTACACACCCTTTATGTGAAGTTCACGGGAAATTCTCCTTTCATTCTTGCGTGGTTTGAGATTTTCATGGGTTGTGGAATGGTCAGATTGTATTGAGTAGATTAAGCATCGTAGAAAATTATTTCCCAATGTGGGACCAAAAAGACCTAATTTCTGCAACGTTGGTAAGGTCATCAACTCGTCACATATCACCATTATCAACACCAGTATTAAGTCGTATTCGATTGAAACTCCATACTACATACGGTCAGCTCAAGACCAACGTGACGTCTACAGTCGAAAGCATTTATCGTAACATAATGATGTAAAAAACCTATTATCTGCAATTATTTAAGCCCAGTGTCTGAAACGAAAACTATAATGAAATTAATGTGATAGTAGTCGATCGCGCTACCTTGATTGGTTGATATATAGAATAGAATAGAATAGAATACTCTTTATTATGTACACCATATAAGTTACAGAAAATATAGATGAGGAAGACATAACATAGGGTAACATAATGGGCGGCCTTATCGCTGAAAGCGATCTTTTCAAGACAACCTTTGGATGGATTTTAAAGAGAAAAGGAAATACAGTACTGTAGGTAGTCTTAGGTGTACTATTTATATATAAGTACAATAAATACATTATATATAAATAATACAATAATAATTATAGATAGCATAGAACCGAAGTAAAAAACGTTTAAAGAGAGAGGTAGGTAGTGATTTTTGACCATTGTTTTAAAAGTGGACAAAGATTGAGCACGCCTTACCGACACCGGCAAGGCATTTCATAACCGCACCGCTTGAATCGTAAAAGATTTGTCGTAGAAGCTGTTGGAATGCATCGGCATCTCTAGTCTCAAGTTTTCCGATGACCTCAGATATCTATTATGTGTGTCATGAAGGAACTTGAAACGTTCTTTAAGATAATCTGTTCTGTTCAATTCTACAACCCCCTCTGGTTGTAGAATTGAACAGAATACTGTAGAGCAGAAATAAAATATGAGAATCCCGGCGAAGACGTATGGGAAGCGACTTGAGCTTTGTGCGAAATTCAGAAATGTGATCATTCATCATCATATTTGCGTAGGCCAAATATAAATCTTATGCAAATGTTTTGAAGACGCTCAAGTTTATCTTGTTGTGCCTGGGTGAGATCGAGATAAATGACATCAGCATAGTCAAGGATGGGAAACAGAAGGGACTGTGCAAGCGCAATTTTGGTGGCAGTGGGAAGAAAGTTCCGTAATCGTCTAAGAGACCTGGCAGATGCAAACATTTTGCGGCTTACGTCCTGGAGCTGCGGACTCCACGACAGATATTTGCCGATCCAAACCCCAAGGTTCTTAACCTTCTCACTTATTGGAATAGTAGTTACGTTAAATATAAATACTTTGTAAAATCGCAATATTTAACGGTGTTTACTGCTCACGGTGTTTCATACAAAATTTCAAGTCCCTACCTTGGAAATTAACGAAACAAATTGACTAAAACTTAAAATTGATACATGCGAAAAAAAAACTTAAATCTAAAAAGTTAGTCAGAATTTTTGCTCCCACTGTCATTCGAAATTCTTTTTCTGAATATGAACTTGAGATTTTTTATGGAATACCGTGTGGAGTAAATACCTTAACTTGCATTTAATTTGAGATTATTTCATTCCAGATACCGGGGGCTTGCTACTTCTCAATGAATTTATTTGTATTTCCCTCTTCCGATGTCGTCGTACATAAATAATAGGTACATAGGTACTTACTGGTGACTTGTCAAGTTGTCACTAAGGAAGGCTAAGGCCGCCATTAGGAATTCATAGGAGCCAGCTAATACATACACAATAATGTCACAACAGTTTAAGACACAAAATTAGGCAATTCTTGTTTACCGTGATCTGTGTGCTTATTTGTTTGTCTTTAGCATTGACAGTTAGTTACAATTGGGTAAATAAGAATCGAATACAAACACTTGACACATAGATGAGCGTGGATTTTTTACTGAATGATCAATTGAGACAAATTGTGTACCAAAAGATCGAAGGCTGATTATGTGGAATAGAAAAATGAAGAAACGAAAGTCTTTCTTGAGTGTTGGATGGCATGGTAGACCTAAAACCATTAATTTAATTTAGATTTCTTCTAGGGCCAATAAAATAAAATACATGAAAATGTAACAAAAACTATAAATACAAATAATACATTAAGTCTAAAATAAATTCCGTACCGTCATAGTTTCATAGACTCGTATGTACTCGTATGTATAATTATTTATCTTATAATATTATTTAGTACGTATTAGTGTTATATCTTTTTTTTAGTAATATTTTATGTATTGTATTATGATGTTTATTGTTTTATTCTTACTTCATAACTTTTACACACGGTGTCTACATCTCTTTTATTCGACTTTCCTTGCGCAGGTATGCTGGAAGAGATTTCATTAAAAATAAGCATCACCTTTGTACCTATTTTTCTGTCCCCATCTAATCTTATCTATTTCTTAAATGTGTGTACAAGAACTGTTAAATAAATAAATAAATTTAAACTATAGGTACTGCACACGAAATGACGGCGTCGTGTTTCGCTGTCTGGTGTCGCGCAGCTGGCCGCGGAAACGTCGATATACGACAGCCTTCGGCCAAAACTCTTTGAGGAACATCTCGAACTGAAGACCAGCTGGACTTTGAGGGTCGAAAAGTTGGAACCCGCACCACGAACGACTTGAAGTTTGTTTTGTGGCACGACTCCAACTTATCGACCCTCAAAGTCCAGCTGGTCTTTACTCTCATGTACTCCACGATTTCCTTAACCTTCGTGGAGCGATGTAGCCAGGACACGTACAGCTGTGTCATAGGTATTGCTGGACGCAGCAGCATGTTTGGTCCAGCCAGCGCGGTGCCGCACTGGTTCCGACAAGTAGGCTTCTTCTTGTTCTTTTTCTTTTCCACCTTGATGAAGCCATCCTTGTAACACGTCTCCTTGTCCGGATCCCGTTGTGAACCCATATTGGATGACTAGAGGTATAATTAGAGACAGATTGAACCTGATAACGATTTTTCTGGGTTTTACAGCAAGCTACATAACAACTACCGTAGCTGTAGGTAGGTACGGGTCGATATTTTGCGGAATTATTTAGAAAGAGTCACCGCTGCCCTGGAACTTAAAGAGCATCAGGAACACGGATGGGTTTTAGTCAGTACGAGTCTGACATTCCCTTCCGCTCCACCCATAGCGGAAGAAGTCATTTGATGATTTCCCATCCATAAAAAAAGGTAAGCAGGTAACCCATTAATGGCTACTCGGATGGGATCTATATCTAAATCCTACATATTATATGCTCTGAAGATAGTTCAATTAAACGAATTTAAATATTGGTTATATCATAACATACACCGACCTTTAGTGGACCACATCGTAGTTTTATTATACCCCGGTTGTATATAAAGCGGTTATCCGGCAGGTGAAAAGCTTTTAAAACAATTAGTTGTGTTGTTCAGGCTTCGAAGCACTCAATATAATTTACGCGGATTCACAGTGAAGTAGGTATCATTCATAAACATGTAGGTCTATTATTAATAAAATGAATACCAGGGATTATATCGTACGTAATCATGATGAAGTGATTTTAAAGCTGAGTGGTTAGTTTTGGTCTGATATTTATACAGTCTGATAGTTACTGAGAGCTTCAATCCCAATACAGTTACAAGTTACTTATTACCTAGGTATCAGCTCCCAGCTCTCCTACTATGACGAGCCAATGCCGTCGTGATATTCCAACCAGTCGTTCTCACCGCTTCTCCTCCACATTTATTATGCGCACAGCCAAAGTGTGGAACTCAATACTAGCGTCTGTGTTCCCTTCCACATATAACCCGTCTGCTTTCAAAGCAAGAGTGAACAGGCATCTTCTGGGCACGCTCACTCCATCATAGACGTCATCTATCGCTTTCCATTAGACGTGATTGAAATCAAGAGCAAGCCCATTCCTCAATAAAAAAAAATAAAAAAGGGATTGTGCTATGCGTCTGTTATAGCTCCATCTCCCTTCTACAAAGGAATCATGATGATTTTAAAACGTCATAGTTTGACCCCAGGAGAGGGATCGTCGAGTCGATCGACAAAGAAACGCCAGATTACTTTTGTCATTTATGATGGGCGGCAGGCCCTGAATATTAATAAAGTCATCAAACAAAACAAGGATAGGCCTTTTGGTATCTTCATCAATAGTTCCACGCTGAGCATATTGTAATATATGCCTCAGAATCAGGCGGTCTGCTGGCGTTTATTACCCCACTTAGATATCCTAATATACTCCTAATATAATCTACTTACCCGACCAAATTGCCTTAACACACTCGAGTGTTCGCAGCCACTGAGTGAAATAAGCAGGTGTATTTAAAACAGGTTGTTACCTACTTCTAAATATACTCGCAACACTTGAGTACATCCCAGCAATAGATAAACCAACGTTTTGAAACATATTAACCTAAATTATTTACTCCACTTAACACATAAGCTCACAGCACCAACCCGGTGAATTTTATTTATGCCAACACTTTGAAGTGAACCAGTCCCCTGAAAGGGTTAATTAAGTGAAAGATTCTCACGGCCTGTGGACTGTATGATCACGTTAGACAAATTAGAACGTGTTATTGAGCAAAGAACCCATATATAACCCGATAAATATAACAATGCTGCACCCTTTTCACATTATAACCTTTAGTATTAGGTGTACGGGTGAATAATATTCAATATACTTGGGTAAAAATGGTTGATGGACTCGTTCCCCCATACGTACGCCCTTTTATCAATAATAACATATTGGTTTGAAACAGAACTGTGTTGGTCTTGGTACATTAGCATTTCGTGCGATCCATACATGTTATCAAGATATATAGCATAATGTATTCATTTAAACTGATAGATTTCACCGACAATTGTTGACTGACGAAATTATAGGTTTCATTAGGAACAGCAGCTAGTTGCTTGTATGGAGATGCCTTAGCTAACCAATAAATAAATAGTGTGATAAACATATTGCAATAACGTCTGACAGCCTTAAGGTGCTATTTTATCTGACTCAAAAGATTGGTCCTTCGGGCCGAATGCGTGCTCAAAGGCAATCCTTTCGAATCGTCGGTCTTTCGAGTTGAATGTTCCTCACACAAAACTTACAAGTAGGTATGTATGTCGCAGCCAATTAGCTTAATCAGCCGTTTAATTAGTAGCCTAGCCTTTTCATTTAAATGTGCAGATTTTTCAGCGAACTAGTGACATCTCTTGTTCAATATCGTTTGATGACTTGCCTATGTCACTTATGTTGCTGATTAAACGGCGCAGTTCAATGAAAAGGCTAGGCTTTTAACGAAATGGGTAGTATTTAAACGAGTGACTGTAAATTAAAGTTTTAAGTGACAAAAATAATTAATTTACGTTATAGTATTACTAAGTGAGCGACTGACTGCGAGTGACGAGAAATCAACAGAACAGCAACTTACAAACATTACTATAATAGATGAGAAGCTTTATAATATTTGAGCGACCTAATATTTGTTTGTGTCAACGTTACGTCCTGCATTTTTTAAATATTTGGCAAATGATATTTCTGGGTGGTTTAAAAAAAAATAACCACGAAGGGGATGGCGGGGTCTGTTCGCTCGCTTCGCTCGCTCACTTGACCCTGCCATCTCCTTCTAACCTAACCTTTCCGAGTCGGGGTGCCCCAAATCCCGAGCTGGCATCACTCGCTCTTGCGCACCAAATAACATATTTGGTGCGCAAGAGCGAGTGATGCGAGCAAAATGTTAAAACCTCAATTGGAAAAATCGTCTCTATCTTAATATTGAAGTTGCCCTTTCTGTATTTCTAGTCGCTCACTTAGTAATTTAGCCGCACGATTAGAATTTTAATATCTGAAATGGATTAATTACAACCCACTTTTTGTAAGCTCGTTCTTGATTTTATTATTAATCAATATTCGTCATTAGTTTAGCTAATTTTTCGCTTATTCAAATTCATACCGCTCAAGTTATTAAAACAGTATCTCATCATCAGTCGCTAAGTTATTTTTTTATTCGATCGTTTTATAATTTCCCTAACGAAATGTATGATTAAGCTAGTTAGCTGCGACATGTACATGATGAAAGAATGCAAAACTACGAGTATGAAGGATCACCTATTAACTAACTTTATAATAACTATCTGTACTCAAAAGGCACTAAAATCATACGCTAAACCCATTAAAGTGTTAAATTATTCTAAAGTGATAAACACAGTACGTTTTACTGTAACAGTAACACAATATTGTTGTAGTTAAAAGCCTGAAGTCATGAACAGTGTAATGTTGATTGGTTTGTTCTATATTCGCCGAGTTACCTCCGAGCTGTATAGTTTTCGACAGTATTTCGGCAAATTGTGGAAACATCGTTATTGAATTTAACCATTATATACACAGTACAACATAACGAACACGTAACGTTACGTATAGCCAGAAGCCAGAAGATCTGATATCAATTATGCCAAGGGGTACCGTGTTAAACAGTTAATGGTTTGTGGATTTCAGGGAGTCATCGTATCAGCCGAAAGACGTCCACTGCTGGACATAGGCCTCGCCCAAGTGTCGCCACAACAACCGGTCCTGTGCATTTCGCATCCATCGGCTAACAGCGACCGTCACCAGGTTATCGGTTCACCTTGTGGGAGGCCTTCCAACGCTGCGTCTTCCGGTACGCGGTCGCTCTTCCAGAACTTTTCGGCCCCATCGACCGTCTGTTTAGCGAACAACGTGCCCTGCGCGCTGCCACATCAGTTTGGCGACCCTTCGGGCTATGTCGGCAAATTAGTTCTCTTGCGGATATCATCATTCCTGATTCGATCATGCAAGGAAACTCCGAGCATTGCCCTCTCCACTGCCCTTTGGGTGACTTTAAGCCTTCTGATGAGGCCCATTGTGAGCGACCACGTATCGGTTCCTTATGTCATCACAACACCACCTCTACTGTCATCAGATAGGCAGACGCTTTACTTAAAATACTGGTACCTATTCAGCTGTTTCAAAATTCCCCATAACTTTACAAAGGGCCCTTCACCATTTTCCATGTTTGTCACTTAAAGCGAATTACAAAAAGGAAAAATACTAAATACTTTTAGATCCTAATACTTAAAATTACCCTCCCGAACAAAAATACACTCATTCGAACTTGGAAGCCAGCCACTTCTTTTTTTAAACACTTTAACTAAGTTTACAGGAGGTTTATAGCAGTACTATTTTTAAAAAGATGTCGTTTTAATCAAACAGCCATGCAAAGGCAGCGCGTATTTGACTGAAGCTAAATTTTGTTAATTACGGATGTAACTGAGAGGCACTCTGCAATTTCAGCTTGATGCAGTACCTAATGAAAAAACAAAGAATCTTAACAAAGAACATTGTTATACAGGGCGTTCTAAAAGTGCGTGGTCATATTTAAAGGTGATTTTGGGTAGCTGATATGTAGGTACTTACATGAAAGAAAAAATAATAAACAACAAAAAAAATACTTTCATTGAAAAATTCTACTTATTACAGTTGGTAGCATTTACTTTAGTTCAATCACAGAAGTAAAAAAAGAAACTTTATTACATTAATATGTAGTATGTTATACTGGGTAAGTTTTATTGCAGTACGGAAACTTTAAGAACCACTTCTGCCCATGTAAGTGAACAACTTTCCCCAAGAAATCCGTAGTGCAATCCTAAAAAAATTATTAATTTAAAATGTGATCAGTTGATGACAATTTTGTATGGGAAGTTCAATTTTTTTTGGTACGTAGGTATTTGGCAGAAGTGGTTCTTAAAGTTTCCGTAGGTACTGGAATAAAACTTACCCGTGTAGATAAACATCAAGTTTCTTCTATCAGCAGAACCCTAAAACTAGAAAATTAAAATCAGCCGACAAGTTCACTTAACCAACGTAGATAATGATATTGGAATTTAATAGAGAGCACTTAAAACCGACCGCATGTAAATTGTGTTATATGAAAGTAGGAAGGTACTCATACACTTATTGCTTGCACAAGTAATACAATATTCCCATTATTGCAAGCACTCGAGAAAAGTCAATCATACGTTCACTTAACTCCCCTACCTTTCATACATATACTTACATCTTTTAAAGTCATATTTTTCATTTCTTTATTCTCGTTCGTCATTTATTTGAGGTGGAATCTCCAGTAACTTTGTACAGGTGCCATGTTTCATAAGAAAACCTGGTTAGAGGGTTATCTTTTATGCACTGTGTTGCTTATTTTTAGGATTAGCGAACCGAAGCGTAGACGAAGTTCCGATTCAGTTCTTGGAAAATAAATTATTGTTGCAGGAAGCTATGTAGTGTAATAAAGGTAAGCTTCAAAGAGTATAAAGCAAAGAGCAAATAAAGTACCTACCGGTAACAAGCGTTTTTCTGAAAGATATTTTCATTTTAAAGGAAGAACATTTTCAAAAGTGCTTACCCATAACAACCATAGACACAAAACAAAAAGACTCGAACAAAACACGAACTTCAAAAAAAAAACGACGCAAATATGATATGAAAAAAAAAATGATTCCATGAAAATTTTGAATGAAATTCAATTAAAAAGTGTGGTGTGTAACAGACGTTCGCTTTTTGAACGTTTTCTATTTACCCAGTTCATTCTTTTGTTCGCAGCAGAATTTGACAGTTCAATTTTTAAAAGGATGGTTGGATTACCGTAAAACCGTAGGTGCAGGTAAGTACGAGTAGACGTTAACACAAAGGAAGCTCGTAAAAGTAGGAGTGTAAGATGTTACTTTATTAGGTTTATTATAGTCTGAATAAGTTATCGTGAAAAAGTGCGAAAAGAGTTTTTTACGGTTTTAGGGAAATATGGTTTATGTTGAGGTGTTATAAGCTTAAGTGAGCTTTATTAACACCAGCGACATCAAAAGTAAAAAAAAATCTACAATTTGATTATGTATTAACGTGCTATGTAAATATTATAAAAAGGTAAAGAATGCGTTTGTGTCGCGGAAAACTCGTTTGGAACGAAGTTCCTATCGTAGTAGTAGTATTATTGATACACGTATTACTTTAGGTTGATTATCAAATACAAATGAATGAATTACTAGCGTCTGAGAACAATTAAATGAAACGCAGACATAACAAAAAAGGGTCGTGTCGGAAAAATATTACACTTTTTATCGCCTAGCCGCCAAGTTCGTACCGTGCGTTATAGAACTTCGTACCAATAAAGAGAATAGCAGCAACAACACGATACAGCTTATTTGCACCGAACAAAAGCGAAGCGAAATCGATTTTAAATTCAAATCCAAAAAAATCGCCGCCAGCTCACCGCCGTATACGGACACGTTTCACAAACGCAGAAGCCATGTTTCTATTTCGATTACCGAAATATTGGAAATAAAATATAACCGCTATCGTATTTCCACGCGACAGGCGGAAATAAAGCTTGCCGACAAATCGACACGGCAGCCGCATCGCGGTACAGTGTGCGTCACACAAACCTACGCCGACGAAATTGTATTACACTCTGAAAACTCTGGATTCTCCAATACCGAGTATTAACATGATAGGTATTAAGAGTCAGAAGGCCAACAAACAAAGCATATAATTAATAAACAATAATTAAAAGAAAATATTAAGACGAATATTTAACACTTCATTGGTTTCTCAAAGAGAGTACACCTACTTTAAAATCAAAGCATACCTACTTCAAACTAAACATTTGAATCGCAAAAGTGAAACATAAATTAGCATATTGATATAGCCCTGACATGTGAAAATTCCCAAATAAAAAATAAATCTTATGTAATTGGTAAATTAACATTAAAATTAAGTGTCGCCGGTGCTTGAGCGGATCACTTTATGATACCGCTCAAGCACCGGCAAAGAAAATGGTTAAGTAAGGCTGCTCCAGCAATACCCGCATATCAGCAGAGGCGGCGTAAGGCGTGGGTGACGTGGGCCACCGCCTACGGCCTCGCGGTCCAAGGGGCCTCGCGCCTCGAGTGCCCGCGAACTCAAATATTAATAATTACTCATCTAGCAATAAATAATAAAAAAAAACCGGCTAGCAAGTTATCTGTTGTCTGGCAATACTAACCTACCACATTCGTATTTTGAAGATAATGAAGAAGACAATGAAGAAGTTTGCATTTTTATGAATAAAAATTTGAGTGTCAAAGAATTTTTTCTCAACAAAATACGTCCCCTTGCGTCATCCATCAGGGGGCCTCGCAAAATGTATCATTGCCCCGCCACTGCGCATATGCATGATATAACGACAGAGTCACTTAAGAAGATGTATTGTCTCTTTTCTTGGATTGCTTTAAATTCATCCGTCATTATTTTAATTTTAGTCCAAATCTTCTTGGTGTCAGCGCAACATGTTTTCTTATTCCATATTTCTCTATTCATGAAAGCTGACATGGCTAGGTAAGAACAATTCGAGCCGATCAACTTTCACATAGTCCAACCATTGTTTCTTTCATCATTGTTTCGCATCACATTTTCACACCATCATCACTTAATTCCTCCATCCATATTTATTTTGAAGATCCTTCTGCTCTCGCGACTTCAGTAGTGCGTCCATCTCTCTCATTTCATGATCCCGCTCCCCATGCCACTTGCAAAATGAACTATTGTAAAAATTTAATACTACCCTCGCTTTGAGCACCTGTTTTTGAAATCCATTGACGCCTCGCCGTGCAGTTTGTAATATCCGTTTATTAAAATGGGACGCTAAAGCTGGTTTTACCTTCATACCAGCTTATTACTTGCTAGCGTCCAGTACAAAGTTCTCTCAGATTTCCAGGAAAACAGAAATGATATTTTCAATTGTCTTTTTCTTAGAATTTGGTTCCGTCGAGTTGAGCAAATTTATTTACAACGAGGTGGGAAAAACTGATCATGAAATCGTAAAAAATATGTATAAGCAGGACATTGAAGAGATCTTTACAAACACTGATACTAATTCATCCTAACTAATACCTAAGCATTTTAAATGAGAAACTGAGTTTGTTTGTATGTTGTGTCTTCACGTGTGAACGGATTTGGATGAAACGCGAGTAGCCCACGTACTAGAATAGGGAATAGGACACTTTTTATCCTGGAATTAAACATAATTATCCCAAGTCGAAAATTATCCCAAGGGAACACCCTTGGGATAATTTTCGACTTGCACTTGTTCGCAGCCGCGGGCTGCAGCTTGTTCATTATATTATTTGTGTTTTGTAAAACGTTTGACGTTAACACGATGATACGAAATAAGGCTGTTAACCGACCCACAAAACCTTAGATAACCTCCTATAATATAAAGTTAACTGTATTTAACATGTAGTAACTTAACAAAATAAACAAAATTTGTTTTAGCTAAATGAAACTATATACCCACATAACAAATTGTACTACTGTTCATTTAGTTAGAACATTTGTTAGTTTGTAATCTATCAAATGTTTCAATGAAATAGTAGATAAATTTAAAATTTAATTGCTATTTCATAGAAACCGTTCATCATTTTACTGGCAAAACAAATACCTTTTAACAAAATTGTTTGAAATTTAAATGTAGGTAACCTAAAAAGTCAACTAGCGATTTTGGCCATTCTACTTTCAAGTGCATAAAATAGAGATGAAAATTCTGCATTCTCAATGTTTATGATGTTTTTTTTTTTAATTCTGGATTTTTTCTTACAAAAAATTATAAACTAACCTAGTCTCATTAGTTATTAGTATCATCATTAACTGGACGCCTGAGGAAGGACGTTGTCGTCCTAGACAGAGAGATTTCGAAGAAGAAAGAGGAGCCTTTGACAGCAGTGTGTTAAAAAAAAAGTTACTCAAATGTCCACTGCATTACCATTCCTCATGTCCTCTTATACCTATAAAATGTCAACTGCTTTCCAAAAAATAGTTTTTTTTTAATATTCTTAGCCCACTTTCGATAAAAGTTATCATTCAGGTACCTAAACAATATTCTGAATTATTTTTTTTTTGTTTTTTCGAAGATTATCTTTACGAGTTATAAATTATGCATTAAAATGTACAAGGGACGTTTTTATAAGCATCGAAAAGTAGAATTGCCCTTCTAACGTTTAAATAAAACATATTGAATGTACATTCAAAGTACCTAAAACTGACATCGTTTTATTAAATAAACGCTGCTGGATGGGCTTTGATTACTTTTTTTTGAAATTCACTGATAGTTGTTTTTTTTCCGATGGTTGCATCAAATAAAGTTAATTGAATTACTTATATTCCACTATTTTTTTCGTGTTTATTTTATAACCGATTTACTAGTGGTTTAGCATCAGAAAGTGTTTCGAAACTGGATAGGTAGGTACTTAACGGTGCCTATCAGGTTGAATTAAAAGTAAATGAAAACACTTTAGAAAAAAAAAAACATAATTTGCAAGGCGAAACCGCAGGAAAAGTTAGTACAATTTTATTGAAAACCTTATCATTTTCGCGAAACACAAGTAACATCTACATATTGTATACAGTTCAGGTTTTGTTTGAAATAAATACGAGTTGTTTTAGTGGTATTCTTGCATTAATTTTCTTTTGTGAAAGTACTGTCACAGTCTGCACAGTGTAGCTGTGTTTTGATACAAGGTAGGTTATTTAAAAATTTACATTAACTAGTATTAAAATGAACCCTTTAAGAAAAATAAATCTTGACTTGACTTTGAGAATGATATCATCACTGTTTACAAACATTTGGGTTGAGGATAAATAAAAATAACGTGTGCTGTGTTACAAGTAGCGTTATTTTACATTTAAAGAGCCGTGACTTAGTTGGTTAACTGAGCAGATAGTACCTACTACATACTTGAGGATTTCTGACTTTTTTTTTTTAATTTGCATACCTAAATCAGAGCGTAAGTCCGCCTTTTAAATACACTTGTCGTACAGTTTTCGTACACTTTATGCCTTTATATTTTTAAAGCCATAGTTCGAAAGGGTTGACGGGGCTTAAAGAGTTAGAAAGAGGACCAAAAGCATACCCACTAATGTTTTTTCCAAAAATAATTAACAGTACATCTCGGAACAAACTGACCCCTTACGCCCTTATCCCCTTGTCCTCTTTGACACGTGGCGCGTTGTCGTGCCAATTCACCCATCCTCCCCTCGACACGTTATCGCTGTTCTGGAAGCTTACCTTATGATGTGTTTACGGATGAATGGCAGCATTTGGAGTGTAGTGGAGTATTGTGAGTCCGTGTTTAACTAGTGTCTGTAATTATTTATGTGACCAATGTGCATCGAGCTTAAAGAGTGTTTCTATGGAAACTTCGGGGTTGGTTAATCGTTACGTGTTTTAAAAATAAGTACCGAAATGTCCATTTGCTATTATCATCTGCCTAGACTTTTCCCAACTATTTTGGGGTCGGCACCCAGTCAAACCGTATTCAGCTGAACACCAATATTTTACGTGGAGCGGCTGCCTATCAGACCTCCACAACCCTTAACTGGGTAACACGATACTTCTTGGCAAGAACAGTCAAGTCAGATTTTCGGCTTCTGACATTCCGTAACGACTGCCAAAGATCTCCAAATGACAGCCGGGACCAACGGCCATTTTATTTTACTATAAATAAACTACCTATTATAAATGCGAAAGTTTGAATGTATGTTTGTTACACAATCACGCCAGAAAGGCTGAACGGATCTGTATGAAACTACAGCATCCGCGTAGATCAAGTCCTGAAATGGGATAAAATATACTTTTCATCCCGGGTGTATTTTTCTTAAGGATATTTATCACCCTTTTACGAGTTAAGCCGCTGGCAGTAGCTTGTTGTATATAATTAAAACCTTTAATGAGCCTTATGACTCTTCATCCGTAAGACCATTGATTATAAATTTAAGTTCGGCAACTTTACTAGAATATCAGTCAACTTTTGTATAAAGCAGTCAAACATTCCTCAGACAAAAGAGGTCAACTACTCAAGCTAAGGTTTACTGAACATTCTCTCCTCGAAATAATTACACGACTTCTTGACTTCCTTCGCTTGTAATCACCAGATTTAGCGAGGTTGAAGACCAACATTTTCCAAAAAAACAAGCTAGTTTATCTAATTGTTATTCATTAAACACACATAAAATTATGTAATAATCATGTTTTGCAACATAAATCAATATCATGCATGAATCAAGGTGATAATACCAGTCAAGGTCAACTGGTCGTTAAAATCTTATTATTCATACATGTGCGTTATATGTTTTGCGGAACAGGAAACAATTTATTCTAGTATTAGAATTACTTTTTAAATAGAAGTTATGCATGTTTCTCAAAACACGGAAATTAGTAAATAAATTTCAATAGGTAAAAGTGAACGACCTCAGTTTTTTTTTTTAAACTGAAATATTTAGAGTAAAAGTCTGATGATAAACATCTCAAGGTTTTCAAGATTTTATTTGAGTATTTTAAGAAGTTGCAAGTATTATTTTTAATTAAATAAAAATGTTTTAAGAACTCTGAAAGGCCCACCCATATAAGTAACGTTTTTTAAATTAATGATTTCATTAAATTAGCATTAATCATAAAAATATGCAACTTATAAGCTTTATAATTATACAAATGAGTATTAACCGTATCTACAGACTCATAATACCCAAAATCCTTTACAAACCTCTCAACCCCAATGTTAGCACATTTTGTTGTAGAACAAAAGTACCAAAGTGCTCATTGGTCCAGTATTTGCGTTAATCGTGATTCGTAAATGAAGAGCTCGTTGAATGTCCCAGGCCAGGTAGCCGTGTTCATTACCTAGACAATGCAGAGTGTTTTTCACGATTAAATTGACCGTAGAGAGGCAATTTGAACAGGGCGTCTGTTCGTGACACAAGCGTTTCGGTCAGACTGAGTTTTTTAATTTTTCGTCTCTCCGCTCTCCAGATTAAATACGTGGGTTGAGGTTAGTGATGCAATGTTTTGTGTTTATTATCTGTATCTGCAGCGTCTTATTGATAAATAAATATTAGGAATAACTCTACTGTCAGAACTGTCACTACTGTCAGTATGGGATTCAAATATGACATTATTAGGTAATACTATGACAGTAAGTAGTGATACTTGCCGATAAATATTGATGGCTATATAATAGGACTGTTTTAAATAGATAGGTACCTACTGTTACCAAAATCAATTTTACCTATTTATAGTTAATGATTATTGACTACTTTCATGATTTTGTATAGTGGTATTCAACACAATCTTCTTTATCAGAGAGCACATCAACCAACGCACAACCCTTGCAATACTACAGCTTAATTACATGTACAGATTGGAAACCATATTTTTATTTTCAGCGCCCTAACCACACATACCCACGTACCATGTCGACATACAAACTACACACAGTTATGTTTCAGTTTGCGTTAGTTTTGAACGATACAGGTGAGTTGTGCGCGACTTTTCAATTATGTCCGTGGACTCGCCGATGTTTATAAAATGTTTTTCGACGAGAACTATTCAATATTTGGCGCACATGGTCCAAACAAATGATCGTTGATGGACACGTAGTTATTAAAAATGTTATACCTACAGTTGAATGTAGGTATTCTGAAAAAGTGGAGTTCGCTTTGTGTGTAGTTTGAAACATTCTCTGTCATCTAATTGGATCAGCACTGTGGACTACCGAGTTTAGTATCATTATGCAGTACTCGATCTATAGAACCGGTAGTTAATTTATTACTGGAGTGTTGTTCAAAACAGGAATAGGTATACAATAGAATAATTTTAATCTTTGTGTGTCTTTCATGACATGTGACGTCATATACCAGTTTCTTTAACGTCTACCTAGCAATGTTTTGAGCATGAATGTGAATGGTAATGAGAACAGGGTTAATCCAAAGACTATCGATTTTTTGTGAAAGCTGATATTATGGCTACGAAGGGCACGGGTGATCATCATCATCATATCAGCCGAAAGACGTCCACTGCTGGACATAGCGCTCCTCCAAACCACCCATATATAGAGCACCCTATACTGAAATGGATAAGAGCTAATACAGACTTATAGAAGATCTGTAATTTATACAAGTAGCACATAGTCGCTGTCTGCCTCTGTCTGTTTTGTCGCATACTACTTCTAAACGACGCAACGGATTTTCACCATTGTTAAGATCGGCCAATATAAAATACAGGATGTATTATCTATTGGTACCTTCTATGAGTGTGCACAAGATTCACACAGTAAAGTTTCCTGCACAAACAATTTAGTATCTAAGATTTACGATTTGTCGAATATACAACGTGTACCTAACATAATAAACGCAATACCTCTTGTGGGTCTGAGGTCATTGTACTCATCATAATTCTTCCATTGAAATCAATAAAGTACCTACCGATAAATACAACGCCCATAATCAATATAGCACCTCCGTATCAAAAACGGCACATTTTATGAATTGATCGTGAAAAAAAAATCCGTTGGATTTTACTATTAAAATTTAAAAATCTTACATTTCTTTGTGATATCAGTACCTATGACTGTACTTTTCCCAGTCTCTTGTTTTTAGGACGTTCTGCTAACAGGACGATTTGCGAACAGCCGGTCGATTCTGTCGACATGTCACGGTGTTCACCTAGGCGTAGTGAACGTCAATAGAGCTGTCATTCTATCTTATTTGTATGGTTTGACAACTCACCCGTCATGCACCTCGCCCAAGTTTTCACTTCGACATGTTTACAGAATCGCACTGCAGGTCGTTTTGCTCATGGGATGTTTTGATACGGAGGCAATGTAGCATCCAGCAACCCGGCTGGCCCACGTGGTGGATTACATCCCAGAGGAATGATCCCACTCTTATAGAGTGGTCTGTGGCCCAGCAGTGGGAAGAAAGTAGGCCAATATTACGCTAATGCTCGTATATAACGTTTTTATTCTTACAGTACTGCTTTGATAACTGTAACATACTTTCAATTATCACTAGACTTATTTAGTATTTTTGTCAAATGTACTAATTAATTCATCAAATTGCTAAAAATAAAACTAAAATAATATTATCGTTGTACTAACTGGCTACTTGTTAATATTTGATTAGCATGCACATTTCGTGGTCACACAACATACATTTCAGCATAATTTTAAAGCGCTGTTTCACACAAAACAAGTTTGCGTTACAATTTTGGGTGAGAATTTTCACATGTCACATTGTTACTTTATAAACATAATAAAACATTAAACATATTATGATTAATTAATGTATAAATAACAAATGAACACTGTATTCAACACATTGAGTTAATTAAAGAAAAATTTTCTATTTTATTAACATATTTTTACAAAAATCCGTCGGTACTAAAGATATATCTACTTAATTGATATCAAGCAGTAGGTACGTATTTTTTTATTTTTAACATTACATTTTTTACAAATAAAAAAAATAAATCAGAATAAAAGCTAATTTATCACTTCACACCACACACTTGATAACATTTTTTTTACAAGAAAATATCCTAAAATATTCCATAAAGATTTTGTCCATCCAAGATTGTGTCAAGATTATGGTCATCGTTACAGTTGTTCGGAAGTAAATTAAAAAAGGAGTCTCTGGAAACAATACGCCAACAGGTAAAAAAGCAAGCTAAAAATACGACAAAAAAACACATGTACCACTTTGCAAACTTTTTAATTTTGTCTTAAGTAATATATAAAAATGCACACAATGTTTTAAAGGGCATAGCTAAATTAGTTCATTGATCCGGCTAGTATGGTCAGCATCTACAGTATTGATCGGAGGCAAATTAAACCGTCCGGTCGAAAGCGCTGCCCCGGGCTTCACTGACCATGCCCATGGAATATTTACACCCTAACTTAGATGAACGATTCCAGTTTGTATTAGTCTACTGCATTCACGCTGGACAGTTTTAAAGGTGCTTAGTTATAGTGTTACTTTTTACTAATAGTGAGTCCACACGATACAGAATTTTGTGTGCTCAGACTTTGAACTTTGAATAAAAAAATATGTAGGTACCTGCCTACTTATCACACTGACATTATTTTGTCTGCATTGCTTTGTTGCAGCGACAAAATTCATAACAAGTTGTTTGTTACTACTTCATTATTTCCGTGTCTTAAAATTAAATCACATTCAAGGTATCTAAGGAGGATTTAAAAGTAGGTACTTAATACAATAAAAACTGAATAAAAAATAAATAAATTAACATCTGAATTGAGGAAATTAATTAGCACTGAAGGCTGAATGTACTTATCTAAATATTTTCTTAGGTTAGGTCTACTGACATGTAATTAACAATATCAAATGCTTTGTTCTTAAAAATATGTAGTTTAAATATAATTTTAGTAAAAGAAATAATATTACTGGCAAGCTTCATCCGCAACATTTTATACTTTGTTGAAATAGGGAAACAAGGATGTCTTTTCATGTTGGATGTTTGTGTTATCTACTTATCACATCTTTTTTTTAACGTTGCCTCTCACCAGGAATTTCTCCAGTATCGTGGGTACGTTTACAAACATATAAACTCACATACACAAACAGCCAGACCCGGAACAACTATCTGTAGGTAGGCCATACAAATATTTTTATCGTACGGGAAACGAACCCGCAACACGCAGAGCTGGGGGTCTACTCTCTAAGCCCGAAGTCCGTAGTTTCGGCCTTAGTGTCGGGCGTTTTCTACCCGAACTAAAAACAACTGTCAAATCGTGTTGTCATTCATTTTTAGTTCAGCAGTGCGATTTTGTAAACATTATCGAAGTGAACACCCGGGCGGGGCGCACGACGGGTGAGTTGTCAAACCATACAAATAAGATGGAATGACAGCTCTATTGTCGTTCACACCGCCTAGGTGAACACCGTGAGATGTCGACAGAATCGACCGGGGTTCGGGGCTAATCGTAAGTCCGCAGGTGATACGGAGTAGAAAACGGCCGACACTAGGGCCGAAACTACAGACTTCGGGCTTAGAGAGTAGACCCCCAGTAGTCGATCGCTCAACCACTGCGCCAACCGTGCCGTAAAAGTATCCCAATCACCATAGCTTTAACGTAGGGTCTATATTCGTATGACAGGAATGAATAGGTTAACCGCTCAAGCACCGACGACACACCAGTACTTATCCTAAACAATCGAGTTCCACTGCAGACCGATGTGGTCCATACATAACCATTAGATGAGATAAGGTAAGCAAGAGCCTATACAACAAAACAGTAATATCAAGGTACTTTAAAATATAGCGACGATTTCTGAACTAAGCGTTTAAAGTTGAGTGCAATATGTCATCGGAAAATTGCAAACGCCGTAAGATTGTAAAATATCGCGTGAAAATGTGAACTTTTTTTTCTTAATTAGACACGTAATTGGAAACTATTGAATTATTTGGATTGGATTTAATGTACATAACGATTTGTTCGTAATATATCGAGGAATTATTATCTTATTAAGATTTATTACAATCTTACGGAATCTGCAATTTTACGGTCACAGATAATATCTACCTGTACAAAGTACCATCCCTACCTTGTAGTTATTCCACCAGTTCGCACTAAGCGTTCCCAAACGTCTTTTATAATGCGCACAGCAAAGGAGTGGAACTCTCTGCCTGCGTCTGTGGTTCCAAAAGCTTGCAACCCTAATCTCTTCAAAGTTAGAGTGAACAGGCTCCTTCTGGGTAAGCTCGCTCCATCGTAGACTTTGTCTCTGTCATCTCTGACATTGACTAGAGTCAAGAGCAAACCCATCACTAATAATAATAATAATAGCTACAACCTGGGAGTCTTTAAATCAAGAGTGAATTGGTTACTTCTAGGCAAGCGTGCTCATCTCCGACTACGTCAACAGGTGAGATCACTATCTCACCTGAATCTGATGGTAAGCGATGATGTAGACGTATTTTACTACGCGTATTTCTCAGTAGTAAAAAATAAACAAAAAAGAGTATTTCTCAAACTCTACTTAAGCCTGTAAACCTCCTAATATTTGTCATTGAAGCCGTAGCCGCAACGTGTCGAACCAATTGACACGTTCTTAGTCCCAAATACTCAATTCAGAAACCCACCCATAGCTATATCTATCAAGTTACAATGATTTGAGCAAAAATAACCATATTCACCAAATCTACAAAAATATTGCAATGATTGCAAACCGTTTGGTCCCCCTTTTCGTCCCCTAAGCAATTTTACCCCTATCAATGGACCCTTTGGTCTCACACAGAAAACCAAACGTGTGTTTATTTTATTTTACAATTTTCAATACGGCACATTTTCTACCCCTTTTTCCCTTTCCTTTATTTTTAATCAATAGAGATTCTATTGATTTACGGAATCTCATAAATATTATATGTTTAGAGTTCTACAGTCAAAGAGTTCCAATAGCAACAACAACATTATGTTATAGCATACGGCGTTTGTCTTTCTTTCCATCCATTTGTCTGTCACAGGGCTACGTAATAGGCCCCGTGTTCTACGAGGATTTCCACCTAGCCATTTGAAAAGTTTCGCGGGATACAAGTTATAGGTCGTCTTTTCCATGCCATAATGCAAAATAGGCTAAAGGTATAGATACCTACCTATCTAACCTATTTTTTGTTCCATTTCCACACAATTCTATCCTTTACTAGTGAGGGCCAGTCCTTTAGTTAGAAGTCGAGCTAAAGTCGCGCTAATAAATCTAATTGTTATCTAATAACTATGGTAAGAAGTAAACTATTGATGGGTAAAATAGTATTGTGTAGTACGAAACCCTTGGAAAACGATGCTGGCTCGCGCTTGGCCTGTTTTTATTGTGAATGTGGCTTGCAGATACGACGTGGTTGTGTGGTGCTATAGGTATGAGACAATACCTCGGAATTCCATCTGTAATATAATACCCGGAATGTCTAGGAAAACATCGTATGGATTACCTACAGAGCTACCAAGAAATCTATTTGGAATCGAATAGGTTTCCACATAAATTCATCTACTCTTAGAATTAGATAAAAGTTTATCTATACTTACCTACCTACTTACTGTTTTTGTCTTCTTTTTTTTCTCTCAAAGGTTTGTTGGTAGAAAACTCAACCTTGAGTTAGGCATGCCATTGTACCTACCTACATGAACTTTATTATTATCACTGTACTATGAGTAGATTTGGTTTACAATAAATAATTAAGAACAAAACAAACTGATTACCTAAGTATCTATGTAGGTACTTCTAGACTAGGTGTGCACTAAAATCAAAAGTAATTTATTCAAAAAGACAGACCAACAAGGCCTGTCGACACTTCCTAGTGTTATATCTGGGAACAAGTGGTGCAACAAACCCCTCATGAAATACCGAACTACAAATCTAACATGGGTAGGTAAATCTTATTGATCAGTCTTACTTAGGTAAGACTGTCATTTTAGTATCTTAGCAATAGTACCCAACTTGTTCAATGTTACCAGTTCAATCAACAAAACATTGTTTCAAAATAATAATAGACATATTTATATCCACAATTTAACAAAAGATCATTGTTATAATCATACATAACTTCTCGCCGTTTCCTCATGGGGATAGGCCGACTCATTGTTTTCACATTATGAAAACAAATACATAAGCACTGTCCTAAAAAATCTAAAACATTTTACAACTCTCCGCTGAGTATTCTTTTAATATCATCGTTAACTATTTCATTGACTCGAGAACCATAAACAAACTCTAAATGAGTGAAATCTATTGATTGATTCAATTTAACATGCCTCACAACATTAGGCAGTCCGACTCTAAGTCTTTCCACATCTACAGGAGTACTAAACCAGTCAGATTCACTACTAAACATATAAATTGGAGCAGTTATCATTGAGAGGTCGAAAGAAGGAGGCTGCATAGAAGAATAAGCCTCCTGATTCATTCTAGAACCATAATCAAATCTTTGGAACCGTTTACTCAAGTAACTTTGAAAATAATGAATAAACGTTTTAGTTGACACTCCAGCAGGAATATGACTAGCAAGCACTGGAAGCCTTTCTGGATACAAATTAGTAATATTCCTTAATCCATAACTTATGTAATACTCTAACTTACACAAAATATTTTCAGGTACACCATCGCGACATACTTTAGCGTGATAAAGATTACTCAATGCATTATCAGCGAACAAATCATATATTCCGATGCTATTAAAAAACGATGCTAAAACGTCCAGATTCTGCGCTAAAATGTCCATAAACGGGTACTGTGTGTCTGTAATCCACGCTATCGGAGCTAATAATATTGCTTGTTTGATCTTCACATTGTATTCAGGCTTCATGCTATTCATCACAAAAAAAATGGCCGTTCCTTGAGAAAACCCAATATAGGACAGGTTACGTCGAGACGTTGTTTGGAGTATATAATCAATCACGGCAGGCAAATCTTGCGTTCCCATCTCTTCATAGCTGAAATTCCAATATTCTTTTTCAGGGAGGTTTTTGATGTGCCCTTTACTGTATTTATTTCCCCTGGCATTATATAACCAAACATCGTATCCTTGTTCGGCTAACTGAAACGCCACAGATTTTGCTGGTCCTAAAACCAACCATGAATCAGAACTGTCACCAATCCCATGAACTAACAACACTGGAGGTCCACTGTTTGGTATTCTATAAGATTTCACTGTATAACCATCTTTCGTTATCACTGTATGAATTTCAGGTCTATGGCCGTATTTAGCTATCAACTGCAAAGAGTTTAAGTAAATATCCGAATTCCGGTCCCGAAAGTCTGTGTCACTACTAACTTTTATTTTACGTCGGTTCTGTACGTATCCGAAACAAAACACGAAGATAACACACCGAAATATATTCGCGTCACCGAAATTCATCGTGATTGCGAAACGTCTCGCGGTCGCAAAAACAAAAATTCATCTGTAGTTGAACACACACGACGGCGTTATTTACTCGCTTATTGGCAGTCAATGCCATGCTGCGGACAACTGGCTGCCTAGGATCAGGTAGCTTTAACCTCAGACAACGACCTACAATGAAGTTTGCGACGTTCCGATAGGAAGCAAACAAATTAAAACCGGTAACTTGATAAACTAGTTTAAACTAGTATTATTAACACCTTAAAGAACACAAGAAAGATTACAAATACAAATACCGAAACCAGTTGCGTGTCAACACAATGTCAACAAATTAAGTAATTATTGTTATGTAGGTACTTGTATCTAACTTGTTTCGAAGGAAAATCACTATGATTAACCTAAATTCCAGCAGTTACTATTAAAAGTGATTGACATTCAATTCCTCAAATTAACATGGACCGTAGAACATGATCTCCTTATGACACTAATGTGAGGCTGAAGATTATTGAAACAACTACTGTTTTAAATAAAACAGCACATATCAAATTGTAGATTTGCGGAAAGAAAGAAATCCTCCGCATATATTCCCCAACATTTGTAAACAAGTTTATTCCAACCATTCACTATCAATGAAGACTGTGTACTTCCATAATAACATAAAACGGTACCTTAATTGCCATAATCGCACTCATAGGTGATATGTTGCAATATCCTCCAACAAATTGCTGATGAAGAATTCTGTCGGAAGTTTCACAAAGGTCTAGGTCGCAAACTTGTAGCACCTTGTAACAATCCACTTGCTACCGAAGATGCTAGAAAAAAATATTTATACAACAAAATATGTGACGAAAATTTTGAGAGGCTCTCAGCTAAAAATATCATCTTTACGGATCTTTCCATTAAATTTAAAATGCATTCACTTCAGTCAGTATGTCTGTAGACAGTTTTTAAGCAGACATTGTGGCTACTCGAGTGTCTGTTTTCGAATCATTATTTCCATATCTCAGTTTTTACTCAATGTCTTCTTCTTGCATACTTTTCTAGATAGAGGCAAATTATTTTGTTGAATAGAATAACTAACTACAATAGAGAGTGTCACATACATACCATTTATTCTTCTTCTGTCTGCTCTTGTTTTATGTTACTATGAGTCAACAAAAATGTTATTCACTCCCTTTTCTCCATTCATAATAACTCTCACACCATCATCTGTGTGTGCTCCTGCTTTGAACACGGAAATGAGTCACCTTTTCTTGGTAGGTCCACTGTCGGTCAATATTAAAAAAAATCTTTTTCATAAAAAAAAGAAACCGACTTCAAACACTACAAAGTTCAAAATAACTTTAATTTCGGAAGTCGGTGTTTTTGGTTGCTTCTTCGTTATTTGACACGACCTCGTGATTTTTGGAAGTCGGTTTCTTTTTTTATGAAAAAGATTTTTATTTTTCACTTTTTAGTGGTACCCCACACCTAACACCACCACTGGAAAGTCACAGGAAAGCAAAAATACGCAATTTCGTATACATACATGGTTGATTTTTCCACATATTTTATCCAGCTATTTGGATTTAATAACCAAACTACTGAACCGATTTTAATAAAATTTCAATAGCACCATTTGGGAAGTATACCCTTTCCAACAAAAAAAGAATTATTCAAATCGGTTGGCAAGCGACGGAGTTACACGCGAAAAAACATTAAAAAAAAATACGAACATCCGAATTGAGAACCTCCTCCTTTTTTAGAAGTCGGTTAAAAATAATGTTCATTTGCCGTATGTGCTAGTGCTAATTCTTAGTAGCACTTTTAACAATTATCCGTTAACATAATTAAAATTAAGTTTCCCCTTTTATTTCTGAATTCTGTTGCGCCACCTATAGAATTTTGCCATGGTAAAAACAGTGGAACTATCTAAATTTTAAGTGTGCAAGGTACATTATCGCATTGGGTCTAGCCTGTTAAGAAATTTGTATGTTTAGAGTGAGTGAATAAGTCAATAATTATTCATTTCTTCCCATAGTAGATATTACTTAGAAATAACAGAATATAGACTCCGAAAACTAAGTGTCATTAAATGGGTATTGAAAATATTGTTATTAAGAATGTACATAATCATATTTTTCAATACACATTGCATTAATCTGATTATTTATAATATTTGAGTGTTACAACGGAGTAAGAACCCATATTTTAGTGTAGGTACCTATAGTCATCGAAGTGACTCGCAAAATCGAATGAAAGAATATACTTATGACTTCCGTTTTGAGTAGGTAACATAAAATTCAAAAATGCCGAAATGTTTTAGAAGGCTTTTCATTAGATTAATAGATTGTGGAAGCTTGTCCCCACGATTTTCAAATCACGAATAGGTATGTAGGTAGGTACCTACCTACTTGATATATTTGATACAAAATTATGTAGGTAGGTGAATAGTCACACCTACCTACACATTTTAAATTAAATTCAGAGCATTGAACTTTAACTTTTGTTTTTCAATGTCATTCAACTTGATGGCAATCTACATACTTTATTCGTAGATTTGAGGTGACCATGGTGAGCATAAACAGTAGGCATATGTACATATAGATTAGTAGATTTTATTGTACTTACCTACTCCAAAACTATAACAATACATTGTTTTTTTTTTTGCAATCATTGATAAAATAAAACATCGTGATGATAGGTACATAACATGTACCATGAACCATTTATCATGTTCTGAATCAGAAATTCAAACACATGATTGTGACATCCACCGGCCCGCACAGAGCCAGATTGATGGATAAGGCCCACACCCTCAAACAATGAGGTAGCCTGTGTATTAGGCACATCATACGCTGATTAGGTAGGTACTTAGATATCTATTATATATCTATACATCGTCGACTAAATCGGCGCTTTGAATCATGATGTGAGATACCTAGTGGTCAAACGCGAACTTATCAATAATACCTACATAGTTTAAAACAAAGTCGCTTCTTCCCGCTGTCTGTCTGTCCCTATGTATGCTTAGATCTTTAAAACTGTGCAACGGATTTTGATGCGGTCTGTTTTAAATATATGGAGTGATTCAAGAGGAAGGTTTATTTGTATAATACATGTATAGTAGAGTAACACTGATAATTTTAGAGGTTTCTAATGTATTGTGCGTAAATTAAACATCTTTTTTTGCGCTTACATTGCAAACTCTGGCTGAACCCTACAAGATAGATCAAAATGTACTACTGTATTGTACACCTTAAAAACGTCTACAAAAAGTCCGCAATGGTACCTATAGATGTCTATCTCTAAGGGATAACCCTCAATAACCATTTTTTATCCTTTACTTTTTACAAGAATTAATGGCTTGTTTACGAAGCGATTTTAAGCAATACAGCATTAATCCTTATCCAAAGTATACAAAGACATTCTGTAGTAGGTACATTTAGTATCAGCATTGCACCCGTGCGAAGCCGGGGCGGGCCGCTAGTCAATAATAAAAAAATCTCACAAAACTCTATTTTTTTTAAATATTGATAGGCACGTGTTTGACCACTATCTCACCTGATTGTAAGCGATGATGGTGGTCGAATGGAGCACGCTTGCCTGGAAGTAACCTATTCTCTCATGACTTAAAGACTCCTTATTCATGCTTGGCGGTGGTACCTAGGGTTAACGCCCGCCTGGTTCGCGACCACCTTCCCACCGGCGCGGCGTCAAGCAGCCTGCTGTGTTTTGTCGCGAGTGGAAGTACCAGCGCCTCAAGACATCTTCTGGGCACGTTCTCTCCATCATAGAGCTCATCCATTGCTTTCCATCAGGCGTGATTGAGGTCAAGAGCTAGATCATTCCTCAATAAAAAAAATTAAAAAAATTCATAAGTCTTGGCTTATTAACTTTGTTAACACTCATTGGGTTGTTAATCACTCATTGGATTGTGGAAGGCAGATAGGCAGTCGCCTGGATACTACTGGCTAGGCCCAAACCCCGATCTAGTTAGAGAAAAAAACTAGGAAGATGATTATCAAACCACTTGTGTAATGTTTTGAATGACTAACGATGCGATGCCAATAGGTAATGAAGAGTACGAGCCTTTGAACAACAAAAACATTTTATTTATATTATGTCATCATAATAAGATGATTAACAGTACCAAGCGTTCATAATGGAATGGGCTAGCCATTATACCATAATATTATTGACTAATAATTTCGTCATATTTGTAAACACTGGGTTCAGGAGTGCGGTGTCAGAACAAACACTTTCATTTTGAGAGCGCCCTGGGTAGGACAGTTTTTCCTATTGTTAGTGGAGATCCTTAATCAATAGTGGGAAACAACTGTATCGTGTCAACGGAGGCTATAATATGAAGTGATTGCAGTGTCTGAACTCATTTGTCACTTGAGGAAAATGAGATCAACCAGGGGTCGGAGTTAAAAGGTTAGTGAGATAATATTATTTTCTTTAAAATTGTTCTAAGTGCCTTATTGTGTTTTTTTTTGCAGTAGTTTTTTGAAGTAATAATTTTGCTTTTTGTAATTAGATACTTATTTCAACTTGAGGTGATTAAATACACAACCAAACCCATTATTTCAGAATAGAACTAAGTTGTTAAAGCGACAGCTTTAATTTTAACATTATGGCGTCAATTTTAGATTCAATTAGCGTTTAAAGCAACCGTGGTCATATTGCTAACGATATCGAGTAAAAGCCAAAAATCAATCACGTCATACGTAAGTTTTCGAATTAATAAATAATAAAATAAATAGATAAGCAGGTACCTAATTCGCCCTGGCTGAAGAAATACCTATCTGAGAATTAAATAGGTAGGTATTTGAAAAGGTTCACCTTAAGTTTCATCATAAGTTAAACTAGGGGAAGGTTGTTATAAATGCCTAGGTACTTATTAGATAAGCGTCTCTTAGCAAATAGTAGGTACAGTTCTCGTCAAATAACTTTGCCCCTCTGAAGTTGTGTTGAGTGGCTGCGTAGTAGTTAAAATTACGAACACACTGCAACTGCGCATGCATAAGAGACATGGGGGCGGGGCGCGATTTTTTGTCTCAGTCGCTCGTTTACGTACGATGCATGCTTGCGTCCCGCTTGCTCCCGTATACGTGACTGCACTGCAATGGCTAACTTCAGAGGGGCAAAGTTATTTGACGAGAACTGTAGGTATCGCTCAAGTCGATTTTTTCGATCGAACTGACAGTAAGTACCTACCTATTACACTTGGCGATTGACCAAACCTTTGCCAAAATTCAAATAGGTAGTTGACACAGTGCCCCAGTACATTTGTTACAATAAACTTATCAGTTTTTCCGCTCTACTGTAAAAAAAGTCAAAATGATCTTGAGCGGTATAGTTAGCAAAGGGACGATAGGTGGGTACCTAAAAAGAATAATTATGTTTGACACTGTGACCAAAATTAAGTTAGGTAGGTAAGTACCCACCTAATTCAAATCTGCTAGTTATAAACGTAAATGTAGACCATTAGGTACCTACATAAATTTCATTGGTTTAAAAACCACAGAGGTAAGTAGGTATTGAATGGTTGAATGTTACAAACTTAGGTAAAAGTCGGCATTCATCTAAGTAATTTTCAATATACTAACAATAATATTGTTTCCACAATACATTTCACTTTTAAAATTCACTCGTAAACTAAACCAGAATCACGCTGCAACTTACCTACTTCCTCATTGACAATGACATTTCAAAGAGCACTTTCCCGCCATTCCCAGAGCCTAATTCTGAAACTTCTTCACCACTAAACTCGTCGCTTGTCAGAACGTTCTCTAGGAAAAGTGTAAAGCAGTAAAGGGAATGTCCTCTGTCATGGCCGTCAATTCACTTAGGGGAAGTCGATCATGCCCCGCTTGATACTAAAAGCTACTAAAAGCCCTCCATAAAAGCAATAATTAAATTGGTGTAACTCAATTTAGTAAGGCGATGCTGCCTGCCGAAGGTGAACCTACCTATGTATGCGAACCTCTTTTGTGCAATAGACTTAAACTATTAGTGCCTGTGCCTCTTCTATTACGGTTTTTTTTTGCCTTTGTAAGTCCCCCTTGAAGTCTTGGCTTGAGTAAAACCAATTTAATTTGCTTGTAAGTGTAGTTATTTTCATTAGCCTACCTACCTAGGTTTTAACTGTTTTTTTCTTGTTATTTTTAATTCAATACTTACCATTAGTGTTAAGTCGTTAAGTGAACCTGTGTACTAGCGACACTGAGTGGAAACCAAACGATTTTCGGCGTTTCGAGACTACATACGCCATCTTTCGAAAGTTAAGTGAACTTCAGCGATTTGTGAGCACGGAGAACTGAGTTATTTTTGTAGGTAGGTATTTCTGCGGGTAAAACGTTTTGTCGACGATAATAATCCTGTAGGTACCTAGTCTACCTAGGCATGACAAGATAAAAAATAAAAGCTTGTAAAAAATGGAAACATTTGGGCTACTCGTACATACCTACCTTAAGTAGGTACCTACCCTATCATAAGTATAAGTAGGTACCTAATAACTAATTCTCAAGTACCTTTATGCTGACCACTGCTTAATTAAGAGCGCTGTTACAAATGGGTAGTCAAATCATTAGGTACTCTTTAACACAAAAGTATGTTTATTAAATAAAATGCTTTGCAATCTTAAAATGTTTTCTGGGCGTTTTGTAGATAGAAGTGCATGGTACGATTCTGAACTATAAATATAATTTTAGATAGGTACTGTTTCTCAATAAATGTACCGAAATGATTTTTTTTACTTCGGTACATTTATTGAGAAACTGAGGATAAAATATTTCCCGGGAGTACCTATTTTTTAAATCTCTATCCATATCCATGACTGTGGATAGTCTTAGTTGTAGAATTTGTGTTTTTATTTTATTTTTGTATACTTATGTAAGTACAAACACTTTGTTTTGCATTGAAATGCATTCAATCACTATATTCTCAGCTCCACTTACCGAGATCGCGCCTGTTCATAATTTCACATATTGTCCAGTTGCGAGGACACTTGACACACGAAACTAGATAGGTAAGTAGGTATATCAATTTTACATCACAATATCCACTAAGAATCAATTTGCTAATAATTAAAAATGCCACGAACTTCACTTGAATAAAAGCCGCCAAAACTGCTCCCGCAGTTTTTGCACCGTGTTGCCATTTGCCATATTTTGGGAAAATAATATTATTTGAAGGAGGTGAAAATAACTACTTAGTTACCTATATTCTTTTTGCATGGACCTTAAACTCATTTCAATGTACTATGAAAATAGATAAAATTATAAACGCTACTCGCACGTTAATATTCACCATCAACATCGTATGACGTATACAATAGCTATATTTTAGTTGTCGTATAGATTATGAGACTGATAGTTATGATATATCTCAGAGGTATAAGTAGAAATTCCGTAATTTCTTAAAAAAAAAAATTAAATAGTAGCCAATAAAATTATGCCTAGAATTATGTTTTGAAGTTTGTACTCACTTATGTTAATTATATTTGATTTAAATATAATTTAAAATATTTTGGCACATTTGAAATGTAATATTTAATGTTTGTATGCTACCTACTGTGGCAGGACACAGAGACCCATTAACTTGTAATTGTTCCACCTTTTTCACCTGTGTACACAAATAAACGTATTTGATTTGATTGATTTGATTTGATTTGAAAAAACTTACCTAATGCAACCCTAAGGCAGTTATTTAATTTATTGACAATATAAGTTGAAAATGGTTTGCAATCTACTACAAAATAATTATTCTAAATAAATAGGCTTTTCTGGTAACTTTAAACAAGGAATTATTGCTCTGTGGTAAAATGTCAAAACTAACTGCTGTCATTAGGACAGCTGTCTGCTCACTGCTGTCACAGTCACTACAAACAAAGAACAAACGTCAGTCAGTCGATCAGTTGATCACTTGCTTGTGTATGTGTATGTTTTAGCGCTTATTATTTTGAGATAATAGTTTATTATTACGAACACTTGTTACATTACCAGCGTACCTACAAGGTTATACCGACAAGTTGTGGCTTATTATTAAGGTTCATCATTACAAACAACGTGTGTTCATTTAGTTTTTACTTTTATTTTACGTTGCGGTAGTCGTGAGTTCGTAAACTTTTTATAATTATTTTAGCGCTTGTTTATCAGCTGGTTTCACTATGTCAGGTTCCTATGAAGAGCACGCCGAGATGAACGCATTGAGTCAAGTAATCGATACGGAGCATATGAACAAAATTACATCGAATTTCACAAGGTTAGGAGGTAAGTGGTTTCTAATTAGTTTCTTATTACTTTTATAACTTGCTTGTCAGGCACTTTCGTTTTTTTTTTTTATTAAAGTCTCACAAATACTATGTAGTAAGAGACCTACTTATCTATACTAGATTGAAATGAGAAAGTACATAGGTAGTATCATTTAGTAAATTAGTGCATCATAAATGTAAATAACTTTCCAAAGTTGCTTTTGTTTTTTTATGTTTTTGTGTGGCGAGTAATAAATTGATAAAGCTTATGTGTTTTGGCAATGCAGTCAGTAATGACATCTTCACAAGTTTGTATAAAATCATCCTTGCCTGCATCCATTTTTTATTTTTTACAAATTACAAAAAATTAATTCATTGAATAATGAAAAAATATAAAATAAATTTTATTAATATTATAGCCTACTAAATGCTGCGCCATCCAAAAATGTAATACCTATTTAAGTAATATGAATAAACAATAAACCAAGAAGTAGATTTTTAGCAATCCTTTACAAAGTAGTTTGCAACTATTCAGTAACAATTATTATACTTAATGGGATTTCTCTATCCTTCAGAAATTGTTTCCTTACTTTATATTCACCTGAATAAAGGCTACTTATAAAGTGTATTCAGCTGTACAAATACTTTGTGAATATTTAGTGTATTTTCATGACAACATTAATATTTTTTCTTTTGTATTATTTCAGACAAATGTTACTTGGAAAATGCTGGTGCCACATTATATCCACAATGTTTACTTTCTGTTGTACATCAAGACCTTATGGATAATGTCTATATGAACCCGCATTCCGACAAATATACTAAAGACTGTATAGAACAGATCCGAAGTGACATCCTGAAGCATTTCAATACAGATCCATCCAATTACTCAGTTATATTTACTGCAGGAACAACGTCTGCACTAAAACTCGTTGTTGAGTCATTTCAATTTTCTCCAGATGAAGTTGATGATGAGGAAAGCACCAGTGGGTCATTTGTATATTTGAGAGACAATCACACATCAGTGCTAGGCCTGAGAGAAATTGCAGCTGAAAAAAATGCTGATATCATACACATATCCCATGACGATTTCTTAGAAGCATTAAAGCAAAATCATGAAAAACCAAAAACACAGCGAAAAGTAAAATTTCCAAATAAAAATGACGCCAACACATTGCTTGCATACCCTGCACAAAGTAACTTTAATGGCTTTAAGTACCCCATTGATTGCATACACCGCATCAAAAATGGATGCCTCAACAGTCATTTAAAAAAACAATTATGTAAAATAAATAATAGCTGGTATGTTCTGCTTGACGCAGCTTCATTTGTGTCAACTAGCAAATTAGATTTATCTGAAACTAAACCAGACTTTGTGTGTCTGTCATTTTATAAGATATTTGGGTATCCAAGCGGATTGGGAGCAATTTTAGTCAAAAATGGTAGTAGAGACACACTTTGCCAAAAGAAGTATTTCGGGGGAGGTACTGTCGATTTTGTGTTAAGTACAGAAGATGTACATGTCAAGAGGAAAGAATTATATGAAAGGTAATTTAAAAATTATTGAATTACTAAAATGCTTCAATTTCTATGACTGTTTAAATTTTAATTCAAATTAACACTTCAGAACTAATTTAACTGAATAAAGGAAAATATTCTTGAATTAAAAGTAAAATGTGTAAATTAAAGAACAAATATTAGTATACAGAACATGATGTAGCATATTTCGAACACAACATGCCACATTTGATCAGTTGTTTTAAAATTTTAGCAAAAAGTAGCTGTTTAATTTAAAGTATTTCCTTTTTTCAAATAATAATAAATTGTGAAGCAAAAGTTTTTTTTTTTTGAGGCGCTAATTTGAATACCTTTCTAATTACAGGATGGAGGACGGAACTATACCATTTCTAGCGGTAATTGCTTTGAAGCATTGTTTTGACACAATGCGCAGGTTGATACCTAAAACAATCAATGATGATTGGATAGACACCATTTCCTACCACACATTTTATTTAGCCAGGGACCTTTATAATCAACTGCATGACCTGAAGCATGCAAATGGTAACAAGGCTGCAATATCATACATGGATTCCGACTTCAGTGATATTAAGTTACAAGGCGGAATTGTTACATTTAATCTTCTACGGGCAGATGGTTCTTATATTGGCTTTGTTGAGGTAAGAACTTAAATTTTAAGTTTCTATTACAAAATAATTAGATAGCTGGAAATCCTCTTGACATTAAAATAGATTCTATAGATGCAGATATAGGATGTTATTCATCAACCTACCTGACTTATTGAAGTGAGCCTACATCAGTACATTCGAATTCACAACCTCTTGCTCGACATTTTGATGCAATAATCCAAAGTTGAATTCCTAAATAACGCTGTTCTCAATTGTCTAGTGACGCTGCATTCCTAAATAACCTTTTCACCAATTAGGCCTGAGAAGCTGCATAACTAAATAACGCTATTCTCAATTAGTCCAGCTAAGTTGCAATCCAAAATAACGCTTAGGCCAATTAGTCCAGCTAAGCTGCATTCTTAAATATAATTATAACTATCCTCTATTAGTCCAGCTTAACTGCATTCCTGAATAATTCGATCCCCAATAAGAAGGTACAGCTAAGCTGCATTCCAAATAACGCTGTATACCCAATTACAACAGCTGATCTGCATTCCTAAATAACGCTATACCCAATTAGTCTAGCTAAGCTGCAATCCTAAATATAACTATTCTCTGTTAGTTCAGCTCACTGCATTCCTAAATAACCCTATCCACAAGAAGTACAGCTAAGCTGCATTCCTAAATGACGCTGTATCCAATTTGTCCACCTAAGCTTTATATACCCAATTAGTCCAGCCAAGCTGCATTCCTACTGTAAGGGTTGCGGAATTTGTTCGAAAGACTCACCGCGGCCCTGGAACGCAAAGGGCATTTGGAGGAAAACGGATGGGTTTTAGTCAGTAAGAGTCTAAGGCATTCCCTTCCGCTCCGACCAGAGCGGAAGGAGTCATTTGATGAATTCCCATCAAAAAAAAAGCTACGTTCCTGAATAACGCTATCCTCAATTAAACCAGCAAAGTCTAATTGAGGATTTTCATTCTTACATAATCCTATACCAATTAGGCCAGCTCGAAATATCGCTAACCCTAATGACTATCCTTATGAACGCTACTTCCAATTAGTTTCGCTTGAAATAACGCGATAAGCGATAGCGAATTAAGTGAGCAGAGCCTTCGTTTTTGTCAATGTTTCGGATTACCGTGGACTATGATAGCAAATAATCGCTTCAAATTGGGCTATTGAACCATCAAATAATAACTTGGGAAGCGTTCTTCATGTTAACATTTTTGGGTACGGAAATAAAGATGAACTGGACAAAAACGAAAACGACACAGGACGCTGTTAATTATAGGAAATTACTTGTGCTTGCGGTTTCGTATTTGTGATGAAGCGACCTTGAATCATGCACGCTGGTAAAAAGCTGTTACACAACAAGATTGCATTTCAATTGTCATTTAAACGTCGCATACAGTACACAAACAATTTGTCCATACAAATTATATCATTCTGTAATACATCTTGTAATATGATCTATTGAGTTTCGTAAACAAGATGACGAAAGATTGTCTAGTGGCCAGCCTTATCATTTCGTTGGTGACGTAATTTCTTTAAAATTACGCTGCTGTTTACAGACACGTGTTTGTTTTGCTTGGATTATGTTATGTAGTAAAATTTTGTTTTACTTTTTTGTTTTGTGCTGTTTTAAAATATTAACTAACTATTCGCGTAGCCTGCAATATTCTATAAGCTAATCTTATCACTCATGACTTATTTTAGTTGAAGTTGGCAACATCAACATTTCTACCATTATCGGTCCTTTAAATTTTTAGTCTCATCATAGCCACATCATCTCAGTTTTTAGTCCTTTTTATAGCCAGCACATCTCAGTTTGTAGTCCCGGTACTTATAATATATTAGTTTTCACAGTCGGTGCCTATGCTTAAAAGAATAATTCTACATTTCAGTTTCAACACATGGCCGACTTATTCAACATAAATGTTCGAACGGGATGCTTTTGTAATTCTGGCTCCTGCCAGCGCCATCTAGTGGCGACGAATAGAGAGTTAAAAGACATTCACAAATCTGGCCACGTGTGTGGCGACGAGATAGATCTTATTGATGGAAAGCCAACTGGAGCCATAAGAGCCTCATTTGGCTATTTTAACACATTCGAAGACGTCGACAAATTAGTAAACATGATATGCCGATGCTTCGTTAAAACGAAGAGGAAACCAAGAAAGCGAATACTATCACAAATTATAGATTCACTAAGATCTAGCAAACTGTATAACGGCCTCACAAATGTACCGAAAATATTAGCAGAACAACAAGAGTTTATTATGCCCGAACCTGAAGATGTTTCACAAAATTTGGATTCAACTATTGTATTAAAAGAAGCAGCTATCTTTCCTATTAAATCATGCGGTGCATTTAAAATTAGTTCTACGTGGAAAATTGGACCGAAAGGGTTCGAATATGACAGGGATTGGATGATTATTAAGGATAATGGTGTATGCTTAACACAAAAACAAAACACAAGAATGTGTATGATCAAACCAAAAATTGATCAGCATAAACGAAAAATGACATTATATTTTGAAGGTAAGGTACCTATGGAGTGTTTTACATGAGTGAAGCATATCGTCATAAAATAATCAATCGTCGACCTAATACGAACGATCAACGCGGGAATACGCGGTCGTCGCGTTTATTGGTATAGCAAACCCGAACGCGTCTTTACGCCGACAGGGGGCGCTTCCCAATTTTGCCGAACGAATGGCCGCGTCGATCGCGTATTCGCGCAAAGATCACTTTGAATGAGTAAATAAACAAGATAAAGTGTTCTATTTAAATATTTCAGGTAAAAACTCAATATCGGTGCCTTTGGATTTTGGCTCTGAAAGCAAACTGAAAAACTCATCACTCTGTCGCAGCAAAGTTTGCACCGACACGATACAGGGCTATGATTGTGGCGATGAGGTAGCCGACTGGATTTCGGAAGCGTTAGAAGTTTCATACCTTCGACTTATCAGGCAATCAAGTGACGACAATAGAACTCAAAAGAAGAAACACGATGGGGAGAAGAAACTACTGTCGTTAAGTAATCAGGCTCAATTCCTTTTGATAAACAAAGCCACAGTTCGGTGGTTGAGGGCTAAGATTCATGATCCCCTGTTTACAGACGATGAGGATGGTTTGACGGATCGTTTCAGAGGAAACCTTATAATTGAAATGGATGAGGAACTTGCTGAAAGAGATTGGCACAGAGTTATCATTGGGAATCAAGAGTTCAAGGTACCTAAACATTTTCATCCACATTTTCGAAATGTCTCTATCTCTTCTCTAAATAGTATAAAACATAGTCAACATAGTCGCTGTGTTGTTTTCCCCGCTTACTTCTTTTAAACCATGCAAAGGTTTTCACTAAGTAATAGAAAAAGCGATAAATGAGGAACATTTGCACCCATGTGAAGCCGGGGTGGGTCGCTAGTGTAAACTATGTAGATTTTTTATCATTGCACAAAGTCCATAGTTGTTTTGAAGTTTATTAATATCTTTCCAGGTGGAAGGACTTTGTCCTAGGTGCCAAATGGTGTGCATTGATCAACAAACTGGAGAAAAAACCGTAGAGCCCCTGAGAACTATATCCGAACAGTTTGCAGGAAAATTACGGTTTGGTATTTATTTAAGTTACGTAGGAGCGGCTGATGGGTCGAAAGACCGCCTCCTCAAAATATATTCACCAGTAAAACCTATAATCAACGATGATGATATCAGTAGATGAAATATTTAGATTTGTGTAGTTGGCTACATATTTTTAATTTAAGAAAATATATTTTCTTATTTGGGGTAAAAGTGGGTGGTGGGGTGCCTATAGCTGCTTGGGATTTATGATTTAAGTTAAAATGTTTCGAAAAATGAGAGGTACTAATAACACTGACATAATTTGGTATATTATGCTATGGTGCGCAGTATAATTGGTGTTAAATTCGAAACACTATATTGTGCAAAAAACGTGAAGGTGACATGGCCCAGAAGGCTGCCCAGCCTAAGTGGGACTGGGTCGATAATGTCTACCTCATGCGAAATATGCAGTGGGTTCGGCTAACACTAGATTAGGGCCGCAGCAGACCACGAAGGAGATGGCGGGACGACTTAAGTATCGTCCTTGGAATCAGCGCAGAAACCAGAATAAATAAAAAAATGGAGGGAGGCCCTAGCTCAGCAGTGGGACAATACAGCCTGTTATAATAATATATGAGGTAAAGAAAAACACTGTTTATAAGTACCTCTCGTTCTGCCTTCTTGGGCATTGTTCCGTATCTCATAAAGTAGTCATTATGATATCATGCGTTGAACTAATATTTAGTGTTTATCTAATAATTTTTGCATTGCATTCTTGTAATTATTAAGTCCTACCTGAATCTATGGACGTCCATGTCAGTAACAGAACATTTAATGATTATTCAGTGCAAGTTGCATCAATGTACACATTGAGCTATTATTCCACGATTAAAAACTGTCTTGTATTTATCCACTAAATTCCTGTGTTCTAGCATTATTTTGTTAATAGACAGAGTTAGCCCCTGCCCCATATTTTTTTGTTATCATTGTCAACACTAAACAGTTTCTAGTTTTCTACGAATACTGAAAAGTGTGCAGTTTGTTAACATATTTATTTGTTTGTTTACCCGGTCGACCACTTTTCGCTCTTATATCCTTAAGAATAAGGTTGAAAAGTAGTTGAACTTGAACTTTTGCATATTTACACCTAATTTCTGATTTTCTTTAACGTAATAGTGACGTATATATACGACGTAAATAGTAAATATACGTACCTACCTAAACTAGTGGACTAAACTTCAAAATAGGATCAGAAATAAAATAAGATGCACCCAAGTGACTTACTATATTATTCAAATCAAAACTAATTCACTACATGTCTGCCTTAAATTATATTTTAATATCGTACATACAAAAACAATGCAATATTTGTTGCACATTGATAATAATATTATTGTTATAAGACCTTAATGAGATATGGACCTGTCCTTAATTTTATTTTACATTTATAAACTGTTATAAATTCAATAATGTATTATAATTATATAGTTTATATTCTTATAATACAATGTATATTAAATGCTGGGATTTATGGCTGTGAAGTTTTTATATAAAGAAATGGAATAAAATACAAAAATTAGAAAAAGACGACCTGGGGTCTTAAATTCAAGTTCTAGGCAAGCAAGCTCCATCTTCAACCAATCAACAATAGGGAATATGCATGCAATTTTTTATTTGCAAAATGAAATATACCTACTTATTAGCTCTAGTAATCAATTATGAAATATTTTTTTAAAATACCTTAATCAGCAATGAAGTTAATAAAGCTTCAAAAATAACAATTAGAAAGAGAAGTCCGACGCACTCTGACGTCAAATACGCTTATACAGCTGCCGTAGAAAACGGCTTCTTCGCGAGAGGGACAGATATATTTTGTCTAAATAAAATAGTTCTATGTATCTCGTTTGTTTTTCGATCAATTTTGATTCTATTTTCACTGTCACATAAAATATATATTTTTGTTTATTTTTAGATAAACTGTATACCTAAGTAATACATATTTTTTGCATGCATATTCCCTAATACCATTAGTTGAGATTGTGGTCCAATGCAAGCCTATCAGTAAGAAATAAATAAAAGAAAATTGGATTTTAGTTACTTAAGTACTATTTTATGAAATAATTATGTATTGGTGGGTAAAACAGTAGTGTATCTAATACTTATTTCTCTCTCAGAATTTTGAGCTATGAGTGATATTATTTATTTTACTAAAGAAGTCATCAAACATACGTATCGCAGCTATTTATTTCGCTAATTTCTGATTAGTGTATTATGTATTTTAACCTGTATAGTATACCATATTGCCAATCTTGTGCCTAGATTTTATACAGGGTGACTGGTAATTTGGTGCAGTCCTTGAGATGGGGTGTACGATTCGGGATCCCGAGTTCCGCAGGCTCTAGCAAAGACCCGGGGGACCACTTTGACTTCTTTGTTGCTTGCAGGGACCAGAGATCAAGAAGAAATTAAACTGTTAATCTAAAAATAAACTTACTTATATCATACTAGCTGACCAGCGCAACTTCGTCTGCGTCACATTTTTCACTATCCTGTTCTACGCCTACCCTATCTACCCATTTTTTTTTGTCATAAGAACATTCTCGTTACAGTAACAAACACACCAAAAAAAGAATTAGCGAAATTGGTCCAGCCGTTCTTGCGTGATGACGTGACCAAGGAAAACAGGGATTCATTTTTATATACACAGATAGATATTCTAAACTTGTAGCTAGTTTCTGTAACGATTCTTTGAAATCAAAAGTAAAGAGCAGTGTCATAGAAAACAATATTTCCAATAGAAATTTGAAATCAGTATGGATCTATGGCGTTTTACAGGCGAGAAGGTTGAAATTTTAAACCTTTGGTGGACCATATTTTAACCCTTGCGGACCACAGGTTGGGAACCACTGCTCTAGCACAACCGATCAAGGAATGCTCTGAATTAAAAGTCACCCTGTATGAATACTTAGATATTAAGTAGAGAATTTATAGATGGATTTTATCACCTCTATTATTTTGAGGCTGACTACTTATTTAGTTAAATAACCATGTAATTAGTTTAGAGACTGAAAGATTCTACAATCATTATTTCCTCACTGAGAGTTCTGAAAAACAATGTTATACTAATTACCTACTCTATAAGATGAATATTGTTTTTTTTTAGATAATATTATGCCATGAACATTGAACATTCCATTAATTTTATATAGTGTATATTATGTTAATAATATAAACTATAGATAGTTCCATGGATAGATAGACCTCTTTGTAAGAATTTAAACCAAAAATAATATATATATAAGAATTTAAACCAAAAATAAAAAAATATAAATTGTTATGAAAAAATATAGTATACTTACATGAACAGTAAAAGCTTTGTATGAACAGTCAAAGTAAGTATAGTAACTAAAACAATCTGATATATTATTTTCTAAAATATTTATTTTCCTTTAACATACAGTAAATGTTTTCTCGTTTATATTTATTATTCTATGACTAGTTTTATATAGCAGTTGTTTGTGATTTTAATATATTTTATGATATTGCACAGTTTATTGGTTGTTCTCCTTTTATTAACCGAGGCTCCTCCCCTAGAGACACATTGTTGACTACTTCTGCCACCTCATCAAAATCTGGTAGTGCCATAGTCTGTAACTTTGAGTATACTAACTTATCATTTACTTCAACCTCAAATGCACCTGTAAGAGAAAGAATAGCTAGGTACTTATTTTACTTGATAATCACCTTTCCACTAAACTTTTACAAAATTTTTGGCTAAAGCTGCAAACACTAATCACTTCTGCATTGTCTTTGAATATGTATCTACTTGCATTATATAGTCCATTCACAGTAATCCTCTGACAGCAACCAAAGAAGCAACCTTAGTTCAAAGAGAATAGAGATCACTTTGATTTTGACACTGATGCAAAATTAGAGGTAAAATAACTGAATGATTAATACTAGTAGAGGTATTAGTAGAATAGTTTTATCACTATTTAAACTCGATGGTTCAGTGCATTCAGTTATTCTGCAGAACAGATTACAGAATCATGCACATTGACAACAAGTTGAGAAGAATTGAAGGTACCTAACACAAAGCTTAGCAACAGTTTTAAGGACATTGGATCAGCAGTAAAGATAGTGATGGGTTGTTGACAGTTTATCCGTTAACGAAACGTCAACGTTGATTTACGTTCATCAACTAGTTAAATTCGTCAACAAGTTAACGTGCATTAATGTCAACTTAGAAAGTAAACCGTTTATTAATTGAACGGTTTTTATTCAACGCTGCGACGTTCAACGAGTTGAACGAGTTTCTGAGCTACTTACCTAATATAACGCTAATTTAGAAACATTTTGATTCAATGTATGTATTGGAAAACGTTTCAATGGTTCTACTTAGATGACCTTCCCATCATACTTTTTCGTCAGGCTTAGGACTGACTGAATACCTACAATTCGCAATAAAACATATTTTATCGCAATCTATGATGTCATTTTCTACAAGTTTTTTAATTTGCTTAGTTTGTTGTGTTTGCGTTCTCGAATTTATTAGAATAATAAACGAGTCAAATTCATGAACGTCGTTGACGAATTCAAGTAGTTGATTCAAAAACAGTTAATGTTAAATCATTGACAGGAGATCAGCGGTTGATTCATCTAGTTCGTTGATTCAACACTCATCACTAGTAAAGATATTAACAAATAGGCAATAAATGTAATATAATTACCTTGCCTTCCCCTAGCACAGTTTACTGTTGCATTAGGAGTAATCTTCCGTATAGTTTGGCCAAGTGCTAAGCAGTGACTGCTGTAGTCACAAGCACCACTGAAAAATAAAGGAAGTCTTTACATAAGAACATAAAAAGTCTGATGTTTTTAGCGGTCTGTTTTTGCCTAGGTACACCAATGGGGAAGGTGTGAGTTTATTAGTAAGTATGTAAGTACCCAATATTCGTTTAGTCTGCCTAACTTTTTCCCAACTAGGTACCTACCTATATTCGGATCGGTTTACCCAGATTTACCGTCAAGCCGGATTAATTTTATTCGTAGTAAGGTAGGTATGTTAAAGAGAATGAATAATTGTGGCTGCCCAATGTAAGTAAAAATTGCTGAAATTGGTGGAATTAAAAAGCTAACAATATCGATGAAGGCACGGGCACGGGCTTATTTTGTAACCACGAGAAGACTCGTAGATTCGAGGGTTATGTACGTACCAGTACTCGACCTTGACTACTGGGTCATTCACCTTCACAGTTTCATTGGTGGCCATGATTCTTAAGTTTTCTCTCATATTCCAAAAACAAAACCACTGAAATTTGGTTTTCAGTTTACTTTGTTTAACATTATTTTGACATGACATTGATGTTGGTAAACATGGAACAGCTGAATAAATAATGTTGCCAATCAAATCTCCAATCTCCATCCAGTAAAAAAGTTTGGCTCAAAATCTCACTTATCTCATATAATATATTACATTATAAGCAATAAGTAATAATTAAAAAAAAACAAGTAATATTAATAAAATTAGGTAATCGCAATAAATTTGGCCCCGCTCTCCGCGCTGTTATCTGATAAGGGCTTGTCATTAATTCATTATATCTATCAGATTGACAGTGACATTTAATGAAAGCCATCGTGCGATCGATTGTTGATGTTTTTTTCTATTTCTAATTTCGTTGTGTCCAATATTAACGCATACAATGAGCAGTATTATTAATTAAACAAAATTTTGTGCAAATAAATTGAGAAGTACTAACTGGTACATAGGGAGGTGGTGCACTAATGCAACTTTCCTGGAATTTCATTGCTGCATTTCCATTATCAATATGGACTACGATTATCTTATTAAGCTTCTCTGTGTGGGGGATTCCGGCGTGGGGAAAACAAGCTTCCTGTACAAGTACACTGATGGGGTGTTCCACACACAGTTTATTTCAACAGTCGGCATAGACTTCAGGGAGAAAAGTATTGTAAGTTCATACACATTTACTTAATATTTTATCACGTTCATTTAATTACCTACCTTATCTCAACTGATTGATACAGATAAAATTAATTAATGAAACGAGCTTTTTGAAGTGTGTTTTAATTGAGTGCATGGATTCATTAGTTGCATTTTGCCCAGTGTTAATGTGTATACTTAATTCATTTTATTGATTTACTAGCTTTTGCCTGCGACTTCGTACGTGCATATCCCGTTCCCCTTCCTCATGAATGTGGCTATCAACAACAAAAAGAATTTTCTAAATCTGACTGGTAATTCCAGTGATTAGCACGTCCAATAAAACTGACAAACTCTTTAGCTTTAATTATCAACCAAGTATCCCTTCCAGCATACCAACAATAATTAATTTTAGTTCATAATTTTAAATATTACAGCTGTACCAACAAAATGGCAGGCAACATCGTATTCATTTGCAACTATGGGATACAGCTGGACAAGAACGGTAAGTAACCTTGAAACAATACCATCACATAATAGATTTTCATCATATTCATCCTCAATTCTTTCCACACATCTGATCATAGTCAGAGCTGACTGATAGCAGATAAGAACTGAAAAAAAAATCATAATCATCTCAAATGAATATTGGAATAAGGGAAGTCCCTTATTCCAATATTCATTTGAGATCACCTTTTTTTATGCTGGATAGAATGTTTGCGTTCCAAGGCCACGGTGACTCTTTCTGACAAAATCTGCAACCCTGGCAGGTGGGGTGGGTCCCCTCTTGAATTATCATAGTTAACTCCTTTCTAGTTATTATAAGTATCTTTCACACAGTCCATCCATCATTTGTTTATACATTTACTTACATAGTATAATTTATTTCATGAATTTCTAATTATTATAAAACCACAAAAAATCTTCTCTTACAGATTTCGTAGCCTGACTACAGCTTTCTACCGAGATGCTATGGGATTTCTTTTACTGTTTGATCTCACCAATGAGGCTTCTTTCCTTGAAGTCAGGAACTGGATTGAGCAATTGAAGGTAGTTATTTATTTTTGCTATTGGTTTATGTTGGCTAGATTCTTATAGTAGGCACAAAAATGTTGTTAATGAAATACTGTGAATATCTCAAAAATTCTTGCTATAAAAGATCTGTCAGAAGCAAAAAAGGTCATAGAGCGAAAAGTACATTCAGAATATACAGGCAGGTACTAGAGTGAAAGGTACACTTTTTGCACTGGCTGTCATTGCAGTCAGTATTTGTTAAGTAAATGTACATGGCACATTTGACCTGTAGAGGCTGGCTTACTAGTCGGAATGACGGTCGCCATGGGCCCATGTAAATTAATTAACCATTAAGTGGAATGAAATGGTCCCCATATCTTTCCAATAAATCCTAATGTCTTCTGCCCAGCAGTGGGACACAAAGAAAAAAAAAGGATTAAGTGCAAAAACCGAATCTTGATAGATAGAAGCTGGCATTGTCACCCTAACTTTAGACAATGCAATTCACGATTATTCCCGATGTCCACCACTTGTCTGGCCACCACTGGGGGACAGCGAGACAACTTTAAAACATTATTCTCGTTGTCCACCACTGGGGGACGATTTTTAGCAGGGCTAAGGGTAAGACTAATTTAAATATTTATAAATTACATGGTAGGTAAATTTCTAAATTCTGTCTCGGGCAGTAATGGAAGTACTGCGATTATTCCCGATGTCCACCACTTGTCTGGCCACCACTGGGGGACAGCGAGACAACTTTAAAACATTATTCTCGCTGTCCACCACTGGGGGACAGCGTCACAACTTTGTAAATTATTTCCATTCGCCACCACTGGTGGACAGCGACACGGATTTTTTAACATTCCCTATGGCCGCCGTTGGGGGACAATGGCACAACTCTTTTGATCCGATTCCCACTGGCCATCAATTTAAATTGTTTAATCTAGAGACCGGTAAAGGATAGCTTAATATACTTACGGATTTGATTTTTAGCAGGGCTAAGGGTAAGACTAATTTAAATATTTATAAATTATATGGTAGGTAAATAATAGTCATATTCTTGAATCAACTTTGATTAAATGTTTTACTCAAGTATTAAAAAATGATCCTACTACTTAGTATTATATAATATAGCTTTGATTGCTTATTTTTTATTGAAGTGGGTAATTAACCGACTTAATTTCCACAGCTGGTAAACACTACACATTTTAATTATAATAGCTCGTAATGAAAATAATGCTTTGATTTAAATATAAACTGTTATATAAACTGTTAATTATATGTGTACATGAAAAGTATTCAACCTTCAAAGTTTTCAATTGATTTTGAGAAAGCTGCTATGAAGGCCATAAAAGCGACATTTCCGTTAGCTACACTTAAAGGATGTCACACACACTTTAAAAAAGCAATATGGAACAAGGGCCGTGATTTGAAACTTACAACATCTGCTGACATATTCAAATTTCGAGAGGTAGCATTGACTACAGTACTTCCGATTATTCCCGATGTCCACCACTTGTCTGGCCACCACTGGGGGACAGCGAGACAACTTTAAAACATTATTCTCGTTGTCCACCACTGGGGGACGATTTTTAGCAGGGCTAAGGGTAAGACTAATTTAAATATTTATAAATTACATGGTAGGTAAATTTCTAAATTCTGTCTCGGGCAGTAATGGAAGTACTGTAGTCAATGCTACCTCTCGAAATTTGAATATGTCAGCAGATGTTGTAAGTTTCAAATCACGGCCCTTGTTCCATATTGCTTTTTTAAAGTGTGTGTGACATCCTTTAAGTGTAGCTAACGGAAATGTCGCTTTTATGGCCTTCATAGCAGCTTTCTCAAAATCAATTGAAAACTTTGAAGGTTGAATACTTTTCATGTACACATATAATTAACAGTTTATATAACAGTTTATATTTAAATCAAAGCATTATTTTCATTACGAGCTATTATAATTAAAATGTGTAGTGTTTACCAGCTGTGGAAATTAAGTCGGTTAATTACCCACTTCAATAAAAAATAAGCAATCAAAGCTATATTATATAATACTAAGTAGTAGGATCATTTTTTAATACTTGAGTAAAACATTTAATCAAAGTTGATTCAAGAATATGACTATTATTTACCTACCATATAATTTATAAATATTTAAATTAGTCTTACCCTTAGCCCTGCTAAAAATCAAATCCGTAAGTATATTAAGCTATCCTTTACCGGTCTCTAGATTAAACAATTTAAATTGATGGCCAGTGGGAATCGGATCAAAAGAGTTGTGCCATTGTCCCCCAACGGCGGCCATAGGGAATGTTAAAAAATCCGTGTCGCTGTCCACCAGTGGTGGCGAATGGAAATAATTTACAAAGTTGTGACGCTGTCCCCCAGTGGTGGACAGCGAGAATAATGTTTTAAAGTTGTCTCGCTGTCCCCCAGTGGTGGCCAGACAAGTGGTGGACATCGGGAATAATCGTGCAATTCATTGTCTAAAGTTAGGGTGACAATGCCAGCTTATGCCATCCTTAAAAAAATAAATAAAAAAAGAAGTAAAGTAGTTAGTAGTAGTAGTTTTATAAATGTTTGTCCTGATCTAGTAATGAGGTGTACAATAAAGTATAAAATAAATAAAAAAAGAACATGCGCCTTTTATAAAAAATACTATAAACTAGTTCTTATGATTTCAGACTCACAGCCTATCTGAAGACCCTGACATAGTGCTATGCGGTCACAAGTGTGACTTACAAGAGAAGAGACTGGTGAACCAGAACCGAGCCCGGGAATTTGCCAAGAACTACAACCTTCCATATTTAGAGACCAGTGCCAAATCGGGACAGAACATTGACCGAGCCATCGAGATTTTACTTGACCGTATCATGAATAGGTAAGACATTGTTAAGATGACATAATTATATTAATGTCTTTTTCTCTTAACAATCATCAAATCTGAGTCCACAATCAGTTTTTCAAACTAATTTTTAACCAACTTCAAAATAAGGAGGAGGTTTTCATTTCATTTATATTGCAATTTCTAAGATACAAGCTGTTTGCTGGGCCTTTGATCAATAATATAAATTAACATGGCTATCTCAGTAGATAACTTTGGGGCACTGGCCCCAAAAGTTTTAAGAAATTAACGATCAACTTAAAATGAAATAAAATTTTTGTGATGTCATCAGTCATCAACATCATCATATCAGCCGAAAGACGTCCACTTCTGGACATAGTAATATAAGTACCTACTTAAAGAATGTTCCACATGCATTTTTATGAGGTGTGGCTAATTCCACACATGAGAAAATGTTTGCATATAATATCTATAGTTTATATACTGCAACAATCCTACTAAAACCTTTTAGTAAATATGGAAATATCCTTTGTTTGCAGGATGGAGTCCTCCGTGGAATACGCGATGCTGTGTGCATCAGGACGCCGCCGTCAATCTCTTCAAAAGCTACAGGCAAATAAAGACAAGAAATTTTGTTCATGCTAGAGTTTATGGTCTGTGATTTATGCTATCTTATACATAGACATGAAGAATGGACTGGGCGTTCTCTACACGGCTGAGAAGTGAATGTGGTCCGAAAAGTGTGAGAGAGACAGAGTGATCGTGCGACCAGTTCTGATTAAAAAGAAAGAAAGAAAAAAAATATAATTAGCTTGACTTAACAAGCTTGACATAATTATCTACCACGAAAAATGAAGATATTATTATTATGGTCTTATCCGCGTAAAACGGCCATCGCTCAGCATAAAGCTGGGTCTGGTGTGCGAGAGAGATCCACGGTGCTGGTTTTCAGTGATTTAAAACTAAATAAATAAACAACAAAAAAACGACCACACGTTTGCTGTATCACATTCATCACTAAGACCCACACTAAAGATGCAAGTGTTGGCCGCACACCTTGTCTCTTTCTACAGAGTTGTTACTTTTGTGACGGAAACGCTCAGTCCATTCATTTTAGTCTATGGTCTTATGATACACTCTACAGTCTTACCTTGAAACTAAAAGTATTTACTATACACTTTTTAAAAATATTTTAAAAACTTCGTAAAGGTTTTATATTACTTATTATAACTTGGAACCAAAATTATTTATTCCAAATGGGTCTATGGTTAATGAGACTGATTTTTGTTTTCTAGTTCATGGAACTAAGTATTTATTTTTACATTCCATCCTACTATACTTACCTACTTTAAATAGTTAATTATGATGCATTTTTGTAAGTTATTGTTTTTTTTTTGTTTTGTTTTGCGCTTATTATTTTACTGTCTTCTTTTCAATAAGTGCAATATTTTTAATCTGATCTCCAAAGTATTTTTAGCTTCAAATATTCCGTAACATAGTGAAAAAAAAGTTTTACAGACTATAGAGATGGTCTAGATCAGATATGGTTGGAGGTTTTACCGAATGTCTTCTAATGTTTTATTAATATTGTTCGGCATTATAGAATACCTAATCAGCTATTAAGGGTAAATTACACTGGATCGACTTCGGCAAGTAACCATAGTCAGACGAATCAGTTCGCAGCTGCAGTCTTCCAAGTTTGGCATGAATTTTCACGGACGCTTTCATCGTCACAAGCCGAAGAAGGCAGTCGCCTATTAATCAAATATTTGAGACGCCTCCGCACGCCAAATTAGGGAGCCATTAGGAGACGATGGTCATTTTACCATTTTATAATTCGAAAGCTCAGAATTGTAGCCTTTGAACTGTGACAATCACTATTAGTTTATTGTCGATAGTTACTGAACCTTCAGTCCATCTCATAGAGTCTACTTTGTTCCTTATGATAAGTGCAGGGTACATAATCCTAGTCACATGACGCGTTGCTCCAGACGTTGAGGAAAGCAAAAAGCTTATTCATAAAAAAAAAACTTAGTAAATGATTGGTTTAAATACTGGTTAGCGTATTCTAAATTCAAATTCTCTATAGAAAATTAGAATAAAGAATCTGCTAATTAGAATTTGTAAGCGCCAAATAAATTTGCAACAGCGGTCATTGCCACACCTACATTTGTTGACATATAATATACTTATACTTAATTTAAAAAACGGAAAGAAAGACAAAGCTGTCCTGAATCTACATCTATCGTGATCCTTTACATTATCTAGTAGGTAATGAAAAATCATTTGTTTTCCGGGTACCTACGAAGAGGTATCAGGAAAAGTTCAATGTACTTTATTGCAAATTTATCTGGCGCCTACTGTGCAGTTCGTTAGTTTTTTCTGAATAAGCTTGTTAAAAGTTAAAGTTAAGTTACTGTTAGCTAGTGAACAATGATGACGTGATTGGGCAAAGATTGCCTGAAATATGGCGGTGTAACCGTGTTTTGGCTTGGCGGCTAAAGCCGAATGCTTTGCTTTTTGTTACCGTTATCAAGCTTTGTAGAACTTAATAAATTCCCTGTCCAATGTCTCGTATATTACTCACGAGAGCGTATTGAAATAAGTTTGTTCATGAGTCACATGTGGCTCATTTCTCTGTATATTTTTTTTCGTCCTAAGTCCCTGAGTCATAAAATAAAATAACCAAAATAGGATAAATCTACATCAAATAATTTATGAATATTATATTTTATGGTAAGTAAATAATATGAGTGTTATGTAACTCATCAGAATGAAAACCCAGTGGGCGTGGGGTATGCACAAAATGCGTTGTATGGAGACAGGGAAGTTGTTAAACCTGGGTGATATCAATGTACACGGCTGAAGGGCGATTCTCGTATTTTTAAGTTTTAAGTTCACATTCTCATCGCCGTCACAAACTGTCAAAAACACGTGATTTCTCTACATTTTGGCAAGTTTTTTAAATTATTCCGATCTGTCAGGAGACAAAGCAGGGCTTGTCCCCTTAGGCCTCATTTACGGAGACGCGGGGCGTCGCGCATTGCGTTGAGCGGCGCGGCCCGCACTGAATTCAAATATATGGCGTTGTATGAGTGCGTTTACGGAGAAGCGATTTTAGACGCGTTTGTTTGAATAAGGGCGTTTTTTGCGGCCGAGCCCGCGGATGGCACCGACGCGTCCCACGCGGCGTTTATCGCGGCGGCGCACGCAGCGGCAATTCTCGATGAAGCTATGTCCGAGGCGGAATCTTCTGTCAGTCTTATTTAGAAATCGCGCAACACAGACGTAGTCACCATAAAACTAGTCGATTTGATCGAGGCGAGCGTGCGCCGCCGCGATGCCCGCCGCGTGCTTCGTTACACGCTAGAGGATTCGCCGCGGGCGCCGCGGCGGGCACCGCCACGCTTCCCGTCTCGCTTCTCTATGAACATGGTCGTATATTGCTATTAGTTTGTGTTTACGCGTGCGATGATGCGTGCCGCTTCACGCGCCGCCCCACCGTAAACAGAAAAAACGTCCGACGCGCCGCGAGACGCCACGCCACACGCGACGCGAGACGCCCCGCGTCTCCGTAAATGAGGCCTTAAGGAGACACGGATAGATATTACAGACAGATTTTACTATTTTATTTGATATAACAATCAGTTTCTAATCAAAGAAATTTAAAAGCCTTCTGATTTAATTTTATATCCTAGTTACAAATGAAAACTTTTAAATTTACTAAAAATTAACGTTGTAAATATATCAAGAATACACTAGATGTCCGATTAGCACTTGAGAAACGGCTAGAGAAATGAGACCATAAATAAAAGTGTGTTCTTATTTCAAATTCGAAACGTCCAACCGTAGCCAAGAAGAAAGAAAAATAAATTCTAATCAAAACTAAACTTAATGTTCGAGCATAAAGGTTTATAATAAATTAAGGTACCTACCTACTTAATTTAAATTTTTATCTTGTTTTATATATATTTCAAAGTGTTTGAATATGGATATACATAATGTATTGTGTGCAAACGTGGACACTTTCCCGACGTAATTTTGTTCCTGATCCTTAATCTAGTGAATTCTTGATCGAAGCCTTCGAGGACAAAGCAGGATTGTCGCAGACATTATTTATATCTTATGCGACTTGAATCGGAATGCTTTTTAAATATCTGCGAGAGTTGGCCTCAAGCTATCTTTAGTGCTTTTGGGTTAAAGTCTAACCGTGAAAACGTAGGTGAGATGAGAACGAAGTTGGTTCACTTCAAACTTGAGATATTTTGGTTGGTCATCTAAACCTATTACTGATTTTATACCTACTTGTTTTGCGTCGTCTGGTTTCAACCAATTTTTGGTTTGGCTATACGTGTGTCAGAGGTGTAACTTACCTATCTTTTTTTACTTAAACTTGGACGTGACCAATTTTCGGTTGAAAATTCAGATGTAAAGATCATTGATCATTGTGTACTAGAATTCTATTGTTACGTATCAGCTTGTTTATGTTGTTGACTGTGTTGCACAAGTGTGATATTTTAGTAGCACAAAAATAATTGTATAAAGTATACCTAATGAGTTTAGACCTGCTGATGTTTTTGGGAAAATCTTATGATATTTGATATTCATGAATTAACCCTAGTCTATTAAAGTAAACATAATCTGAATGAATTGTTATACACTTTTACATTTGAATAATATTTAGATTGTAAGTGAATATTGTCGTAAAGGTGTGTTTAGACCAGACGTTTAAGAGCAGGACATTTGATATATTTCAAAGAGACATTTGATATTTTTCGGCTTCACAGAGTATACAATCGCCTACAGACCTAATTATTTAAAACTTGCCTTGCCTGCCGCTTCGCCTGCGTGAAATTCGGAAATCATCTCAAGGTGGAGTACCTTGAGATGATTTCCGAGTTTAAACGATTAATTGTATCTCATGTCTTCATGCATCCAAATCCGTTAAAATAAATAGGTAAAATAAAATAAAAATAATTTAGTTCCGGTAAATACCCATATTCAATACAAAAAAAATCATACTTACATTATCAATATGTCATCTCAATTTTTTTTAAATGAAATTGATTACATTCAAATTAATTAATTTATCAAGTCAACAGTAAATGTCAAATTAAAACAGATTATACGTCAAATAAAGTGTCAGAATGAAACAAAATATCAATTTATCAATTAAGACGTGAAAATGTAAAAACAGACAGACAGGCAGACAGTTACCTGTACGCTAAGGAAAATTCAGTTTCGGCTGTCATAGCCAGAGACAGAAAGGCCTCCGACCATTGGTTTCTATGAGCAAAGAGTAGGTAACCTCAGATTAATTGACTATGATCTCTTACAGAAGGGTGCGTTTCCACTGAGGCGGAGTGGAGCAGAGCGGAGACGAGCTGTGCCGCGATTCACCAATCAACCAAGCGGAGTGTAAAAGAGATGTGAATTTCAAGCCATGTGATTGGTGAATCATGGCACAGCTCGTCTCCACTCTGCTCTGCTCCGCCTCAGTGGAAACGCACCCTTAGGGTCTTGAGTGGACCTTACCGAACGCAGGTTACCGAGTAGATTTAGCTTGTTCTTCGTTTAGTTTAAACACACCTTATGTTTTGTATTATAAGTATACTTGATCGCGAATGTGTTTGTCTACCTTTTAAACCTGTATATTGAAATAGTGACCCCCACCGAGGCTTAGTCCCATAGAATTATTCTTATGCATAGAATACTTTCATCGTGTAGTACAAAATAAAGCCAAAACCATCCTCTTAAAAGTTGTCGTAGTGAAAACCAAAGACCATATGAAATGCTGTCGAAATCTAGTTCCCCAGTAGCCCATTATTACAACCAAGAAAGAGCATTTTTTAGAGATATGCTCGATTATCCCACCTTCGTTTTTTATTAATATAGTAAGTAATTAAATCTACATTAAATTAAAAGTCTTGCCATAATCATTAAGTTAATCATAATCAATTCTAGTCGTATTTACCTAATTTTATTCGTAAAAGCGCAAAATTAAAAAAGCGCATAACATTCAAACGATTTGTACTTAATTATTGTGATCGGCTTAAATATTTATTAAATAATAATATTTTATAATGTATTAATAAAAATATTGAGATTTACCCTTGACCAAATTACGATTTATATACATACCTATTATGAAGTGTCAATTTTGTGTACAATTTTTATCTATTTGGTGTTTTTTGTGTCATTAAATTAAATAATGATTATTATTTGTTTATTTCAACCTGACTACCATTTCATGGAGCTGCCGATGAAAAACAACGTCATGTAGGTACTCTTAGCCATTGATTTTTTTTCACAATTTCAGGTTAAAAGTGCAGTGTGAACAAAGGTTTATTGTTTTGCCGAATCTTATTTATTGATGAGGGTAGATACAGCATGTTAGGTAGGCACAAAAAGGTTTGCGACACATCGATATCTCCAACTTTTGAGGTGTCACGGGGAATGAACGAAACTTGGCTACTGCTACTTACCGACTATGACGGTCAACGATGGTGGCCATCGATCAAGAACGGAACAGAGATCTGCTGTTACAGTTCTACAGACTTAGCAACGCTAGTTGGAAACTTTTCTCGCATTCAATGTTTTTTTTGTTTCAAGGTACTTATTATACATCTACAGGCTAACCCAGGTGCTGATTGAGCGCTGTTGCTTCGATGAGTACCTGAATAGGATTGGGTGAGAGGCCACGACTAATTGCCACCATTGCGGCGACCTGGATTCTGCACAGCACGCGCTCGAGGAGTGCCCTGCGTAAGCCTCTGAGCGGCGGGTCCTGGTCGAGGTTGGGCGAGACCTGACTCTGCCAGCATAGCCCTCACTACTGCTGGCAGAATCAGGTTTCGCCCAATCTTGGGCTGAAAACTGGAGGGAAATAGTCTCTTTCTGTAAGACCATGAGTTTCTAGAAGGAGGCTGCCGAGAGGGACCGCGAGAGGTCCGATTCCACTCGGAGAAGATGGCGTCGTGAAGGCGACCGCCTCAACGATTAACAAGTTAGATGCACTCATGCATGGTCAGGGTGGGGATTGTTCGCCTACCGAGTGACCCCGTGAAAGACGGTGGCACAGTAATCACCCCTTTACAGTAGGTACTACCCAGGGATGTGCCCCAACAGGCGTTGTATGGTGATAACCGGGGAGGTTTAGATAAGGTTCCCTTCCGCGCTCCCTGGTCATTTACCACAAAAGGCCAGGCGCCTTTTAAAAGGTTCCACTTGATAGGTAACAAAAATAGCCGAAGTGCGGCTAAACCTAGTTTCTTTTTTAAACCACACAGAAATAGGAACTTTAAAGTGTTTTGAGGTTAGGTTAGAACAAGCTGTAGCCGGCTAAAACTAGGTGTAGCCGCACATCGGTTATTAGCCGTAACATATACATAAATAGTCACGTTAAACCAGAGGTCAACATTGTGTCGTAATTTTTTCAAGGATTGAAAATTTGCTATTCTCTGGTTTCTTTAGCAAAATTTTTAATGTCAACCTTCGACAAAATTAGATTAAAAAGAAAACGCTTTCCCTAGAGGAAATTGTCAGGCATATTTTATGACAGAGACTAAGGATAAGTGAGTTTTAGAAACTTATTTAGAAGATACAATAGGCATGTAAGTTAAATAAGAAAAGACTCAGCAGCTGTCAACGGGAAAAAGAATTTGTCTACCTCCACATAGGTACAATAGTGAAACCAAACCAAATCAAAGTTTATTTTCAAATTGTATTTTAGCTACAGACCGTACCGAGGGGTCGTGGGTGAGTTCACCAAACTGCGATCATCTGGCTCCCCTGCACGCACGTGATACGTCGGCCTGCAGTATTTTATACCCGAGCCACACAAAACTGAACCGGAGGGTAAGGACATAGAGCCCAAGATTCTGTGGACCAAACTGATAAGCTGCAATACACAATGACAATGCCTCTCCACATGGACTTTGTTACAAGGACATAGTGTCGAAATTGGCCTCTCTGAAGGACGCGACCCCATCACGCAGACGCGGAAGCTTCACTTCTACGTCACACTAGCGCTAATCTCGCTCCTTCTCAGCGTTGTTTTCGTTGTTTCTACGATACTAAACCAAAATGTGATCTTTTGTTTCGATAGTAAATTAAACCTTTCTTCATTTTTCGTTCTGTGTGTTTGTGTTGAAGTTTCCCGTGAAAGCACGCCCGTCTTCTACTAAAAGAGCGTGTACCTAGTGTGTATAGTACCGCTGCGTCCGTGACTAGCTTCATTCCGTTTGCCAGTTTGTTTATGAGTTCGAAGACAACAGATTGGTGCAGCCGGCTTCTCCGCTCCGTAATTCGAAGCACCGTGTGTTTTCAGTAAGACGCGAGTTATCAATGAAGCGGCCCGAAACTACACATGAACTTAGTGAAACGGGCACATGTTAGGAGAGTGTATAACATAATATCGGCAAGGTTTCAGTGAAGTGTTGACATTTTATACTATCGAACTGTAAACGATTCGACAACGATATTGAGAATAATTTGAAAATTCATCGTAATGTAATTTTAAAGAGTGATTAATAAGGATCTTTTAAGGGTAAGTTAATATTTATTTTTTTTACTTTGCGTGTGAAAATATTTATTTTTGCGTGAAATAATTGCTGTATTATTTACCTAATAGTAGTTAAACACGACCATGCCCTTTGGTAGTAGGTACCTAAGTAGATGTAAATACTGTCACGTGACAATAATATGAAACCAAAGAACAATAAATAAAAAAAATACTGTAGGTACAATAAAGATGCAGTGTCGTGAACATACCAAAATTTCTAAACATCTATGAGATACTTAGGAAACTAGGAACCTAATGGATTCTAATTAGAAACCACAAATTACCTAGATAACCATAGGTAAATGAACGGCACATTATTTCAGTAAGTAGGTACCTAATTGGAATTCAGGACCACGTGTTTCTTATTTACATTTTTTATTTTTATTGCTACGAATTTTGTATTTCCCCGTATATTTCTTGTACCGTAGATAAATTGTATTTAGTAAATGTGATTTTGTTTAATGTGAAATGAAGAGATTACACATTTGATGTCGTCTAGGTACCAGTAGCTGCCTGGTTACCTAGATATGTTTAGGTCTACATAGGTGCATTCGTGCAAGGCCTACGGCGTTGCTGCGGCGCGGGCGGTCATAGACTCTTATAGGTTACAAACCAGCCTTGAATTTTTAATAATTAGCGATTTAGTCCGTAATAAGAACCCGTTAATGACTCTACAGTATGTATAGCATTATCCTTCAAAGTAAAGTAGGTAAAAAGGCCCAGGGGGCAATTCCCTTCCCTTCCCCAAATCGCAAAACATTTGCAACTTGCAATCTGTCAAAATTAAAAGAAATTACCTAGAGTTATTTTTGACAGAGGGTTAATCCTACTCATTTTTATGCAACGTTTGCATTTGCATCTCAGTTGCAATCTGTCATAGATGTAGTGAAATGAAGGCTTCTTTGACAGTTTGCGACTGACATTATGCGCATGGGAAAGTTGTTTAAAAATTTGCAGAATTGCCACTCAGATTATGACAGATGTGAATGCGAACGTTCCATTGCTTCCGGGAATTGGCCCTCAGATAAAATAATGTTGGACATTTTAAAGCCGGCATTTAAATAAAACCAGTGACATACGTAGCCGCATTATAAAGTTTCTCTAAGAAGGAATCTCTTTGTATGAGTTTGTTAGAAAACCCTCTAAAAATTAGTTGCTCAATCTAGGCTAACAGCTAATTAGCTATTTCAAAATTGAAAGCATTGTGAAAACAGATCTCGATGTGGTTACCATCTGTCCCACTAAAACGAGCTCGCAATCGGACCCAGATTACTTTCACACTACCGTAAACTAATATTAAAAATTCAGGGTTTAATCTCGGGGGAGAGAAGGCACTGAATTTAACTTTTATAATGTAATCGCATTAGATACAGAGAAGTTTTCCATCTTGCTCCATCTTCGAACACATCGTCGCTTACCATCAGGTGAGATAGTGGTCAAGCGCTTGCCTATCAATAATTAAAAAAAAAAAAAAAAAAAGTTTTTCCTTTACAGAGGTAAACTGGCTGATGTTTCTGGGAATGCTAGAATCCCACATAATCGAAACTGACATACATTTACTCCTCGCTTCTGCCAGCGGCTTCGACAGCATGAAAGTATAAAATTATCTCTAAGGAACATACTCCCAGGATAATCATATCAGCCGAAAGACGTCCACTGCTCGACATAGGCCTCCCCCAAGTATCACCACAACAACCGGTCCTGTGCGTCGCACATCTATCGGCTACCCATGACCCTCACCAGGTCATCGGTCCAAGTTGTGGGAGGCCTTCCAACGCTGCGTCTTCCGGTACGCAGTCACCACTCCAGAACTTTTCGGCCCCATCAACAATCTGTTCTGCGAGCAATGTGCCCTGCCTACTGCCACTTAATTTTGGCGATCCTTCAGGCTATAAGCTCAGCATCGCTTAGCGTTTACCATTTTTTATTAACCGACTTCTAAAAAAGGAGGAGTTTCTCATTTGTTTATGGATGGGAAATCATCAAATGTCTCCTGCCGCTCTGGGTGGAGCGGGAGGGAGTGTCAGATTCTTACTGACTAAAACCCATCCGTGCTCCTCGTAGTGCCTTTTGCTTTCCAGGACCGTGGTAACTCTTTCGAACAAAATCCGTAACCCTGGCAGGCTCTGACCCTAATGGGCTCCTTCTCCTATGCTGACATCTTTTTGAGGCGCGCGTGGAACACAACGCGCCGTCGACCCGGGCCTGGCTAATAGTGGTCAAACGCGGTCCTTTGAATAAAAAAAAAAAAAAGGTAATAAATCTATAAAGCTGCTGAAGAGTGAAAGATAGCGTGACGGTTGAAATGGGAGAATGGAAGAAGAAAACGTGTTGTGCCTACCGCAAGACAAGTAACATGGGCAGTAGATAATGAAATCTGTAGAGCTACTCTCTTGTTCTTTAGAAAAATGGCCTTCGTATCTGTAAAGTGCAGGGTTGAGTGGATAAATTGAATTTCTTTTGTAGGTTTTTCTTCATGTCCGTCATATTATATTACTAACCGACTTCTTTTATATGAAGAGTCTCTTTTATAAAAGAGACTCTCCATGTAAAATAATGATACCCGCTCAGCTGCATCAGGTTTGGTGGTTTGTAACAACGTAGGTACTTGTTGAATTATAAAAGAAGTGAGTTACAAATTCACACCCCATTTTCGTTTGCATTTAAAAGGTTTTTTACCAATTAATGCTTCCTTATACCACATCATATCCTTGATTATGATACTTAAAGCATTAATATAGGGTGGGAGTTTTAAAGTAGATCCTCATGTTCTATTAGAGCCAATTAGTTTTAATTAATCTTAATAACTCGTTAATTTACAGGCAGCGTCGTTGTTGCCAAAACAAGCTAGCAACAAACGTGAATACAATGGAAATGTTTAGAACATTCCTACTTAAGACTACGAGCCACTTTGGCCTGTGCTTCAAAAAGGGGTTGAAGAGAGTATTGGGCAAACTTGGTTTTTTTCTCAGCACTACTTAGGTAGGTACTCTCAAGTTATTGATTGAAAGCTTTAAGGAAGTACTTGTAGGAAAGTTGAGACATAGGTACGTAGGGACAGAGGTACCTCATTTTCTAAGGTATTTAATTGCGTGAGGTGTAATAACCACTCAATTGATGAGGCTATATGTACATTATATGTACACAATCCGATTGTCTCTTGTTACCCGACTGCGTCAGAAGGAGGGTAATGTTTTTCGAGCGTATGCATGTATGTTTGCATGTACCTATGTCCATTTCTTTAGCACGCCCTACAGCCCAAACGGCTGTACGGATTTTGACATATGAGGTGACGTTGAACTCGTCAGAATTGTGGTAGTGACATTGGCTATATAAATTTTCAAAATGGCGCCCGAAAATGAAAAAAATGAACCTAACTAAAATACAGTTAAAAAACCCGACCGCTGAAAACGATGCTTTTCAAGCAGTCTGATGAAGTTCAATCACAGATCTGAGGCCACAAACTGCATCAGACTGCTTGAAAAGCGACTTGTTTAAAACTTTTTAGTCGTGTTTAGCGGTCGGGTTTTTTGACAGTCATTTTTTTTTTTTGGTAAAGGAACTACTACAACTACCATTAGAGGAATTCATCGAGGCATCTCTGAAAGCTACTTGTGAGTTAAAAAGCTGGCTAGTAACAATCAAGAAACCAAGCCTAGCCCTTGGTTTTCTTTGGAGTAAAATTGACTAACTATAAGACAAAAATAGCAGGGTAGGTATATAATAGTTTAAAATGATCGGTTAAAATTCTCTCCCTATCAACATTTTTCTCAGCTGGGGATAGGCATAGCTCAGGATCACTTCAGTTTACCATTGGAATCTAGGCCAATGAGGCAATGGATGATTGAAATATAGACTGTTTACATTCCTTGCGAAAACCGAATAATTTATAACATTCACGTGAACGTGATTCATGGCAATATTTTCGGTTTTTGAACAAGTATGTGAAGAAATGAAGGGAGAGAGAATTTTGATGGAGTTCAAAACGGTTTGACGTCAAACTATGATTGACTGGTTGTGAATGCTTATGTTATTCTGCTTTTAGTTGTACCTGGAATCTTTATTTTTAGCTCCGTTGGTCTTATGATGTTACGATCCGGATTCCGGAGACGGTTTTCAAGGTTGAAGTCGGTCTCTATATATCATATTCACTGTTAGTCATTAGTAGTAGCTCCATAATAATCCTCCATTAACAGTTGAACTTCATTTAGGGTTTTGCATCACCCAATCGTCGTTTCCGTACTTGTGGTACTTTAAGTAGGTAACTCAGCCTCCATCTCAGTTCTTACTTCCTTCATTGCCTTTATCTCACATACAACGTACCTGAGTATCATTCTACATCCGGCTTTTCTCAAAGCCGTTCATAAGACTCCGAGTAGGGCTCTATGTATGTTTACAGCGAAAAAAACTTTTCCACATCACAATCATCGTAAAAATCCCACTATGCAGTTCTATTTCGGTTCCTTTATCTAAAATCTCCATAATAACGGGTCGTTGGTGTTGGCAGTGGTAGCCGTGGGCGCATAGTTTGATAGTCTTGAGATAACAGACGTAAACAAACGTATTTCCATACAACTGTCATAGTTATTTCTGTGGGGTAAACTATGGACGTAGAGGTATATACAGAGCGTTTGCGTCTGCAGTAACTTCGCTCTTTGACGTAATTATAATGAATCTTTCGTAAAACACGCGTGGATGTGCCAAGTAGAGCATTAGTAATATTAGTATTAACATGTTCCTTGAAAATTGAGTTTTCAGTTATGATTTTCTTGAAGACAAATGGCAGTGTATACTGCCAATGTAGATTTTGGCTGGAAATTAACTGCGTCTCTGATGCGGGTGGTTTTCTCTGTTTGTGAAATAGCCAAACAATGCCTGGAGAGAGGAAACTTAATAATTTCATATCTATTCATTTGCCTTTTCAATAAAAGGTCAAGCCGCATTATTATGAAAAAGCTTATTCGCTTTTCTTTATCATATTTAATTAAAGTGATTCATGAGCAACCTCCTCAGTATGTTACTTTTCTTTTTAATGGCGTCTTTCCTCATAACCATTCCTTCATGCCTTATACTCGTATTTTTATTATCCTCTATGTTACGACCTTCACGAGTAAGAAAGAGATTCTGCTTTCAGTGAGTCTGTGACTCTCACAGACACACAAGAAAAACAGGATCACTCCTCACTCTTTGACGAAGGCTCATAGCCAACTTATTATTATTTCGTTTATTCATTTAAATACATATATCGATTACATTTTTAAATATTTCTTATAAAAACACAAAAAAAAACATTTAAAAATATAACAAACAGTAGCTACTATTTGTTATATTTTTAAATGAGTCCGCCGCTGTCGGGAGCGGGGTCCAAGCTACCGCTGGTTAGGGCTCCAGACAAAGGAATCTCCTCACTATGCCTCACCACGAGCCGTATCAAAGAGTACTGTCTTCTGTATCAGGCCCTATTATTATTATGATACACTACCTCTGAGATCGAAAATGAATACTAAAATAGTGTTTCTCTGGAATTAGATCTCCATTCACATTCCGTTGGCCATTCAATCATTGTTACCTCACACTTCATAAAGCTTATTGTACAGTCATTGCTAATTTAAGCGTTCTCTGTTTCGCCATACTTAATCAGACGGTGGAGGTACTATGTAATTTGTGGGTATTATTTATAGCGGTCTATATTTCATGTTCTGAAATATTGAGGCCTGAAATTAAGGTCACATTTAAAACACATTATGTATTGTTTGATAATGGTATTTTAATCATAGATAGGTACGTACTTAACCTAAAGGACATGAATTTGGTAGTTTCAGGCACATTAAGTATCATATTCTAAGACCCATATTTTTAATCTGGAGTAATTTCAAGCAAGTATCTCGTTTCAAAAAGGTTAGCTTTAAAACTCTCTGCAAAATCTCAAATCTAGTTTTAAATTAAGACCATACTAAATTATTGCGCGGTGAATTGGCTTCAGTTTGCAAAGCGACTGATTTTTAGTGCTCAGTAAAGACTATTTCTACACCAGGATAAAGTATTGCCCTTTTACTAAAAATATGAACCAATTACACACAGATGCTCTATAAGTTGACAAAGGTTACCGTTTAAATGATAAATGATAAAATAATAGAGCATTTCTACCGCATACTCCCAAGCACATTATAGGAGTCAAATAAGGGTCACTACTTGAATGAGCGCGACTAAACGCTTTCTGTATCGCTTGTAAATGGCGTGGGATATGATAATCATGAGTAATGGGTTTTTAGTAGAGTTCTAATTTTCTATTGTATGTCATCATCATCATGTTGCTCTTGTTTGTGTTAGTAACACAATGTCAAAACAAGAAAGGTCGGCGATACACGTTTTCCTCTTCCATTCTGTCTTGCTCCTACTGACTCCCTTTCCTTTTGTGTATTTTCTCGCACTATTAACATTTACTTTAATCCGTACTGATTATAGTTTTCAACCATCTTTTAAAACCTTCTATCATCACTCCCTTGACCTTATTGCAATTTATTTGGGACTGGTGCACGTTTCTTTTATTCACGTCTCCTTCTATTCAGTCGACATCGCAGTGTTAACCCTCTTTTTAACCCTTTGATTTTTTCTTCATTCTAAAACCTATCACATAATGGTTTGTCTTCATTCCCACTCTTCACATCATCCACATTCACACTCAAAATGTTCCTCATGCATGACTTGACCATTATTTCTCCGCAACACACCATCATATTATATCATCACTATCTCTGGCACCACACCAATATACTATGAGACTTATTTCTAGCTAACATTGTAATCGTCTCTGGTGGATTGACGTAGGTCATAGCGTGACTAGCACAACTGACACATCCTTCACCCAGGACATTAAAGACAGCTGTTTACCCAAAGCTTGCACATTCACCACGCATTCGCACTTATGTATGCACCCTAAGATACATATAATTACATGAATTACCATACAGACAGACATTCCTCGGGGCACTGCAGCGAATCACGTAATGGGACTGAACATTATCATTCTGGGCTGTCCTTGAGATTCATGTAATGCGATATTTAACAGATGGTAATTTGTTAATTTGAATGCAGCCCTGTTAAAGAGTTTTATCTTGAAGATCGTTTGGCTCTCGCTAATTAGTGTTTCTGGTTTGTATTTGCACATGATCTTGTATGTTAATAAACTTTTTGCTTGTAAGAAGTAGGTTAGAAAAGTTTTGAATAGATTCATAATGATGGAGTGGCTTTGCAATGTTTTTGTTACCAACAAGAAATATCTTTGAATACGGTTCAATAATTCCCATCCGAATTGAGACGTTTCACTCTACATCTCCAGAACCCATCATCAGATCATCGTCATCTTATTTAAATGGGATCAGCTTGAAGACTTTCCCACTGTGAAAATATCGGTTCATAAACAAATAAGTGCTTTTGACAGTGCGAAAGTCCATACAAAAAATAATACAAATAAGTAGACAAAAACAGAACTTTTTAGGTTTGGAATCGTTTCAAAAAGATAGATAGACGGATAGAAATATTATTTTCCGTGTAATGCTTCTGTAGTTGGGTTACACTTCAAAGTAACACCATTTTCTTCACTTTAAAATAAAGAGACGGAAAAAACATCGGAGCAAGCAAATCAAATAAAATGCGTTCCAACAAATTGCGGAAGCTGTGTCGACGTCGCGGTCTTTTAACAGTTTTTCTTTCCAATATCCGTCCGCCCTGATGACTGACAAGAAACATCTTAAATAAAATATCGCTTCAAATTGAAATTTTCTAAAGGATCTTGATAATGCTGGGTGTTTCGGGCTTTATGGGCTGACAATGACGCGGCCAACTGTCCGTGGTGTCCGTCCTTATCTATCGCTGACCCAACCCTTTTCACTGCCACTCGGAGCATTCTATGCCTATCTACTTACGTTGATGCCCTCATGAAGTCGGGAGGCACGTATGTACTTAAGTGCGATGGTACGTACTTGACGACAGTTGCGAAAATGTGAGGGTGTTTCGTTTTTGGTGGAAAAAGGCGAGAGTGGAAGACTTTTGTATCGATTGCCATAGGTGGTAGGTAGTTTTTTGAATGCTGGCCTGCCGTATTGGCGTGGTCCAAAACTTATTTTAATTATTTCATATTTTTTTCTTACCGGAAGGACTGACCCGCAATGGCAGAGGACAGACTGTATGTATGTGGAGCAGGGAGAGTGAGAGCTTTGCCCAGCAGTGGGATATAACGGGCTAATTAGATTAGACATTACATCAGAAAATGATAACAGTTTTTTTAGTTAACTGTCCTCGTCGCTACCCTATGCTACACAAAACAAAATAATTATATCTAGATATCAATTAAAAATGCAAAGGTAAACACCGCAGACTCCGGAAATAACAACCAACCTTTTCAAAATAAATGCTCGCATGAACCCCCATTAATTCCAAGGTCATTAACATTTTCACATTAAAATTACCATCTCAATTACAATGACCTTCTAAATGTTTCATGATATGTAAATGTAGAGAACAACACCGAATTCTAGACAATTTAATAGGTCATAATCATTTTACGAGTCCCAATTAAGCTGCGATGACGTAGTTTTGGATATTATTGTCTGAATTAAAATTTTATTGGTACTTGTGCCGTAATGACAAGTTGACGTTGGGTTGTAAGATGAAACACCCTGTTTCTAATTTCGATGTTTAGAAGAGTAACTGTGTTATTTTTTATCTATTATGAAGGTAGATAGATTTAGGCCTACTAGCTCCACTTATCACTGGGTTAACGGTCTAGTCCAAGGCTAAATTTACAATTTGCAGAATGGTCTTGACAGGTATTTAGCACTGGCTACCATTGCAACTGGCATTTTTAGGGCGGCTTGCGTAAAAATAAACTAACTAACTTGCCAACTATCTAGTTAGTTAGTCCATACTTACAAAGCTCGGCTAACAACTTACTTTATTTTTGCACAAGACGCCCTTAGTCTCTACCTACTTATTTGATATGTATCTAAAATTACTACCTACTAAGATATAAAATTCCCTGATTGTTCTTTTTAAATCGGTAGATCTGAGTCATACCACACGACACATTATTATGATGAAAACAGAGAATGACAAAGGCATCCCATCCCTCTTTCCACTTCTCCAGTCCTTTGCGATTTGGTCCTCTGAGAAAGAGTTCAGCTCAGATCACCATCTCTTTGGGTCTACCACGTGGTCGTTGCCAGGCGTACAGTTTGCGGTTAACTTATAAAAAAGCCTACAAACTGGTCTCCTGGTATCCTAAACAAGAACACAGAATAATTACTCGTCACCACTAGTGAGTCCCAGATGACTGAAAACTTGTGAAAGTCGGAACAAACTTAACTTAATTAGATGAAACAGTCTATAAAAGCTAAATTTGACGGTTGTTGGAATAGAAAATAAATAAATTAAATATTAAAAAAAACTTCTATAAAAACCAGCTTTTATTAAATGCGCTTAAAATAATAAAATAAATTTTTCCTTTAAAACTTTTACTAAGTATCAACTTATAACGTCATTAGTCATTCCACATACAGGATGAAATTGAATCCATGGGCATCCTTTTAAGGGGTCATTACTATAGGACCAAACCTGAAACGGGGAAAAAAGTCAGCTCTTCCCTACATTTTGACGAGTTATGTGAACATAAATGCAAAGAACAGCTGATTTTTTTTCGCAATTTTAGGTTTAGTCCCATAGTAAAAGTTGTTCATAATGAGTACAATAACCCCTTAAAAGGATGCCCATGAATTCAATTTCATCCTGTGTGATAATAAAAGCTTGTCGCGAGATTTAAGTACTAAGTACTAAGTATTCGAGATTTAAGGTCTACACAGTGAAATTTTTCACTAATGATCGATGTTGTCACAGGATAAAAGACAGTTCTTACAATTTAAATTCGGAATGGAATATTTTAAAATAATGAAAAAAAAATATTTTTTTTTCATTTGGTATATCAACACGGTACAATTGGAAAGCTTTTTTTTAAGTTACTCATTTGCCCCCTAAAAAGTGATCCCATTAATTTTTATATTTATTTATTTTTGTTACGCGTCCATGTATGCGTCACAGAAGATTTTTAGATATGTGTACTTAATTTCAACTGAATCGGTCTGGTAGATTCGGAGAAAATCTGCGTCGGCTGTGACAGACAGACAACCGAGTGATCCTTTATGGGTTTCGTTTTTCCATAAAGAGGTTCGGATCCCTAACAAACACTTTGCTCGCAAGAGTTGAATTGTTTGCACTCCTAAGAGTACAAACAATTTTTCCTCTTTATATTATTAGTTTAGAATTAGATTTTGTCCACATTATTGTCAGATTTTTAGTCTAAAACAGATCCATATAATAAGTAATATGTACGAGTAGGTAACTGCGCTAGTGGTTCGGTACTCCCACCACACCCGAAATTAAATTGGTCGGGTGCAATGATGCAATTAAGCTCATATTTCAAGTAAATGGTTTTATACGGTGATAATTTTATTTATTCATTAATTATTTAAATTGGTTCATACATCAGTTCCCATTTTAATCATTTATTTTCAAATTCTCACTCACAAAACTCTTTCATCTAAATACAACTACTTACTGTCTATCTCACCGAGTTTGACTTTTAGGTTTATTTAGAGCTTTGTATTTGCATTTAGGCTACTTTAAGACTCATTCTGGAGGTCCTTCATTCGCTATCCCTCATTTCAATTTATTTGAGGTCGTCACAACATGTCTTCTTCTTTCATCTTCTCTATTCGTTATCATGTCAGTTTTCATAAACTCCATTAACGCTTTATTTGGCTCTTCACTTCCTCGTACTATCACATTCACACCTAAAACTTTCTTCACTATATTTTATTAATTCTTTCGCTTCACATCAACTTTTCAGTCACGGTGCCACTTTCAGAGGCCTCATTTATTACACATTAATGCAACACTCTTAGCATTCTCATCTCCGCTACTTGCATTTGCCCTTCATTCTTCCGTTTTGTGCCCCATCATTCTGATCAAAATTAAGTGCACCTAGTCAAGTTCTGAGATCTCCACCAAAATCTAGCCCCAATCGCACTAAAACTGGAGAATTTACAACCCTTTTTACAGCAGTCGTTTGCATCTTTACGACGCTGCACGATACAATATTGTCAACTAGTTTTATTTCCAAACTATCTTCCTATTAGTCGGTAACCCTTCGTAAATCTGTTGACAGATGCGTCTCCAGTTATCGTCTGACCGTCCAACCCTCTGCCCTCACCCTTGCGATACGCACCCGGTTTGTTATCGACGGATTTACTTTTTTTATTGCGGCTCTGAGTTCCCTTGCCTTATCCTTGAATTTATTGTCGGCTGATGCATGGTTCGGGAATAAATTATATAATATCAAGTTTGTATTACTTTAGTATATGCCTATTGATAAATATTAAGCTTTGTCTCAATTCTCGGTTAAATTTTCCAATAGTCATTAGACCCAATTGCATGAAGAGCTTTGTTTACAGAGTCAGAGATAAAGCAGAATTTGTGTGAAACTTAAATGCCAGTACCAGCCAAATCTTTTGAGGTGGCTAGACTAGTCTCAAAACTCAAGATCATACCGAAATACAATGATCATTCCAACAATCGAACTATGTTGATTGGACAAACTAACTCACATGATGAAGTTAAGATTAGGATTTGGACAAATCTATTTCGAGCTATCTCTAGTTAGAGGATGTTCCCGTGCCTTTGTTAATTTACGTAATATTTTTATTTATTTTTAGTCTTCTCGGATGCTTAGTCGACAGTGGCATTCGAGCCAGTAACAGTTTTACATTTCTTTGCCTTATTGCAACTTCCAAGGTGGAGTTTTCTTTTTAAAGGCAATGCAGTTGAAGCATTTTAACAAAAATTGTTTACGAAGTTTCGCCGTTAAGATACCATACATTTTTCCTATTTTTTCTTTCATTCTTCCTTAGTATTACCTTTTGTTTGTTTAATGCTGTATCAAAGAATTTTCTGTACAGAAGCTTTCGTACTTTTTGCAAGAATTAAAAATATTTTTTGAAGCTTCGCTCCACTTGTAGTGAATGCCGTCGTACCACAAAAATCCATTTATTTCTGCGGGCGTTTTTACGTGAATATAAAAACAGCGGAGTGTTTTCAGCTTGAAAAGCGTTAACCGTTGTGGATTTGTGAGTAATTATGTGTGTGCGTGTTAATTGTCTTTGTCCACACTTCACGCATGTGCGAAACTGTTTTGTTCAATTCCTGAAACTTGTCGGCGAATCGCCCCCCCCGCCCCGCGTCGCCCGCCTGGTTCGCGACCACCCTCCCACCGGAGTTCGGTGTCAAGCAGCCTGCTGTGTTTCGTCGACGCGTGGGAGTACCAGTGCCTCAAGGCATCTTCTGGGCTCGCTCGCTTCATCATGGACCTCATCTATCGCTTTCCATCAGGCGTGATCGAGGTCAAGAGCTAGCCCATTAATAAATAAATAAATAATAATAAATTTGATATTTCGTCTTGGGACTTGACAATGTGTCTTTGTGTCCTACTATTTCTTTTGCCTCGAGTTCAATGATATTTTCAATCTCAATATTATCGACTTTTTCATTGACTAGATATCAGTAATGTACAAGTCTTAAACAGCATTCCTCCAAGTTACTTTTAGAAAATCCGTTCGTATTTTTAGTAGTAGGTATTTACCTGGTATAAACAATTTCTTCTTTATAATTCAATTGAATTTAATTACTAAGAAAACTAGACTAAAAGTAATGTCTCCACTATCACAGTTCACTGGTTTTTATTACCCTTGGACTCTGGGACATACAAAACTTTAGTGCCAGGGTGGTGTATTTCGAATCGCGTCCATGAGATTCTAGATAGCAGTGATTGTCATGCGCTTACGATTATATTGCCTACACGGAGATGACTTTTCTTTTCTGCTAGGGTTCTTTTTGAGTAGTGAAATATATTATTAATAGGTATTAGACAAAACGCTCAAATCGTTTTGACGAGGTTTCCGGGGAGTTTTCGAGGAGAGGTCAGACGCAGGACCAATGGCTTGACGTGCTTTCCGAAGCATGGAGGTATCACACCACCAACATCCAAACGCAGGGCTGCTACTGAAAAATTTCTAAGGGAATTTCAATAACACGTTCTCCGACTTGGGAATCAAAGGCCCTTGTGGCCACGAGACCAACTCAGGAGTTATGTAAATAAATATCATTGATATGAATCAAGTATCAGATAAAAATATTTTCGATATTGCTTATTTCATAGTTTTAATCGATTTTTGAGACCAAATATTTATGGTTTTTCATGATAAAACGTTCGAATATATTTTATAGGACATTTTTCAGTGGTGACCAAATGAGGAGTTGGCAGAATTCCAATGGAAATAAAATTTTGCTGCTTTAAAATATGTGCCTGTAACGGCACCAATATCCTGCTAAAACGGCCGAGCAACCTATAAACCTATATCTGGGGAACGTAACGAAACAACGTTAAAAATTTCACGTACTTCAGTACCTAGGTGTATACCTATTTATTTTCCCAATTTCCTCATAATGTTTACAAGACCGTGAGTGAGGGCTGAAAAAGGAGATCTTTACTCTACATAACAATGTAAAGTGGTGAATGGCTCGAAATACAGTTAGCTTTTCTTTTTTTTTATTTGTTTATTGCTAAGCACACGTTTGACCACTATCTCACCTGATGGTAAGCGATGATGTGACCGATGATGGAGCTTGCCTAGAATTAACCTATTCATTCTTGACTTAAAGACTTCCGGGTTGTATCTATCAGGAAACACAGACTCTGTGCGTTTCTTGTGTTTCGGGTGAAATGATAAGGGCCACGCTACCGTTGACAGAATGTCACTTATCTAGCAAGTGATATTCTGTCAACGGTAGCGTGGCGCAGGCGATTGTCAATATGTCAAAAATGTATGGGATTGACAGATACTATCGAAATGTCACGTGATCAAATTCCTACATTTTGGCATTTCGACAGTCGCATTCGCTAATTGAATGGCACTTTGTCTAAGGCCTAAGGTCATCCAAAATGATTAAAAATGAAATAAACAGCAACATTCCACGAGTTCTGTAATACGAGCTTTTTAACAATCTCCTTACTAATGGTCCTGAAAGCATTAACAGAAAATTCGATGGTTGGAATTCACTCTTACAATGAAACTGTTTTTGATATATCACCCCATAAATTATTCATTTTAAATACATGGGAATGTTTCCTGATTCATACAATTCATTTTAAAGGCTAGCAGAAAACCTAAATAACCCTTCAATTCAATAGCACTAACCGTTCACACTCCACTAGAAACATGGCTTATATTATATACTCATTTTATTCTCATTGTGAGCTCAATACAGTAAACCATTGTAATAGTTCTTAGTTTCATATACAAAGTGAGGTAAGTAGTCGTTCACTAATATTATCTTGGACCAACAAAGTGCTCTTTGAGACGGAGCAGGGCGCAGCTGACTTCAGTTAATACCACAAAGCATAGAGAAGCTACTGTTACTCATTATTGCATGAGATGTTGTGCTGCTCTTAGACGTTTTATGTAAGTTATAAGTTATTGCTTTGGCATATTTTGTTTGGTTTGAAGAGGTTTTAGCTTCGCTTGTAACCCTTTGATGATTGTAATGACCTCAGACGTCATCCATCGCGTTCTTGATGTCAAAAGTGGGCTCATTGTGAAGCTCAAGGCCTGTATTATCAGGGTTGCGGATTTTGTTCGAAAGAGTTACCGTGGCCCTGGAAAGCAAAGGGCACTACGAGGAGCACGGATGGGTTTTAGTCAGTAAGAGTCTGACACTCCCTCCCGCTTCGCCCAGAGCGGCAGAAGTCATTTGATGATTTCTCATCCATAAAAAAAGGCCTGTATTATTAAAATCGGTACATTAATTTCAAAAAACAAAAAATAAGGACTTGAAAGTTTGTATGAAATGCCGTACCGCGTAAACGCTCTATTATAAATGCGAAAGTGAGTTAGTTCGTTTGTTACGCTTTCACATACCGCTTTCTAAACCGCTGAACCAGGGGGTCTACTCACTAAGCCCGAAGTCCGTAGTTTCGGCCTTAGTGTCGGGCGTTTTCTGCTCCGTATCACCTACGGACTTACGATTAGTCCCGAACCCGAACTAAGAACAACTGTCAAATAGTGTTGTCATTCATTCTTATTTTGGGTTCGGGACTAATCGTACCATCAAACCGAAACTACGGACTTCGGGCTTAGAGAGTAGACTTCCTGTTTCGATGAATATTGGTACAGATATAAATGGAACCCTGGAGACGGTGATAGGCTACTTTGAAGCCCATAACTTTGGGTTGGCCTATAAAATTGTTTAACGTTTACTAGCTTTTTTGCTAGCATAGCTAGAAAACAATTAACAATTTGTCAGTGTTAGGTTATGTTATGTGTCAAACATTTTCACCTGAAAATTTACTAATCTTCTTCTTTGTCCTCTTCTGTTCCCATTATTTGGGGTCGAGTCTCCTCACAATTCTACGCCACGAAATTCTATCCAGGGTTGTCGGCTCTACAAATTGCGCACCGATATTAAAAAATAATCTTCGTTTTTAAGGAATTACTCGTTACGGATTATCAGAAGTCAGAAAATCTGAATCCAGTTTTGCTAAGAAGTACCGTGTTACCCAGTTAATGGGTGGTGGCAGCCGCTCCACGTAAAATACTGGTATTCAGCTGAATCTGGTTTGACTGGAAGCCAACCCCTATAGAGTTGGGAAAAGACTAGGCAGATGATGATGATGATGTAAGGAATTACTAGCAGGTTGCGTGACTTGGAAAAGAAAATAGAAACATAAAAGAACACAAATTCACAATAAATATTAAATATCGTGAGATTACCCATTTAATAAATATCTGTAAAATAAACAAATAACACGATATGAATCTTCAAGCTTTGAAAGAAAATTATTTGAATACCTAACTATTGTTATTCAAATAATTCTTCATTTAAAAAGCCTTTATACAATTTGTATTTGATTGCAAGGACAAGTAAACAGAGAGAACATACAATATGTTAATAATAATGTCAACATTATAATATTTATTGGCTTCTCATTTCTATGCAAATTGACGTGGGACCCAATTTAATATACGCAGGGAGTGTTTTTAAACAGGGAATAATAGCATGGCTACTGTTTATCAATATGGACACGATCAGCCACGTCCGAAAGCTCTAGACAAAGTGCCAATCGATTACGAAAGCGATTGTTGAAATGCCGAAATACGAGTATAAGGGATTCAAATAATAATCACGCGACAGCATTGGTCTACAATACAATAGAACCACTGCTGATAGTCCGCTGCCGAATATAAGCCCTCTTAAGAGCGTGTACGCCGTATGTCATTTCATACAAACTTTCAAGTCCTTATTCTTCAAAATGAATGAACCGATTTTAACGAAACTTGGTTTGCATACGGTAGATATCCAGGTCTAAATAGTTATCAGAAAACATTTTTGAAAAAGATTTCAGAGGGAGAGAAAGAGAGAGCGATTGTAAGTTTTCTATAGAAAGTGAAAAATCACTATCCTTCCCCCTGAACTCTAGGGCTGAATAGTTATCAGAAAACATAAAAAAACGTCGTTTTTTTTTGCGATTTCGGTGAAGTCCCATAGTAAAAGTTGTTCATAATGATGAGTACAATGACCCCTTACGAGGTAGGTATTACATTTATTCTGTTACACGTTGTATAATATATTGATTGATTTGACTGAGCTTTTGAGCTCACACTTAGGAATGATCAAATAAACTTAAACCAGCGTCCCAGAACTTGGTATTAGTTTTAGGTCTGTGTTTGCCAAGCAATCCACATGATATTATGGCTTAGTTCAATAGATAGTTGCGTTGAAACTAAGGTTTGGTAACATATTGTTTCTATGCTTTATATTGTGTGCATATTTATCCCAAAAACACCAGTGGAATTGCTCTGTTTTGAGTGACCAACGGCATCACCCATCACCTATGAAAATAAAGAAAACAAAAAACTTTGTGCCAGGCATGACACATACCATAAAAAAGAGTCATCATAGTTCAGACCACTCTGCTGGTTGCAGGCCTCCCTTTTCCTCTGCCAGACTTTCCAGTACGACCTAAACTATGTAACAACTCAATCGGTGCCAAATTCTTTCGTCATTTACCCCGCTTTCTGGCATCACTCCGCTTTAAGTCAAAACTTACTTCCAACTTCAATGTAGCTAGCTTTTAGTCTAACCCGTATGAAAATCTATTAGAAAGCGACTGCCATCTGAACGCATCAACCCAATGATATCTTCACCGTCACCATCATCATTCTTGTCGAAAGACGTCAATTGCGGCACATAGGCTTCCCTCAAGTGTCATACATCGACCGGTCATATGCTTTCATCTCGCAGATTCCCGTGACCTTCACCAGCCGTTAGAACGTGCATCTTTCGGTACGAGATCGCCACTCTAGAACCTGGGAATTTGGCGATTTTCGGGCTATGTACCATTGCTTCTCCGGCATCTGTTTTTAATTAGCCCTCTCCATATTGCTCTCCAAATGTATATATTGAGCTCGCACATTCCATTGCATTACGGCGGCGAGGTCGAAAGTCTGGTTATTCAAGCAAAAAAAAAACTTTTCTTTATTTTAAAAACCTATCTTTTGAAAATAACACACTCTCATTCCCTCTTAGTCAACGTAACAACATACACATACGTGCCGAAAAATATATCAAGCATTTCCCGCGTTGTAAATCCGGGCAAATGAAAAGTGTCGCATTTTATATTTCCAGCGGAAAGCCAAGCAATAAAGTATGTTAGCGATTTGAGTAGAATATGCATTTAGTGGGCCGACAGCCATAAATTCAGGGGCAGCGAATGAACGAGCATCCGTTGCCGCAACATTTTGTGGGCCTTTGTTACTGGGTCGCGAGTTCGCGAGATATGGACTGGGGAATGAAACGAAAGGCTTGGAAGAACTAGCTTTTGTCGAGTCGTTATTTTTGCACTTATCTGTAATGTTGACTGGTGAGCAGGAGTATACTAATTGTCTATTAACATAAAAGCGTTGGCGATTGCTTTGAAAGCCAATACTTGGGGAGTGTTTAGGACGTAAAGATTTTGAATGGTTTAGCCATTTTTTAAAAAGTAATAAGGTGAGTATTCATGGTTAAGCAGTTCGATTGCAAATACATTGATATTAATTGAGTCAAGAATAGACTCGCTTTCGTATAAAATAAACTGCAACAAAGCGGAATTCAAAAGGGAATAATTTATTTGAAAAAACTTTCCAGCTCTTTGCGAGGGAGCTTAAAAATTTAAGTAGGTTATTTGCAGTCGAACTTTTCAATAGGTACTGATATTGAAACTTATCAGCCGACAACGATACAAAGTTCCTTTTTATTTGTATCTGTAAGGTGATTAAAATTTTAAATTTTATGTTACATAGCTAGACTGACAAAATAATCTTACGATAAATCAAAATGTCTTCCCGAACAAGAAGTATTTTAATTTTCAGGATTATTATTTCATTAAACTGACACGAAGGAATAACATTTAAAATCTTGTGCTTAGTTTGTAAAGAGCCCTTGCATAAAATAATTACTTACCTACTTGTAGCTTTTTCCGTTGTAGCCAAGAATGATACAGTGTTAACAGGGCCTTCAAAATTGTCAGCTCAGCCCCCCTAGACAAAAAACTTTTCTGTAGCGTTAACGTCAGACGCTCACGACAAAATGTATGGGAATGACATTAGGTGATGACGTTTCGTTTCCACACCTAATGTCATTCCCATACATTTTGTCGTCAGCGTCTGACGTTAACGCTACAGAAAAGTTTTTTGTCTAGGGGGGCTGGTCACATTATTTGCCTTTGGGTGACTTTGGTTGTTGACCTATTGGAAGTCTATGGTTTTAAGTAACATAATGAAGTACAGTTACATGTTGGCGTAGTTGGTGTTTCGGAGTTTTTATAGTATGCGCCAGATAAATGAAGAATAACGGTCAGTGACCCACCTACGGTTATTGCACACTTAATTTCAAAAACAGAAATTGCATAAAGCTGTCTTAGCTTAGCTTAGCTAGCAAGTAGCAGTTAGTTAGCTTAGCTTTAGCTTTAGTTCCTTTTTCAAGTAATGAAAATCGATTTGTAATTTACTGTCCGGGTACCCTTTTTTATGGATGGGAAATCATCAAATGACTCCTCCCACTCTGGGCGGAACGGAAGGGAGTGTCAGACTCTTACTGAATAAAACCCATCCGTGCTCCTCCTAGTGCCCTTTGCTTTCCAGGGTCGCGGTAACTCTTTTGAACAGAATCCGCAACCCTGGCTTTCGGGAACCCTATGAAGAGATATTAAGGAAAGGTCAATGTATTTTATTCCACATATATCTGGCGACTACCATATGTATGTTATTTTGCAAACTAAGTAACAGCACCTAACTTACATTTATCAAACTTTTGGAGTATTCGGTATGCACGGTTTTGTGGTATTACGTTTAATGGAATTTACTCTCCCCTATTACACACTATTGTTCCGCGATCGAGTATTGATCCGTGGTCGACATTAGCGCATTACCGATAAGCATTAGATTACCATCCACTTAAGTTAGACGTGTGGTCCGACACACCGACACTCCGGAAACAATCATTGTATTGGGCAATACTATCCACAGTTACAACAGAGGGCCAATTCTACCAATTTTTAAACAACGTTCGCATGCGCATGCCAGTTGCTAACTGTCAAAAAGCCATATTTTCTTAACATTTTTGACAGATTGCGACTGACGTATGCTAATGCAAACATTTAAAAAAAATAGTAGATTATGCCCTCGGGACTTGAGGAGTTCTTGGCTAAATAAAAACCACGCTACGTTTGCTGCGTCCGGTCCGTAGATGGGTTACCATCCATCACATATTGAGTTTCCTCCGTGCCTCGATATCCCGGCTGTCATTTTAACATGTTTTGACAGTCGTTACGGGTAGTCAGAAGTAAGAAAATCTTACACCAGTCTTGCAAAGGGATACCGTATTAGGCTAACTGTCCACTGGAGCGGAGAGGAGAGGAGCGGATATATGCCAATATTAACCAATGGAATTACATGAAATCTCACAGGGACAGGGATTTGCGAAGTAGTAAAAAAAAATCATACAAAACTGGGACGCGGAGCGGGGCAGCGGAACGGAGAAGCGGAGCGGGAAAGCTAAGCGAGGAAGCAAAAAAAAACCCGCTCGCTCAAATTACTCGCTAGCTATCTCCTCTCAGTCCGCAATTCCGCACCAAACTTCCTCGCTCCGCATCAATGGACAGACATAGTCCGCAACGCCGCTTCGCATTGTTCCCGCTCTCCACTCCTCTGCCTCGCTCCGCGTCAATAGATATGCAGCCTTACGCAGTTACTGGTTTGTGGAGGTCAGATATGCGACCACTTCATGTAAAATACAGTTAGTCAGGTGCATCCAGTCAGATTGGAAGCCGATCCCAACTTAGTTGGGAAAAGGCTCGGCAGACTGAGTTACAACAGGATTTGTGAGACTATGAATCTCCTCTTCTTTAATTCTAGTAAGGTTATTTACCTATCTACCCTTTTTTGTTCCACTGCTGGGCGACAGCTGAACTCTGTCATTTACTATGTCGGGCCAGTCCTTTCGGTAGGAGTCGAGCTCATCCCGCCATCTTCGTCTACCCATTTTAATAAGACTTTAAGGACCATCAAAGAACCCATAACAAGAAGCCTTACCACAGCCAAAAGTATTGTTTCTTCAGAATTGCTTTCTCTTCTAACTTATTTTATGACAGTTACAAGTACCGCAGTTACATTGTCAAACAAAGGCCGGTCACTCTCTTAACGACATCTTGTTTGTACAGTAATTACCTGGTCTCCGGTAACGACTCTCAGGTCTCATTATTTCCTACCTATTACACTAAATTGCTGACTCTAAATTGCAATGGTCACACGATGACTCAATCCATCTTGACATAATCAGCTGCTTTGTTGTTAAGACATTGAGAGCTAGCCAACTTTATCAATAGAAATGTCTCATAGGTAATGCACTTATTCATGAACAGAGTAAAGCACATATAAAATGGGTTGATTGCGTGTCCGGCTCTTAAATACGTAAAATGTATTTTTAGACAATGAATGTGAGGAGGATTCTCATGTGAAGAATCAATGAAAGAATGATTACTTACGAACATGCTGACCTCTCGTAAAATTAATGGGATACTTAAACTCCTCGAGAACTATAACTGTATGACGTAATGATATTACATTTTCTAGGTGGCCAGCAAGCTATGGTATCAACGTCAGATATTTTCGAACACTGGTAGCTCGTGCAATCACATTGACCTAGATCGAATGGTTCAACATTATAGTCCAGCCACATGGTGTGGGTTTAAACGTAAATTATAAAACAACTTCTAAAAAGTTCGGAAACATCTGTACTAACATATCAATCGAGAATAGTGATTGGATGTTATATCATTGAACATTTTACAACTGGAGCCATTAGCGAAATTAGTGGAGCTGAAAATGATGTTCGACATACGTTGCACGAAATAGATATTGTTCATTGAGATGATATTGGAAGTGAACACGTGAACGTGTTGTGAATGAACGCTAAGTAAATATTGTGCAATGCTGATGCAGTTCGTGCTTTAGTTACATAATTTTATTTGAAGTTCCGAGACACAGAACAACTAATTAATTTGAGTGGCTTTAGTTAATTGCCTGCCGAAGGATTTACGACACAATGCAGCGTTGGCAGGATAACCTTGGAGTAGATAATCTATAACTTTTTTCGCTACGTACGACCTTTCCGAGAATCATTAGATTAGCAAACTTTACGAAATTCATATAATATTCCCCTTAACATGACCTTTAAAACTATTGAATATATCAAGGACAGACAAAGATACTCCAAAACAAATGATAATGAAACAGAAACCACAGGTGTAGGACACGTTAACATATATTTTCAAGCAGGACCCTTACAATATTGTGTATCATGTATAAACATGGTATTGTATCGGGGGAATAATAAAGTGGGATCGAATAAGGCGCCTCGAATAAATCAAGGTCCCAAGGCTGCCTCGCCGCAACCTCCTCTGTCCTCACGGTGTTGGATGGAGGTGTATATTAAGTTGCTGAGATTAAACTAGATAGGATTGTGAAATACTGATGTTTGAGTGCTAGCCTATATTTATGAGCAGAAATTATTTTGAACTAGCTTCAGACAGGGAGGGCTTCACCCGCTTGAAATTCGATTAAATGATACCAAGAGAAAATATACCCTGAATGAAAAGTAGGTATCCTATGACCTATTCTAGGATATGGTCTACCCTTGTGCCACGTTTAATCCAAATTAGTTCACCCGTTACGACGTGAGGAGGTAACAAACAAACTCACTGTCGATGTCGTTCTTATAATAGGTATATCGGGGTGTAAGAGGAGTCTTTGCTTATTATAAAACTACATGAATGCTTTTTCATCTTCGTTATCGCATCGGCCGCCCGATACGAACCCTCCCGCATCTCTAAATTTCACCGTCTGAGGCATACTATTGTCACTGCCGATGACTCCACCACCCTACTCCAAGAGAGCCGTAGAGAAACAAGCACGTTGCACAAACCAAGACCGCCGTCTTCCCGCCCTCGCCGCCGAGGCCCGTCGCGACGTCCTCGTCAATATCGGCCCCGACCCTTGCTTGAATCAGCCCGCGCTGAGCCTGTAGTTTTAAATTCGCCCTTATATAATAATCCTAGTTCGATCCAGCCCGTCCCTAGCTGTCCTCCTTCCAGCGACGCCCTAAGTCGAGGTCCGTACCCCACAGGGGGTGCCCTTAGCGTGCAGTCGCTTTTTAAGTGTTTAATAAGTCCTGACTGCAGGTTTTAATATTTATATTAAGGCCGCCACAGGCAAGTCCGGTTAAGCAGACGATAACCTCCTAGGTTGCCCGGCGAGAGGCCATTCATTAAAAAAAATATATATCTTCGCGATTCGAACGCTTCGAACGATTGGTTGGTATGTATTTATTCACTAAATTCGAATCAAAGCAAGCCCAGATATGAACAAACTAATCATAAATGCAAACATGCCCAAAGTACCTACCAACATACTCTGGCGGTTGACGGCTTTAAAATAAGCAAACGCATCTGGAAGACAGAAGGCATTCGTTCAGTGTTAATTAGGTACGTATAATTTGGAAAAATAAACGCATGGAAGAACTGCTTCAAATAAATGGCTTATTTGAAAAAAATAATTGACTTGCTGGAAACCCCGTTTGGTTTTGCTCCGACATACTCGAGATTCAATTGTTCTTAATAAGTGAGAGGTTCCTAAAGAGGGTGTCGAATGTAGGTCAAAGGCATGGCAAAATTGATAATATCTTTCACGTTCCATTAGCGTTACTCACAAGGATCGTGTGTTTTCATTGGTCACATTGTTGACTTTTACGCTTTCACAACATCCAGCCAACGCGTCCCAGGCCTCCCACGAGCTCAAACTTCACCTTATACATAACAAACCCAAATGACTCACCTAATAATTTATTAAATGGCTCTCAAACTTTGTGGGACTTTGGATTTGTTGGAATCGTAAAATTAACGCTGAAATACGAAATGTTTCTCTAATAACACTAAATATAAACACGTTGCCACAGTCCAGAAGAGGGATAAACCCACTCCCTTAATAGCAGACCCTTTAGGAATCACTAGGTGAGCCATTCGAACTAATAAAATACGCAATTCTTGGGCACTCCTCATTCTAACACGGAAACGTGAAAAATAAATTTTATTGTACAGATTTAAAGTCCAAATTGGATTGCATGTTGGGTGTTGGGTGCTTTCTGTGGTCCAAGGGTGAGGGTCAATTTAATTAATTACAGAAACCACGACATGCGCCCTATTAAACCTTTGTTACGCGGTGCTATTATTTTACTTTCTACGATTGTTGTTGGTATTTAATGTTATTATTTTTTTGCTTTTGTAATTGTGGTTGGATCGTCAAATATAGCTAGTTTTGTAGTTACATTGTGATGTAGTATTTCATCATGTAAACACTTACCTGATTTATTCAGGTTAAGCACCTTTTCTTCTTATAAATATTTAGTTGTTTCAAGATTCGTTTGACCTAAATTGAGGTTCATAACTAATTAGATGAAATGTTCATCAAAAGTTTGAACTGGCTATAAAACGGGGCTAATGTTAGCTCAGACCGTAATTTACATTTTTGCCGGCCTTAATCTTAATTAATCCTTACCACTATTAAAAATACGAAAATGAGTTTGTTCATTCCACTTTCACGGGTCGCCTGTTAAAACGATCTCTATAAAGTTTTGCATAGATATAGCCTGCTAACATGTTGATGATGCATTTTAGTTTTATCCAGGGACAAACCATTCTTTTCTTTTTTAGGTCTATGGATTGTAGTAACAGTGTGTTTTTCTTCGCTGATTTCAACAAGCTGCAAGTTAACTTTTACTTTGGATTCATCGTCATCATTATCCACAGCTCGACTTCATCCCTTGCTGGGTATTGGATTTTTTTTGTATACTTTCAAGGGTAACAATCATTTAGGGCCAGAGCCTGCCAGGGTTGCGGATATTTTCGAAAGAGTTACCACGGCTTGAAAAGCAACGGGCACTAGGAAGAGCACGGATGGGTTTTAGTCAGTAAGAGTCTGACACTCCCTCCCGCTCCATCCAGAGCGGAAGTTTTTTTTGATGATTTCCCATCCATAAAAAAAGGGTCACACTCATGATAAAAGAAAATTAACAATATTTTCTTGTATCATGAGGCTTTCTCAATAAAGATCTGTAGATAGACTTGGAGTCTAGCTTTAGCTTATTCGTTATCTGCATAACCTTTCCCAATGAAGTTTAGGACGGCCGGTCTTCCAATCAAACGGGTGCAGCTGAGTGTGAGTCATACACATCTTCTGCGCCATGTAGAGTAACCGATAGTTTGACAACCCCACAATTCATTATCTTTTTGCCCTTAGCCCATCATCTTGGATCGGCGCAACAAGTTTTTTTCCTCCATTGTGTGCTATCATCGTCCCGCTATCACAAACTCTCTTTTCTTTCATGTCATTCTTTACACAATCCATCCCATCTTTTCTTTGGCCGCCCTCTCCTCCCGCCCCTCCATCCATCCACATTTGTGTTCGTAACTCTTTCAGTAAAATGGGTTTCATCCCTTCTCTTCAAGCATAATGGCTTACATTTCATAACAGCGAAAAACCTATTAACTCCGGCAGCCACAACCAGGGCCAGAAGTGGGTAGCTAAACATTTTAAAATAAAATTAAAAACACAGCGTCTTCACATCAGCGTCTGCGCAGACAACTGATAAACATTACATAATGTTAACGTTATATTTAACCTTCGATTAACCAAATGCAGGGTGAGTCAGATACTGGCTATTCTAAGCCCCGTCTTTGTACTGACGGTGATCTACATACCTATTTGCGTCAATAATGTCCTATGTGTCAATTGATTGAGGAATATCTAATTTCGAATGAGGAAAACGTAGAATATGGACTGGTGATTTTAGAAATTGACTAAACTTTTTGTTTTGACGTTCGTCGATTGTTAATTGTCGTTCTGGAAAGGGCAACGGACGATTGAGAGATGATGTAAAATTCGATTCTAGGTACATTTTGTTTTTTAGTAACATAGTAGCATTACTGGATATCTAAAACTTAAAGACAATGTGAATCGTTAAAACTTTGTTTTGAATGTACAGGAAAATTTTCACTGTTGGTAATGACAGGTTTGCAATGGATAGCTTTAGTTCTACGTCAGCCGCAGTTCTGACGTCATATTGAACCTTTTTAATGAACTCGGATAAAAATATTATAAATACATTATGTTTATTCGCAGTTAGGTACCTACTTCCCTACACAATCACTTAAACCTTCACAAACAATTCAAAATGAAGCACTTAGATAATCCTACTAAAGATGGTCTTTTCCTAGAAGGAATTATCTTTGATTTTAAGACAAATAAAATAGTGAAGCGTGTTTGAGAGCCGATACTTTTGTACTTGGGTCACATACTGAGCCAGTTTTTCTTATTTTCATCTCAGATTAGCTATCTATAAATTACAACTTAGATTATTGCCAGATTAACATCCAAGTAGATATAAAACACACATATAGAAAGATAGCAATAAATAATAAATTATGAGACAATCCAACATAAAACCACATAAAATCTACATTATGATTTTGCAATTAGTGTTTAAATTAATCATAGCGAGTTTTTTGTAAATAAGGCTGAAATACTCGTTTTGTGGGACTGGCTCTGTTCAAAAAGTTATCTTATGTTAAAGAGTGTATACCTACCTACCATGACCAAACAACAAGACAAGACGTTTTTTGTCTCCACGTTTGGGTTGTAGAGGTCTGGTAGGCAGCCGCTCCACGTAAAATACTGGTATTCAGCTGAATCCGGTTTGACCACACCGTTTTCTTTCGAGAAATGTATAGGTATAATAGTTATACGAGTAGCATGTAACTACAAGACATAGGTAGGTAAGTTATGTAACGTTAAAAGAAGTCCAGGGTCCTCCATTTCACTCGAAGATAAGAGTAGACACATCTTTCAACACATCCCTTACGGTGGATTCCATAGCCAGCCGTATCAATATAGCTCCCCATAATTTCGGAAATGGTAGATGTATGATACTCGGGTTCTGACGTGTGGTAGGGCCATTCAGGCGTCACTCACGCTTCCGACAGATATTGAGCCTTGTTCTCTACGTCTGTCCACTGTTCTTTACGTGGGTAGCTAGTTACACGAAGTGTTGAGATATGGAACTGGATATGGGGTTGTAGATTCAGCAAACGGGGCCTAAACCACCAACTCTTAAAGCAGTATTACTTCAATATTACTTCCAGTGGAAAAGAGACGGAGCTATACAGCTATTCGTCTCTTTCCCACTGGAAGTAATATTGAAGTAATACTGCTTTAAGAATTGGTGGTTAGGCCCCTGGTATTTTAACCGACTTTAAAAAAAAGGAGGAGGTTATCAAATTCGGATATGTATATCTTTTTATGTATGTTCAGGCATAACTCTGTCATTATATATACAGATTCGCAAAATATTTTTTTATCGAAAGAGATTTTTTATTCCGAAATGTTCCCATTTAAAGTTCGTATTTTCGGATTAATAATTTTGCTTAAATTGATATGGAATTGTAGGAATTTTTGGATGGTAGCACTAAAAACTGAAAAATAAAAGTTTTTGTTTGGAAGTCGGTTGTATTTTTTTGTAAAAAGTTTTTGCTTTTACCAAACATAATGTTCAATTTCACGGTACCTACCAAAGAACGATCAGATTTAGTTGAATAAAAGCCACAGGTAACCTAGATTGTCATATTATGAAACACTCTTAATCCAGGTTGAGGTCTAGGAAACGACGAATTGACTACACGGTTGGCGCACTGGTTAAGCGATTGGCTGCTGCGCTGCGTGTCTCGGGTTCGATTCCCGCACGGAACAAATATTTGTATGGCCTACAGATAGGTGTTCTGGGCTGGCAGTTTGTGTATGTGAGATTGATAGTAGTGATGTTTGTAAAAAAAAAAAAACATGGGAAATATCTAGCTACACGACTTCTGCTAGTTTTCAGTCCAATTTTGGTACAAACCCATTTGATTAGGTTCGAAGTCGAGCTCAACCTACTGACATGCTTGCAGTTGACAGTTCTATTTCCTCTTCAGTCAGTCACAGCTCCGACATACATTGGGAAATACCAGCATAATGGCATAACGCAGTTAAAAGCTTACGCTTTGGAACCTGAAAATATTAGTCACTTTCTCTCAGCGGTGGGTTAGGTTACCATTTGATAGCTGGTTTTACAATATCTAATGAAATAAAAAGCTCATTAATGAAATATTGATTATATTAGTATACAACGTGTAACAGAATAAACGCAATGCCTCTTAAAGGGAATACGGTGTAGCAGAAATGTGCATCTCTTGCGCATGATGGCTGAAAAACTATCAACGATCGCGTCGGCAAACACCGCCGGACGCGCTACAAAACGCAGCAGCACCATCAACACCCAGGACGTGTTGTTATATTGTGTGCGCACTTTGCGTATTGCTTTCTACATCTACCTTACTATTATATAATTGTGTACATAATAAACAGAAGTCTATTCTATTTCGCCAGTAATGTTTTACGTTCATGTTAGGGCCTGTGCACACCACACCGTGCGTCGACGGCGCGCTTTTATCCTACAGAGCTCTACAGGCTGCGTCTGACTCGCGTGCGTATCGCGTCTATATCGCTACAAACGCGCGTCAAGGGCGCGTTTAAAAAACGTGGTGTGCACAGGCCCTCATAGGAGCGCAAAAATAAATACCATATAAAAGCTAAAAGGAAACAAAACTCAACGTTTCGTATAAGGAGCGACTGGCGGTCTAACGGTCGTCGGTAAACAAAACACTATCGTTGGTATTACATCCATTAAAATTATCGTAATTACCATGCCATTTATTATTGCACGGATGCCCTTGCCCATTAAATCGATAACCTTTGGTGGTTCCTTACATCACCGACAGGAATGTACACGTTATCTGTACCAGTGTAGGTACTCACCTACATACGTAGGTAGGTCAGTAATTACGCCTCAGTAAATATGATCCATTTTATGGGTACTCTCTAGTTGAAAAGTACCGAATGGACCTTAACAATAACTCAATGGCATTTAACCAATTGAGGGGTTAAAAGTTGATTGTTTAATTCATATGCAGCAGTAAAACCATCAGTCATCGCACGACGTTCGTTCGTTCGAAAGACGCAAACATCGGCAGTTGCTAAGTTTTATCATGTTCGTCTTCAAAAGCTTCTTATATATCCAAAAATAGCTTAAGCACAGTGAAATTGGATGTAGGTTAAAAATACTGCAAGTCCGAAATTCCGTCTCTTGGCCAGATTCGATGAGACCTGTAGAAACACGGATTACATTTTTAACCGACTTCTAAAAAAGGAGGAGTTTCTCAATTCGGATGTTTGTATTTTTTTTTTTATGTTTGTTCGCGCATAACTCCGTCGCTTGCCAACCGATTTGAAAATATCTTTCCAAATGGTCCCATTGAAATTCTATCAAAATCGGTTCAGTAGTTTGGTTTTAAATCCAAATAGCGGGAAAAGAATATATGGAAAAATCATCCATGTATACGAAATTGCGTATTTTTGCTTTCCTGCGACTTTCCAGTGGTGTTGCTAGGTGTGGGGTACCACTAAAAAGTGAAAAATAAACCGACTTCCAACAAACACTACAAAGTTCAAAATAACTTTAATTTCGGAAGTCGGTGTCAAATAACGAAGAAGCAACCAAAAACACCGACTACCGAAATTAAAGTTATTTTGAACTTTGTAGTGTTTTTTGGAAGTCGGTTTCTTTTAGTGATTAAAAAGTTAATAATCTTGTAAGGTTTTCCTTTTGGTAAGACTGCCTCCAGATTTTGCTACTGATTGAATCAATCTAGTCTAAGCCTAAGGGCCAATTCTACTATTTTTAAGCAACATTTCGCAACATACGCTATCAGTCAAAAATATATGGAAATTGAGGTTTTTTTTGTCATGCGAATGTGAACGTTGCACAGTGTGTTATTTTGCCTTAGTTCGGACATGCTCGTTTTATGTGTATTTCGGAAAGCCTAAAATGAAACAAACCTCCTAACAAAACTCCGCCGGCTGTAACTACTGTAGTTTAAGAGAAATAAATAAAATCGAGAAAAATCCTTAAAAACCATAGAAACACAATATCTCGTTTTTTATTTTGATTTTTACACGAAATGTTTTAAGGTATGATAGAAATTCACTACCGAAACCATTTTTTTCTTGAAAACTTTAAAAATCTTGCTCAGACAAGTGAGTTTTCTTTTTTTTCTATGATTTTGAAAATATTTTTTTTTTCGGCCATTCTCTTCACGGTCGCGTTTTTTGTTAAGCCTAAATATTAACCACTATAATAACTAACACCACAAAAAAAATCAGTTGCAACAGGCCCAGGATTCGGATCGGAAATATTGAATTTTGAAATTGTCGGTTAGGGTTGTCACTCAAACCTGTGTGCGATACTTACGAGTACTTCATGCGAATATTACTCATTGTGATTCATTATTTTTGACTCAGGTAGGTATTAACAACTGTCGGTTTAAATTGTGGCGTGCATAGTTTACACAGTTAAGTTTATATGAAAAAATAGTGCAAAAATTCAAAATCAAAATTAAATTATTTACGGTTGAATTTAATCACTACTTTTCTTTATGATCTATCTTCGATGAAAGGTATTATGTGGGATTGGGAAGGGGTCCGCCCTCGTTAGGCAAATGCTAAAACCCAATTCCTTTACATAATATCTGGAGGACTTAATGCAAGGGAGGCATGAGGGCGCCAACCTTCATGTTGGTCAGCGAGTGGCAATGATTACTGACGACCTAAGCCTGAATTCGGATCCGAAAATACTAACGAAACTGCAAATTTATAATATTTTGGCTGAAAAGGCCCGACAATATGGGTCAAAACAAAGATCGGGTGACCTAGAAACCAATGATCGGACAATGACTATTTCAAATGCATTGTACCCAACAGGTATTCCAGACGATCTTGACGTTAATAATAAAAACCTTAGAGACAACATTTCCAAATTTATTTTTAAGTTGAAAAACTTTATATTAGCAGCAAAAGAAATTTTAAACGCTTCAGTAAAAAGAATGATAAATGGCTTTCTACAATTTTTGATATTAAAATACCAACCAGAATAAAAAAATGTCCTATAGAATTAAACAAAACCTTTCCTTCCAATTATCTTTTAAGACCTCAAGAACCAGAACCATCAGATATGGGCTCTGTAAGCAATATGTTGTTTACAGAACAGATACCTGGAACTTCACATGAAGCTCCATCAACTTCTAATATATGTAGTAATCGCCAAGACGAATCAATACCCGGAACATCGAATAACAATCCATCTGCTGCGAATGAAATGAACTCTCGTCAAATGCGTCGTATTCGAAAGAGTTTCGAGGAGTCTCTTCAGGATCAGCCGCAGTCAAAAATAATTAAAATGATGTCGAAAATTGTAACAGACGAAATTCACGGAGAAAAACTTATTAAAAGCTCTGCTCAAGGATTAGAATTCGTTATCAACGAGTGCCTGAAAAGTCCAACTCGTCCTAAAAAGATTGCATCATCCATTAAAGCAAAAGCCAAACCCAAACCCTACACCCCTGATGAAGCCCTTTCTTTAGTCATTGATAGGCAACTAACTGTGGAAGATTACTGTATCATACAGAAAGATTTGAAAGACAGAGGTTTCTTAGCTTATCCTCCATACTATAAATTAAAAATAGCAAAGCAAATGTGTTATCCTGAAGAAGACATAGTTATTACTGAAAGAGAAGCAAGTGTCTCAGTTCATAGCTTATTACTACACACATTCCGCCGAATCATAAAATTTAATACCGAAAACATTTCAAAATATTGCAAACAAAAGCAAAATAACATTTTATATTGTAGATTTGAGGGTTCTTGGGGGTTTGATGGAAGTACAGGACAGGCTTTTTATAAACAGAAGTTTTTAGATGGTGATAACGAGAATGAAAATTGTTTATTTACAACAGCGTATATCCCTTTACGATTAAAAACTAACTGTCGAGTGGCTTAATAATAGATGCTGAAAAATTTGATGCCTTTTGTAAATCAGTAGCTAAAAAGTACGTGGAAAAATACAATTGGTTTTACATGTCTGTCACGATGCACAAAATATTAATTCATGGCCGTCAAATCATAGACGCCAGCCCGTTACCCGTAGGTATGTTATCTGAGCAAGCAGGCGAGTCAAGGAATAAATACTGGCGCTATGATTGACAACATCATACCCGGAAATTAGACAGGAAAACTACAATTTTAGATTTATTTCACCGTGCATTAGAGTCGTCCGATCCATATATAGCTTCATTAACACTTAGTACACGTAATAAACATAAAAAACCTTTACCCCTATCGAAATCAGTGCTTCAACTCCTATGCGTAACAACAGACAATGTTCACTACAATAATTTAGAATCTGAAGGTTTTGAAGAAAATATTACGCTGACGACTGACGAAATCATAATTGAATCCGACAGCGAGGAAATGTCATAAATAAGCGTTTACAACACGTTTAGCATAAATTGATTTAATCGATTGAACTAATCAATTTAAATATTTACTTTTTTGTGACAACCCTATTTCCATAGAAATTTAATAAAAACTTAGAAACTCAATATCTCCGAGATCCCGCTAGATACATATTTAGAATTTTCTCCAGTTGAAGGTACTTTACTTAAGTATATTACGAAAACAAAAAAAACGCGACCCGCAAATAGTTAATTTTATATATTTTTTTTTCTTTAATTGAAAAAATATTTTTTAATTCCGGTTCCTGTTACGTTAGAGCCTTGTAATTTTTACAATTTATACATTTTAAACCAACAATTAAGTGATAGTTTGCAAGACACTGAAATTTTGCTTCATTAAAGAAATACAGACGAAAAACTTTTTCAAGAAGGTCAGTGACCTTTCACTAAAATATTTGTATCTCTTAAATGAAGTGAAATATAAAAACGGGGGTTTTTCAGAATGGTTTATTAAGGTTAAATCTATAAAGAAAAAAAATAAAACTGACATGTCCGCAACTAAGGCAAAATAACACACTGTGCGTTGCTATAAAAATATTAGAATTTGCCCTCTGTATGTAAGAGTCGGATTCCAGTCTTTTTTTTTTTTAAAACAAACCTCCTCAGATGGGTGACACGATGCAGCGCAAGACTGTTGTCAGGCTTTCAGTCTTCCGTTACGACTGTCAAAGACCTTCAAATTACCAGTCTCAATAGGTAAAAGATGGTCACCCATCCACAGACCCACCTCGGCAAGCGTTTCTTGAACTTGTCGGCCCGCGCGGCTGGTATTACCTAGTCACGAATTCCTAAAAATATGGTTTCCTACTGATTGTACAATATCAAATACATAACTCTACTCTAACCCCCAGTGAAATTTATCTATCTATGAATTAATAATAAAGCCTTATTTTATGGGTGAGAAATCACCAAAAACTTGTTTATACTGACTTAAACCTATCCGTGTTCCTCTATACGCATTTTGCTTTGCAGGGCCGCGGTGACTCTTTCGAACAAAATCCGCAAACTAGGTATAATATAACCTAGGTACTAATATAAAGCTGAAGAGTTTGGTTGTTTGTTTGTTCGCACGAATCTCTGGAACAGTTTTTTTTTAAACATTGCCCCACACTAGGAATTTCTCCTGTATCGTGGGTGCGTTTACAAACATATTTGTTCCGTGCGGGAATCGAACCCGCAACACGCAGCGCAGCAGTCAATCGCTCAACCACTGCGCCAACCGTGTCATTTGCAAGTCAGATTTGGAAAATTCTTTTTGTATACAATAGCCACATTCATGTGGAAGGATATAGGCTATACGGAAACAGGAAATTCCACCGGTAAAAGGGAAAAAGCGGGATATGCGCGTACGAAGTCGCAGGCAAAAACTAGTCTATCATAATCACAATATTCATAATCTAGTACACTCAAAACAAAGCACCACTAGCCGGATTCCACAACAGGCCGACAGTTTCGCTCAGTATCAATCACAATTTAACCCCGAAGAGTACCACCGTAACCAGCATAGTGTCACATAACCTGTTCCGTGTTTACGCATTTGTCAAACTGTTCACTGTAACAGGACGGACAGACGGACAGACCGCAACGTTTCAGTTAGATACCGCTGGAAACAGTGCGGTCGCAGTCATATGTGCGGTTAGCTGCGTTAGTGTTGCGTTTGCCAAGGGAATTTGAGCTTTAGAGAAATTTATTGATAAATTATTTGTAATGTTTGATGTTTATTTGAAATTACAACAGGATATTAGCAAAATGTTGTTGACTTTGTGTTAGAGGTGACAGAAGATTTCGTAATCCCCGAAATGAAAACTTTACCAGGACCAAGACAGTTGTGATGCTGTCGCAAAAGGCCAACTATCCACAGATATATGTATTATGCAAATGACAACTTTCTGTATGTGACTGTACCAACCAAAAGTGGTTCAAGTGTTTACTCATGCTTGCCCTTTACAGAAAAAGAGTAAAGTATGTAAGCAGGTGAACCGAAAGAAATGAGTTTTGAAAATTAAACCAGAACATGGCCTGGCGAACTACCGCGCGCCTAGTATTCCCTGTTCTATCAAAAATCTCTGTAATTTACTGTTAAACAATATCTCTTCGGACAACGCTCAAAACTCGTATTATCATCGCCGTCACGATAAACAATACTAAAAACCCATCTGCTACCAATCTACCCTGAAAAATTCAATTACTTTCCCCCCTTTTTTTTTTTTTTTTTTTTTTTGGATGGGAAATCATCAAATGACCCCTCCCGCTCTGGGTTGAGCGGCAGGGAGTGTCAGACTTCTACTGACTAAAACCCACCCATGCTCCTCTTAGTGCCTTTTACGTTCCAGGGCCGCGGTAACTCTTTCGAACAAATCCGCAACCCTGGTAGGCACTGGCCCTAACGGGCCCCTACTCCTATGCTGACATCTCTTTGAGGCGCGCGTGGAACACAACGCGCCGTCGGCTTGGGTCTGGCTTTAATCGGACAGCGAGCCACCCAACGCTCGCCGTCCGCAGACCCGCACCTACGGTGGCCGGGAATCGCCCAGCGACTCCCGACGCCCGGTGCGTCTCCCTATGCCGCGGCGGCTGGGGCGTGAGGGTTGTCTCTCCCTCACGCGGCCCGCCTCCTCCTTCACTAGCATTACTGCTTCGCAGAAGGAGGTGACGGCTTCCCATGCCTCCTCGCTCCGGACCATGGATTGAACCAGGGCCGGACGCGAGAGGTCGCCGCCGCCGATCGCCTCGACGAGGACACGGCGCTGCTCCGCCCATGCGGGGCAGGCCTCCACCGTATGCTCCACCGTGTCCTCCGGGCGATCCTCGCAGTGAAAACACCCGGGCGTTTCCTCCCGCCGAATCCGAAACAGGTACCTACCGAAACAACCATGTCCGGTGAGTACCTGCGTCAGGCGGAAGGTGAGGACGCCGTGGCGCCTCTCCAGCCACTCCTCAAAGAGGGGCACTATCGCCACAATTGTGGCGTGCCCTGCACTGGGTTGCGACAGTCGCTGATGCCATACCGCCATGGTATCTTGCCGGAGCTCCGTCCGCCGCGCAGCAATATGCCGCGGCAGCAGAGTTTCGCCCCGGCGTTGCGCCTCCATGCGCCACGTGTAAACGTGCGCGAGGTCTTTCGCCTCCAGATCCCATGGCGGCAATCCAGCAAGGAGGCTCGCCGCCTCGCGGGAGACCGTGCGGTATCCCCGGACAAGCCGGATGGCCATGACCCTTTGGGACGCGTTCAGCTTTTGGGCTGGACGCTTCCGTAGGTCCAGTGCCCACACTGGGGCCCCGTAAAGGGCCATGGACCGCACGATCCCCGCATAGAGCCTCCGGCAGGAGGCGTTTGGACCCCCTAGATTGGGCAGAAGCCGCTTGAAGGCAGCCCCGGCCCGCTCCAGTCTGGGAGCCAAACGTCGGAAGTGCTCGACGAAGTTCCACCGGCTATCGAGAACGAGTCCCAAATACTTGAGCGTCGACCCGACGCCGATGTGAACCCCTCCTACCGTGATTTGGGATCCCGGTGGTGGCCTGCTCCGAGGACCATGAAAGCACATGGCCTCGGACTTGTGCAAGGCCACCTCGAGACCCAATTGCCGGATCCTATCCACGACTATCGCAACCCCGCGTGTCATTAGCTCGGCCGCCGCCTGGTACGACCCCCCCTGAGCCAAGACGAGCGTGTCGTCAGCGTAGCATACTACGCTGACGCCGCTAGGGAGGCCGGCGCGCAGCACCCAGTCGTAACCGATGTCCCACAGGTACGGCCCCACAACCGCTCCCTGTGGAACACCGCACGACATCTCTCGCCGAATCCACTCTCCCTCGTGACCGGGGTAGATGACGGCCCTATCCGTCAGATAGACCTCGACCGCGCGACGGAGGTAGGTCGGCATCCGGTGATACCGGAGTGCCTCCCTAATGCAACTCCAGGGCATGGTGTTGAAGGCGTTGGCGATGTCAAGAGACACCGCCAAGACAACCTTGCCCCGGGATACCGCTTCCCCCGTCGTGAGAGCTCTCACGCGCATGATGGCATCCACCGTTGAGCGCCCCGTGCGGAAACCGAACTGGTTCTCCGCCAAATCCGGCCCCACCCTCACCAAGTGCGCGACGAGGCGGTTTGCAATGACTCTTTCAAAGAGCTTGCCCACCTCGTCGAGCAGCACGATGGGCCGGTATGCGGACGGAGAGTCCGCAGGGCGCCCCGGCTTCTTAATGAGGACCAGTTTCCCCGTCTTCCAACGAAGTGGAAACTGGCCCCTCTCCAAACATGCGCTGAAGAGCCCCCTCAGTCGAGGCCCGAGAGCCTCCAAGGCCAGGACCCAGGCTTTTCCAGGCAAGCCGTCGGGTCCTGGGGCGGTATTCTTGGCCCTCAGCCGGTTAACCGCCACTCTCAGGTCTACCTCGGTCACTTCCGGGACATCGTCGTCGTCGTCGCCGTCGTCGCTGTGGTCCGCAACAGGCACCGCAGGTGGCGGAGCCATGGGCGGGGGAGTGTGCTCGCCTCGCGAAGGGAACAGAGCGCTCACCACGTCCTCAACGAGCTGGGGCCGGAGACTCTGCGTCAACGGGGGTGCCCAGGTGCGGAGTTTATCCCGCACCATTTTGTAAGGGCGCCCCCATGGGTCCCCGTTCAGAGACTCCAGCATCTCCTTGCGGGCCAGATCTTTGGCCCGCAGGATCCCCGCTCGGAGGGCGGTCTTCGCCGCTCTGTACTCCTCGTATAGCTCCGCCTCCCTGGCCTGCGCATCCGGAGGGCGGATGCGAAGCCTGCGTTGCCTGGTGTACTGGCGCCGCGCAGCAACGCACGCCTCGCGTAGCGCTGCCAGCTCTCGCGACCACCAGTACACCTGGCGGCGGGCGCTTCCTGGCCGGACCCGGGGCATTGCCACGTCACATATCTCGGACATGGCCTCCCGGAACCACTCCGCCTCGTCGTTGATGTCGGCAGGCCTGTCTGGTGGTGACACCCAGGCCTGCACTATCGAGGCTTCCAGGAGAAGCTCCCGGTCCAGCTGCTTCAGCGCCCACCGCGGACCACTCGGGGCCTGTCGGACCGACGCGGTCGAGGTCTGGGCGGAGACGTCAAACCGGATATACCGGTGGTCGGAATGGGTCTCCACCTCCTCTAAGACGCGCCAGTCAACGACACGCTGTAACAGAGCAGGGCTGGCGAACGAGATGTCCACCACTGACTCGCCCTGCATCCGCACACACGTGGGGACAGTACCCCGGTTTAGGACGACCAGGCCTGTCTCCAGAGCCCAGTCCTCCACCATCCTGCCCCTCGTGTCCGTGTAACGGGAACCCCAAGCCAAATGTTTGGCGTTGAAGTCCCCGAGAACGAGCACGGGGAGGGAACGATACCCGGCGACGACGTCAACCAACTCCGTAAGGGAGATGTGGAATTCGGCGAGGGTTCGGCTCGGGGAGAAGTAGACACCCACCACGACAATCTCCCCGAACCGTGCTGCTACGCAACCCCGTCCTCTCTTGACACTCTCGAGGGACGGGGTGCCGGCGGCGGCCGACGAAATAAGGGTCACTGAGCCGTCCAGGTCCTCCACCCAGTTCTCCCTGGGCGGGACAAAATACGGCTCAGCGACAACGGCGATATTTATCGACCACTGCGCCATGCTCTGGAGCAACAGGTCCTGAGCAGCGGCGCAGTGGTTGATGTTCGCCTGGAGGAGGCGTAATGGAGCCGTTATTGACATTCCATTACTGCCTCCTCCCGAGCCCCCTGTGAAGACTCGGCTGCGGCCGTCGCGGCTGTCGTAGTGGCAGCGGCGACGGCGGCGGCACCGGCGGCGGTGGCGGCAGACGCGGCGACGGTGGCGGCGGCTGCTGCGGCGGAGACGGCGACGGCGGAGGGCTTTCTCCTACCACCGGCGTTGGCGGGTGGGGCGCAGGCCTTGCCCCCAGCCCAGTGGTCGGCCGGCTTGCCAGCTGCCGCACATGCTACGCAGTGCGGCGCGGCGCTACACGAGCCGGCCATGTGACCGGGCTGACCACAGCGGAAGCAGAGCCCGCTGCGGTCCACCTCCGAGGTGCACATAGCTCCCGCGTGGTTGCCCACATGGCAGCGGAAGCACCTCAGAGGTCTGGGTTCTAGCAGTTTTACCTGCGCAGACACCCAGCCAACCAGTAGCCTTCGGCCCTCCGTGATCTTCTTGGCCGCCGTCACGGGGCAGCTCACCACAGTGGTTCGCGTTCCCGTGTGGTCAGGACGTATGGTGCCCGCCTTTACTTGCTCGGCAGAGCACCCCCCCGTCCTGACGACGGCGGCCACCACCTCCTCCGCCGTGACGGAGTCGTCCAGGCCCAATATGCGCATGTCGATACACTTAGTGGGCCTGGACACTCGGGCGTCGTCCGCGCTCAAGGACGCCCTCAGCCTTTCGGCTAGGGCGTCCGCGGTCGGACCGCTGGATGCTCCGGGGATCTCCAGCATCCTGGCCCCGGTCATAGTGACCTTGAGCCGGAGGCCCCCGACGATGCCGAGCTCACCAAGGCTCACCGCCTCCTTGGCCTTGGTGAGCACGTCCCCGTACGTAACGCCCCTCTTGACCGCTTCCGGCTGCAGTGTAATCACTACAGCCGCGGTCTTCGGGGCGCTGAGCTTCGCAGCGATCCTCCTGGCCTTTTGCCGCCGCTTTCTGTCGCGCTTTTTGGCTGCCCTGGCTGCCTTTCCGGCCTTCCTCTTCTCCCCGGCCACTTGCCAACCGGCTTCTTCTTCAGCCGCAGGAGATTTGGAAGACGGAGGCTTTGAAGGCGGTTGCACTGCCGGCGCTGGAGCCTTCGCCGCCCGTGCAGCCGCCCCACCTTTCTTCTTGGCCGGTGCCGATTTCGCCGGTGCCTTTGCAGGAGCTGGCTCAGCTCCTGGGTTGGCCCGGCCGGTCGGCACCGGTGTGGCAGCCACGGCAGCCGCATAAGTAGCCGCCTTCTGCTCTGCCGCCTTCTTACTCGCCGCTAACGGGGGGCGAAGCACGATGCCCTCCAGAACGGAGAACCGCTCCCGGAAGGCGGCCATCTCCTGCCGCACGAGGTCCAGCACCTGGTTCTCGAGCGGCACGGAATGGCCATCGTCCTTGCGCCCCCCTTGAGGCACCTCTCTAGAGCTGGAGCTGGAGCTGGAGCTGGCTCCCCGGAGCCCGACTAAGTCTGCCCGGAGCCTCTCATTCTCCTTTTGGAGAAGCTCCAGTGTAGTCGCCAAGCGGGCGACCTCCGCCCGCAGCCCAGACATTTCGTCCGTGGGCGCGGGCGGAGACCCGCGAAGGAAGTAGGCTTCCTCCGCTGCCGCCAGGATGGAGGCTGCGGCCGCGCTGCAGGCCTTGTTCCTACTTGGCAGGATGCGCTTCTTGGCCACATCGCGGAGCGCAGCCTCCACAACCTCGGCAAACCCAGCCGTCACTCCGGGGCGCCCGTCCTCTTTGGCCAACCCCTCAGCCCGCTCGTCGTCTTCTAGAGAGGCGGGCCTTCTCCCGTTGGTCCCCTCCCGGCCCCTACCCCGCCTGCTGGTGGGGATTTTTCTGGCCGAGGCCAGCTCCTCATTTGAGGTCGACTTCTGGTCGTCCTCCTCTCTGGGCCGCTTGCGGAAGAACTCAGTGTTCTCCGCAGCAGCCCTCACTCCCTCGCGTCTAGAGCTCGCCGAGCTGGCGTCTGATGCAGGGTCGGAATCCGACCCCGCTTCTCCTCGCCGCTCAGGCGAGCCCTTCCTCCAAAATTTGGAGGGAATACCCGCGGTACGCCTGCCCGACACCTTGTCAGGCGAATTAAAATTGAAGCCGATCATCTCCTCAAAAGAGGGTTGTGTGGATCGGGGGCCTCCTCGGCCCTTGTTGCCATTGGCAAACGGAGAATGAATAGCACAATTGCCCCCCCCAGAATACGAGGGGCTTGACGCACGAGGCGTGGCGGATTCCCGGACTGCTGTGCAGTCCGAACCGCCCTGGGGTAATTTCTCTTCTTTTGTGCTACCCATACTTTTTCCTTTTTGAGGGTAAGGTCCCTGTCTCCCCTTCTCTCTCAATGCCTGCTCGCTGCCCTCACAGTCACGTCTGATGATCAGACGCGTACCAGAGAGCAGCGAGCAAGCCAATGAGACGCACACCGTCCGAGGACCCGAACACTGCTCAAGTCTCCGAACGGTGTGCCCCTCTTGTGTCTCTCTTGGTCTGGTCTCTCACTTGGGACCTTCCGGCATGAGTGGCTCTACCGGCAAAGCCCCCAAGATCACTGAGACACGCAAGCCCCACCACGACGGCAACGTGGAGACACGGTTGGTGGGGTACTTTCCCCCCTTACATCAAATTTAGTGGCTCAAGTCGCCACTTTTGTCCCCAATAGACCAGTAACCCGTTATTACACAATTTGTTGAGAGTAAATTGAAAAATGATTCATACAGCACACACACCCGACCTTCATGCTCCATGGAGTGCATCATGGTCTGAAAATAATTCAGCTGTAATACTCTGACCTCGCTTGAAATAAAATTATATTTTTCGTTTACGACACTGCTCTTAAACTAGTTACGCTTTTATGCTGTATTTTGGGTCTTATGTTTGGTAATTATTGTGGTTTTATACAACATCTTTAAACATAAATCTTGAATATGAAAACATGTTCTCTTATAGAGCATTGATCATCAATGCCAATTTCTTATAAAATAGCTTTTCAATTCTTTTAAAGTAGCTTATAGGGAATATTTACCGCAGCACAATTTCAACACTCCATTTTGTAATAGCTGATATCTCATATCAAACATTATGATCCATCTAAACATTAATTAATTTTGATAGCTACAGCAAAACATAGAAAATCGAATGATTCATTAAATTGATTTAATTAAACCGATAATTCTACTCGACACTACAAAGCATCCATCCCTAAATAGGTTAATCGATTTTCGTTCAAATCGAGTTCCGTTTAACAGCATCTGTCGACTAAGTATAGATTATTTTATGAACTTCTTTATGGGGTATTTAAAAGATTTGGAAGACTGTTCATAAAACTAAATTTATACCGCCCAACTTGTTAGAAGTGATTAAGTAACCGAACTGTTCGATAGACATTTCTTATTCCCCTATTCCAATATCGGAAGCCCGCAACTGCGGCCGCCGAATCGAACAACGTAATTACTCACTTTCAAACTACTAAACTGCTTCCAGTAATTAGTCTGTCAGTCAACATGTACTTCCGTATTATTAAGCCAAGCCGTATCACATAATCATGTTACTCATTTAATAATATTACTTGTTGCAGGCTCAAATCCCAACGCTCAAGCTTCCAGCGCAAAATTGACTGAATATAACAAAATTGTGATATAAAATGACTACGGGCTTCCACTTTACGCTTTAATATTTTGTACGACATGAAGAGAAGTTGGGAATCCATTGACAGTTAGGTTGGAAGTGAAGTTGTGTATTGTGAATTTGTGAGGCAATGGAGTGAAAAGAAGGCGATGACTGCGAGGGAGGTGGAGCTGACAGGCGGCGCGCCGTGGGGCTTCCGTATGCACGGCGGCACCGATCAAAACCAACCACTCAGGATCTCAAGGGTACGTTCAAAATGCTTTCTACGTTATACTGAACATACTTTCACGCGAGCGAGCGCGACGCTACAATCTGTGCTCGCGAAATATTAAACGTTGCTGCGGCTTCCACTTTAGCACACACGGCTCCAGTTTCATAAATTGTTTCTAAATTCAGTGCTGCCTGTTCCACACTTTTTACAACATCCGCTGAACCCTTTTCCGATAAATCGGATTGCGTCATCTTATCAGTCCTACCGACGCTTTATCCACCTAAACGAAATCAATTGGTGCGAAATGAGTCTTCAATAATAAAGCAGATAGCAATACGAAGCGAGTTCGTATTAAGAGGGGCGAGTGTTTCTTCAAACTCCTCACAGGATCAGATTACGCAATTAAAGTTCGTTGTAAATGGTGAAACAGCTCGTTCTCGTCGAAAGCACTTTGTTTGTGGGAACTCGGCACAATTTATCAAGAGAATTGTACTGCTGAAAGGGAACTAACTACCTACTTGTTATATTACTCGGTTTGCTGGGAGTAGCAACACTATCTCGTTATTCAGTTCTCTCCTTTGAGAAAATAATAATTTGTTATAACTGATTTAATGTTTGGAAAAGTTTCTCCACCTGTGGAGTTGTTGTTTTGTAACTATGGAAGTTTTTCTTTTGCTTTGTTACTATTTTCGCAGGATTAGTGTGAATATGTATGAAATATCGTAATGGATTACACTTCTTAGTTATTTCCTAAGCTTGGTACATACAGATGTAGATATATGTGTATAAAACAGTAATGGCTCTGATCTGATACTTTTGATTACTGATTCTATATGATTCACCAACTTAGTCATTAGGAAATTCCAAATCAATCTTATAACTCCAAAAGATAGAGCCACCAAATCTATGTCATACTTATCAACTTCTTCTTCTTCTTATTTCTTATTCTTTTGTTATTTTCCAGCGATACAGCGATACTCTCGAACGCAGCCTTGACGTAAGTAAGATTGTGCCAATTCGTTTGTTCACCAAACAGTAATCAATCATTCGCTATAACGAGCCCGATATCTTCTTTAATAAAATCTGTTTTTGTTTTCTAACCAACGATAACGGAATCCGTGACATTTTCCTCATTTGTCTTGCTTTTTAAATTATTAACTTGGTTTTCTAACCACGTGATAGCTGGAGTTTGAATGAGATTGCCAATTGACTAATGACTACGAATTTTGTTTTGGAAATCTACCATTTTAGGTCAGTCTCTATAGACAGAATAAACGCGTTAGGTCGCAATAAATTGCACTGTCCTGATTTTTCGTTCAACTTCGAATGATCTGTGCTAACTGCGTGGTGCTCGGAAAACTTGTTAATTTTCGGTCATTTTCAAGATTTTGGTTTAATTCTCCTAAACGATGCAATCGACGGAGAAAGTCAATCAGTATATGTTTTTTAAAGACAAAATTTGCTACAACTTAAAGCTAACTGCAGCTCTGTAGGTTTAATAGGTCAATACCTATTAAACCTACAGAGCTAAATAATATTGCTCAAGTCTGAAGTGCTGTACATCAATATGTACAGCACTTCAAACTTGAGCAATATTTCCCAAAAATCGAAATTGTGGTTTAAAAAATTGGTGCCGAATTGCACGACTTTCGAAATAGATATGAGAGTTATCATAATTATCATGTACATTTTAACTGATAAGAACCATTTTCCACAAATCGAGTACAATTCATAAAAACTTATGCATTTATCTATTACCTCCAGTGCCTCACCTATTATATAGCTACGGTTGCGCTCAAATTCTACCAAATTTTGTCGTCTGTGTCTACTTTTTACGTAGACTTTGAGTTTAGAAATTATAAGCAAAAATCTGATAAATGACCGAAAATTTAGAAGTTCTCCTAGCACCAGGAAGTTAGCACAGGTCTTTTGAAGTTGGGTGTACACTACTGGCACATATCCCAACAACAAAGTCCTAAAAAGCAGGACAATGCAATTTATTGCGACCTAAGATATTTTAAATCACTAGCTTGGTGTGGTAAGTTTTGGTGTGGTATTGACAAGTAACAAATGGCGACATTTGAGTGCCACTAATTTTTTAGCAAAAATACTTTTTTTAAATCCATCCACTTTTCGCAAAAAGATTACTTATCTCGTACTTTATGTTTTTTTTTCAATTTTACAGTGACATCCCGTTTAGTGCTAGCAAAAAACCTTTGAAGACATCTCTTTTGAAGTTTCGGGTATCTCCATGAATTAGTTTAAAATGTGATCCAAGAATTATGTGGTATAAGTCTTTCATCCTTAATCCCCAAGGAATCAAAGAAGAACGTTTGAATATTTAAAAAAAAAAATTGTGTAAGTTTTTCTCCGCACGGGCCCGTAACGCCAATGTTGGTACTTACTTTAAAAATACTTCAGGTCTATCTATGTCCTAATAACTTAATAATATTATGTTTTTTACTTCTAACATATAACTCTATTTACTCTGGTTACGTATTATAATACTTAAAGTTATTCTAACTATTTTCGAGATAACTACGGTCAGGTACTGTTTAAAATACATAAAAATCGTTTCACTTATTTTTGTAATAACTAATTAAGGAAAATCATAAAGGAGAATTCACCTACGGTTTATTCAGCTACGATTAATAAATCTAAGGTTGATTAAACTGTAGCGGATTTTGTTCGAAAGAGTTACCGCGGCCCTGGAACGTAAAAGGCACTAGGAGGAGCATGATGGGTTTTAGTCAGTAAAAGTCTGTCACTCCCTGCCGCTCCACCCAGAGCGGAAGGGGTCATTTGATGATTTCCCATCCTTAAAAAAAAAGTTGATTGAACTAACAGACTATTTATTACTTATTGTTGATTTTTACTCTTACCAGGAGGACTTAGGATGCAAGCGCGAGCGAGCGAGCTCGAGACTTTGGGCACCCCGACTCGGACAGGTTAGGTTAGAAGGGGACCATCCCCTTCACGGTTATTTTTTTTAAACCCATGAGCTCCGCAAAGCGGGTTCCGACTAGAGTCCGTCCAACGAAAGAAGTTATGCAACCGCGGCGCTAGTTTCTATGCGACTGTACGCTATCCTGTAACAAATCTTGTTAGTTCCATTTGTTTCCGCGGGACTTCTTTCGTTGGACGGACTCTACGCCTCTAGGTTCAAAGATTGGACATTTTGGGAATTGGACATTTAATTGACTGAATAGAAATGGTAAATTGAAAACTGACGATAGGTACTACATTTTTGGCTACAGTAGGCGAGTCGTCCATAGTTGAAATATCCAATATCTTAAAAAATCATTAGATTAATCGTTTGTTAGTGCAATTAATTATAGTTTAATCAAAATTAAATACGTAAAATAGTAGTTCAGTCAACCAATATGTGTTATGATCATATGTGAATCAACCGTAGTTATATCGAAAATAGTTAGAATAACTTTAGATATTATAATACGTAACCCTTAGAATAATGACGCCTAGAAGGAAAGTCTCATACACGCTCCCTACTAAAAAGTGAAGCAACTTTAGTACTTATGAGTGAGTGAGCGGTATGTAATTACAGCCACAGACACGCACATAGACGTAAAAAAATGTTGCTAGGAATGAACACTTTCCCTAAAATCGGGAAAAATGCTAATGTACGTGGGACTAATCATAGATCAATATAAAAAAATGTTACGTACGTACTTATTGTAATAGGCCATGGTTTCTGGGGTCGCTAAAACCGATTATGGTGTCAAAATCGAAATCCAAGATGGCGGCGACGAAATTTGCTAACTTTTCGTCATGGGTGTCATTTTTATGGTTTCTGGGGTCGCTAAAATCGATTATGGGGTCAAAATCGAAATCCAAGATGGCGGCGACGAAATTTGCTAACTTTTCGTCATGGGTGTCATTTTTATGGTTTCTGGGGTCGCTAAAACCAATTATGGGATCAACATCGAAATCCAAGATGGCGGCGACGAAATTTGCTAACTTTTCTTCATGGGTGTCATTTTCATGGTTTCTGGGGTCGCTAAAATCGATTATGGAGTCATATCACTTGTCTGCTTCTTTCGTGAAACTAACCCGTTTTAAAAAAATGCAGTGGCACTCTGGGAGTGCGGACAGAAGTGTAAACTGGAACAATTACTTTTAAAAGCAGACTACAGACCCCCCGTGCCGATCAAATTCCGTCGGCGCCATCTTGGATTTCGATTTTGACCCCATAATCAGTTTTAGCGACCCCAGAAATCATGGAAATGTCACCCGTGACGAAAAGATCGTCGGTGCCATCTTGGATTACGATTTTGACCCCATAATCGGTTTTAGCGACCCCAGAAATCACGAAAATGACACCCATGAAAGACTGGTCGGTGGTCGGCCCCCGCGGGGCCGACAAAGTCCAGTCTGATGTTCTTATATTCCAAATTTAATACACGACCTCATTCACAGAGGTGTCGGTGTCGCGTGGCGAAATCATTGATTTTTTCCCACATCAAAATTGCCCAACGCGCCTAAACAAGTTTTAATGCGAAAATTATTTGAATCAACCGTTATTATTACCTTTCGTTTTATACATAAAGCAATAAGCATTATACAGTAGACTCCAACAGTTAGTGCCTACTGTATTATGGGTAATTTTTCTTTACAACTGGCAACACTACATTGTGACAAATTAGGTTATGAAAATTTTAATTTGAAGATCGATTTACGTAAAAATAATGGATTTAATAATGGATTTACTTACTTGTGAAACGTGATTATATCACATTTTTTTTTTGTTTTCCTGGTGTGTTAGAGCATCTTTTTATGCAACAAACTGTCATTTTTAAATAATTCTCCCGAGGTGTATTCAACAGAGCGTGACCTTGAGCACTGACGGCTCGCTGCGCCGAGTACTCCATATATGGAGTAGTCTGAGTAGCTTCACTTTTCATGCTCGTACTAGGTTTCTAGGCGTTATTATTCTAAGACGTAACCCTATTTAGCCTGCTATTAATTAGGTTTATGTTAAAAAGAAAAGTTTTGGTTTAACACATTTTATTACAGAATTTATATTAAAATAGATAATTTTAGTAGTAGTTAGTACTTAAGTGTTATGTTTATGTTATAGGGTGACGTTATCGCTTAGCGATAAAGCCTTTAAAATAAAGAATAGCAATATAAATAAAATAATGTACATTTTCTATAATTAATGATTTAATCTGCAGCCGGCTAAACCACACATTACCCTGAACACAACGTTCAATGAGTATTCAATCGGTACGCTACTCACGAATAGGATATTCATAAAAACAACCAGTGGCGTAGTTTAAATTCAAATTAGCAGATTCTTTATTCAAATTTTCTATTTGAATTTAGAATCCGCTAATCAGTTTTTATTTCATGGTTAGTTTTTTTATGAATTATCCTGTATAATGTTTAGCAGTTCATTATTTGAGACCTATAACGTTTTAAATCTTCCAGGTCGGCTTTCGTTGGGTGTGGATTATTCTGAATACTGTTGATACTGCTATAATAATAGTTGTTGAGAAATGAGCTGCATGGTTTCGCTGGTCCACTATTGTTCCCATCACGCCCAGCAACTGAAAAGTAAAAGAAGTTTATTTTATGTTCTCAAAATAAGGCAATACTTTTAGTTGTTGCGTAGGTAGTAACTATAAAAAAGAGCGGCCAAGTGCGAGTCGAGAACGTATCGTTGTGTAACATAATTATTACTTTAAAACCATAGACTTCATATAGGCTTTCCTGTATTCTAAAGGTAAAGGATTATCTGTTTTTTTTTTAATTTGATGCTCAATCATTGTTTCAATGGAAGGACAGAAGATAGTCATTTTACATCTAATTTCTTAAATAACTACAAAACGATTTATTTTTTAATTATGAAATACATATATTTGAAAACTCACATTCTGTCCTTTTATGTAATAGATCTCACGGTATAGTATGAAACCTTTAAATTTTCCAATTTGTCGTTTGTTGAAAATGGCGAAAATCATAAAAAAATACTAATCACATACTTATTTGCAGTAGATTGTATTCAAAGTTCTCGACTTGATTTAAATTTAAGGCAACTTCTTAATAAAGTAGTTTTCACATGTTTTATTTTTACTTTCTTCTAATTGGGAACTAATATTTAAATAGAAACTAAAGCACGTACTAATTTAATTTTATTGATATTTATTAACAAAAAATTTATATGAAGTTACGGGAACCTACCATTTGTAAAATTATATTTCATTTTATTCACTACCTCAGGGGTTGCAAGTTTCTCAAAAGATGACTATTCACCGGAACTGATAAAATAATGATATTTATTTTGGAGGAAGGTTATAAATAACACTTATAACATTTTTGGTCGTTTTAAACTAGATGAAGCCGGTGTTTCCTATCTGACTGAAGAAACACCGAAACAGTATTCAGAGGTCAAAGTCTATTTTGAAGTCCATACAATTGTACGGTCAAATCATACGAGAACCGCCTGAGGGAAGTGGTCTTTTGAAAAAAGTACAACGCAGATTTGAGTGGACCTGTCCAGACAGTGCATTTGTCGGTTATCGAAGTGACTATTAGTGAATACATCTTTACGCAATCAATTATCCCGTATGTTTCCTTTAAAATATAGCAATAGCGGTCATTGTCTTTTCACTAATACATTTTGTCCTATCAAAAACAAATACTAATCATTATTGTCAGACATACGGGCTACCCGCTAGGGTCAGTGCCTGCCAGGGTTGCGGGATTGTTTGTTAGAGTTACCGCGGCCCAGGATAACAAATTGCATTTGAAAGAACACGGGTGACTTTCAGTCAGTAAGAGTCTGATACTCCCTCCCGCTCCCAGAGCGGGAGATGTCATTTGATGAGTTCCCATTCATAAAAAAGGTAATAAATATATTAATGGTCTAGGAATTAAAAACTTAAATAAAAAAATACACAAAACTTACAACATACTAAAATATAGCACCAAAAAATTCATCCTCAACGCTGTCAACTGGTAAAGTGCCAAAGAGACTGGAGGCATTGCTACGTTGAATGACAATGCTTAGTCTCTGCCCAAAGTAAAAGTCAGCTCTTGGGTCACGGGAAGTGTCAACCAGCTGTTTCAAAATTTCTTTGAAAAAGCTGTGAGCACAAGGGCCCCACGGCCCGAGGGCTTCAGCTCCAAACGGCTCGAAAATATAGTTACCAACAAGGTTACTATATTTACGCCGCTTGAGGTTTTCCGCAGCCGCAGCGGCAGTGCCAGCACAACACGATGAACTAGGAAGATGGGATGGCGCAAGAGTATCGACACAGGTTGCGTCCCACACTAAAGGCCTACCCATCTTCCATGGAAACAAAGACATGCCGTCCGGTCTTTTGCCATCGTCACGAGAGCTCGTCGGATAATGTCGTTCAAATTAGCATGTCGCGCAAAACGGCCCGCACTGCGGCTACAAGAAAGGCCATGGTGCCCGAGGCTGTTTGACACTGTTGTCTAGGAATTAGATTAAGAAGAAAATTTAGTGAAACTTACCAGTACAAATGAAAGAACAAAATAAAAATAAAATCAACGTCATGTTTAACACCTTCATTTTTATGAAAATACCGAATTAAACGTTCGCACTGGACTGCTGTAATTTAATGAATAATGTAATAATTTTGTGTTGTTTTTATATAAGTTAATTACTCATAATAGAGATAGTGACTCAATTTAAATCATTTTAAACCACAAAAAATGACTTGTTTTCTAAAAAAAATCGTTCTTTGAGGTAGCCATATAAGTAGAAATTTAATAAGGATAATGTATAGGTACTCCTATCTTCTAATAAAATGTTATTTTCCTTAATAGCACAATGTATACCTATGTATGTATAGGTACTTGTATAGTTCTTTCGTTTTAGCAAATCAATGGCGGTCATTGCTCTTTCATATGTATGTGATGAACTAGAATTAAACTTTATTTCGTTTATTAGTAAAAAAATTAAGTAAGTATGTTGATTCAGGACAGCTTTATCTTATTATTTTCTTTTTTTTTACGATTGATACGCCTGAATCATCATCTGCCTAGCCTTTTCCCAACCAAATTGGAGTCGGCTCCCAGTCGAACCGGATTCAGCTGAATACCAGTATTTTACGTGGAGCGGCTGCCTACCAGACCTCCACAACCCATTAACTGGGTAACACGGTACTTCTTGGCAAGACTGGTGTCAGATTTTCTGGCTTCTGATACGCCTGAATGAAAAAACAAAATTCTCATGGAATCATCCGTATCTGTCAGTTTTTTACAGCTATAAATGAAATTCTGTGACGGATGCCACGACGCCATGCAAGGTTTTTAGGAAGACAAATTAAAAAAAAAAAATCCTACAATTTGTGCATGCGACATATCAAAAGAAAGGACTTATCGAAGGTCTTTGTTAAAAATATTTTTTATGATTTTAAAATAATATATTTGTAATTGATTTAAGAAAAAATATGAAAATTGAGCATTCTCCGTAATCTCCGAAACCATTGAGCCTGAAATAAAATAAAAAAGTTTTCTTACATTACTGTGATTACAGGAAACCCTATAAGAAGTATGTATAGGTTTCAAAAAACATGTAAAAACATTATTATTTTGGAATTAGATTGGAACCCTTTTTTTAAGGATGGGAAATCATCAAATGACCCCTTCCACTCTGGGTGGAGCGAGAAGGAGTGTCAGACTCTTACTGACTAAAACCCATCCATGCTCCTCCTAGTACCTTTTACGTTCCAAGGCCGCGGTAACTCTTTCGAACAAAATCCGCGACCGTTTGGAACCCCTTGCGCGCGAATAGACTCGGTGTTTGTTCGTTTTTTCGTTAACAAAATTGGTACAGGTATGTCGATGGTAACTACTATAGCTTACAGAATGTTGTGGACTGTATTGCGTTCTTGAGAATGAAACACTTTTCTTCGTTGGTTTCTTCAGATTTATTCTTGATGATGATGATGATTCTTCAGAGTTGTTCTTGTTGTTTCTTTTTGGAGAACTGGAGACCGACTGTGAAGAATCATCAAGAATGAATCTGAAGAAACCAACGAAGAAAAGCGTTTCATTCTCGAGAACCCAATATTCAAGAACACAATATTCTGGTCCTTCGAGCCGGATTCTCAGGCTGCAAAAGGCAATAGGTATACAAAACTGTATGAGTCGGCCCCGTATTGCGGTGGGGTGTAGGCATCCTCTTTAAAAGAGCGGTCAACGCATCTAGATTGTCGTGCGTATGTAGGAAACGTACCTACTTAAAAAAATATTAAATCAATAAGTAATTTTTCGTTGATTTGGTGAGTAATTTTCTGTTTAGTTAATGTTTTTGTAAATGGACACAATTAATGAATAAGTGTAAACGCAAAACCTCAATAAAGACCTAAAACCATCTTCATAAATATATTTAGGAATGTAACTATACCTTTTGCCTGCGGCTTCGTACGCGCATATCCAGTTTTTTTCCCTTCTCGTAGGAATTTCGGGGAATCCTCTCTTAGTGCTCCCCTAGACTCCCCAAGGAACCTATATGCTGAAATTTCAGCTTTCTATGACTGTCAGTCACTCATCAGTCATCAGTAACGCATGAGTTTTATATGGGGTGATTTTTAATTTAGTGCATTCCTGGAAATGGGTTAATCTAGAGCTGATTTGCAAAGATTTTGTCCCCGAAAACTTGGGGTCCATTTTAGGTCAAGAGTGAATAGGTTACTTCTAGGCAAGCGTGCTCCATCTTCGACCACATCGTCGCTTACCATCAGGTGAGATAGTGGTCAAGCGCGTGCCTATCAATAATAAAAAAAAAGGTGGTTTTCGAGTTAGCTATGGGTTTTTTTAATATTTTTTTTAAATTTGTTGCCCCACGACCAAAAATATAAAATCTTGAAAAATCTGTTCCACTCTGGATAGTCAAATTATACTTTCCGGATAGCTCTTGAACGAATTAATCCCTGAAACAACAATTTCTTGAAACATCATCTTAGTTATTGAGATAGTTTACTCAAAATAAATGCATGGCATTTGACGTACAAATTACACGAAAAACTATCCTGTAAGCTTTCTAAAAACGTATAATAATACCCCACTCTTGACACGTGTAGGAAAAAAATTACTCAGTTATTTCCGACAAGGTAGTAGGTACTTAGATGGTACTTGGTAGTACACATTTTTCGAAATATCCCTTTCTTATTGCGAATTTTCTTAATTTCGGTATGTTATGAATATGATAGCTATTTGACTTACTGCGACTGCTGGTTCTGGACGATCAAATCGGGCAAGATCTGTCACCATCAGATCTTTTTAGGGTTCCGTACCCAAAGGGTAAAACGGGTTCCTATTACTAAGGCTCCGCTGTCCGTCCGTCCGTACGTCCGTCTGTCACCAGGCTGTATCTCATGAACCGTAATAGCTAGACAGTTGAAATTTTTACAGATGATGTATTTCTGTTGCCGCTATAACAACAAATACTAAAAACAGAGTAAAATAAATATTTAAGTGGGGCTCCCATACAACAAACGTGATTTTTTTGCCGTTTTTTATAGATAGATAATTTGAGATAATGGTATGGAACCATCCGTGCGCGAGTCCGATTGGCTCTTCGTCGGTTTTTTTACGTATGCTAGCAGACGGTGAAAGCAGTCATTTTCAGCAGTCATATTCGCGCTTTCCTAGAAGTAACCTATTCCCTTTTGACTTACTACTAAAACGGAACTATACACTAGTTTTTGCCCGCGACTTCATACGCGCATATCCCGTTTTTCCCCGTTCCACTACAACCTATAGCCTTTCTCATAAATGTGACTATCATTACAAAAAGAATTTTCAAAATTGGACTGGTAGTTCCAAGGATTAGCGCATTCAAACAAACAAACTCTTCAGCTTTATTATATTAGTATAGATATATTATACCGGTAATACTGTAATATAGTATTTATTAGAGTAGAAAATATTTTTCAAACACACACTTAATATATTTTAGTATACAGGTATTGTACACTAAAATATAAACCAAATAGGTTCTGTTTTCCTTTTAAGATCAGAACCAAAAAAAAATCCAACTGATTTAGTACTTCCTTCTTCTTTTGGAGTTGGGTCGGGTTCTGTCGAATCTATCTCGGAAAAACTCGGAAAATACATCATTATCTACTATTTTTTCTTTCTTACCACGGAAATTCGCTCGAATATCAATAGATGTCGCTGACAGTAGAGCAAATCCCCCCGCTTAATGGACAAGATACCGTAATCCCTTTGTATAGCCAAAGATTATTGTTTGATGGCCGATGAGGAGATAGGACCTAAATTAAGGGCCTTGTCTTACCAATGTTTATTGTACGTAGAATATACAGACTGTACGTAATTACGGATACGGCTATGTGTGGGATATAAAATTGTTTGTTCAAATTAGTTGTGTGGTTTAGGAAAAAATCGAAGGAATGTTTCAGCGCCTTCGGACCATTATTGTAAACCATTGAGGTTCAGGATGTTTTGAATAGTCTAGGTGTCGATCATCTTACTATTTTTTAAAAACGAGAGTTTGGATAAATGGATTTTTGCTAAAACGGCTACTTTTTATCCCGGGGGTTTGGGATGCATGAAGGAACCTCCTCGTGTAGCGAGCATCAGGCACTCAACTGAACCAAGCGCTCGGATAGTCTCACCATCTATGGTCTCACCTAAAACCTTATGAGACTGGCCAACCCTTCCCTGGCGGTGGTAGGGCTAACGGCCGCCTGATTCGCGACCACCCTCCCACCGGCGCGCGGCGTCAGCAGCAGCCTGCTGTGTTTCGTTGACTCGTGTGAGTACCAGTGCCTCAAGTCATCTTCTAGGCACGCTCGCTCCATCATAGACCTCATCCATCACTTTCCATCAGGCGTGATCGAGGTCAAGAGTTAGCCCATTCCTCAATAAAAAAAAACAACGGGTTGCACTCCGGGAATGTCAGCAGAAGTGAAAACTTGAACATTAACGTTGTGCATTTTTGAATATTTTGGAATGGGTAGTGAATAATTTCGCACGAATTGGTTTATTTATCAGTATCAAAGTACTATCATTTATGTGGTTAAATACAATATTAATTTATTGCGCTATCGTACACAAACATTACAATTACTAATTACACTATCCGTCTTACGAATTTTCGATCAGGTCACGTGGCCTGACGCGAGTTTAACAATTTTTACCCATCCCAAAAAGTGCACAACGCCGCTGAAGAAGTTTTCACTTCAAAAAAGTATGTTCCTTGAGATAATTTCCGAAAATCACGCGGGCGAAGACGCTGGTAGAAGCTAGTCCAGAATAATTATGAAAACAATTACCCATTCCAATGCGTAAGATTGAGCAAATAACAAATCAATTGGATCCTTAATTTCGTTAGCAAATGACAAAGACAGATGCCACTACTTTCTTCATATACTTATGAAGAGAACAATATCTAAGTAGCTAGTCTACTCATATAATATATTACTGTGGGAGTTGCGTACAGCTTGAAAATGGGACGTATATCCCATATTTACTTGCGTATGGACACGCTAAACCAGTCTTTGTATGCACTAGATCTCCTAAGACAAGCACTGAAACCCTTTAATAGAATCACGTTATTGCGTTAAGCGCTTTTGGAGGCACCAGTTTCAGAGTACATTGTAGCGACGTCTCTCTCTGGTTTTACATGAGACTAACATATCATGTCTTGTTTTAATATCATTTAAAATATTTTCTGTATTATTTTTAGTCACCGTGTAAGTTCTAATAATAATATCATGATAATTCAAAAGCAGTCTTGTGAACAGTAAACTTGCTAAATAAAGGGGAAATTTTTCACAAAACTTAAATGCAATAATTGAACAAGGGTTTTTTCAAGAGTCGAATAACTTTTAGGGACTTGATATACAAGCGCTCCGGGCGTGCGGGCGGGCGCGTGTCCAGGGGGTCTACTCTCTAAGCCCAAAGACCGTAGTTTCGACCTTAGTGTCGGGCGTTTTCTACTTCGTATCACCTACGGACTTGCGATAAGTCCCAAACCCGAACTAAGAATAACTGTCAAATCGTGTTGTCATTCATTCTTAGTTCTGGTTCGGGACTAATCGTAAGTCCGTAGGTAATATCGAGTAGAAAACGCCCGACACTAAGGCTGAAACTACGGACTTCGGGCTTAGAGAGTAGACCCTCTGAGCGCTCGTTGTGACGAAAATGTATGGCGTCGTCAGGCCGCGTGCCCGCGATTCTAAGTTTATTTTGTTCCTTTGACACCATACATTTTATCTTATCAGCACCCTGGCTGCGCGCCGTGTCCCGGTCCGCTTTGTATATCAAGTTCTCTTATGTGAGGATTAAAAATGCTAGTTTGACAGGTTTCGTATAGAAAACTGCCATACATATATTAATACTCTAGTTAAAAGTTGTCCGTCTATTGAAAAATGCAGCCCTAAATGCAATAAATGAAGACTGGCTAAGTCCTCAGAAAAAAAATCCATTTTGTTGAAATTTTGAAAAAAATCATAATTAAAAATAACGAAGCAGTTAATCAACGGGCCGTTTCGTTGACATATTCGCGATCCAGAGACAAACTTATCGGTTAGCCCGGCTCGTTAGCAGGTCAGTGACGTCGTTAATCTTTTTTAATGTCTATGGTACCCATTTCAGCCGTCCAGTTTATATGCAAACTGTACTGTGCGGAACTTGAGTGGATTGTAGCTGTAGTGGTAAATCCGATGTTTTCTGATAAGCCTAAAACAATGAGGATGTAAGAGTTGAAGTCATTTTTGCTTTCAATTTGTTCCCCATTTTTATTTATTTTATGATTGAACACACGTCATAAGCACGGGACATAAAATTATTACAGAGCATCTTTTTGAAATCATTAAGTCGGGTTACAAAGTGCTGTCACGAAATATCCCTCTTTCAACTACCTAATTGAAAGCAAACATTCTAAAAGTAAATAAATCTAAAGTAAATCCTCCATACTACTACGTTTTTGCATTAAAAACCTTTGAAGAACACAATTATCTCTATTAATATTATAGATTCGAAAGTTCCTTTGTCTATTTGGGTGTTACGGTTTCACGCTAACACGGCTGAACGGATCTTCATGAAATTTGGCGGATATTGCCTGGGATATGGGGAAGAACATAGGTTACTTTTTATACGATAACCGTCATCCAGGCGGGCGGAGCCGCGGGAAAAAGCCAGTTAACAAGTTGATTCTTTAAGCACCATCATTATATACTAAATGGCTTCATATTCAACCCAAAAGATATTTTATAATTTTGAGGTCCACGACCAGGGTTCCAGTTATTCAAGGATAAGAAAATACAAGGATGTACAGCTTGGCAAAAAAGAGTTTGGAAAAAATGAGGGCGCCACTATCTCTTTTAACGCACCATAATATGGGAAATCAGTAAGAGAATTTTATCAAATCGTTAAAAACAAATGTGGAACAATAAACGTTACTCAAACTCTAACACTTGTCGGCCAAGTAGTGTTGACATCATAGGTTTCCATTTAGTAAAATATTTAGTTCCACTTGTCACCACATCATACTCTTTTTTGCCAAGCTGTATAATCATACATCCTTGTATTTAGGCTGTATAATCATACAGCCTGACAAGGTGTGCGTTCCAGTCAGAAATTGGGTAAGAGCGTAAAAGTCACGGAATTTCGGTTTCGTGACCTTTACCCTTAAGAGCGTTTACGCGGTACGGCTTTTCATACAAACTTTCAAATCCTTATTCTTCAAAATGAATGAACCTATTTTAACGAAACTTGGTTTGCATACGCTAGATATCCAGGTTTCCAGGTCTAAACAGTTATCAGAAAACATTTTTAAAAAAGATTTCAGAGGGAGAGAGAGAGCGATTTTAAGTTTTCTATAGAAAGTGAAAATCACTATACCCTTCCCCATGAACTTTTTTTTCAAAAAGTTTCGTTAAAATCGGTTCATCCGCTTTGAAGAATACACGCTCTTAAATTATATCGCAACTCCGAAACAAAACTTGAAGCTTTTGACATTTTTCGGTCACCAGAACCGTAACATCAACATTCAGAATGTTCAACAAATTGTCACAGTCGGACACACGTTAGTACACTTTGAACTTGTGCTGGCCCTAGTACAGAGCTTCAATAGAATGCGGGGTCAGCTTATACTGGTCGTTTTTCCATTGACATGCAATCGACGATACATAAAAAAAAACCGGTAAAGTGCGAGTCGGACTCGTGCAACAAGTCTCATTCATGTAACATGTTACTTTAAAATCATACCATACTAGTATTTTTTTCAAAATATTAGGCTCAGCACTTTCGGGAATAATGGGGGGAATGGCAATTTTTTATCTTATTTCTTGAATAACCTCAAAACCGTTTGTCTAATTTGTTACCCAAAAGTATCCACCATGTCACAGTATTTGGGTCACAAAAGTTCATATGTGTACCTATCAAATAACAGTATCAGTCCAGTAGTTCCAGAGAAAATTGTCTGTGACAGACGGACAGACAGACAACTGAGTGATCCTATAGGGGTTCCGTTGTTTACGGATGTTTGGAACCCTAAATAAAAAGAGACTTCTACTGCTAGCGGTACACAGCGGTAAAATTATAGATATTTTTGCGTCATTCTAAAAATTAAATTGCACGTAGAGTGAGAACGTGTTCTACAAGACATTGTGCACAAGACTGCTGTTTCAGCACACACGATTACAATCGGAAATTCAAAGCTATGCGACACGGATATGTTTCGTGACTTGTGAAATAAGGAAACCTGTTTTGCATTAAGAGCTCATGATATTTCACAAGGACTTGTTAACAGAGAGTGATTTTCACGTTTAATAGAAATCTTGAAATTGCTCTCTTTTTAGAACTATTTATAATGCGTTCATCAATTTCGAGCTTATTGCTTGCAGAACAGAGATGGTCGATGGGGCCGAAAAGTTCTTAAGTGGCGACCGCGTACCGGAAGACATAGCGTTGGAAGGCCTCCCACAAGATGGAACAAAGATCTGGTGCGTGCGGGTCGCTGATAGCCGATGGATGCGAGACGCACAGGGCCGGTTGTTGTGGCGATACTTAGGGAAGGCACATGTCCAGTAGTGGACGTCTTTCGGCTGATATAATGATGATGATGAGCTTGTATGAAACCTCTAGTTTCTAATGCATCCAGCAGATCCGATTACTAGAATTCTTGAAATAAGAAGACTGTGACCCAATGGTAAGTCTTCTTATTTCAAGAATTCTAGTAATAGTAATAGCAATCTATTACTTCACGGCGGGCGTTACTGAAACAAAATCAAAAATCAATTTCAAAGTTCCGCTCATAACATCATTAATGAAGAAATTCTTGAAATTAAATATGCAATTAACTCTGTTACGAATTTTCTCGAATTTTTAATAAAAGCATCATTTAGTTGCGTAATATAAACGTCGGTTGAAAAGTTAAAAAAGAACTGGGTTCAAATGGTTCTGAATTATTTGAAACTCTCGGAATTCAGAAGTTTTCAGAAAAGTTTGAATATTAAAATTAATAGACGCGGAAAGTCAACTGGACTAAATGGTTGTATTTAAAGCTAGCAACCATGGAGGTATTATTTCAGAATCTTCAGGCGTCTTTCGTTAAGGGTCAGGAGTCCAATAATCTTATGGATGTGATTAGTTTATTTCCTGCGTTGTCCAACCACATGTCCCGGCCTGTTCCTTTCCCTCTCCTTGCCACACAATGTGTGGAGTGGGAGGGAGTGTCAGACTCTTAGTGACTACCCACCCGTGTGTGTGACCAACCCGTGTTCCTTTGGAGGTAGCGGAACATAGAGTAAAGTCCCACTTACCTCCATTGAAAAGGGAGGATCCTCCGACCAGACGGTTGTTGTGTCTGGTGGGCAACTGCCCGACAGCTGATATTCGGGCTTTGTATATGTTCTAATCGCATGGTAAACTCTGATATCGCGATTTAGGATTTTGTCAAGTTAGTTCACAGCTGTCGAGGTAGATGGCGCTGCGAGTCTCATCTGTTGATTCTGCTACGTTGATTTTTGTGGTGGTATAAATGCCGCTACATTCCTTCAAATGCGCTTTGCGTTCCAGGGCCACGGTAACACTTTCGAACGATTCTGCAACCCTGGTTTGCTGCTGGGAATACAGTCCAAAAATTGCTTATTCACCTAAAATTATTTAGATATAGTTATAACTGATAAGCTTCTTGCTTTCTTATAATTTTCACGAAGCACCTGACCTTTCAATCTTTCTTCGAATCGCCAAAAATGAGTAACATTAGAATACTTATTACTGGGGATTTGAAGATTATTACATAACATTGTTGTCAGATTAGGAGTTACCTACGTAATAGATATTTAGTAGGTAGGTCAGTAGGATTATCCACATCATCGAACCCCAATGCGATACGAGACAATGTATCGATCAAAGCTCGAGTTAATTCCAGTCGGCGATGACATCTGACTGGGTACACATTGCATTAAACATAGACAGGGTATTATCTGCATAGCGTAGGTTGCATAAGTTGCAGGCTTGCATAACAGAAGCGAAGCGAAGCATAGTTGTTATGTTATAATGAACTGTCTTGTTCGCTCCCGTGGCTAATGCTGCGTGATCCGTGTATTTTTCCAGGATCAAAAGTTCTAAGCTTGGAAGAATTCTCGTTAGCGGGTTGTTGCTTGTTTTACAAACATACAGAGTAACTTATCAATGACCAGTCATTTTTTCTACGTATCAAGTATCAATGAAAGAAAGACACGACTTTTGCAGTTTATTCTAGCTTTTTCTCACAGCTTCGCTATCGTGTGTTTTTAATGACGTAAAGTAGGGAATAACTACGCTATAATGTAGCTTTCTATAAGTAAATAATCTTCATTAGCGGTTCATTGCTTTCATAGAATATTAAGTGTATAGCGTAGACACCAAGCAGGCTTGCGTAACCGAAGCGAAGCATTTTTTTTTACAAACGTGTTGGGTAACACACGCACGCGCGCGCGGCTCTGAGGGATAACAGCCGCAAGGGTCGATCTTAGGTTAAGCAAGCTTGCCAAGGTTGATCTGTGGATGGGTGACCATCTTAACATAGGTACCTACTTACCGAGTTTCCTCCGCGCCTCGAAAAGCACGTTAAGCCGTTGGTCCTAGCTGTCATTTGTAGTTCTTTGGCAGTCGTTACGGATTGTCAGAAGCCAGTCTGACCCTAGTCTTGGCGAGAACTACCGTGTTCCGCAGTTAATGGGTTGTGGAGGTCTGGTAGACAGCTGAATCCGGTTTGACTGGAAGCCACAAAAAAAATACCCTTTATAAAATTAGTTTACTTTTTTTTTTCCCGCGGCTTCCCATAACGTAGACCATATTCCAGCACAAGAACTTCTGCCCAGAGGAAGTTCCTAGAAACTTCTCAGAAAAGTAGCATACCTGATTATGATTTAGAGAATATAATGTAGCTTTCTAATGAAGTCAAAGAATTTTCGTAATCGAAAATATTTCTGATACATAACAGAAATTACCTCAAACAAAAAACGATGTCTTTATAATACTCGTTGAGATGGATTAAATTCGAGCAAGTATTCATGTCAGGAGAGGATCTAAAAGCTCACAAACGTTTAACGATATGCTGGGATTCAGTTCAGCTTTAAGTAGTTGACTAGCGGACAGTTTTTAATACCAATTGTCTGGTCTAGCGCTTTCAAAGCTTTATTATGAAAGTCTGACATTTAAGAGTACACATGCCGCCCGGTCGAATTCAACGGTGGGCGTGGCCTAAACGCTTGCTATTTCATCAAGCAGCGCGCGAGAAAGGGAAATGCACAATCATTGTTGATAGAAACGGGTGCGTAAAAATTGATGAGTAGGCTTCTAGAATTAGTGTTCTTATGACAAAATAACTGAATTTTTTGATTCGAAGTAAAGTTATATAAATTCTTGAATAAATAAATTACTGTACGACCTGTACGCATTTTGTTTTAGAGATTTCATACTCCTTCTGTTATTTAATTACGTCCAAGGTTGCGTTAAATTACGGGTTAAAATATGGAAATTTTGAGGCTGATAACTTTAAAATGACTAAATATTTTTAAATTCTGTTTTGGTACAGGCATAGATCACAACAAGACAAAACAGTATTATGCCCGTCTTGGAACAAAAATGTCAAATAATGGAGTAATCATCATAAAAAAATTGTATGGAGAAATGCGTGGCTTGTGCAGCCTTAAACTAAGTAAATAGATTAAAACAGCTCAGCTAAACCATCACAGATATTGTGATTTGGTACAGTACAAAATAAAAAACCAGCCAAGTGCAAGTCGGACTCGCGCACGAAGGGTTCCGTACCATTATCTATAAAAAACAGGCAAAATTCACGTTAGTTGTATGGGTTAGTGGTACATACAAAACACACAAAATATTTAAGGGGGGCCCTTAAATGTTTTGTGTGTTTTATATGTTTTATTTTAATTTAACTATTTATTTTTAAAGTGAATATATTACTAAATATTCTGTGGACATTTCAAGCGTCTACCAGTTGCCGTTATCAATATCGAGCAAAAACGAGCAAAAAAATCACGTTTTTTGTATGGGAGCCTTAAATATTTATTTTATTCTGTTTTTTTAGTATTTGTTGTTATAGCGGCAACAGAAATACATAATCTGTGAAAATTTCAACTGTCTAACTATCACATTAGTTCATGAGATACAGCCTGGTGACAGACGGACGGGCAGACCGACAGACAGACAGACAGACAGACGGACTGCGTAGTCTTGGTCCCGTTTCTACCCTTTGGGTACGGAACCCTAAAAAAACACAAGTCTAGTAATCTCTCGATATTTTCGACTTGTCATTGTAAACATTATTCAAAGAGGTACCACTAACTTTCAAAATGCAATAGGCATTGAAACTTACAACCCCAGTAGCACCAGGGGTCCTATTCAAATACCTAACAATCATAGTTAGATCTTAGTTAGGATTGCGAACCCCAATATTATGAGTAGTTGATCAAGTCCAAAGAACACTCCTACATATTATATTTCATTCTTATATTCAGTTCGAGCTCGATTGTTCTTAAAAAAAAAAGCCATGCATGTCATTACAGTAGTGCTATCGCTAAATAATCTACCTGTAGTTTCCAGCCATCCTTGATTCCCAGTTCACGCGGGTGACGCGATGACGCTATGACGCTAAAAGTCAAAGGGTAAGCGTCATTACGCAGAGATTGCGACGCCCGTGACGCCGACGCTTTGTCGTTTGTTCGCGCGTAAATTATACTTACGCGCAACAATTAAACGTGCTCATTTAGAAAATCGTCATGTAGATGTAACTTTTACGTTTACGCCCTTTATCGTGTGAAGCGTAAAACTGTGAGGGGTTGTTTAAGGTTCTTTTGGATACTGAAATTAATAATTAAGGTGTGTAGTCTATTTACTTTTATTTTATTTCAGGAAGTACATAATCAATATGGTTCATAAATGTAAGGACTAAATTAAACCGAACGATTTTTTTACTGTACTATTAAAAACTTGAATCATGTGGTGAATAATTGCTGATGAGATTCAGACACAAAGACCTTTGAAGATTTATACACTAAACTCTGGACCGTTTTATTATTTATTTCTAAAACAACTTCTAAAGCATCAGAAATTCTAAGAAAAACTCAGTCTCGAATTTCTTTCCAGAAAGTCGGAACGCAGTCCGTTTACTGAGAATCCATTAGATTCTATTGATTTATACCGGTAGCGTTTTTCCTTCGAATACAAAGGTAAAACATGATAAAAGTGCACAGAATATACTGATATAAGTAGGATAAATTCGGCTTAGGATTCGAGTTGTATGTTGAGTGTGCGATCGAGAAGCTACACACGTGCGTTGTGGAGTCACGAGTCACACGTGCCTTGCATTCGGCTCCAGACTTAAGTAACTGCCCAATAACGGTAGACCCTCTATAGTTTGGACTGTTATTCGTTTTTTGTGGACATCGCTTCTGGGTTAGTTTGAGATTGTGGGTCAATTAAATTGGTGATGGTTTTATCTTCTTGTAGTCTGAGCCTGCAGCATATCTTTTACGGTGAACGTATTGTTTTAGCTGATTTGGCTTAATTTGTATTATGGTTGAAAATTATTTGTTTTGTTTTTGTCGTAGTGAATGACTGAGTTATAGTAGTGTTTTACGTAGAACTTAATTTAAGTTAGTGTTGAATAGATAATATTAGGTTACTAAGTTGGGTCATTTGTAGATCTTTGGCAGTCATTACGGATTGTCAGAAGCCATACGATCTTTTTTTGATAGGCACGCGCTTGACCACTATCTCACCTGATGGTAAGCGATGATGTGGTCGAAGATGGAGCACGCTTGCCTAGAAGTGACCTGTTCACTCTTGACTTAAAGACTCCCAGGTTGTAGCTATCAGGAAACACAGACACTTGCCACGAACTACCGTGTTACCCAGTTAATGGGTGGTGAAGGTCTGGTAGGCAGTCGCTCCACGTGAAATTCTGGTATTCAGCTGAATCCGGTTTGACTGGAAGACCACCCCAATATAGTTGGGAAAAAGGTGAGGCAGATAAAAGAGAGACTGAACACAATGCTGCATCGTTCAAGGAGTCATTATAAATCTACTTTGCAATTACATTCATAAATAAATAATCATCAGGAATTGTAAATGCAGAATTGGATAAGTTCCTGAAATTTTTGGTGAACTTCAATTTGAACGATTTTTATGTAGATAGGTACTTACGAGAAGCATTTCAGTAGTTAGCTGAAACAAATTCGTATCCGTACTAACTCAATTCCACATAAATATTGCATACAAATCTAAGTTTAAAACGAATAAAGTTGAAGTTTCTAGTGCGACTCTTGATTTAATTGTACTAACAAGGGACCGTTCTCGAGTTGTGCATTTAATTATAACAATCTGGAAGACGGTACGGTTCTAGTGAAGAGTTTTGCCTCCAACATGTTCCGTGTTTACCACTGTTCCACGCAGTTTTGGGAACACATCTAGTTACGACGCATTCATGTTCTAATTAAGGAGTAAAAGAATTGAGACTGAACTAGGGTTGCTTATACGGAATTGAGCAACGAAGCTCATCGTTGAGAAAATGAGTGTGAAGCCATCTATAAGGATCTTCCGTTACACGCATTAGCAACTTTCGTAAGCAAAAATTCATTTGCGACAAATTGTAAAACAATGACAGTTGTTTAGTGTGACACCTAGGAGGGCAAAAAGAGGTTTCCGGCGACTGGGACCGCAATTAACTGGGACCGCGGTCCCAGTCGCCGGATCTATTTGATTTTAATATTTTTCTTCTGGCGACTGGGACCACCCGTAAAAAAGTAGGTACAGTCTAATAAAAAAATATATAGAAACACTGATTCAAAAATATTGTAGCAGTAGTTTTTTTAATTACCAAATTACTTTAAATCTTTTTTTCGTTTGACTACTGTTTTTACGGGTGGTCCCAGTCGCCGGAAGAAAAATATTAAAATTAAATGTGTCCGACAACTGGGACCGCGGTCCCAGTCACCGGAAACCTCGGCAAAAAGATTGTTGAGGCGATTTTGTAAGTCAAGTAGTCAAGTCTTATGTCAGTTGACGATCATAAAATAACTCATTATCCACCAAAAGTTATAACCCGTTCTCAATCAAACATTTACGCCACAAACGATAAGCTTCCTATCTACGTTAACTTCAGTGAACATCGACGATAAAACTCCCAACATACATAACGAACTTCGTCCGTAAATAAAATTATTGACACCACGATCTTCAATTTCCATATATTGAGGAAACTCTTACCGTTTCGAAGAAATTCCATTAATCTGTAATAAGCTGGAACGTTTGCTACATGCTTAAGCTCTTTGCTCGTCGACTTACATGGGCTTGAAACAATGGCTTGCACTTGCAATTCGAATTTGAATTTCCCTTACGAGCAACCGCCTTTTCTTTTCTATATACATCGGTAGGCTGCAACTGTTCAGCCTCCCTAAGGCCATATAGATGGCTTTTGTTAGATATCTTTTGTTTAATACTCGTACAGAAACTTATAGAAGCTGCTGGATTCAAGTAGAATTGGGCAGGTCTTATTTATTTATTTATGTATACACAATAAACTTAAAAAAAGAAAATTGTTTATGTACAGAGAGAAGAGCACAAGGTACTGCTTATTTCAAAAGAAATTTCTTCCAGCAGACCTACGACAGAAAAGTGGGATTAGAAACGTAGACACAGTATGTAAATTGGAGAAGGAAACTTAAAATAGACTACAGTAACTTAATTAAAATATATTATCATATTATATTAATAAATATAAATCAAACTACATATCAGATTTCGGAGAATTGACCAAAATCACCACTCAGTGGATCTCAAGGATTCCCAAATAGTAGGAAACGACTACACCTACGTGGTAGGCCGAGAAAAAGATGGCGGGATGTTCTAAATTCTAGACTCATGGTTAGTAGATAGATAGATAAAACATTTGGTACCGATCGCAGAACTATCCTAGTGGTAGTAGTAACACTAGGATAGTTCTGCAATCGCAGTAAACTGAGAAATGTGGAAGGAGGATAGGGTACCCTTAGCCTTGCAGTGCGACATACGACATTAACTTAATAATAGCGTTGAATCTATAGGGTCCTTACTAAGAGCATTTCGGGTCATTAATACAGAAATGTCATTATCAGCCCGTACAGAGCCGGGTGAACTAATAGACCGCGACAATTAGCGAGCCTGTGGACATATTGCCATAATTCCGTTACGAAATTGAATTGGTGATCGTAGTTTGTTATTTGTAGCGCTCCGGAGAATATTGCTGCTAGTGCAGGTAAATGAGTATCATATTTGCGGAAAATTTCACACCCACGAGTGTAGTTAGATGTAAAAGCGTTTGTTTTCTGAAATATAAAATAATCTCAAGAGCGACCCACACGGATGCAAATTATCCTTCATCGGTTTATCGGCTCTTTCTATTAGTTCTCTATATTTGTGCGTCATTTTTGGCGGAATAAAGAAACGTGTTTACTTTCTTTCTTGTTTTTTTCTTTCTATGTCTAAATCTGTAGCGTGGTTTAGAAGAAGTAAGCAAACAATCGGACAGATTTCACAGAATATATCGATAGTTTCCTTGGATTTAACCTTCTCTTATTCTTCTATTTTTTATTATTATTATTATTATATTTCTTATTATCTATCGTTTAAAACACATTGACATAATATATATTTACCTGTATTTTTACCACCTAACAAAACTGGTTTACATCCGTACACATCAACATAAGGTTCAGTTGAAAACCAGCGTCAGGCAGCGCTTATAATAGTTGTCTGGCATTTTGCTGAACTGGACCTATTTGGCGCAGCCGCGGGGCACACAATGTTTTGTTTTAAAATTAATGTTATTCTTGTTTGTACCTACATTGTGTGTATCTGTGTGTGCCAAATAAACTAATTTTCTTTCTTTCTTTCTTTCTTTCTTTCTTTCTTATTACGATTTACATTTATGTTCAAAACATGTGTACAAACATTGAGCCTGATTAAGAAGAAATGAGAGATAAATACGACTGCTCATTAGCTTCTTGATACAATCGTCAGTGGTGTTTAAAACCCTTCTCAATAAAGAAAAATATACTACGGTAGGGCACTTAACATGGGCGTGACTCGTGAGAACCCCTAAACGACAGTCCATTCCATAACATTATTAAAACAGTAATTCGAAATATTCGCCGGTATCCTAATCTCATATTATTTCCATACAATGTGAGTCCACAGTTCATTGCCCTATCGGGAATCAGAATCCTTTAGCACGATCGCATGACTTGAGGTGGTCTTACGCCTTCGTCGCGGTATCCACAAGATTAATATTCGAGGCGAGTGATGGGTAACGTAACAATGGGTGTGTGACCACCGCGCATGCATTTTCTATAATGCCCATATAATGTTTCTATAGAATTGGTTAGTTCGCGTGCTACCTTCTTGGCCTTAGTATCGTTCACGGCTTTCTTCGGGCGGTTGACGTTTCGGCTTTGGGTTGTATTGACCTTATTTTGTGTATCGTTGAAATTTTAGCTAGTTTTATGTGATTTGGTTTGTGTTATATATTTTATCAGTGATTGTTTGGTCTTGTTGTGTAACAATGACCTTTCTCAACGTAAAGTCACGTGTGCGGGTGTATTAAGTGTTTTTGTGGCCCCGGGGTTGTTGTGTGTGCGAAGGGTAGGTCCCTCCAGGAAATGTTGAAGTTCTGTTCACCCGCAGCTAGGCGGAGGGAGCCGAATGCGGTTTGTAACTTTACCTTGCCTTCCGTAGGTACTTACCAATAGAATTATATTGAGGTTACGTAAAATCAAATATGGAAAGGTTTTGTTTACCAGCTATCTCTCTTTCTCACTCGCTCTTTAGACCGTGTTCTATGGGTCCTTTGTTTGTATTGATGTTTAGCGGTCTTTACCCTTATTCGATGTAATATTTGACATCTACAGGAGTAATATTGAGTAAAACACATTTCCTTCATCTGTTTTATGTGCTCAGTCATGTTGCTAGACCGTTCAAACAAGAATACCTTCACCCGCGTGAATATTGGAAATTATTCCAAGTAATATCCACTTCCGGGATAAAAAGTAAGTTGTATGCTTATCTAGAACACGGTCTACTCGTGTGCTAAGTTTTATCTAACTCCATTCAGCCGTTCAAGACGTATAGAGGTAACAAAAAACAGACGAAAAATAAAGGAACTGCAATTTTAAAGTATCAAGCTCGCCTTTTCTACTAACATTAAATAAACCTTGTTTTAGTAGAACATGGAGATGTGTACCTAATCATTATCTGCATTGTTTAATTGAGCTAAAAACCATTGTAAAATAAACCGACCTAACAGTTTATAAACATTGCTATGTAGATTGCGGCAGGCGCTAGCACACGTTACAGATACATTTAAACGGCATGTATTTAAATCGATATCTGTATATTCCCTTTTTTCGATCAAAATATTTCAAAGTTAAACCAAAAATACTGAATTGCTCTCAAATTATGCACACTAAATAAATCAAATTCGATATACTGTTTAATGGTATTTGCAGAACTGTTTTACTGAACGAATATTTGGCTAATGATATTTCTGGGTGGTTTAAAAAAAAATAACCACGAAGGGGATGGCGGGGTCTGTTCGCTCGCTTCGCTCGCTCACTTGACCCCGCCATCCCCTTCTAACCTAACCTGTCCGAGTCGGGGTGCCCAATGACCGGCTACTATTGTAACCATGATAACCACCTGCTATTTCAGGGAAGTGCAATTTAGAGTGCAAGTTAGTATTTTTGATAAACAATTCGTATTTTTGTTTTATAAATCATAAATCCGATGTATGAACCACATTTTTGGTGTGAATTCGATAAAAAGGTCATCTCGTTATGGATATTTTTTTTAGTTTTTTTTGTTAGACATGTTTTCTAATCAATTGGGATTTTTTGCACAGCATTATTTTTTCTGGTATGCATAAAATTATACAGATGTGCATTTAAAAATATCCCCATTTGAACAAGAGATTATATTGGATGTTAGTGCCCATAGACTGGAAAGCCGCAAGCCTTTGTGCCAAGCCAATTGTGAGCATGTAATAATTATATTAATTGTGTAGTAGTCTAAAGTTTGTTATGTGCCTATGTTGGGCTACACGATTACTGGCAAAAATCGTATACTGACTGGGCATGTCCACTCAAAGCTGTGTGGTTCTTTTCCCTAAAACCTATCTCAGATCCAATTTGCATTGTCCTCATAATTAAGATGTCTGGAGTTCAAAAGAGACTGAACTCTGTGGTAGTTTTGGTGTTTCTTTTCAGAGAAGTGAGATAAGAAACACCGGTCTCATCTATACAGTTTTACAATACTTAAGTTACACCTTTCGTTTTTTAGATTTTTTAATATTATATGACTCATCATCCGCTTAAGAGACGAAGCTAATTAATTTCTCTAAGCACGAAGTGTCAAGTCTGGTCCCACATCCGATAAAAGCTCCTTCTTGAAATTCACAATATAATGCACAATAGGGATGCTTCTTGAAAAAATAATAAATAAAAAATTATAATGGTCCGTCAGAAAGTTTTAAAAAAAATTGGATATGTAATTTTTCTTTTTTCACTTAAGAGCGTGTACGCCGTATGTCATTTCATACAAACTTTCAAGTCCTTATTCTTCAAAATGAATGTACCGATTTTAACGAAACTTGGTATGCATACGCTAGATATCCAGGTCTAAATAGTTATCAGAAAACATTTTTGAAAAAGATTTCAGAGAGATAGAGAGAGCGATTTTAAGTTTTCTATAGAAAGTGAAAAATCACTATATCCTTCCCCCTGAACTCTTTTTCGATTTTTTTTTCTGATAACTATTTAGACCTAGATATCTAGCGTACGCATACCAAGTTTTATTAAAATCGGTTCATTAACTTCGAAAAATAAGGAGTTGAAAGTTTGTATGAAAAGCCGTATCGCGTAAACGCTCTTAAACAAAAAGTTAAAACCATACAGAGCGTTGAAGACTCGTGTGACGTCACAGACCGATACACACATTTTACCGGAATGTGACGTCACAAACCCCCACTCCTGATTTTTGATGCGTTTTATCGTTATATCCTCGTATTTTTTTATTGATTTGATTAAACAAAAAATACTTACGTATCCAATATTTCTCGATAATCGAACTGACGGACTAAATAGAATCTTATTTTTTTTTCTCAGGAAACATGGTGAATTTCTTGTTATAAGTATCGACCTCATGAAACCGTACATTTCCTGGGGTAAATAGGGCATTATAGGCATTTTTCTCACAAACTAGTTGACCCCAGCGACAGAGTAGCTTTCTGTCAGTGAACTTTCATTATTGGATCAGCAACTACACAAACAATATTTAATACCTATTTTTACTTTAAATTAGAAACTAAAAACCCGCCCCGACTTCGCACGGATACAATTTATACTACTCGTGCAAGTTAACTCAACACCCTGGCTCGACACATTTCGAATGAATTAAAAAAAGAAAGAAAATACGTTTATTCCGTCAGAAACGACGCACAAATAACACAGAACTAAAAGAAAAAATAAAAAAAACTTATGAACTAATTAAAAACTAAATAAAACCACAAAACTGTCAAACAAATGACGCTTTGACGTTTTTACTTAAATTTAACAATTCTGTTTCGATGAAAATAATATAAACGCAACGGTAATAGTGATGCTAACCAGTTAATATTGTTTTCATCGAAATCGAATTGTTCAATGTAAATTAAAACGACATTCACATGTTACGGGATAATTGCAAACTAAGTAAGATTATAAAATATCTTGGGAGATTGTAAACTCTTGTTAACTGTCAATTGAACATGGATTGACTCTTAATGATGTGAAAATATAACGAAGCATTGAAAAGTAGAATGTGCTTTATTTTACCATTGCGAATGAAACTCTGAACTTTTGAACTGCTTCTCAAAGATTTTGTTTCCTCTTTTCAGGTGAATCCTGGACGTAAGGCTTCACTCAGCGGCATCCGGGAGGGTGATGTGATCTCCTCCATCAATGGCCGGCCCACAAAAAGCATGAGCAATGCTGATGCTCACGCTATGCTCAGGTCGGCCGGGCCAGTGCTAAGGCTTGGATTGAACGAGTAAGGATCAAAATCTGTACCTTGAACTCTTAAAATGTTCTTCATATCGCTGGTATGACAGTTGTACAAATAGTGTTGTGCCTAAACTTCGAATGAATTGAATTAATATTTTTGTATGATATTATTATACATCTTTTGAAGTTACGTCGATTCTATTGATCATTGAATGTATCGAAACAGCAAAATAAGCCTTTAAAACCATCAGGTACACTGGTTAATTCTAGTATGTAGCTACATCCATTTGCTCCGACCAAATTCTCAGTAATTCTCAAAATTGCTGAAAAATAAGCAAACATTCCCAAATATCGGAGCACCCACTAATAACGTATTGCACTCAAATTTCCGCCGGCATCTCCGATTCTCAGACGCATGGATTTCGATTCTGCACTCCGGTTTTAATCCGATCACTCTTCGGCGTTTCACACGAGATTCGAACACTGGGCCGTCTGTAGATTAGTCATGACATAAATTGGACCACTTACGTTTCTCATACAGACTCGCTAAATGGGTCCGGAGTCGGTACGTCAGAAGTCTATAACTCGTACTTCTAATCTCTGAGGACATTGGCGGGTTTAGTTTTGAATGTGCTTTGCTGTAGGTATAAATGTGTCTGCTATAGAGCAAACTCAATCTTTGTTTGGTGCGATTTTTTAATTACGGCACGTTTTTTAATCCGATGTTATCCATTGGTTAAAAATTTTAGGCATGTTAAAATGAGTTTTTTAATCAATTGTTAATTATTAACTACCTAATAGGTATCTAACTAAATACTTAACTATTATTTATTTGACCATTAGTCAAGCTAAATATCAATTAATTAATTCATCATTTTGAACCAATGTGCGTGTATCGATCAATATTTAGCATAGAGTATAATTTGTAACCACATATTTAGCTTGCAGCTATCTTGCAGCAAATCGGAAAAACTCTGTTATCCAGGAGAAAGCCGTAAAAGTGACCTTCATTACTGGTATTGTTGTGCTTTTATCGTTCCCTCCGCTCCGGCCGGGGCAGCATAAATAAATCTAAAAATTGGTCAAAAACGTATTTGAACGAAATCTTTAACACAATTTTAACCATGGTGGAGTAACTACGGATAAAAAAACTCAACCTTAATCGAAGAAGGATGACAGAAGATCATGTTTTAGAATTTGTCTTTGAGATTTTTCATTCGTGACTCTTGCTAAGAAAGGATAGAGCATTCATAACAGTCTACTTATGACTGGATCCAAGAAAAGGAACCTAAAATAAGTAATTTACACTCAAAAGCTACAAAACTTTTTGACGCTCGCGCCTTGCACTAGCTTGAAAAGGATACTATGCAATATGTTTGCCGTATTTCCTGACACAGCATTTCTAGGAAACCTAAAAAGTAATACTAAGTTACATTTTTTGTTCAACTTTTACCTTATTCGCAAGTTTTAATCTAAGTTTTCTTGTCGCCAGAGACAGGGAGGTGTCACCACGAAGAAGATCAATCGGCAGAGGCTCCGAGTTGAAAAGTAAGTTTTCACCAGAAACATGACTATGTGCTTACGTATTTTTTACAACTTGTGGTAGGTACCTACTCTTCTTCATATATATTCTTTTTTACATCAAATAACTTACTTAATAATAAAAATCAAATATCCTAACTAAGTTAACCCTAAAAGATGGCGTCAAAAAATTCATCCGCATCGCTGTCGACTGGAAGAGTGCCCAAAAGACTGGCGGCATTGCCACGTTGTATGGCAATGCTTATCCTTTGTCCAAGGTAAAAGCCAGCCCTTGGGTCACGCGAAGTGTCAACTAAGCGTTTAGCAAGTTCTTTAAAAAACGCATGAGCACTCGGACCCCACGACCCGAGAGTTTCAACCCCAAACGGCTCGAAAATATAACTACCAACGAGGTTGTTATATTTCCGCCGCTTGAGGTTCTTCATATTATTTATCAAAATACAGTTGTTGAATATTAAAGTTATGTTTGGCCCAGTGCTGAGCTGCGGTAACACAATTCAATGACGGACCATGTCTTCGCCAATTTAATATCGGACCAACGGCAACGACGCGCGACGTGGAACTTTCAACATTTTTTGGAACTTACTGCAGCTGTGCATTCTCTTGTCAATCTGAACATTAATTAGTACGATTGCCGATTTGATTTCGGGAATTTTGACCGGAGTAGGTAAAGCGTTTGTCATATTATAATTATTATTGAATTTGAAACCCAAGATATAAACTTGATCATAACTTGCAATAATCTGATTCATGCAAGTTATGATCAAAATTCATGGAAAACGTGCATTTCACTTCCTGGACCTAATTTGAAATTGTGAGTTAAGATTTGAGGGTTCCTTATCCGAAGGGAATGTCGGACTGTTACTGAATAAAACCCATCCGTGTTCTTCCGTGTTCGCGTCTAGACTGCACTCTTTAATGTGAACTGCGATCTCCGGCATCAAAGAATCACAACGAGATACAGTTGCCGGTGCTTGGAGCCAGCGTCCAGACGTGAACTGCTTGCAAAGAGAGATGCAAATAAATTTCCTTTTTCACTTGCAGTGTGAGCCAGCGACCCATCAGGTTTCAACATTGTTGGTAAAGTGGGACGACAGAAATTATAGTTATTTGTAAAAATAGCTAAGTGTTGTATGTAGTAGTACCTACTTTACAATATTTACCAATAAATCAAAACAATGACATAACCTCGACATAACCTCAAATATCGTGTTTTAGTAGACATCAATACTATAAAAAAAAAAACATACTTTACTACTGATAATTTAAATTAATCAATCATAACGATCATATTTTATCATTTTAATCATAATAAAAACGATTCAAATATAGTGTAAACATTGACGGCAACACAATGACAGGATCTTACGTTGTCTAAAAGTTTCATTTTTTAACCACACTATGGCTTGTGCCACAGAGTAGGTACGTTATATATAATGGCTTGTACTGTGGCTCTCGTGTCGATTTGTGCTGCCACCTATTAATTCATGCACGTCCTATCTACTGGCGATGCAAAGATTCTAACTAGCACCTCTAGTGTCAAAATTGTGAAGCTGTCTAAGAACGACACTTTGACAGTTTTCGTACAGCGCGAGCGTTACCAACGTGTGTATCCTTAAGCAACTTCTAAATTTCACCGCTACAGGCGCGCGCGTTATATTTGCCATAGTTAACAGATTTTCTCATCTCTGTAATTTTTGTTAAAAAAAGTTTTTAAATTATAAAAACTCATTAGCATCTTTATCAAACATAAAAAGTTCGGTAACGTGAATTATCACTGGCCACCAAACACGTAACTTTTTAGAGAGAAATTCGACATTACCTGTCATTAATGACAGGTAATGTCGAATCAAAAAGCCTGATGTCAATGATGACAGCATTTGAAATCTTCGAACTTGTAAACATAATAACCAAAAAAAATCTACAAAATAAATATGAAGTAAATTTCTACCAAAAAAAAAATGTGTTACTGTTATGAATAAGTCCAAAGTACAGTAAATCTCTGCTTCTTTTGCCATTGCCGTACTAATGTCTAATCCTGGACTATTAATAACGTAATAACCCAGATCAAAGTAAAGAAGAAAATAGAAAACACCTGATAAACACATTGAGTTAACAAAAAGAGATTACTTACTGAGACAGAAACCCTCAGGTTTCAACCAAAGTCCCTCAGTTCAGGTACGAATATTATTATTGAATATGGTAATGAGAAGGTCGTAGCTAAACAATAAAAGACACACCGCCGGTTCGATTTTCATCATCATCTTATTCATGTGGTAGGTACAGATGTCCAATAATTTAGTGGATAGACACATTCTGCTATTTAGTGATGGCATGCAAATATTTAGTCAGTAAAAGTGTTTTGGTAGGTAACATTAAAAAATTGTTACACAATAAAATTACAGTAAAAAAATTAGTAAAAACATTTAGTTAAGTATCCAATTTTGGGTCAGTGGGTCGTCTTAGGGGCGGATTTTTAGGAGTTGGAGTATACGCTTAGGAGCACTATGAGAAGTAAACAAAACAAAAAAAAAAAAATGTTGGTTCAAAAAAATTTTTGGGACAATATTTTTCGGTCGATTCCACCTTGTGTAAGCTTGAGGGCAGGGACTTAGAAAATTTTGCGAAAAAAATATTTATTTGGGATTTCGAGTATCGCTTAGGAGCACTATGAGAAGCAAAGAAAACCAAAAAAAAAATTAGTTAAAAAAAAATTTTTGGGACCGTCAATTTTTCGAAGATTTTTTTTTTTATAGAATTCGACCATTTTTATTGTAGCAACTGATTAGGCTTGTCCACAGAAACCATTTAGGGTCTAAGAAGTATGGCCCTACGACGCACCGTTTCCGAGTTATGGGCCTTATACGTTTTTTTTGTTTTATGTAAAACGATTTATATTTCCAAAATGGTAGCTCGGATGAGATTGTTTTCGGGAAAGAAATTGTTGCTCTACTCAAAAGCCAATCAAAGCAAATCTTGGAAAAAAAAAAACTCCGAAAATTTGACTAAGTCCTCTGCCCCTAAGAATACTCTAGCTGAACCGACGACCGACACTTGGAAAATTTTTATGTTTTTTTTTTCCAAGATTTTTGCTAATTTTTTTACATGACCTCATGGCTTTTGAGTAGAGCAACAATTTCTTTCCCGAAAACAATCTCATCCGAGCTACCATTTTGGAAATATAAATCATTTTATATGAAATAAAAAAAACGTGAAAGGCTCATAACTCGGAAACGGTGCGTCGTAATGCCATGCTTCTCAAACCCAAAATGGTTGCTACAGACAAGGTCAACCCGATACTGCAAAAAAATCGGAAAGTTTCAAAAAAAACAAAAAAACGAAAATTTTTTTAAGTCCTCGCGCCATAGCGCCCCTAAAGCTACACTTGTTATTATCAATACGTACAGAAACTCTTCCGTGACTTGGAAGGCAAGTCCCGGGCGTCAGTTCTAGATCTTTGATAGCATACCTACCCTTTACGGATAGACAGCATATAGACAGAGACCAGAAGAACTGACACAAGTTAATAGCATCTGATTAAATTAGAAGATAGCTCTTAAACAATTGGGGAAAAGGCTAGGCAAACTGTTTTTGACCTAGCTCATGTATAATTTGATTTTTTGTTACTTCTTTCAGAAGTAGGTACTCACTTTTATTAAATACTCCACTTTTCTGTTGGTCCGTCGTATCTAATATCAACAACAAGTTACATCAAAAGCGCTTTTTGATGATGAAGCTTGAGTCTTTTGATTGGAACGCACAACACTACGGTATACGGTGACGGACACATAATCTTCCTCACCGCTGATGTATTAGAGTCATGTAAACCTTCAGACAATTTTGTTCGGAAACAAATAAATGCGAATATCTTCAATCAAACTGTCTATTTCTGCGTAATTAGTTATAAGACGGAATTTTGCACGAGGCGAGAGACGCGTTTTTAACACAAACTGTATTAACTGACTTACTGGCATCATTGATGAGCGAACTTTATAGCAAGATATAATCATCAGTAAGTTGATTTGTCACCTGCTCTTGGTCATTCATCACCGGCAACAGGGAAATTGCAATTTTAATATGAATGAGTCAGCCATTTTTGTAGTTTGACTACTAGTTACTGTCTTTTATAGAAATGAAACCCTTTTTTTTTTAAATTTGAGTGTATCTCCTGTATTAATGTTTGGAAAACCTCACAAGTTTCTTTACCGAACTTGCGGTCTTTAACTTCTTGGTTCAACTGAGTCAAAATACAATACAATTTACTATAATTATTCTTTTTCTGCTTCTACTAGTTTCTTAGAAACTAAATCTTGTCTACGCCTATCTAGACCTAGTTTCACTAAATATTCTCATAGATATTTTAGTTTAGCGTGCAAATCTTGCAATTGTTGGATTCCTATTCTCTAATACAAAGTATACAATAATACAGCATGATCTAATTCCAATAAAGTGAAATATTGTAGAATATAAAAATAATTTTAACAGTGCAAAACTTACATTGCAGTAGGTTCGTATTTTACTGACAGCGTATACATATGTACTTAGGTCACGACGTCACACGTGGCGTGGATGAATGAACTCCTCAGCATTGGACTCGATCTGACTGCTCCACATCGGACCCGTACAATTTATCTCCCGGCGCCCTGCATATCCTCTCGTCATAAAGCTTGAATATTCTCCCGGCACCCGGCAGCAACGTTCCTTTTTCTGTCTCCCTATTTAATATTTTCACCTCTTCAAACAAATTCTTCTATAAGGATTCTGATTCTTGTGTAATTTTTAAAACCTTCTTCGCTTTATATCTTCTAATTTTCCGTCTTCACAAACTTCTATCAGTAAACAACAACTACAGACATCTTCGCTTTCACGTAAGTTGCAAAATTTTAATTGCTGGCTAAGGGTCGCTAAGTCATAGATTCATATAGGCAAAATAAAAGAGAACTGTTAAATTCAACGATCCGTGTGAAAGATTGACGTGTAAGAGTGTTATTTACAACCTACTTACAATTTACATAGTACAGGCTCTGCCTAGTTTGGGATTATTATTATTATTTTCTTTATTCATTTTATATACATATCATTTACATTTTTAAATATTTCTATAAAAATATAAAAAAAAACATTTAAAAATATAAAAAATAGTAGCCCACCGGTATCGGGAACAGAATCCAAGCTACCGGTGGTCAGGGCTCCTGAGAGAGGAACCTCCTAACGATACGCGCCGTGTCCAAGAGTACTGCTTTCTGGATCAAGCCCTTGATCCAACTGCCTAACGAGAGCCTCTTGAGATGTTGGTCGAGGCTCTTGGCAATTACGCCATTGGCCGTGACGATTATCGGCACAATGACTGCTGTGTTCACATCCCACATGTCGACAACCTCGCGAGCCAAGTCAAGATACTTTGTTTGTTTATCTTTCTCAGACGAGGTTCTCGTCATGAGGGACTGCTATATCAACAATCATTGCGCGACGCTCTAGTCGGTCTATCACCACTATATCAGGCTTATTAGCCAAAATAGTCCTGTCAGTGATGATAGACCGATCCCAATACAATGTGCAATTGCCATTTTCGAGAACTGGATCGGGCACATACCTATAGTACGGTACTTCCGATTCCACAAGATTGTATTGAAGAGCAAGTTGCTGATGGATAATCCTGGCTACAAGGTTGTGCCTGTGCAAATAGTTTCCGTTAGCCAGACTAGAACAACCGGAAATAATGTGGCGGATAGATTCCCCGGGCCGGTGACATGCCCGACATACGTCAACCGTACCGTCCTTCACAATGTATTTCCGGTAGTTGTTCGTCATCATAACTTCGTCCATAATCGCACAGACAAAACCATCGGTTTCCCCGAAGAGGTCACCAAAACGCAGCCAGGCTACGGACGCTAAAAAGTCTACATCGGGCCCATGTAGGACCCGATAAAAACGCCCGTGAAGCTCCTTGCTCTGCCATACCTCCATACGGTCATTAGTATCTAATACCACAGGTTTGCGCCAGTTCTCGTTAGCCAAGGAGAGCGCGGTAAGGCCTTTGTCCACCGCTACCACATCCTGATGCATACCCACGTCGGCCTCTAGGAAATAGTCTCTAAGGCTGCATACCTCGCGGTTGTGTAGGGTCTTAGCATTTAAGAATTCACGACCCCCGCACTTCCGCGGGATATACAGCCTCATCACCGATGACCGTGGGTGATGCATCCGATTTACGGTAAGCAGTGAGCGTACCCTCTTATCCAGGGCGTCAAGCTCCGTCTGAGTCCATTTGAGTATGCCGAAAGAGTACATCAATACCGGCATGACCCCACCGTTAAAGGCGCGCACCTTGTTTCCGCCTGATAAAAGACTGTTAAGTACTTTGTTCAGGCGGCCAAAGAAGCGCTCCTTCAACGATTGTTTCATGTCAGCAGCATTGATGCCTAACGCTTCCGACATACCCAAATACTTGTAGGTTTCGGTTGAGGAGAGGGATCTAAGGTGTATGGAATCCGAGAGTTGGGTTCCCACGGATTCCATAATCTCCCCTCGCTTTACATGCATGACCGCACTTTTGTCCATACCAAATTCCATCCTGATGGCGCTACTGAAGGTTTCTGTTACCTTCAGTAGCTTCATCAGTTGCAAATTGTTAGGAGCAAAGAGGTCCATCCATGTAAAGGAGGTGCGATATGACCTGACCACCTCTTCTCAACCGGTAGCCTTGGCCCGAATCCTCCAGCAGTATACTGAGAGGGTTGAGGGCCAGACAAAACCACAGTGAACTCAGACTGTCGCCCTGAAATATACCACGCTCTATCCTTATCGGTTCGCTGTTCGCCTGGATCTGTCGATCCAGGCGAGGACACTCCACTGCCCTATATATGACATCAGGAAGGTGCGCAGAACTGCATCAACTTTATACAACTCCAGCACCCTCATGAGCCATGTATGTGGCACTGAGTCATAGGCCTTCTTATAATCTATCCAACATGTTGACAGATCCTTTCTAGAACGGCGTACCTGTTGGCTAATGGCAACATCGATGAGGAGCAGCTCCTTAGTACCGCGGGACCCGATCCTACATCCATTCTGAGGGGCAGACATTATTGAATTGCTCTCAATATGTTCGTTAATCTTTGCTCTCAAAATGGATGTAAGAACTTTATAGACCGTCGGTAAACACGTGATCGGTCTATAATTTTTAGGTTCCGTAGTACTACCTGATTTATGGAGCAGGTGGGTTATTCCTGTAGTTAGGAACTGTGGCAGCGATCCGGACTCTAAGGCAGACTGGAATTGAGATGCCAACCGAGCGTGCGATCTTTGGAACCATTTAATCCAGAAATTGTGCAGCCCGTCCGGCCCTGGAGATTTCCAGTTAGGTAACGGACGGACTGCACGAGCTATATCTTGGGGGCTGATGGTAATTGCCCCCATCTGTGGTATCGGATCACACGCACGCTCGACCTCCCGCGTCCAATCACCCTCGGTGTGACTGACAGGCACCGACCAGATGCTGCGCCAAAATGAAAGCATGGCGTCATCATCCGGTAGGCGCGCATCAGTCACACCTTGGTCCGGTCGCTCCCAAGCCCTATAAACCCACCTTTCGTTGTTTTGGAATGTGCGATTCAGAGTGTATCGCTCCACTCGCCGCTTGTACCGACGTATACGGTTTGCCCATGAATAGATTTTCTGCTTCAGGAAGTCGATACGCTATTATTAATATTATTTTTATTTATTTATTTTTTATTATTGATAGGCACGCGCTTGATGGTAAGTAAGTAATAAATATCATATTTTATCAATGCCAATAATTAGTGTGTGCAGTTACAAAATATAAGGTTAGGCGAGCTGCACACTACACTGACGTATACCTACTGCGATGCAACAAAATACCATTCCGTTAAAAACATTTCCGTACCGACGTTTTTCATACAATTATGTACCGCTCACCGCATGCCGCAACATTGTGCGTTTCGAATGTTCCGATCAAGAGATTGAAGCAAAAGGCAATGTCCTAATGCTAACCGATCATCGCGCGAATACGCGATCGTCGCGTTCATGTTCCCAAAAATGCCCTCTGTTGGCGCGAGGACGCGTTCGTATTTGTCGAACAAATAATCGCGTCCATCTAGTATTCGCGCGTTGATTGCTTCTATCAGGGTGAAGCCAAGCGCAAATAATAAATTGTTTTGTTTTTTTGTAGAAACATTTAATACATTACGACGTCTTGGACATAAAAATGAAGAAGAGGTATTCGATATTGGGTCTGTTTAGATTTCGAGCCAAAATTGTTCCACTTGATCAGATCGATGATATAATTGGGGCAATATTACGCAGTTTAGTCTGGGTTGCGAAGAAATCATATTTTCTCATGGTACAATTGGTAAGTTTGGCACTCATTCCCTTTTGAAAGTACGAAATCTAGTTCAAGCAGTGTAATCTAATCTAAGATAGATACAACTAAAAATCCCTTATGATGAAGCACTGGAGACCTGATATTATTTCTTTACCTTAATTTTTAAAATTCTGGAAGTACCTTATTGCTATGAATTCTTTAATGCAAATTCCTATGGATTTGGTGGCAAAAATTCATCGATGTTTAGTAAAAAAATCTTATAACTAGTAACATTAATATCCAGTCATAGTCGATCTGATAGATTTTAATGTCGCAGTTTTCTTTTTACTGTTCCGTACAATATCTTGAAAATTGAGAAGTATTTGTAATAAACCACTGTTTCTTTAATCCAGTATAAATCTCAACAAGGAGCGCAAGTTCGGGGGGTAGTAACAGACGTTGCCAAAAACATAGTAAGTTTGAATCATATTCTAGTTTATAAGAAGAATAAGAATATTTTATTTGCATTTTGCCTTTAGTCTTTACATATTGTTACGAGCTTAGGGTTCGTGAAAATAAAAACAGCCGATTAAATAACCAAAATGACACTTTAATTAAACAACACTAATAATAACTTCAAAACTCACTAATTATACAATTTAATTGCACTACTGATCACTTTAATTCACAGTTGAAGATCGTTCTCGAAGTTTTCACTTGCTATGCTTGCAATTCCATCCCCTATTTTAAGGTTGCCCAACTCTTTCTTTACATCAGCAATGACGTCATTAAACTTGCTGATCTGGGTTTCAGTTTCTGACAGGCAGTTGTCATGCTGAGCAATCTTATCCTTCACCTCCTTCATGACTTTCCCGAAGGCCGCGCGAAGGTCCTTCATGAGAAGCATCTGTTCTTCCTGTCCACGCGCCTGTTTTTCCTGTCAGTGGGCCTGTTTCTCCTTGTCACGCTGGAGCTGTTCTTTTAACCGACGGGCCTGGTCCTCCTGCCGGCGGGCCTGTTCCTCTTTGTCACGCTGCAGCTTTTCTTTCAACCGACGGGCCTGTTCCTCCTGTCGGCGGGCCTGCTCCTGCAGTATCATCATCAGTGCAGCAAAGTCTGGTGCTGCCGATGCTGGAGCTGCTGTGGACGGACCGGTCTCCATGATCGGCAGCTGGCACTCCGACGTCTGCTGTGTTACACCTCCAAAACGCCTCTGGTCCGTCTCCTGCTGGCGTTGACTCCGGTTACGGATACCCTCCGTGTCGTCCTTTGGTAGAATCGGCATAGTTTAAATATCCCACTTCTGGCACCAATTGTTACGAGCTTAGGGTTCGTGACAATAAAAACATCCGATTTAATAACCAAAATGACACTTTACTTAAACAACACTAATTACAACTTTAAAACTCACTAATTATAAAACACAATTGCACTACTGATCACTTTTAAGGTTGATTCACACATAGCCGAGCCGTGCCGGGACGGGGCCGGGCCGTGGTCCGTCAGGACCTCAAAAAAATATAGTTGCATACATTTTGTATGAACTCATTCACACACGTCCGGGTCCGGGCAGGCGCCGTAGCTTCCGGACCCGGGCGACGCATGGACGTGCAGATACGTATGCACGGTCCCTGCACGGCCATGGCCCTGACACTGCCCGGCCACGGCCCGGCTATGTGTGAATCAACCATAATTCGCAGCTGAAGATCGCTCTCGAAGTTATCGCTTGTATCGCAAATCCAATACTCGGTCGAAGGCTATGCGGGCCTTATATAGGTCGGCAGATAATTCCAGAACCTTCTACTAAAGAAACATCTACAAAGTTCGCGTAGGTACATACCGGTCCCGACTAACCAGATGTCGAAAACTCCAGAATGTTGTGGCATAGAAAAGTCTAGAAGGATCTTGTCTCTACTAGTTCTGCTACTCGATACTAGATGGCGCCAGTAGTAACTAATATCGTGTCATACCCGGCATTAATTCGGGTACGTTACAATATCATAGAGATTACTATCCACCGACCGAAATACAGGCTTTATATACATACATGACTTTGTCTTATTAGATTAAATAATACAATAATACTAAAATAGTGTAAGGCTTCGTTCTAGTAAGAAGCGATGATCATGCGAATTCGCGATCATCGAGCGAATACGCGATCATCGTGCGGATACGCAATCGTCGTGTTCAATTGTGTGGCAAACCTGATCACGTCATCGCGCCAACAGAGGGCCTTCCGGTTTTACCGAAAAAAGTAACGCAACGATCGCGTATTTGCCCGATGATCGCTGTGTGTTAGGACGAGCCCTAAAAACTTTGTTTCTTCAAATCCTATAGGTAACATCTGAGCGAATAGAGCAAGTTAGAAAAGTAGCTGCGAAAGCTTTTTACAAAGTTGTAAGTCTAGCTCAATTTTTTACAACAGTATAATTTTGTATGGATTTGTGAATGTCTGAAGTTTGTTGGGACTTTGTTACACTGGTGTATGTTGACAACCACCAAGCCGGGTTTTTTTATGAGTGGTCTTTCTTAGGTCAACCTATAAAGTTGTCGTCTGCTCGTGCTCAACCGTCTGTGGCCTTAACCAAAAATTAAAGGCTCCTGCCAAGGCTCCAAGCTAGCTGGAATGTCTGTTTAAAATTCTAGCATGATGATTTCGGTCATTCACCAGTGAATGTAATCCCCCGACATCCCCTTCATGTTTGGTTCTTTTAAAACGAGAGAAATAGGAGTCTCGCGTGTAGATATACTATTATTTTTTGCACAATCCCTGGCGTGAAATTTACGTTATTTGTAAAACGCTAAAAATCTCTGAGAAAGATTGACAATATTTTTCTACCTCTAGTATACACTGATGTATGTACGATTAATTAGCAATTTATTTAAAAACAATAGACTTGCCCTGCGAAATTTGTGATTGACGACATATTTTGGCGGTTCTTCACATTCACCAATTACGGACATTCACAGAAACATATACCTAGATATAATTGTATGATTCCATTAGCTCTTCGTGTGATCTCTGATTTACATGACCCTGAATGTGTGTTCCTATTTGTGAAGAGCGGGCATAATAAAGGTCGATAATACTAGGCTACCTCCTATTTTTGTTTTTTAAATTAAAAACAACAACATATAAATCCCGAGGTGTAGGATTTATATGTTGTTGTTTTTAATTTAAAAAACAAAAATAGGAGGTACATACTTGATTGACCAAAGCATAAAGACGAGATACAACAAGACGGCACGATTGGCGTATTGGTTGAGCGGTCGCAGGTTCGATTCCAGCAAGTTTGTATGGCCTACAGATAGTTGTTCCGGGTTTGGCAGTTTGTGTATGTGATTCTATGTTTGTAAACGCACCCCCCATTCAGGAGAAATTCCTAATGTGGCGAAAAACTTTTATTAAAAAAACAACGGTTTGCACTCCGGGAGTGCAGGCAGAAGTGAAAACTTGAACATTAACGTTGTGCATTTTTGAATGTTTTGGAATAGTTAGGCAATAATTTCGCACGAATTGCTAAATTTATCACTATAAAAGTACAATATTCATATTCCTATGTGGTTAAATACAATATTTATTTATTGCGCTATCGTACACAAACATGACAATTGATATTACATTATCCATCTTACGAATTTTCGATCAGGTCACGTATCATGACGCGAGTTTAACATTTTTTACCCTAACCCAAAAAGTGCACAACGCCGGCAAAGAAGTTTTCACATAAAAAAAAAACTGCAAGAACGAGCGAAGAGAGCTCGAAAAGTGCAACCAGGCTCTGGTACGTTTTGATTTCTTTTGAACATTCACACAAACTGTATCCTTTATTGATTTTTGCAGAAAAACAGGAGGAAGTAATGAAGATAATGTAAAATGTAAGAGCGATCGAAGAAAGCCTTAAATATTCCGCACCCACCCCCGCAAGGTTAGGGTTTTTGACCGTTCTTTGTTACTTCGTCGACATAATTATGTAGAAAAAAAGAATTAGAACAACATTAATGTTAGATGCATGAGTTAGGGCCTGCCAGATTTACGGAGTTTGTTTGTAAGAGGCACCGCGGCCTTGGAACGCAATGGGCATGAGGAGGAACACGGATGGGTTTTAGTTAGTACGAGTCTGACACTCCTTTTCGCTCCACCTAGAGCGGAAGAAGTTATTTGGTGATTTACCAAACATAAAAAAGGATGCATGAGTTAGCGAAGCGTTGAGCTCCTTAAAGTTTTAAGTTTGAGCTGCACGATAACTGACAAATGCTTGCACTGTCTGGACAGCAGGCCTAGACAAAAAAACTTTTCTGTAGCGTAAAGCCGGATTTACATTACGAAACTAGTGGCATGAAAGTAGTTCCGTGACATTAATTTCACCAACAATTTCACGTGTAAACGTCAAGTTTTACAATGCATGCATCGTTTTCAAGACACTGAAACAGTTTCGTGATGCGCGCGATTTTTGGATAAAACTAGTGTCATGCAACTAATGTCATCGTATAAACGCGACGCGAAACTAGTGTCGTGAAAGCGCCTGCGCTGATAGGACGTGTGTTTTGTAGGGTTCCCTATCCATTTGCATAAAATTTTAAGACCTAATATAACTTAGCATAAGTTTGTTTGGCATAATTATATTTTCGCATAATGTAATTACGCATAACAGCTTTCGCATAATTTTTTAAGCATAATTTCTCTAACCATAATAATGATTAAGCATAATATTCTAAAGCATAAATTTACTAAGCATAAAGTTCTAAAGCATAACTTTTTTAAGCATAATATCCTAGAGCATAACTTTTTTAAGCATAATACCCTATAGCACAAATTTATTTACGCATAATAGATTAAAACATATTTTTATAGGTATAACAATTTATTTCGACGATTGGAAAAAAGCCATATCTCCTGAATCAGGTAATATATAGGTAACATATTAATATAATATAACGTATTGAACAATTTTGGGGGTTTTTTTTTTCGCTGTAGCATTCGCGGAAGCATGAAGCAAGCGAGCATACAGCATGCAAGCAAGCTTGCAAGCAAGCATGCAGCAAACAAGCAAGCATGCAGCATGCAAGCGAACATGCAACATGCAGCAGGCAGGGTTTCTGTCACGGCTCCGGCGCTGCGGCCTCCGGCGGCCCCACGCGCCTACGCGATTTTAAATTACACTCTAGGGGTAGGACAAACAAGACTACGTGGAGTCGGTTTTGCAGCAATTCGGTTCTGTCACTAACTTTTGTTGCACAGCATATTAAATTCAGTCGATATTAAAGTCATTAGGCCTACTAACGTTATGCTAATAGTAATTAGGCCTACTAACGTTATGCTAATAGTCATTAGGCCTACTAACGTTATGCTAATAGTCATTAGGCCTACTAACGCTATGCGAATCAAATTTATGCCAAAACAAATTAGTCTTTAAGATGATTATGCCAACATAAAATGTATGCCAAAAAAAATTATGCCGAAGTATTATTATGCCAAAACAAATTGTGCCAAAATCGTTATGCCAAAGTATATTATGACAAAGAACATTATGCGATAAGAAGGGATCCCGTTTTGTAGTCGTGCTTGGTTTCTTGCTAGCCAGCCTCGAATCCACCAACATCTTTTCTTTCGAAACAACTTTTCCTTAATTTCACATATTATGACCAAAATTTTGCAATGCAAAATAAAGCTTCGATGTTGGCGGAGCCATGAACACAGACATACTGTAGGTTTCACGACACTATTATTTTTAATGAAACTAGTTTCACAGGTACTGAAAGTAGTGTTATGAAATTAATTTCATCATGCATGAAACTTGTTTCGTAATCTAAATTCGGCTTTAACGTCAGACGCTGACGACAAAATGTGTGGGAATGACATTAGGTGTGGAAAGGAAACGTCATCACCTAATGTCATTCCCATATATTTTGTCGTCAGCGTCTGACGTTAACGCTACAGAAAAGTTTCTTGTCTAGGCCCCTTAGGTCCACTCAAATACTACTCAAAACTACAAAAGACCACCTCAGACATCAACTTACCTATGAGAACCATCATATGATTTGACGAGTACAATTGTATGGATATCAAAAGAGACTTTGACCCCTAAGTTTGTTTCAGTCCTGATTGACGTGTAAAAGTGTTATTTACAACCTACTTACAAAAATAAATATAATTTATTAAGCTCAGCCGGTTCGAGGGTGTTTTATAATATTCTCCAAGTGAAATCTGTTTTCCAAAAAAAAAAAAACATATAAAAACGTGATAACATCCAGGGTTGCATGCCAAGTTGGTACCGTAAACATACTAAATCGTCACACCACCATAAGACCTCCCCTTTCTCCTTTAAAATAATTCTGTCTTTAGCGATCTCTGGCCAAGTTTGTTCCGCAAGCATGACTGAATCGTCACATCACTTTCAGACCTCTCTTTTCTCCTTTCAAACATTTCTGTCTTAAACGATCTTTGGCCAAGTTTGTCCCGAAAACATGACTAAATCGTCACACCACCTTCAGACCTCTCCTTTCTCCTTTCAAACATTTCTGTCTTGGGCGATCTATGGCCAAGTTTGTCCCGCAAACATGACTTAATCGTCACATCACATTCAGACCTCTCCTTTCTCCTTTCAAACATTTCTGTCTTAAACGATCTTTGGCCAAGTTTGTCCCGATAACATGACTAAATCGTCACACCACCTTCAGACCTCTCCTTTCTCCTTTCAAACATCTCTGTCTTGAGCGATCTCTGGCCAAGTTTGTCCCGCAAACATGACTAAATCGTCACACCACCGTCGGCATCGACAGCGGTTACGTTAAAAAACCGGCCAAGTGCGAGTCAGACTCGCGCACGGAGGGTTCCGTACCATTATCTATAAAAAAACGGTAAAAAAAACACGTTTGTTGTATGGGAGCCCCACTTAAATATTTATTTTATTCTGTTTTTAGTATTTGTTGTTATAACGGCAACAAAAATATATCATCTGTGAAAATTATATTTGAGTTGATTATATGCAAGGTAAGTTGCGGTTTACGATTTATGATGTATTAAAAAAAACTACTTACTAGATTTCGTTCAAACCAATTTTCGGTGGAAGTTTACATGGTAATATACATCATATATTTTTTCTAGTTTTATCCTTCTCTTATTTTAGAAGTTACATACATTTTACCACTTTGGAAGTGTCTTTCGCGCAAACTATTCAGTTTAGAAAAGAATGATATAAGAAACCATTCATTTTTGAAGACCTATCCATACATACCCCACACGTATGGGCTTGATGAAAAAAATTTGGAGTCTCAGTTCTAAGTATGGGGAACTCCCAAAATTTATTGTTTTTTTCTATTTTTGTGTGAAAATGTTAATGCGGTTCACAGAATACATCTACTTACCAAGTTTCAACAGTAGATATAGTTCTTATAGTTTCGGAAAAAAGTGGCTGTGACATACGGTCGGACAGACAGACAGACATGGCGAATCCATAAGGGTTCCGTTTTTTTGCCATTTGGCTACGGAACCCTAAAAATATATTCGTTCTCGATATTCTATATCAGCTCCAAACGGTAGTCTCGGCACGACGTCTTGTTTATTAACATGCAATTCTTAAGTTGACGTAACTGACGACTTAACGGTGAACTGACTAATGTTTGTATGAATTTTTAATGGTGACCAGCCAAAAGTTCCGTTTCGGATTAAAAAAAACCACTGGTCTGGACTATGGAGTTCAGTTTTGGCCGAAAGGTGGCCGAACCATGTAGCTTTGAATCACTCATAATACGTAAGCGAAAAGTACATCACTTCATTACAAATGTATAAGACAGCAAAATATCACTATCACCAAACTTTTAAAAGTTAAACAAGTTCCCATGACATTTTCACAAAATGCTCAGATTTCAATGCCACTTAAGCTTTAAAAGATCCTTGGAGCACTACTTATCTTAAACCTTCTGTTCCATCTTTCTGAGTGGCTAAACTCTCCAGTGCATCAAAGCTGAGTTCGTCGGCTGGATTAGCCGACGACATCGCAAGCTTAATGGGAAAACTCTGCCATATTTGTGTGTTTCAACGTTCACCATCCGTACACTATCGATTTGTATTTAAAACTCATTTTGTTTATGTATTCATCGCGATTTCATTATTTACTGTTTAGCGTTTGTGTGTTGTCATTTGGGTCACAAAGTTTTTTGTTATTCCAAATCTCAACCAAAATATAGTCATACAAAAAAAGATGCTTTTGAACATAAAACAACAGACAGCTAATAAGAGACCCATGGGGACAGTACAATATATCACCCTCTCATTTATTCGGGAGCATGGTAAGCAGCACCAAATTGTACGTTTGTCAATACTTCCGCTTGCCTATTTTCACTCATTCTCATTCATAACGGTTCGGCAAAGTGGTTGCACGTGTTTCCGCATATTCACATTTCACAAAGCGTGAAATTGAACGTCCTAAGGTACTAAAACTACACAAATATCTCACAGCTAGCCCGTTAACCGTATGATAATCATGCCATCCGCACATTTATGCTAATCCAAAGAAAAGATACGCAAAATCTACATTCCCGCAAAACTAAAGCAACATAACTTGTTTAGAGACAAAATATAATATGAGCTTGCGTATAAATCAAGGAAGGTGGAATACTTCTCCCAGTCTGGAATATTCCTTTTGTATAGTAGACATGTATTACTTTATCGCACGTCTGCATACGCAGAGCGCCATTGCGAAAGCGGGGACTTTATCGCTCCTCAGTTTGCTAGGAAATGTTGAAAGGCACTACATCACTAACCCAACTTTATGTTTGCGTTTCTAAAGTTCAATGTCGAGTGACACAACTTCGTTTAAATGTATTGACAGGCTGAACTTTATGCCGCGATGTTCGTTTTTAGTTTTGTAGTTAGACTGTAAGTTTTATTTACTCGGCGTGCTGTAACCTGTTTTATTGGTCTTTCAGGACCTTCCCAAATAATGGCTGAAGTGCAAGGCGGCAGAGCAACTCCCCAGGCTCCCGTATACGCTACTATCCGGCCGTCGCAATCACCCCAGAATCGACCTTCGCCGTCGTCTATTCGAGCTTCTTTGAACTCTCTACCAGCGGCGCTCAACTCTACCCCACTCGTTAAGTCAGTGGCACAGAATGAAGAACCACTAAGATTCCATCCAACGAATCCATTTTTTACAACTTTACCTTCGAATTATTCAAGTGCATCTAAACTTCCCATACCAAACGGTAGGGCGTCGCTTTCCAGCTTGGATAGAAACAAATTCAGAGACAGTTCGTCAAATTTTAATATTGACTACAGCTCAGACTTGAAATCACCTACATATTTTACGCAAACATATGACACTGGGCCTAGCAGTCTTCCATATTCTTATCACAACGAAAATACCAATGGATATCATACTTACACACCGACAACCGCTGCTAACGAAAAATCTGACTTCTCTCATAGAAATAATGTAGATCAGTTCCGAAATCAAAGTCTTCCAAACAATGCACAAAGTAACTCTAAGAATCCTTTTGAAACGAAAAGAAATAGTGATCCTTTTGAAAAATATTTGCGACCAGATAGCAAGTTGAATGGCAAATGTGAATACGAAAGTAAGACTATGTCGAACTCCATCAGTGACAGTAATTTCCATTCGAAAGAGGAAATTACAAAACGTTCGACGATCTCTGAGCACAAGATAAGCGAAGTCGAAGAAGTGAAGACTATAAAGAAGATAGTGCTGAATGGATGTGACGATGCAGTTGATAGTGAGGAGCGTAGTTTTAAAACTGAACCACGATCACCGAACGCGCTTAATATGAACGGTTCTGAGAGTCCTCGCACACATACAAAGAACATTAATTTATTGTCACATCAATCACTGAGGAACGAACGTGAGCGAGCCACTTCGATACAGGAACGTAATGACTATTACAGGACATTCAATCAAGATGAAAGGGACTGCAGTTCCACAACTAAAGTGTATGACTCAGCTTACGAAGAAAACAGATCAGGTAAGTGCTGTAGATATAAGCATATACAAATGTTTAACAATTTTATCAATTCCTTGACAAACTAAATGGCTTTATTTTGCAAAAATAGAGCATAGGTTTAAAGAATTAGTAGAACGGCTACTTATAAAAGAAATTTGTCTTGGAACAGTAGTGGAAAATACCAACCGTTTGTAGTTTCTGTTCAAATACCACATATTATTTTATTTATATTAGGTAGGTGTAGTTTTGTGCATTACTTTCTGACCTCAAAATATGTTCGTGTTCCTGTCTATTTTTATTACGTACTTATGGTGTCATCTAAAGCAAGTATTAGAAGTTCTGGGTGCAGTATTCAACAGGATCCGCCGGTCTATTCTTCGACATCTCACGAACACTTAGGTGGAGTGAACGACAAGACAGCTGTCATTCCATCTTGTTTGTTTGGTTGGGTTTGACTGCCCACTTGTCGTTCACTTCCCCTAAGTTTTTACTAGCCGTACTGGCGTGAATGGAACAAACATCCATCCATTCATACAAACTTTCGAATTTATAATGCTTTAGATTTAAGTACCTATAATGAGTTGAAATAGTTATTGTGGGGCGTCGAGCTCACTAAATTCTCAGCCTTACATTAATACAAGTCAGAGCTCGGATCGTTTAAGCAGCTTATTTCGATCCGAACACAAGTTTCAGGAGATGAGTTTCGAAGGCACGTCCTCGTATGCAAACTTCAATGTGTATCATGCATTATTTGCTACCGAAATAGGTAGATATTTCGGTAAAATAAATACTTAATGTTTGAAAATGGGGTTTCTAGTTCTGGAGTTGCTACTTTTCCCGATTGTCGTATTTGAGAGGTAGAAGACCAGCGTGGTACTTACTCATGACCGGCGTGCGTGTATGATCAGAGGGTTTAGTGTGAGTTTTTTAACGTACCGTTCGCTTATTGTCAAATTGTATAGAAAAAAACAGGTTGTCCGTGAGTGTCACCAGACGGCGCTTATTCAGTTTCAATACAAATTGACGTTTACGCTAACGCGATCGAGAACATTAAAAAACTCACACTAAAGCCACAGATGTATGAACGTCAATGAAGCCTAAGTAGTATGTGTCAGGTCAAATTTAAAAAAAAAATATGATTTTTTATTTTTTGACATGTTTTCCTTATTTTAAAACAGCTATCCAACATAAACCACACCTTTTTGGAACAACCTGGGTACCTAATTATCGGTAAGTTTTTTCACTAGCAAAATGTTTAATTTATAGGTATGCTACATTACGTTCACCTCTGCTACCCTTCGGAAAAATATGCGTAGGTAAGGCTAATATTTTATGTAAAATCACTAAGCAGAATAAATTAAACGTAGTTAGGCCAACAAAATTGTTTTTGTTCATCCCCAGCGTAGGTAATAAAGGTTTAGGTACCTACGGCTATTTCCAGACATGCTCATATATTGTGAAAGTAAGCTTAATTTGTGTGACAAAAACATGCCTTGAAACTCACGTTATTAAACGTAAAACTGATAAACTTTAACGTAAAAAGAGTTTATAGTTTACCTAATTTTGTGATGCGAGAAAATTAAAAACAATATCAAGTTTTTCTGGTTGTGACACGGAATGGTGATTTTCAGTGGTGTTGCGTTGGAAAGTGCAATGCAATGCAATAAGGCCCTGGGTACTAGACCTCACAGGTGTTATCGATGTTGTACAAAATGGTCATTCATGTCACCGAACCCCAGGAAACCGGGACAAAGTCTCCAGTCTCCATCTTTCACTCGGGGTGCTCTTCTCTCTCTCTCTATCTCGATTTTTCTAACCTCTGCCCCTAAGAAAAAATACCAAAAAAAGCTTTTTCGTCGGTTCTTTTTTTTGTGAAAAAGTTTTTTATTTTTCAATTTTTAGTGGTACCCCACACCTAACAACACCACTGGAAAGTCACAGGAAAGCAAAAATACGCAATTTCGTATAGGTACATGGATGATTTTTCCACATATTTTTTCCAGCTATTTGGATTTAAAAACCAAACTACAGAACCGATTTTGATAAAATTTCAATGGTTCCACCATTTGGGAAGTATATCCTTTCCAACAAAAAAAGAATTTTTCAAATCGGTTGGCAAGCGACGGAGTTATGCGCGAACAAACATAAAAAAAAATACTAACATCCGAATTGAGAACCTCCTCCTTTTTTTATAAGTCGGTTAAAAAGTGCGTTTGTTTTCATATTCTAGTTAAAAATTAAAGTACAGAAAACAAGTGACGATAATATCATGACGACGACGGTACAAACCGTTTCAAACAACTCTACAAACCCTTTAAGAATAACTCTCAAAATACCAGTTAAAGATAGTGACAAAATCCTTAGCACTTAAATGTATAATATAATGGCATCGCTTTGCATATGTTTTGTATCAACGGATTTAGGTACTTACATGTGTATGGAATATTATGGACTTAAAACTATATCTAACAAGAGATTACATAACAGTTTCCTAGAGAGAGTCCTTAGTAGTCGGTAGTTGTTCCCGCTACTTCGGTAAATTAATAGAAGTTAGTTCAAAGCTCTATGCTCTCGTCGAACTGAAGCGAATCCCGCGCGCGACGAGATTTCCCGTGTTGATTCAATCAATCAAACAATTAATCAAAACTTTTTATTTAAATTAAATAAATGAATAAAATCGATGAATCTATGATTTGAAGAAGGTAGGCAGCGGACGGATGCGCTCTTTAGGAGGGGCTTACGTACAGCAGTGGACGGCAATTGGCTGATATTATTATTATTATCTTATTTATTTGTTGTACACCTACCACAGTGTAGTCTTTTTAACCCAAAGGTTGACTGGTAGAGAATGCCTTGTTGCATTAAGTCCGCCCATGTACCACTATTGTACATAAAGTTTAAATAAATAAATAAATAAAATAAATCTGCCTTGCATTTTTCCATCTATGTTAGGGTCGGCTTGAGTGCATTTCCCTGGCGGCTTTAGCCATCCCAAACAGGGAAATTAAGGACCACTCAATACGCATACTTTCGGACAGCACAACACCCACACAGCTAACTCTAGGCTGATCCTCGAATGTCACCAACGCCTGAACCAGGTTGGTCGATACAACAAAGTAACTATTCAATGGATCTAAGGACACAGCGAATTCCTACGTAACCTGGTAAGGAAACGCACCAGGGACAAACATCGCAAATTATGGGTTGACCATGGTGAGTGTAGGCAGGCCAAAGAGGCAAATCCCTCCATTGATGGCCGTTTCACGAACTAAGACCAAAGACTGACTAAATAACAATTGCGCACTAAGTTTGCAGTCAAATCTCCATTGTTTATATATATTTTTTTAACGTTGCCCCACACTAAGAATTTCTAATTTCTCCTGTATCGTGGTTTATGCACTTAAGTAAATTGTTTAACCAATCAAATCACTTGAAAACATTTTAAAAGAAGACTCTAAAACCAGAGATGCGCAATTGTATTCATACAATCAACATCTCCCTGCAGGTCATTCCCCCATTGTTGATTAAATTCTCTAATTTCTAAACTCTACGTCGCGCGTCGTTAAAGAAACTGTCGAGAACCATTTTACCTAAGTTTCAAACTTTCAGCTCGCTAGAGTACTCATTGAAAAAGCTATCGTTATTTTGGAGAAAATATCTACGACTGATTTCTTACAATGCGTGGGCTTTATCGGCTCTCGAATCGGGTAGATCCATGACATTTTTATTGAACATTTCAAAGCCATTGTAGTGCATTTTTGTCAGGTGTTTAGATAGCTATTTTTAAATCCTAGTTATGCTACTACTGTTAGGCTCAGCGTCGTTACAATGCTAGGCAATGGCATCTTCGGTCTCCACATGACTGACAGCTCGTTCGATGCTTGGCTAATGTGTTGTCTCTCCACCTTCTTTGGAGTTGGCCGAAGCGCCTTCTGACTGTTTAGTGTACTAACCTACTGGAATAAAAAAAGAAAAGTTAGCACTATTCTTTTTTGGAGATGGAGGCATGCTGTAACGAAAATGCCAGTATGAGCTCGATTCCTTTAATAAAGACCTCGAGAAGCCGTTCCAGACAGAAACACAACGCAAGGGAAATACAACCCTGCTAGGGTTGCGGAATTTGTTCGAAAGAGTCACCACGGCCCTGGAACGCAAAGGGCATTAGGAGGAAAACGGCCGCTCCCCCCAGAGCTAAAGAAGTCATTTGATGATTTCCCGTCCTTAAAAAAAAGGGAAATTCAACCTTTAAAACTTAATTTGATGTTCTTACCTTGGTTAAACTAGATTATTCACTCTCGTACCCTACTCCGGAGGAATAGTGCATTTTTGGGAAAATAAGTATTTTTGCAATTTTCTATTACTTTCTATAAAACACCCTAATGAATTTGCAACCTACCAGTATAAACGTCTGAAAAAAAAATCTGTGAGTCCATTCTTCATCAGCAGTGTGGAGTGTTATTGACTGTTGTTTTTTATCTTCAGTCGGTATACAACAAGTGCTTCGGAGAACACGTAAGCTGTTCCTTTGTACTGTTTCACAGAGACACTAAACATAGTTTTAGAATGTCAACCGGACTAAAACCTGTTTTAACTTCATCTTGAGTACACAGTTTACATATTTTAAACACGACTTTTTAAATTTTGTTAATTTTTACTAATTATAAATAAGTAATACCTATTTCCATTCCAAATTGTCCAGAGGCCGATTGTTTCTGCTTTACTTCGATTTTAGAGAAGAAGGATGACACTTTTTACTTAGAAATAAAGAAAGAAAGAAAGAAAGAAAGAAAGAAAAAGACTTTATTTGCGCCAAGCATGACGCATACCAAAAATAAATAAAAACTACAAAAATTATGCAAGTTGGGAAGATATGCGTCACATTCGCGCAAAACGGCCATCAACTTCAACTTTTTCTTCTTTTCGAGTCTATGGTTAAACCCTTGGTTAAACAGGCCCAATATGCGGCTGCGTTAATTGCAGCATTTGTGGCATTAATTAAATCCTCCAAAGTACAGGTGAATAGGCTCTTGGGGCGATCCAACATGTGGCTCATGCTCTGAACAGGGGCACTGCATTGGGTATCCATGGATCTATAAAAACCCCATTTTGCCAAGTTGTGCTTTGTATTAGCCTACATTGGTGCGCAAACAATTCCAGCGCTTTCCAAATAGGCCATTGCAATTCACGACCTGGGGGCAAAACTGCTCTTTTGGTTTTATGAAGTCGTGAGGTGGTGGATACTTTTCTTCCCACAGCTTCTACCTTTAGATGACATATCCGGGATCGCCTGTGTTGATCGAAGGAAGCTCTTGCGACTTTGTACTAGAAAAATACACGAGGCTCGATGCGATGCTACTGCAAACATAATTAAGGCGAGCCTGACTTGAGCGCGTAGGCATCTAACGCTTACCCCAGGCCCCGCAAGGAGTAGCAATACGTAATAAGTTACGATGCGCGGGAGACGCGCGCACCAAGCGCACCGCTCGCTCATGAGTTCACGGACTCGGGTAGGTACTAAGTTCCGTCACAGGATAAAGTAATGCAGTAGATCAACTTGAATTGATTAGTATAAGTTTATTTTGTTTTATTTTTCTATTAAGTATTTTTTAAGGTTATAGATGGATTAAGTACGTATTGTACAAACTTGAATCCAATTACTAATCATTAAAAATCAGTAATAATACTTATTTATTTTAGAGTATATGGTGGATTTAAAATCTGACTGACACGAAAATTATGAATACGAGTACGATACAAAAATACGCGTCGCGCGCTATTTGGCTTTGGTGCGATACCTTCGTAAAAATCAAGTAGTAGGTAGGCACACTTACTTTAGGAAAATTATGTTACAATTCTTGAATATTATAATTCAAGAAAGCTTAGAAGTATAAATGGTTTGGAATTTGCCTAGATGCTATTTAAAAAAAAACAAAAACGTTTTTATATTTTTTAATCAAATAGTTAACATAATAAAAGTTACCAATGCAACTGGCTAAAATTCGTTGAACTGTAGCTGTCTCGGTTTGCATGGACCTAGCTGAGTAGATTGACACGGAATATGGTCCTTGGATTTGCTTGGACCTGGCTGCACAGGCTTATCATTAACATTTTCTTTGTTTTCTTTCAATATTATGTCTCGTATTGGCATACCGCGATTTTGGCGCGGATCCACAATCTCTGGCAATATACATTTCAAATAAAAATCTATAATTTTTTTCTCCATATGCACCCGCCAAAATTCGTCATCTCTTGAAATATTTTCTACTACTAGTTTTCACCGAACCATATTCCAAAAATGCATTGGTTCCTTTCTGTTACATGAAGTTGACCCTGCACTTGGTAATACCAATTACTTTTTTTGTTTATAACCCTGGTATGTTTTATTCTATCGAATTTAAATATATGTATTTTACTTTCTTCAATAGCAGCATTTCCCTTTTCTAAATGCCGTTATTGGACATTTAATTTCAACAATGGTGTCGTTCCCAACTATATCGTCGGGGGTAACCCCAATAAATGAGTATTATTTTGGAGACAAGTCACGCCCTTCCGCATGCTCTATTGCCCTGTAACGCAAATTTTGATTTTGATTTGTTGGTAATTAACAAGTAAAATTTTAAAAACTTACAAAATATCCCTGTTCAATAAAGATAACGGAGCTACAGTGCCAAAGACAGATACACAGGCACACAGACGCACGTACACAGAAACATAGATAGCAAACCGTTATAAATAAATAGGATAGAATTGTAATATGGTGTGTGTTTAATTTCTTTATGTATTTTATGGTGTTACAATAATGATAATGAGATACTACTTTATTCAAATCTATACTAAATAATATTATAAAGTGGAAGTGCGCTAAGTGCGCTGTGGTAATAGCTAATTATACGTAAGTACCATGTACAACAAAGATATTGTTTTTCATTCGATCTAAAAAAAAGTCCGCGACGTTACACCTATATCTATCTCTTATAAATATGCCACACTAAGGCATTTTATGTCAAATAATTTATTTAAAAATTAAAGGTGGTTTTTCAGCATTAATATTAGGCAGGCATATTAATCCTTACTAGCGAAAGTTACTTCATCATCAAGATAATTTTATGAAGATAAACTTTGTCTTTTACAGCATGTTATTTGAACTCACCGTTTAGGAGATAATGTAAAATTAAAATAATTCAACAATATTATTAAATCGAACGGGCGGTGCGCGAGACGCGGCCACCAAACGAGAACGCGTCGAGCCTGCGTGACTGCGTGCGATGCGGTGCAAGAAATTCTTTTTTGTATTATGATTATGAATTTATGATAGTTACATTCATGGGGAAGGCTGTACGGCTATACGGGAACGGGAATTCCTACGGGAATGAAGAGTTCCGTTACCTGTCTCCGAAGTTCTTCATCAGATCTTCACCAAATTGAAATGGGATCAGTCCGGGAAGATATACTTCCAAAAAAAATAGAATCATCAAAATCGATTGACAATTGGCGAAAATATCGCTGAGCAAACATACAACAAAAAAAAACAGTCGATTTGAGAACCTCTTCTTTTTTGGAAGTCGGTTAATAATATACAATACAATAGTCAATTAAAAACAGTTTAGTGTATGTAATTTATAATTTCTATACATTTTTCCTCTTGCCAATAAACACCGATAAAGTAACGCATTGGATTGGAAAAACTATCCAAACTGACCACATAGTTTTTTGTATGTCTTGTCATAACTTGATACATTGTTAGTAATTAGTAAGAGGATGGACTCTAGTGTACAGCGCATAAATGAGCTGGTCCGGTAGCCTAAACGTTACCAAAAGTATGTTATTATAATATTTTCATAGGAAATGGTCATACTGTAACACTTTTACACTATGGCACGCGACTCACGAGTGCGCTGCGCGTATTGTTTGGCATAGACGAGACCTACACAAACGTTGCGGACACCATAAATATTATTATTTGTTGTGTTGTGGTGGCTGTGAGTAGGTACCCACCTAGCGTATAACTACACTTATATTTCTTCTCTACATGAACACCACAACATTATTGCACCGATATTCAACTCTCATGTAGGAAATACGAGCTATTATTTTTGCATTTGTTTAGGAGTAAGATAAGTGAAAACGGACATTTCTAATAAATAACAAATATTATAAGACTGTAGCGGCATTCATGCCGCCACAAAAATCAACGTAGCAGAATCAACATCACAACAAATGAGACTCGCAGCGCCATCTATCTCGACTAGCTGCGAACTAACTACAAAATCCTAAAATCGCGGTATCAAAGTTTACCGTGCGATTAGAACACAAGCAAAGCCCGAATATCAACACTCGGGCAGTTGCCCACCAGACACAAACAACCGTCTGGTCGGAGGATCCTCCCTTTTCAATAGAGGTTTGCGGGACTTTACTCTCTGTTCCGCTACCTCCAAACTGGTGACCCTCGACATTGGACGTCAGCGCAGCCTTCGTGCAGCTACCTCATCATGACGTCATCATCATCATCATCATCATCATCATCATCATCACTTCCTCATCTTGACCTCAAGCTTTCGAGCAGCGAGTCATACAGCCAGCTAGTACCCTCGGCTTCTACGGGTATTCTGACCACCAGCATGCAGCGGACGCGCATTCCTGGTCAGCATCCTCAGCCTCTATCATCAACGTCATCAGCGACCTTGGCAAGCACACTGCACTTTCGGCCAGTCACATGAAGAGCCTTGAAAAACCTCTCCTGGTCGACGCCAGCAGTCACGTCAGCACGTCGCACAGCTCCGACCCACCTTGGCAAGCACACTGCAACTTCGGCCAGTTACATGAAGAGCCTTGAAGAACCTCTCCTGGTCGACGCCAGCAGTCACGCCAGCAGCAGCATCGGGGCACTGCAGACAGTTCCGACTCACCGTGAACTCTGTGACGCAGACAGTTCCGACTCACCGAAAACTCTGCGACTTCCGGTTCCGACTCACTGGAACCAACCTTCCACTGGCCTGGCAAGCATCTCAAGATGTATGGACGACTCATCCACTATCGACCTCCGGTCTCCGGAGGGGAGTGATGTAGCGGCATTCATGCCGCCACAAAAATCAACGTAGCAGAATCAACATCACAACAAATGAGACTCGCAGCGCCATCTATCTCGACTAGCTGCGAACTAACTACAAAATCCTAAAATCGCGGTATCAAAGTTTACCGTGCGATTAGAACACAAGCAAAGCCCGAATATCAACACTCGGGCAGTTGCCCACCAGACACAAACAACCGTCTGGTCGGAGGATCCTCCCTTTTCAATAGAGGTTTGCGGGACTTTACTCTCTGTTCCGCTACCTCTAAACTATTCTCTCCGAAACCATCAAGACTAACGTAGCGGGGTGAACTACCTATTTGACATTTGAAAACAGTAAATCATTGTATCATGTGCGCGCGAGGTGGCTTTATGCACTCTGAAATAGGGTTCAAATTCAATTGTTTTACATACTCGATGCGGTTGGTAAATCTATTCCGCGCGAAAACTAAACCACTAAAGCGCACGTCTTTATGCGTACTGAAATAAGGTTTAAATTAAACTGTTTACACACATGTTTGCGGTGTGGAAATTTATCTGTTTCGTGTCGGTACTTACCTAGTTAGTAAAGTAAATTATGTATATACCTATATACCTTTTTGTTTATTCAGCCAAAGTTTATAAAAAAAAGTAGTCACCGCTGCAACGAAGAGCCGTGACAACTTTTTTTTCCCCCATTTTTTTTTACAAAATTATAGCTACATCTAATAAAAACTAACTATATTACAACTGTTTGAACACTAAATTGTATACAAGTATTATTATTTAACTACTCGACACGTGAAAATTCCAAAATAAAAAATAAATCTTACGTAAATAAACATAAACATTAAATTCGCGGCACACTGGTGTGCCGGCAGTGCTAGAGCGGTAATCAATTTAGGCTTAGCCAGTAACAGAACTTAGCGGGGGTGGCGGGATCGCAAAAATTTGGCACACGTCCGACCTCCAACACGTTCCGCTCGGGACTAAATGACACGGGGCGCGCTCATGAAACGACAAAATCACTTGATTTTGGAATTAGTGGGATACGTATTTTCATATTTCACATTATGACGGCCGATTTATATCACATTTTTTACGACCTTTATTGTGGTATAAGTTTTATTACTCAAAACCTTATATAACTCAAATGAAATGATAATTACATCTTGATTTTGACTTGTCTTTGCGATTTAATTGGATGCAGTAAAGTGCAAGTAATCGTGTATCGCACGGCCGAAATCGCAAGATCGAAGTGTGAAATATGTAATATATTTTTTTCAAAATTTAAATCCGTGTTGTTTACGAATAAAACACAATTTTACACAATGCAAAACAACGTTTTTCCGGAAAACCTGGCCTTAAGTCATCGTTTTGATAAATCTATAATGTGGTTTAATAATTAAGTAAGGACGAGATAGTTCATAAAGAAGGTTGTTGCTCTAATTTTTACATGCACTTTACTTTTTCTGTCTTTTTGTGACTATCTGTATAACTTACAGTGCAAAGACAGAGTTTTATGAGACAAAATTGCAAAATATTTTCTTGACCATTTCTTAACAAGGTCAAGAAAGCTTAAAACTGAAATTAATTAAGAGAAGAATATTTATTAAACTGAGTCCTACTTACCTAATTAAAAATCTTTCTAAATTCGGATCACGTTCTTGGTAGATAGGTTCTTAATGCGAAAAAATAATTAGTAAAACAATAGGAAATGTTTAAATACCATGGGTATTGTTGTTATCTAATTGCTGTACAAAATAATGACGATAAACTTTTAACTCGATTTGTCCTTAGAGAAATGTAATAGCAACGTGTATTCCCGCCGCCCGCCGGTTCGTATTGCTATAAATTTTTGAGTGGGCACTTAAAGTTTTCTTTCTATTTTAAAGGACGCATCATTTTGTACACAAGTTCTTGAGCGTCTGACGGAAATAGACATTTGACCTATTTTTTTCATTCAAACGATTATCTCTTCGTTGCCTTAGTAGTTGTTGTTTTTTGTAAACGTCTCTGTTGTAACGGAAATTGGGTTTCCTTCGAGGAAACATAATAGCACGTTTAAGAAAATTAGCTTTGATCTTAGAAATGTACGAAATTAGGTATTTAATGGCTCTTATTAGTTGATCAATGAAAACTTGCCATTAATCATTCACCTCTCAATCTCAAGCGCCCGACATGTCAAAATTTATATCTTGAAAACGCGTAAATCAGGCGACACACCGGTGTGTCACATAAACATAACTCATAATTGAATGATGATTTTCAGGAATAGGTATTGAAACCTTTGATTTTATATTTTTAAGGATAGCTTATTTATATATAATTTTATAATTATTTTTTTATATATTATTTTTAAATTCATGATTGCAAGGTAGAAAGGCTTCCCGCCTTAGCCCAGCTGTGGGATGGAATAGACCAACAATAAATAAATAATTTTATTGTCAAGTCATTGAATATCTTATATTATAATTTGCTGTGTTTCCTTCTCCAACATACCTACCTAGCTAACATTGAAAACCTACTTAATTCAGATTAAATTGTTACGATATAAGTTTATAACTTATACCAATCCCTCACACTTACATATCGACGGACTACACCTGACATACAACACTACACAGTGCCATCACATACAGACACTTACATCATACTCTCTTAGACACACACATACACACACATACAGGCGCTCTGACTAACTTTTTGTTTATGTTTTCGTTTTTACTCCTACCCTCAAATTTTTTATTAGGTACTAAGTTTTAAGTTTTAAGTCTTGAATTTCTAAACTATATGTTCTTCCGTGGGGTGGGGGACCTGGTGATTTGTAATACAGGCATTTTATGCCTAACTCAGACACCAGCTCCTCACATTGCTAAATAGACATATTATAAAATGTTAACCTAGAGTAAGCTCGTCTTTGTGAGGAGAAATAAATAATTTTATTATTATTATTATTTAGTTCCGAAAAAAATTTAAGTTTTGGCCCGGTTTTATTTTATTACAGTAACTGTAATAATATAAAACCGGCCAAGTGCGTGTCGGGCCACACGCAGTGTAAGGTTCCGTAATGGTTGCATATTAGAAAATCAAAACTTTCTCGAGCAAATTTCAAAAGAACAATAAACGAAATAACAAAATTTACATGACCAAATGTTTTATTTAGAAAAAAATTAAAATCCCAATGTATGTGACATCAAATGAACGACTGATCAAAAGTTGCTAGATGTAATTTTAAAATATCAAATCTAGATAATTAGACAATGGTGAAAACATTTCTGCGGAAGATTGTAGTTAAGTTAGGTTTGGTTAGAACTGTGACCAAACGCGCGCCAGCCGAGCGAGCGAAGCGAGCGGTCTCGCGTCGAGTCCGCGTAGCGGGTCTCGAGTCGAGACACGCTACGCGGGGATCCTATTTCTGGGTGGTTTAACGCTTCGCTCGCTCACTTGACCCCGCCATCCCCTTCTAACCTAACCTGTCCGAGTCGGGGTGCCCCAAATCCATAACTCGCTAAATTTTGGCATTAAAGCATGTTAATTCATTTGATAATTTATAATTTATCCAGTAATCCATTTTGACCTTTAAATGATTTGGTCAATAGTGTAATAAATAATTTAAACATTGATATTCCAGACTTTGGTCAGCTGAACTTTTGATCAAATGACCATCGTTATTTTAAACTTTGTTGATTTGTACGTTGTTCTTTTGAAATTTGCTCAGGAAAGTTTTGATTTTCTAATATGCAACCCGTAGTTGCACGTCATAATTGTCGACTTAGAATGGTGCTTTTTGAATTTTTACGATATTTTCCTTCTCCAAGTATATTTTATGGGTTGGCCGACTATTACTCGGTAAACTCGTTTCATCAAATTCGTTATAAATGCTACTACGATGAATTTCTTACGTCACCCAAAACAACCATTTAGAACCCAACACTTGACTCTAACAAAAATTTTCTTTTTAAAGCATAATATATCGCCAACGGATCCTTGAAGGAAAAAATGGTTTTCGCCAATTTTATTACTATCTATCCAACGACACCTGTTGGGTAAAAGAACATGGGGTAAAAAATTAAAAAAAATCTTACTACTTTGTCGGCGTGATCAACATATATACCTGTCACAGCCAATTAACTGCATCCGCTGTTTTATTAAAAGTCTAGCCTTTTCATTGAACTGTGCCGTTTAATCAGCAACAGAAGTGACATGGGCAAGTCATTAAACGATATTGAGCAAAAGATGTCACATAAGTCGCTGAAAATCGGCACATTTAAATGAAACGGCTAGGCAATCAATTAAACAGCTGAATAAGCTAATTGGCTGCGACATACTCATACCAAATTAGACGACACGGTTGGCGCAATGGTTGAGCGATTGACTGCTGCGCTGCGTGTCGCGGTTTCGATTGCCGCACGGAATAAATATTTGTATGGCCTACAGATAGTTGTTTCGGGTCTGGCTGTATGTGTATGACTTTATGTTTTTGAACGCACCCACGATACAGGAGAAATTCCTAGTGTGGGGTAACGTTTAAAAAAAAATAGCAACTTTCTAGCGTTAAACGTCTCTGAGCTAAACCGCGGACGGACCGACAGACGGACACCTTGAAACTTTAAGGGTCCCTTGTTGACTACGGAACCCTAAAAACGATTACTAAACAAAGCAACAAAAACGCCACTCAAGTAAACTCAATGTCCATCCATTTACAGTCGATTACTTCAGTCTTACTCTGATTACGAGACGTTTCCAAGCTATTTGCCATTGAACAGTCATACGGAGTCTAATTCAGATTAATTACAACGTCGTAATATGGCGGGCCAAGGTCCCAGAGGCTTGCCTTAAGGAGCGGTGTCACGGTCTACAGCCCTCCTGGATGGAGCATCATAAACTTCAACCAGTTCCGTCGCCGGCTTCACACAACGTTCTTCTAGACTTCACAGTGAATAGTCGTTTGGTATCAGCTTAACTTATTAAACATCTAACATGTTTATTCCCCTCGTGTGATTCTAAAGCCAGTGTATCTTCAAGCCATAATGAACTCGCCCTGTTTTACGGGCAGCCCGTATATATTTCACCCCGCATCGGACACTTCGGCGACTGAATCGGAGGACAGTGTGGACTCGGGCGGAGAGAAAACTGTCGGCGATGGTGCACGAACGAAGTACACCGATCCGAAGCTCAGAACGATTAACAAAGTCAGCATCAAGATACTGAAGGCTATTGAAAAGCTGACTTGTAATATTAAGATTAATAAAAAGGTGAAGAAGGTTGCTGTTTCAATACCAACTGTGGTTCAGGGTTAGTATCTGTACATAAACATATTCTATTGATTGTGTTTTTGAGATCTCGGTTACAATTGTCTCACATGGTTGTGCCTGCGTCTTTGCCCACAGGAATTTTGATAACGTGCAGTTTATAGCCTGCTATAAACTGCGTATACTGGATGATTTTGGTTTGTTTTATTCCAAGGTTCATAGTATCTTTAAAAACAAAAATTTATAAATGTTTTTAGAACAAATTGATTTACTTGTAAATGAACATTACTAGCAATTTCAAAGATTATCCCAACAAAACATACTCCTGGGTTATTTTAAGTATTCTTTGTCCTATTTACTAACACTTGGAAGTGGTGACGGGTGCGCGATTTGGGGGATTGTCTTTATGTAAAATTTGACTTTCAAAAAGTGCTGGCTCTCAGCTTAATTTGAATAAATGACTTTTGACTTTTGAAACTTGGCACACGGGTTTCCTGATCCGTTCAGCCGTTAAGATGTGAGGAGGTAAAAAACAGACAGAGTGACTTTCGCATTTATTTAATATGGAAAATATCCAAGCACTTTACAACCTGAGCACAGACATTCAGAATCATTATAACTTTTATCTACACTCACAACGTAATGTTCCAAATATGAGTTCAAAAACGAATGCATAAATACATACTTTTTTTTCGTGGATAGGTAAAATTAAAAAAAAAACCATTACAGTTCAACATTTTCCTTCGATTTTTAAACAACTGCATCATAAAATAACTTTTTAATTTTTATAGCACACTTTTTCTTTTTAATTTTTGGCGCGGGCTCATTGACTTAAGTCAATGAGCCGGCTTTTATCTTTGTCTATGTTTAAGCGCGCTGCGCAGTCATTCGAATACGCAATGAGAATATCCGCCATATTGGAATTAACTATTTTTCCACTTATTTTATTTCAACTGTATGAGTGAAGATAAAATAGTGTATGCAACGGCATATAATTAGGTATTAAAACACTCGTGTGATGCTATTATCACACTCGGCTACGCCTCGTGTGATAAACCCACACTCGTGTTTTAATAACCCTTTTTATATGGTCGTTGCATAAACTACTATTTTCAGCGTAATAAATAAATTACTTCCCAGGCACTTTATTTATCATCTAGTCTCACTGAAAAGTAATACAAACTAGGTGCATTTAGCAACTGAGTGCTACACAGGTTTTATTGTGACCTACTTCCTATAAATAATTTGCGCGCTTTAAAACACTGCTGCCTCTGCTATCATGGTTTAGAATTTCCATTTTTCATAACTAAGAGGTTATATTTTCGCCTCCGTGAAAATATCGAAATGCTGAGCGCATTTTCGCCGTTTTTACGTAGGTAGGTATGGGGCATAGGAACTAAGTACCTATTTGCTAAATATGATTTCTGATTTCCTCTTTTTCTTCGGCATGTTGAAACTAATATAGGCAGGAAGGCTTGGATGTAAAACACCACAAAGCTTTGAGGTAAACTACCTGATTTGAAGGACTTCTAAGAAAGCAGCATCCGGGAGCATCTATATTACCTACATCTCTCAGAAATCCTTCAGCTTATGGGCATTTTTTCTTGTATTAAGGCCAGATCAAAAAGATAAGTACCTACCTTCTTGGGCAGTTCTTTAAAACCTCACAAAAAATACCTAAATAAACGTCCTAAAATGATTCAACAAATTCCCTCTCCTCTCGAAAGTACTTAACAATCCTTGACAAACACTACACCTTTTTCGAACAAATACATCGCATCGGTGTCAATTTTCCCACAGGTCAAATACCTTATTGACTAGCTGATTAAACTGTAATACTAATCAAACGATACATGACACCCCAGCCAATCAGCTTTGTTGTTTCAATCGACTTTAGTACTTGAACTTTCGCGTTACAAAGCTCAAATTGCTTTGCATGAAACTTTAGTGTAATGGCATTATTTAGACGAGCTCGATGGCGCTTTAGTGACAAATAAGTGTTTTTACGAGTATCATATGAGATGATATTACTCAGATACCAAGTTTAATAAAATTTTATTAAACTGTATGAAGTTTCGTTGCTATCATGATCAACCGGTGTGAAAAAGAGATTTATTTATTTAAACTCTATGTACAATAGTGGTACATGGGCGGACTTAATGAAACAAGGCATTCTCTACCAGTCAACCTTTGGGTCAAAAAGACTACACTGTGGTTGGTGTACAACAAATAAATAAGATTTAACCGCTCAGGCCCAACATGTGAAAATTCCCTAATATAAAGTAAATCTTATGTTATAGGTAAATAAACATTAAATTCGCGATTAATTCGCAACACACCGGTGTGTCGCCGGGGCCGGACAGGTGAAAAAATAATAAAGATATAATAATTAATAATAATTAATAAGATTATGATATTAGTCCTGTTTTGCTTCGTCTCTCTCTTACAACAGAATAGCGTAGATGATAAAAGAAAAAACCGTCAAATAGATTTCCAAAAAATTTTTAAACGCGTATTTTTTCTTTTTCACGCAAACAAAAAATTAAAACGATACAGTGCGTTGAAAACTCGTGTAAAAACACTTTTAACATACACGTGACGTCACTTCCCCCCACTTCTGATCTTTGTTGCGTTTTATCTTCGTCTTTTTTATTGATTTTATAAAGCAAAACGTGTCCAATATTTTTCGATAGGTAATCTAACTGACGGACTGAATAGAATGATATATTTTTTAACCAGGAATTATCCCTATTTTGATGCCAATAGTATTCCTAACCTCCAAGCTATACTATCTTCTCATTTGAGTAGATATATTCGATTTCTGAATTAATCATTTGGAGCTAAGAACATGTTACCTAGTTACTAGTTTGTTTTTCAACACAATTTAACCCAGATTATCACAGCTGCAGCTTTGGAGGTAGCGGAACATAGAGTAATGTCCCGCATACCTCCGTTGAAAAGGGAGGATCCTCCGACCAGACGGTTGTTGTGTCTGGTGCCAACTGCCCGGCAGTTGATATTCGGGCTTTGCATATGTTTTAATCGCATGGTAAACTCTGATATCGCGATTTAGGATTTTGTCAAGTTAGTTCACAGCTGTCGAGATAGATGGCGCTGCGAGTCTCATTTGTTGTGATGTTGATTCTGTTGCGCTGATTTTTTGTGGCGGCTTCAATGCCGCTACACAGCTGCTCAGAACTCAGAAGCTGCATCTGCCTAGCCTGGGAGCCAAACCCAACATAGTTTGGAAAAGACTGACCAGATCGATTAAGGACAGAACATGTCAAACCTTGTTTTAATCCCAAAGTTTGACTGGTTTACAAACTTGTTCACTTCAAACTTTAATTCAGAATTCGGGCCATTTCGTCTCTGTTGAATCTACTCCTTTACAACTAAACGCTTCCCGTTTAGACGTTACAATTACAAGCGGATACGGCATAATACAGCGATGATCATAAACCACGCGAAGAGTTTGTTCAAAACAATCGAGTTTAATGAGAGGGTTCGGAAACCGTGTGTAACATGTTAGTAGATACACGTTCGGAGTTTAACGATTATATTATGTTGTGAAGTGAAACTGTAATATGCTATGACACTGCAAAGTATCATTTAATTTACTGATAGGTTTTGGTAGAACAATAGGATTGTTTCCTGAAAAAATCTAATGACCGTCAGATAGATTTCCAAAAAATATTGGACACATTTTTTTCCCTTTTAACGTAAACAAAAAATGAAAACTATACAGTGCGTTGAAAACTCGTATGACGTCACAGACCGATACACTTTTTAACGGAAGGTGACGTCACTAGCCCCCACTCCTGATCTTTGATGCGTTTTATCTTCGTCAATTTTTATTGATTTGATAAAACAAATCATACGTATCTTAACTGACGGACTGGACCTGTAGTTTCCCCAAGATTAAGGCTAGGTAAAGAGAGCGAGAGAGAGAGAGAAAAACAGCCTGTGGTTTACTACTACTGGCATCTTAAATTATACTTTTTAAATGTTATTTATAGTTCGCGTTTGACCATAATTGAGCAAAGCCTCAAGTGGAAAGATGGAAAGCGATGATGTAAAGACTCTCAGGTTGTAGCTATCAGGAAACAGTAACTCTGGCAGGGAATTCCACTCTTCAGCTGTAGGCACAATAAAAGTATTCCAAAACGTTTAGTGCGTATTGCTGGAATGTCCACCATGTACCTGTGGCGCATTGGCGTAACGTCTTGTAGTTCGGTGATGGAACAGAATTAGCGGAAGGAAATGGTGCAGTTCCGACGCACCACGCACGCTCCCCGAAATGTACCTGATGGCGAGCGTTGGGTGGCTCGCCGTCCGATCAAAGCCAGACCCGTGTCGACAGCGCGTTGTGTTCCACGTCCGCCTCAAAGAGATGTCAGCATTATAGACGGGGCCCGTTAGGACCAGGGCCTGCCAGGGTTGCGGATTTGGTTCGAAAGAGTCACCGCGGCCCTGGAACGCAAAGGGCACTAAGAGGAGCACGAATGGGATTTATTCAGTAAGAGTCTGACACTCCCTCCTACTCCACCTAGAGCGGAAGGAATTCTCATGCAGAGAATTAGAGAATTTTGAAAGTTTGAACAATACCCTTGATCACTAGGTGTTGGATATTCCAGACCGTTAAGTTCATGCTAACTCAATTTTCTTTAAGTGCCCTTACTTTTCTTAGTGAGTTGCATATCCATGATAGGCAACGGAATAATACTAATATCAAATATGCTGGAGTTTACAATAGAAAGAGCCTGAGGATGCCAAAAATTCTCGTAAATAAAAGGCGTTTAAATTCAAGTCGCAGTGTCATCTCAGCCACATTCAATGCAAAAACTTGTCAAATATAAAATTATAGGTGTTTTTTTTTCTTTTTTTTATATTGATAGGCACGCGCTTGACCACTATCTCACCTGATGCTAAGCTATGATGTGGCCGAAGATGGAGCACGCTTACCTAGAAGTAAACCTATTCCCTCTTGACTTAAAGACTTCCGGGTTGTAAATATCAGGAAACACAGACTCTGGCAGGGAATTCCGCTCCTTAGCTGTACGCACAATGAATGTGTTCCCAAAATGTTTAGTGTTTTGACAATTTGCGAGTGCGATGTGAACGAACGCTTTTTACAAAATTACGAGAATTTCAATAGTTTTAAAAGTTTACTAAAGTCCTGAAAAAATTAACATTACTAAATGCTTCATAATTTACAGAAATAGCTCACCTGGCATGACCTAGATCTGTGTTCACATGACGCCGTTAAATATCTAGGTTCCGGTCCAACGGCTGATTTTGGCAAAGACACGATTTGTTTTGGCTCAAATTGTTCTAGTTTGCGAAAATATCAAGTACAGATGGAATCAATTTACCATCTAGAATGCAATGCTAAGTTTTAAAAACATTTGTGTATTTTTACTTGCTTTTTATTATCTTGTTTTGTGTGCCCGGTTAATAAAATATAATAGAATAGCATATTCTGTATTATGTACCTACACCATACAAGTAATCCATTAATTAATAAGTAATTAATTAATAGGTGGATAGGTTGAGTGATTAATGAGTGGGTAATCCATTTTTCGAGCAATTTCTCAAAATGATCTGATTAAGCTGGAACTTGGGATAGGTACCTACATAAAATTATAGCTTTGGAGGCAATGGAATAATATGCTATTATGAAGCTGGTCTGATTATGCAGCTGGAAGGTGGCCATAGGCGATATAATTCCTGAACTAAACAAATTTTATCTCATCAGATGTTGTTAGTTTATTAAAAGCCTGTTTTGGAAAGATTTGAACATACACTAACAAGTTTTCTTGTGTAGAAACTGCGATCACTAGTTTTATTAATCAGGTGGTTATGTCATCTCTTCTTTTGGCCATAAGTTGGCCTTAGACTTGGGATGATGATGGTAAATTATATACGGTTCATTAATTCCTTTGTTATTTAGATGAGCCAACCCAATTGAGTCTTGTAAACGTTAAAGTGAGTCATTCAATGTCGATATCGCAGTCAAGTAGCTTAATCAGCCGTTTAGTTGGTGGCCTAGCCTTTTCATTTAAATGCGCCGACATTTCAGCGAACTAAGTGACATCTTTTAATCAATATCGTATAATGACTTGCCCATGTCACTTAAGTCGCTGATTAAACGGCGCAGTTCAATGAAAACGCTAGGCTTTTAATGAAATGGCTGATTATGCTAGTTGGCTGCGACAGCGACAACACTTTTCCTTCGGCGACTTTCGTTGTTTTTTGTCTTGACAAACAAACACTGAGATTAGGTATCCCTTCTATCCCTTTAGGTATCCCATTTTATTTTGGGTTGGTTCATGTTGTACTCTAAAATAATCTTACTAGTCTAGTACTTAGTCACCTTTTTATGGCAGGCGCCAGATACATTTGCATTGAGTACATTGACCTTTTCTGAATATCTCTCCGTAGATACTTAACAAATTAGATATGAATTGTTTCCATTTGTTTCGGTTGCATGCAAAAATATGTTTAGGATCACGATAAATGTCGATTCAGGACGGATTTGTGTCTTCATTTCTTCAAATTAAGATTGTAGTTAGGTCAATGCCTTTATGGCAAATTTATTTGACGCCTACCATACTACCATAGCCATATATCATGTTTAACAAAATTCATCCATCGTTTTTCAAAGAGAGAAAACACATGGCTAAATATAAAAGATGAATAAAGTCACTGAGTTTTCACAGTTCGTATGATTCTCGAATATTTTTGCTTCAACTAGCGATGGGGTTAAGACATACAACAGGGAGAAGAAGTGAATATTGTTGACCCAGATATTTCTAATACCCCTTTTAGTTGACAAGCTCCGCGACTTAACTTTACGCTTGATTTTCAAAGACCGACGTTTGTTTGTGAGGTCTGTCCAGTAGTATTGTTTTTTTTAGTAAGTTAATAGCCCTAGCATGTTAATATTCCTAAAAAAAAGGATTGTTTTTAGACCATTTGGTGTAGGTTTTAAAAATACTGAATTGGTACCTACATCAATATCCGAACTAATATTATTAATGCAAAAAAACTCAGTCTGTACTTTTTTTGTTTTTTTTTTATGGATGGGAAATCATCAAATGACTCCTTCCGCTCTGGGCAGAGCGGAAGGGAGTGTCAGACTCTTACTGACTCTTACGGACTCTTACTCCATCCGTGTTCCTCCTTATGCCCTTTGCGTTCCAGGGCCGCGGTGACTCTTTCGAACAAATGCAGCGTTGCAGAGTGTGTGTAAATAAGACATAGTATTTAATATTTCCATGCATAACAACAATGCATGAAAATATAAAATAACTTATTTTTAGGTGATTCAAATTACAGACAAAAATATCAAATCAAATAATCAAACAAATTCCGGAAAACAAGTATTACGTAATTAATATAATTAATTTAACCGCTGCTCTACCCGGCAGTGACTCCAATCACTATATTAAATATGGCCAATACAATGTTATGTTTCCGTGAATGATCGGAAACACGCATTGGTAATACGGGCCGCTATTTATTTGTATTGGGTCAACGCACTCCCGCTATGTTGCACAGAAATGCACATGCTTCGCTTCGGACATTCCCGGCCATTGCCGACCATTCCCGGGCCATTTGACCCGTTACGGCTGTGTCCGTAAGTATGTGCGTTTGCCCGAAATAGGCGACGCATAGTTACATTTTGTAGCTATGCCACAAATTATAAGTCTAGAGTTTGTTCTACAATGACATGTTTAGCAAGTTTTGCAGTACTTAATTAGTCGTCATCATCAATTTAAAAATGAATTCTCTACGTCACGACTTCTTCACCTTTTGTCAATACTTTGAATCTAAACAGAAGGTAAAAAAAAATATATTTAGTCTTGTCAGTCACGACGTGTCCAATAATTATTGCCTGATTATCTAGGATAGATTATATTGGACACGTTGTTTTTGCGTTATCAAATCAATAATAATTTACAAAGATAAAACTATAATTAAAGTTTAGAAGAGCGGGGTTTGTGATGTCACGCCTAGGTAAAAAGTGTACCAATTTAATTTTTCACACGAAATATCAACCAACTTTTCATTAACAATTCCATTTTTTATTTACGTTAATACACAAAACTACGGCCTGCCTTTAAAAAAGTCTTCCAACCTTAAATCTACAAGTTTTATAATTCCATACCTGTGCGAACCTACTCGCACAGGTATGGAATTATAAAACTTGTACCTAGTCACTGTTAAACATAACATTCCTGTAAAACAGTCCTTAATAAACGCTAAGCAGGAAGTTTGTTTCACTGGCCCATATAATTCAAAACAAATTTCTCTGTTTACATCGCGCGGTATGGCACCATGTGGCTCATATTAGCTGTATATACCTCTTTCTGCTACCTATTCGTGTTGTGTCGACTGTGGCTTAGAACATGCAAATACGGACTGATAATATTTGTAAGTCTAGGCGCAGTCATGCAATCTGCTAAGTGTTCTTTCACTGTAACTATTCTGGGGAGTTTGTTGCGTCACTTCTTCTTCGCAGCTAAAAAGTGGAACTACTAAGAAGTGGTGACGGGGGCGTTTTTGGAGGAGTGTCTTTTTGTGTACGTTGACGTTTAAAAAGTGCTGGCACTCAGCTTAATTTGAATAAATGACTTTAGAGTTTCGACTCTTGACTGTCGAATCATTATAAACTAGCTGCAGGCCAACTGTACCGCAGATTGGCAGAAGATTTGTGTATTAGGCTGCTTTTCCACCAGAGATCTTCAAGGAAGCTGAGCGGTGTGCGAGGAAAAAAAGAACCAATCATACCACTTTACGTTCCAAGCCTCGCTCAGCGCAGCTTTGGTGTAAAAGATCTAGCGGAGCGAGGTGTTAGTACATACAGTTTGAGATGTGTGCGAGGGATCAAAAACATCAACGTGAAACGGGACGTACATATTTAAGAACAATCAGCGTCTAGTGACGTCACCGCTGTTATGACAACGAAAATACGAGCTCATGACCATTGACAGACAGGAGTGACTTAACGTCCGTTTACGCACGAAAATTTATTCTGTCAGTTTAAAACCGCAATTATGGCAATAAATTAAAGCTGTGTTTCAATTTTTAAATACACGGTCTATTTTACATGCAATTCTTCAAAATGAAAGCCAGATGAAAATATTGCATGTTCCCTATCGACTAAAATGATACGCTAAAGCTCCTTTAAGTTATTCACTAACCTGAACCAATGCTAAACTTGAAGCTTTCTCAAAATATACGTAAAATCGTAGTCACCTCTGATTATTTAATTAAATTTTAATGGTTATGACTATCCTGTCGGTCCATGATGGCTTACATCCTATAGGCTTGACAACATCTGCATAAACTGCACTATGACATTATCACAAGACTTCATTCTCACACTGTACTGCGTGACATTTTCAAAGATGGCGACTGCTATTAATAATCGTACCAAGACTAGACTAACAATTTTGTAGGAAACATCGTAGCAGACCCTTATCGCGGTGGGTCAAGGTTGTAAAGATAAGAAGAAAATCTGATTGCTCTTCTATTTATACTAGTGAAGTAATTCCTGATAAAATGGTCTTGAATGAGACAAGACATTTGTGTTCCGGGTGTCGTGGATAGAGAAATAGACGTAGCAAATGATTTGATAAAACTTTGCTTATAGAGTTTAGAACACAGAACTAAATATATTATGGTGGATATTGTTTTGCGTACAGCTCACCCACACAAAACGTTTTGGGAACACGTTCATTGTGCGTACAGCTAAGGAGTGGAATTCCCTGCCAGAGTCTGTGTTTCCTAATAGCTACAACCTGGGAGTCTTTAAGGGCCATTTTCACCAAGCCAAACTGATCGCGATCAGTTTATAATCACGTTTATGCGCTGTCAGTGTCACTATTTTTCTGTGGAATATTGACGCTGACAGCTCTTGAACGCAGTTTAGATGTACTGATCGCGTTCAGTTTCATTAGTGAAATCCGCTCTCAGTCAAGAGTGAATAGGTTACTTCTAGGCAAGCGTGCTCCATCTTCGACCACATCATCGCTTACCATCAGGTGAGATAGTGGTCAAGCGCGTGCCTATCAATAATAAAAAAAGCTACGGAATGGAATAATTTTTTTATTCACAAAATGAAATGCTAAAGCTTCAAAGTGGTCAATTAGAAAGAGAAGTCCGATATTATGGACTTTGACGTAAAAGTCCACAACGCCTACAGCTGCCATACAAAAGAACGTTTCAATTTTGATCCTATTTTTACTGTTAGTATTTTTTTGTCTATTTTGAGATAAACTGTGTAGATAACAAATATTTTTTTCATGCATATTTCCTATTCCTAGCCGGATCTATTTTTCCTTATCTAACCTGAAGGTATTTAAGTCAAGAGTGAATAAGTTACTTCTAGGCAATCGTGCTCCATAGTTGGCGACCATCGTAATAAAAAAGTAGAAATTCAAGCGACTTTAGCGCTGAATTTTTCAGGACTGATGGCGCTTAAAAGTACGCACAACAACGAATTGAGTTTTAAATTCTCTCCGGTGTACCCAGTGACAGGTTTCTGGCCCATTGCCGATACACAACACACAATTTCATCAGCTGATATACAACTATATTAGTTAATACCCGTAAACTTTATGTAACCACCGGATGCAGTACAATACCTTTTCGTTCATCCTAACATAAGGGTGCGCCCACGCATTGCGTTACCGTGATACCCATAGTTCCGTCCTTTTGATTGGCCAAACGGTTGACTCGTCATGGTCCAACGATACCGTATACCAACGCTTGCATAACTATGCTATTGAAGATTTTTCCCGCGCAAATAAAGTTAACCAGTTTACTGAGACCTTCGCAGTTAGTAATAGATCGATTTCTGTGGTTGTTTTTCGTAGGTCTTGTTGTACTGGTGTTTCAAACTGGATGAAAGCTATCGAAAGGACGTTCCGGACGCGCCTTCCCACGCGAATGAATTGCGTGGTGTAATTGGGACTAGAATGTAGTATATTGAATGTTCACAATCAGCTATATTTACTCTATTTTATTGCTCCCCAGTTGGCTTTGTTAAATGATTTGTAAGTCTATGGTAGCTTTGCAAACCATAGAGTGGGGTAATTTTACTTCATTAGAGTTTAACTGGTTTGGAAATGAACAGGGTGGAGCTATGTCTTTGTTGTCTTGTTTGGTTATTTAAAACTAGATCGTGGGAGACTCGAGTGATCCTGTCATCTCATAGCTAAATGAAAATGCTCTGAGGGCCAATCCTACGAATTTTTAAACGACTTTTGCATTCGTATGTCAATCGCAAGCTGTCAAAATAACCTCAATTTCCATAAATTTTTGACAGATTGCGATTGATTGCCAACGTTGCTTAAAAAATAGTAAAATTTGCACCCAGCTGATTGGTACGGTAGCGTGCAAGAGAGAAGTCTAACATACTTGATGCACAGACGTACAAAGAAATAGAAAAAAGATTATACCTAAACCATTATGCATGAAATTTTGTTCATGAGTTCCTAATATGAAATATAAGGTATGCTGATTGATAATGTTTAATTCAGTATTAAAAACATCCCAAGAAAAAGACGGCATTGAAAATAGATAGATTTCCATGCCTAAGCGAACGATAGAGAATGATGATTCGTTTCTAATTAACTATGCTAAAATAGCAACTTGAGTACCAACTCAAATTGCTATTTTTTTTTTCAAGTTGCTGTTTTAGCGTAGTTAATTAGAAGTTAATTTTTGAATGACGATTTGTAATAAAAAATCCTTAAAAAAGTATTGGTTGCAATGCAATGTAAATTTTGTCCAATATAAACATAAAATATTGATTTTAACTTAAACTGGAAAATGCATATTGCGAATTTATGTTTAAAATTAAATCAGCAATCTTATGGAGTTTTTTGTTACAAAACTTGATAACTGTCTCGAATTCTGAATATAGTTCAAAATGGTATTTACAATTTATACATGAATTTTTTTTTCCGTTTCTAATGGCAAACCAGCTATTTAAAAAAATAGAGGCTGAAACGAATATCGATCTGGGCCTAAACCACCAACTCTTAAAGCAGTATTACTTTAATATTACTTCCAGTGGAAAAGAGACGGAGCTATTCGTCCTGTATAGCTCCGTCTCTTTCCCACTGGAAGTAATGTTGAAGTAATACTGCTTTAAGAGTTGGTGGTTAGGCCCCAGTATACAAAGCTACGTTAACGTTACGTGTTTTTATTAAAACAAGGACAACACGTTTTTCTAAATTTGTACTAATTAATTGATTAGGTCGATTTACTTAATTGAAAATTTGCATATTGCCCTACAAAAATACAGAGTCAAGCATACAGGGTGAGTTTTAGTTCATTTAGAATCTTTGGTGAAAGTTCTGTGTCATCATGACGTCAAAAATTCAAACGTGAAATCGCGGAAAAATATCTGTTTTTTTTTTAGTTTTGGTCTCATTAATATAGAGAGAGAATTAAAAGTTTATCAATATCTTTATATATAAAGAGATACATCCCAACTAACAAATCAATGTTTTATAATAGTCTAGTAAAAGACACGTTTTACATTTTGAGTCCAGTTTTTAAAATTGGTCGCATAAACGTATAAATAACGCGAATTAGGCCCAAATTACACGACAAATTACAATCCCTATCCCAACATATCACCTTTAATTTAACCCCTGAAATATTGCCAATAAATTAAAAGTCACCCTGTATATTTTTTTGAAGCAAAACTAATTGGTTATTTAATAAAAACCGGCCAAGTGTAAGTCGGACTCGCGCATGAAAAGTTCCGTACCATCGAACAAGATTTAATACTATGTATGTACTTTTTAATTAATTTTTATTATTCGTTGTCATAGCGGTAACAGAAATACACTATACACATACACTGTGAAAATTTCAACTGTCTACCTATTACGGTTCATGAGATACAACCCGCTGACAGACAGACGGACAGCTGAGGCTTATAGAGGCAATAGGGTCTCGGTGGCCTTTTGATACGTAACCCTAAAAAGAAAAAACCTTATAAAAGGAACGAGCCGGTACCGTATCACTACCGTACAGTATCTAGCTAATAAATGCACGTAATGGCCGCCTTTGCTGGATCCAATAATCAAATTATTAGGAGAGCTTTTAAAAGCTTTCGTTGGAAAATACCATCGCTACTAGTATTTTACCTCTGCCGGGTAATAAGGTAATAAAAATAATGACATTACACCTGTGTCGACATGCCTCCCGGTATCACATATTTATAGCAAAAACGTATCTCCTGAAGTTAATAAAGTGCTGATACAGAAGCATTATTAATATGCAAATAAACTGGGTGAACTTTTGAAAATGAAATTTTTCGGTATAAAATTGTATATTGTGAAAAATGTAGAAAAAAGTAAAAGAAGGCAGATTTATTATCTGCCTAGCTTTTTCACAAAGTAGCTATGCTTAGGTCGATTTCAAATCTTCTATAATACTTTAATAATGTTTTATATGGAGTGATTGCGTATCTAACCTTCACAACCCAGTAACTGGGTAAATCCGTTTACCGGCTTCACCCAGTTACTGAGTTACGAAACCATAGCAAGACTGATTTCCGATTTTTTGGCTTCTGTTTAAAAATAAACAGCTGGTCTATTTTAGGAAGTTTAACTACTTTTAATAAAAAGAACGTTGAACTTTTTATGAACGTTGGTTATACAAAAAAAAAACAATCGACGTCGTATTCAACTATCCTATCAATTGACTATCTATAATAATACTTAGTTGGCTCCTATACTACCCTAAACTCATAACGAATGCCCTCAAGGGAATGTTGCCATAACCACCACGGATTAGTGATCGAAGTATGATTTTATTAGGGCGTTCAGGGTATTTTATTAGGGGTAAACGAGAACCGATGAGGTGCTTGGTTCCATTGAGGATAATATCACGATTTATTTGTTTGTACATTACATAAATTGTTCAGTGTTTGCTATAAGACTGTGCACGCGGGTTCACTCGCAGGGTTTTATTTTTCGGAATGAATACTATAAGAAAAACTGATATTTTTGTCTCTTGCTGTATTTTTCAAAATACTAATTCATTTGCTCTTTAGTGGATTTGATTCCGGAATGTTCCAAAAATGAAACTGTGGATTTAATCAAATACCACACATAAGCTTGGTGTATAAAACATTCGATTTGTGACCAGATGCCTTGCATTTTGTTGATACAGGCGTAAAAAATCTTAACTCTTAAAAAGTTTAAAAACTGTAGGCCTGTGTTTATATCAATCAAACTGACATAATCGTAGACCAGAGACCATAAACAATTAATAAACAAGTATACAATGACAAATTATTTCGCGTTTCCGTGTCCCAGTTTTTGGTCGGCGTTGAATAGGCCAGACATGTATCAGAGTGATGGATGGTCCTAACTAAACTTTGGTCTCGCACAATTAGGCTGACAATCCACCACACCTTGCCATCAGACAAAATATTGTATGTCAATCACTGCGAACACGCACGGAATTGTGCATTCGGTTTGTGGACGATGGTATTTATGTAATGCGGGACGATAACGATACGATGGCATTTGACCACTGACAATATGCTCATAGGTAAGCGGTCACTGCTTAACTTGATCCTTCCAATGACCACGTTTGGTAACTAGACGGAATTGCGACACAATGTGTTATCATTAGTATTACCAGCCAATGACAACACATTCTGATTTCCAATTCCTGATACTGCAGAAACCCACATAGATATTCTCATTTGATATCAGGAACTACACAGTAAGAACTAATGCAGCTATGTCAAATTTGTTTATACGCTTTGCTTCTTCCGACATTTCCAAAGTAACAACACTGAAGATATTAACATCTTTTTTAACTTCATCACATGTCGTGTGCTGATAGTCGTCGATCGAATCTGTGTTCAAAGACCAGACACTGGTTTGTGTAATGCTATGTTATCGTCCAGTACAGTTATAATGTCGTATCTTATAAATAGCAAAAGGGCTCTTTAGTCAGCCGTTCGAGCAGCTCCTATAGTCTTGGATCCGATGCTATCGCTTTTGTTAAGTATCGGTTACATTCTGTAAGCTGCGTTTATGCGCAGAATCTGATCTATATCTCCCTAGTGTATTGTTCATTGATATCGGGAATATGTGATATACCTGTGTTTCGGTCTTGTTTTGCTGTACCTAACACACATTAAGCTTTGGACTGCAATATTCTGTTTGAAAGCGTAGGAACTTTTGTATTATCAACATTATCCTTCGCGCTATCTCTGTTAGTGTTTTTTTCAACCTTATTTCATAAAACAATGTAACCACATGATTCGTTCAAATTATGATTAACAAGTTCTTTTATTAAAATTTTCTATACAGAATTTGAATTTACCTGATGGTCTATGATCATTATCATCATTCATAGCCTGGCTTCATACTTTGCTAAGCATCGGCTTCTGGTTTTTTGCACCAGATTCCTGTGCCAGCTTCAATCTGGTTCTTGCTGATTGTATATACTATGTTCTATTTCTCTCGTACTTTGTTAAACGGTAACCTGATGCAATTTTCCGAATGTTCTCACTATGCATTCATCCAATGCTTCATTTTCAATTCCGTCAATCTCTCTGTCGTTCAGCTTTTGATTCCCCCTTATTTCTGCCACAAACACAAACGTGTGACCGTATCATGCACCAAATAGAGTCAATATTCGCTTATAAAAAACAACTGTACCATAGATGACGTTCGGTGTTTAGTATACCGTGTCGCAATCAGAGCACAAAGCTGGTATTTTATTGTGATTTACATACAGAAAGTGTCCATTGTGAGTGCGCGCCCTGTCACAGTTGCCCTCTGGCCTCCGTAGGCCAGCGTGGTCTAGTAGACCGCCTGTCGAATTAGGTCTATTTAGATCCGCGAGAATTTGGACACGAGACTCGTCGTGTTCCATAGTTTATCGTACATCTATCTAGTGTTGTGTTTCTTTTTTGCTCATGTTTTCGCAAGTGACGTTCAAATACATGTGATTGGAGTTCTGTTTACGTAAGTTTTGTTTATAATTTGTTGTTTTAATTAAAAGCTTTTGCGGTTCCCTGCGTAATGGCAGCTGTGGAAAGCTAAAGTATAGTTTATGAAATAGGTGTAACGAGGTACATTAATTTCATAACCACGATGAGATAAAATTAATAGCTGTACACAAATATTACTGGATTTAATTGGCTGTTGAGTAACAGCTACCTACCTACTTTATATTTTTAGCACTAATTGAGCCACTTTCAACAATTTGCCAAGTAAAATATTCGCTAACGAGATTCTAATGAGATCTCTTTGATTGGCTATAAAAATAGAGGCTAAGGATTTGAATAAATTGTTTCTGTAACAAAGGACACTGATGAAAAACTTTTAGTAAGTATATAATTGAAACAAAACTGAACTTTATTAAATTGGTTGAAGACAATCGTTTAATATTTACCTACTGGTTACAAACAATGACTAACTGAGTAGAGATTAAATGGAATTTTCCTCAATACACACAATCGGAATTGATTGCTGCCATAAGCATCGTTCAAAGATGATCCGTTGGGATACTGGGATAAAATGTTGATACTCTAAATTTGTTGAATCAATTTTGATGGTATATCTTTTGCCAACCTGCCCCCCTCCCTACTAATGCCATCGTGATTCCTTTGTAAAAAAGGGATAGTGGTATGTTTTTTGTATAGCTCGGTCTCTCTTCCACACTTGAATCATGATGTTGTTAAGATGTCATAGTTCCAGAGAGAGCCACATGTTATTACTCTGGAGTACCAATCCCGCTATTGTACCTTAGTGCATACAGTTTTAAATAAAAATATACTTAGTTATGGCTGTACAATGTACATACACGAGAGCTTAGTAGGTACATACAGACGAATACAGGATGTCTTCCTTTTTTGGAATCGGTGATAAATGTTTTGTTTTTATAGGAGTTAATAATACTCATTTAAGGAAACGTCAAATAGAGATGCTTAGAAGAAGAAAACATGCTGTGTTGACTCTAAATAAACCAGCATCCCGTCAATTTCTGTACCAAAGCAAATCAAAATTGTTTCGCGATGCGATTTAGCTGTGAAAGCGTTACAAACAAACTCACATTCGCATTTATTATAATAGGATTAAAAGCTTTGGCGTTTTTCTTAGTAGATACAAGTATGTATCCTAGGTTGTCCCAAAATTAACGCAAGATTTGAATTTGCCGCCATTTGTGCAATAAAGTGCAGGCAACCCCAAAAATATAACAGTTTTTGTAGCTGGTATTTAAGGGTTAGTAAAATTGAAGTACGACACGAACGAGCAGCGGTTTTTAAACAACATTTTTGGTAGTAATTGTTCAGAAGATCACATTTTAGAAAATGTGATTTAACACTAGGTGCTGGATTAAGTTTTTTGGAGTTCTCTGGAATTAAAGGTCTGTTAAACAACCACCTGTGCATTGAAGGAGGAGATTCAAGGCTGAATCAACAGTTCACCCACATTTATGTAAAATGGCAATTGAAAATTTCGATAAAATAATGACCTATGGAAGCAAAGCCTTGGAAACAAAAAGTTCTTTGTGCTATTCCTTACAAAACACTATTCTGTTTACTTTAAAATTAAAAAAAAAATACTTAAAAAGAAAATCTTTGTTTTTAGTTACTTAATCATATCTTGCGTTAATTTTGGGACAACCTTTAGAAGGAGGTCAAGTAAAGTTTACATCTTGTAAATAAATAAATTCGAGTAGTCGTTATACTTACAAGGTCCCACAATTCAATTACTGAAAATGTATTTACTTAATTCGTCCATAGAAAGTAAACCCGGCTGCTAAGGGCGCTTACATAGGTAACTTTACGCTTTCCTTAAGTAAAATAAATTCTTATTTTATAGGCTTCCCATATCAATTTTCTGTTCACGAGAAACGTCTATTAAAAGATTCACAATTATATTTTTATGTATACGATACAAATATACCTACCAAATAAAATGTATAAGCTAGTTTTGCCCTTGGCTTTACTTGCGATTTTCGCAAAAGAATTGTAGCTTACTACCGTCTCCGGGGTCCTATATATCTCTGCACCAGAATTAATCTACATCGATTCATGGGTTAAAGCGTGAAAGCGTTACATACAAACAAACGTATTTTCGCATTTATAGTATTAACTAGCTTTTTCCCGCGGCTACATCCGCGTAGATGACGGTTATCGCGTAAAAAAGTAGCCTATGCTCCTTCTCCATATCCCAAGCTATATAAGGTGCTATAAAAATATCTGCCAACCTCTTGAGGCGTCATTGTACCCATTATTATGAACAACTTTTACTATAGGATCAAACCTGAAATCGCGAAAAAAAAATCAGCTGGTCCCTACATTTATTTTCGTCTAACTCGTCAAACTGTAGGGACCAGCTGATTTTTTTTTCGCGATTTCAGGTTTGGTCCCATAGTAAAAGTTGTTCATAATTATGAGTACAATGACCCCTCAAGAGGTTGGCAGAAAATTTTATAGCACCTTATATATCTGCCAAATTTCATAACGATCCTTTTAGCAGTTTTAGCGTGAAAGCGTAACATACAAACAAACTCACTTTCGCGTTTATAATATTATAAGTTAGGATTTTAAATTTAGGATTTCCGGTTTTGGGTTCACATCCTCATAATAGGACACACCTGTGATCGAAATAAGAGATTTATTTAAAGTATCGTCTCAATAGGTTGTCGGGGCAATACTCCGTGCCAAATGCCCCGATCACATGCACTTCCTGGTTCAGATTCTAAACAGAGGCGACTCGCATCGCATTTAAACTCTGTAGTTAGTGGTCAGCTAATCGCAACGCAGTGCCGGGAAGTGCCGCGGTTTCATTACAACAACACCCCTTATAAATAACAGTGTACCGTGCCTAATTTTAGACTTATCGGAACCGTAGCGAAAATTAATCCAGCTGTGCTCATTACATGTATCAGGTACCGATTCTACCGATACAGCAGTGCGATTCTGTTAATATCTCACCTTGTGAGCTTAGGTGAAGTGAACATGAAGTGAACTGTAAATCTAGGTATACAAATATGAAAGACTAGCAGCACGCCGCAGTTCACCCGCGTAGTTCCCGTTCCCGTGGGAATACGTGGATAAAATATAGCCTATGTTACTCCCTAATAATATAGCTTTCCATTGGTGAAACACTTTTTGAAATCGGCACAGTAACTTTTGAGTTTATTCATTACAAACATACACACACACACACAAAATACAAATCTTTCCTCTTTATAATATTATTATAGAAGTATAGAATAATATTAGTATAGGTGGAAAGACACTTCATGCTCTCTCCACGTATGATAACACGGTGAAATGTACTTTTTTAAATTATTATTGATAGGCACGCGATTGTCAGAAGCCAAAAAATCTGACTCCAGTCTTGCCAAGAAGTACCGTACGTGTTACCCAGTTAATGGGTTGCGAAGGTCTGGCAGGCAGCCGCTCCACGTAAAATACTGGTATTCAGCTGAATCCGGTTTGACTGGAAGCCGACCCCAATAAAGTTGGGAAAAGGCTAGACAGATGATGATAGGCACAAGCTTGATATGTTAACAGAATAGACCGGGCTGTTGTATGTGTACGTCAGTGAAATCTTCGACAGCCACTGTTTCATTGTTCGGATGACATTTCCTAATCGTTTCGTTTTACTTCATTCGATATTATGGTAAGTGGATATCTGTTTCTCTGAAACTGTGGGTGACTGTTTACGTTAACGACTCGGCTTTGCAATTCATTGTATGATTCATTTACATACATAATGTATGTAGTGACGGGATTTATACAAATTTAGGATCTGTGATTGATTAATTTGGTTTTTTGTTTTGTTTTTCTACATAATGCTTTTTGTAGTAAAGTCCTACTATACTATTATAAAGGACGGTGAAAGTTTGTGAAGTTTGTGTAGTTTTTTAATACAAAAATTACTAAACGGATTTTTATGAATCATTCCAACAAAGCTCTTTTACAAAAAAAAAAAACAACCGACTTCCAAATAAAAAACAACACTACTTTAATTTTGGAAGTCGGTGTTAAATTACGAAGAAACAACCAAAAACACCGGAACTTGTATTTTTTTTTTTGTAAAAGAGTTTTATTTTTCACCTTTTAGTGTTACCCCCAAAAATTCCAACCAGTACATATTTACTTATTTATAGTCTGTCTCCGAAGTTCTTCATCAGATCTTTACGAAATTTAAAGGGGACCATTTCAACCATTTTGAAATAAATCACTTTCGAATAGAAAAAGAATTTAGCAAAATATGTACAACCGACTTCTAAATAAAACCCACTACAAAGACCAAAATAACTTTCATTTTGGAAGTCGGTGTCAAAATACGAAGAAACCACACCAGAAACGGGCGTCATCCTGAATTTCGACAGTTAATTATTTCGACACGGTCCCAATTTCGAAAAACAGTAGTTCGACTACTCATTGCTTCGACAGAACATATATTCGACAAGCATTACTCTGACAGAACATACTTCGACAACACACACGTTCGAAAAACACTACCTCGACAGAACCCTTCTTCGATATGCACTTGTTCGGCGGATCTCTATTTCGACGGAACATACCTTCGAAATAATATCTACTGCTCTGAAATGTGAAAATAATAATTGAATTTCGCTTTATGGTTTTAGGTACAGAATAAAAACATAAAAAATAATCAATTATGTTTTTAATTATAACCAGTAACAAATCTTTGTAAACTTTAATAATTTCTTCAGATAATTTGAATCGTAACATAATATTAAAATAAGTTTTCTTGATTAATTATTAGACATGTGAGTAACGTATGCTATTCCGCTTAGGAACGAAATTGTATCAATTTAATTTTTCAGAAAATGGTTTTTTTGTAATATAAAACACATTTCAGCTTTGCCATACCTATATACCAGCCTCTGAAATCCACGCAGTTTTTAATCAAATCCAAGAAAAAGTATTACCCGTTGATGCAAAACAAATTAGCGACTGGTTTTGAAATTTTATGTCACTGGAACATACAAAAAATTAGAATAAAAGACAAGTCCACTTAAAGTTACAGATTCAAAATTACCACCATCCTATTAGAAATGTTGTCGGTTGCAGATTCCATTGAATGTGGATTGGATTGCCTTCAACTCAAAATTCAATCGAAAGCTGGCTTATGAGGTGGAATACTCTACTCAATAGAAAAAAATTGAACATTTTTAAAACTTTGGCCGAAGTGAAAAAACAAGTAAAAGAAAGCACACAGAATGAAATATAGAGAATTTTGGCTCAAATCGAAAAGAAAAAAACAATTACCGCAGAACGAAAGGCTGCAAAATCATTTGCTACTGAAAAATGAAATGGATACAATTTAGTTACTAAGCGGAATAGTATACGTTACTCACATGTCTAATAAATAATCAAGAAAACTTATTTTAATATTATGTTACGATTTAAATTATCTGAAGAAATGATTAAAGTGTACAAAGATTTGTTACTGGTTATAATAAATTAAAACATAATTGATTATTTTTTATGTTTTTATTCTGTACCTAAAACCATAAAGCGAAATTTAATTATTATTTTCACATTTCAGAGCAGTAGATATTATTTCGAAGGTATGTTCCGTCGAAATAGAGATCCGCCGAACAAGTGCATATCGAAGAAGGGTTCTGTCGAGGTAGTGTTTTTCGAACGTGTGTGTTGTCGAAGTATGTTCTGTCGGACTAATGCTTGTCGAATATATATTCTGTCGAAGCAATGAGTAGTCGAATTACTGTTTTTCGAAATTGGGACCGTGTCGAAATAATTAACTGTCGAAATTCAGGATGACACCCCCAGAAACACCGACTTCCAAAATTAGTGAAGTGGTGTTATTAAGAAGTCGGTTGTATTTTTTGTAAAAAAGTTTTTTATTTTCGAATATTCTGACATTCACGCGGGAGCAGCCACTGGCAGAATCTAGTAGCTAATATATCACATAAGGTATAATTTGTAAAGGGGAAGTAGGTACTAATTCCACGTGGACAACAGCTACTGTTGCTTATAAAAATATATGTGCTGGACATCCCACCCACACGCACTAAACATTTTGGGAACACATTCATGTGCGTACAGCTAAGGAGTGGAATTCCCAGCCAGAGTCTGTGTTTCCTGATAGCTACAATCTGAGAGTATTTAAGTCAAGAGTGAATAGGTTACTTCAAGGCAAGCGTGTTCGATCTTTGATCACCATTATCGCTTACCATTAGGTGAGATGTAATAGTGGTTAAACGCGTCCCCATGAATAGTAAAAAAAATAATTCAACAATTCAGGGCGCCTTAATTAATTTATCTCTATATTTTATGGTTTGGAAACAGTAGTTCCTCGAGCTTCTATGAATACTAAAATGACTTTTAATTTTTCATTTTTATGACATCTCATAAGAGGCAGCTATCTCCCTTTGTGTCTTATTGATGATCGTACATTAATTCACGAAGAAATGTTTCTTGTCTCTTTTTAAACATTAGTACTGCTCCTCCACTGTGGCGAGCCAATGTCGTCATGAACCTTTGTAAAAAAGAATTAGTGCTATGCGCCTTGCATAGGTCCATCTCCTTTACACACCGGAATAATGTTGTTTTTAAGAGATCATAGCTGACCCCTAATCTATGTGATATTCTTCTCAATATCTTTTTCATTATCATGGACCCTAAGCCAATTTCTTGGCATAGTCAGGAAGTCAGAATTCATCATTTGCATATTTAATGCTAATACAAAATTTTCCGGTAAAATCTTTTCTTACTCAAATAGTGCGCGGGATACGTCTTAGGGTTGTCACGCAAATATAAACAGAGTGAGCACAGCTTTCTTCCTTCGAATAATTTATCGTTCGCTTCTTCATATTTGCTTTTATTTTTCCTTCTTCGTCTTACGTTATAGTGCCGTCCTTTGTGACAACGTTTATTCAAACACTTTGTGCGATTACGAGTTTGCCCACTGATGCTTTCCTCTTTAAATAAACATGACTAAACTCTTTTGATGTCTTGTTTGGGATATGATCTCTGATATTTTAGCTTAAGTACCTAAGTACTTTCAAGGTTATACTGATTTGAGGACTAAAATATTTGTCTTGATTTCTGCTCCGACTTTTATGACTGCTGAAATACCTGAGTACTAAAATTATGTTGTTTCATAATACATGCGAACATAAATGTATTAAGTGCCACTTTTAAAATATTTAAATAGTGACTCTAATGACAGATCATTAATTAATCATTGGCAGTGATGCATGCAACAATGATCTTAATGATTATGTTCTAAAATCGGTGAAAGAATCATTGAGATACTTATTATTAGACTCACTTTCATCATTAAAGAAGAAAGTGAAAAAAACCTCCGATATTGAATATCATAATCTCATTATAGCTGAAAGTACTTTCAAAGAAAATTCTAACGCTATCATTTTGTTTGTAGCGGAGACGAAAGCGTCCGAGGTGGTCCTGAACCAGGCTGTGAGGTCACCGAACACGCCAACAGCACCGAGCCTATCACCGAAACGTGAGTAAAAACCTTTTTGTACTAAATGCCCCGTTGTTTTCAACAAAAAATCCCATTGTTTTACGTAACCTGAAACTTTGGAACAACACACGACCTAAACATTGAGTTATTTTGTTTTGAAACGCAAAAAGTGTGAAGCTAACACCTACACTCGTGAACACGGCAAAAAGGTACACTTACAAAAAATCGTAAGCTAGTAGGAAAATTAGGAGCTCTAGCTCGTAAATGTCTTTAACCAGAAAATTACATAACATGACTGCATTCCCCAAAGAGTTAGGCGTAATATGGGGTTTTCTATCTGGAATTTCTTAGAAGCAACCTGGAGTCCGGATGATGAAAATTGGCTCGCCCCTATTCCATGGGACTTGAACATAACTGGTAAAATATTGTGTCCTATAGGTGCCTCTGCCTAAACCTTTGAAGAATACAAGCATGACATTATAATAGGAAGATAAGTACCTATTGAGGATATCTTACATTAAAATTTTATCAAAGAGAACAACCGTTTTAAAGATATCACTAATCATCACTATACTTATACATATTATTTTCTCTGACGCAACTGGTGACCTTATATAACATACTGCTGCAATATCTTATCTGTTATCAATCTCAGAGACCGTTCCGCATTACAGTATTACAGTACATCATTACACTACATCAACCATATTGAATTTGTTTTGCAAATTGATCAATTTTTCAAGTGAAAACTTTTTTTTTGGGATGGGTAAAAAATGTTAAACTTGCGTCAGGACACGTGACCCTCAGGACACGTGATCTGATCGAAAATTCGTAAGACGGATAATGAAATATGTAACATAAATTGTCATGTTTGTGTACGATGGCGCAATAAATGAATATTGTATTTAACCACATAAATGATAGTACTTTTATACTGATAAATAAAGCAATTCGTGCGAAATTATTCCGTAACCATTCCAAAATATTCAAAAATGCACAACGTTAATGTTCAAGTTTTCACTTCTACCGGCACTCCCAGAGTGCAACCCGTTGTTTTTTTTTCGTCATGATCATCAGTGGTTTAACAGTGCACTGTTTTACATACATAGGTCTCTGAAATTGTACTCCACCATCTACGAGTATCAGAGCTCTTAGTGAAAGATCTTGATCGGAGAATTACAGTTTATTTTATTTATTTCTGTCCACTTCTGCTACCGAGCAACGTTGCTGGGTGATGACGTCATTACTGGCACCTGAGAAAATTCAATATTGTCTTTGAAGTGACCATCTGCAATGACTGGTATTGCTGGTTTTTTTAGGCAGCTATGACCACTTACCACCACGTGGGCTGACCTGCATTTCCATCCCATAAAAATAACGTTTTATTCATCGTCATCAACAAAATTATCAGCAAGACTATCTCCAGCACATTAGGAATGAGTGTAATAGTACATTGTTCAGAAGCTAGGCTTTATCGAGATACACACAAACATGGCAAGGTACAAGATAACGAGATACATTATGCACTGGCCAGTGTTATTAGCAAGTAAAATTGCACGATTGTCATGCGACGACCTAACTTACTTGCTCCTGTTTTGGACGCAAACGTCCATCAAATTCTGAATGTTATGAAGCAAAAATATATTAAAATATTGTATTAGGACTTGTAAAACTCTTTGTTCTAAAATGAATGTGTAAGTTTTGGAGGAGTCAAATTTTATGTTGATCATAGTCATGTTTATTATTGAAGCAACGACGATTTCAGCGGTAGAAGAATAGCAAAAAAATAGTTTGTGTAAATGTGTTGATATGGTTTGAACGAGGATGGCTGGTGAATGGAGATATATGAACATACATATATGTGGAAGAAGAAGACGCCAACCACAAATAAATTGGGACAAAGGCAGGAAGAATGTGGTGATAATGATGTTGGTATCGTTTTTATGCTTCTGAAGCAGATTCAGAGACCAACCCGAAATTGCGAAGAACAATGCAGCTGTTTAGTACATTTTGTAGAGTTGTGCGCAGATAAATGTATCGGGCAGTCGAATTTGTTTTCGCAGTTTCGGGGCTGGTTCCATAGTGAATTGTTCATTATGATAAGTAGAATGACCACTTTAGAGGTATTACGTTTAGTCTGTTACATGTTATATAGGCGCCATAACAGACGCTGTTAGAATGAGTATCAAAGCAAATATTTAATAACTCAAAGATCCATAAAATCTGTAGATTAAACACTGCTGTTCAGCGCCAAAACCAGTAATTCGCAGCAATAAAGGACGAGCCGATCAAACGCTAATAAACACACACATTTGCACTCTACACTTTGGCAATAGGCTGAAAATACGCAGCAATGAGAGACAAGGTGCATATCCCAACTGTTTTTACAATACACAAGCAAACATACTGCACAAACATAATTTAACCTTATTACAGTCCGACTCAGTTCAGTTTGCACGAGTTCGACGCTCGTTAATATCGGCCTAATTAGAAATTGTTAGCGTGTACCGAAGACGAGTGTGAATGTATTTTTAAAATGTAACAATTAAACACGGGTCTCGACACATTCACCTTATAACCCTTTGACTTGGAGCCAAAAAACCGGCGCCGCAGTTAGTGCCGCCGTGTTTTGGCACACTGGCACGGATCTATGTGGCGATTATGTCATGCATCGAGATCCGAACAGTTTGTTGTTTCGTTCCCACAAATAATATTGGAATGGCGCTTTCGTGGAGAAAGCAGAGGACGGCTTGTTATATTTCTGGAGCATGGAAGGTCGTTGCATCTCCGTGATGCCAATTGCAGTTCGCATATTTGTCTCACCCACGATGTTTATTATTGCATTCTAGAAATGCCGGTCGAGCTGTATAGGTGTTGCTTCATTTGTACCTACGCTTGCTGCTGTAAGGCAGGTCGTGGGATCACCAGTTAGTACAACAAGCTGTGCCCGTAATTTCTCTGTGATCATGTTAGTTCTACTATTTCTACCTTTACTTCTTCATTTAATTCCACCCAATGCCCATTGCATATAAAATTAAATGGATGGAAAAATCCTGAAAATCTGAAGATTGTCTCCTGAATTATTATTAGGGTACCATCAGACAGAGGAGGGACGATGCGTCACACATAAATGTAAGGACAGATTCTGTTTTTGCAACATCAACATCCGGCAGTGCTCCAATAATCTGTATTGATTGATTTGATCCGAGACAGCTAAACTTGAACACGTCAGCTGGTCTAGATTGTGCTCTGAAAATAACCGAGTATTTTGAATGAGAGTGAAATCCCGATTTAAACACGTTTAATATATGAGTGAACGTGTTGACCTATTTGCACGGATGTGTTTTTCTTTATGACGTTCGGTTTCTTGTAATATGATGTTTAAATATATTTGACTTGCATTGTTTGTGTTGTTGCAATGAATTATTCTTTGCAGACTTTTTAGAAACCTAACTTATATAAATTACGTTCTGACCTATCATTGCAAATGATTAAAAATGATCCTATCTACAGTAATGACGCTCAATTAGCGAGAAAATTTCATTATTACATTTGAACGTGACTTCGAGAATTCTTTAAATCATTTTCATGTGGAAAAACTTTACGTTCTTTCTAGAACTAAACCTTACCTATTGTTTGTACGAGTATGTGTTCAACATAAAAATATTTTCCACAAACCAAAACTATTCTGAATTGTATTAAAATTATACTCTATTTCAAACTGTTGATGACACACTGCGTTACAAATTCTTTCACGTAAGAATTTTCTTTTAGTTCACAATGATGTAGGTACTTATGTCATCGTCAAAATGTGGATTTTTCTTCCAGATAGTTTGTAGGTATTATAGTTTCTATCTACGTGTCATTAAAAACTATAATAGAGCGTTACCTCACCTCTGGCGTTAGGCGATTCGACATCGAAAGATACGGCTCAGTGGCACACTAGTTTGGACGCTATTTTGGGAAAATTACCTAGGTTAAAGATTTCATCATCATCATCATTATATCAGCCGAAAGACGTCCACTGTTGGACATAGGCCTCCAAGTATCGCCACAACAAACGGTCCTGTGCGTCTCGCATCCATCGGCCACCAGCGATCCTCACCAGGTCATCCAACGCTGCATCATCCGGTTACAGATTTACTCTTATGTAATTAATATTTAATTTATTCATGAAATATAATTATGTTGCGTGCAACTTTATTTGCTTACCATCTTAAACGTTTCGATAGACATCGTCAAAGCTTGCGTCTAAGGAACAGCTTTCCAATTTGTATATTGTTTCAGTCTCTCGTTGTTTGGGTTGGTGCAATGTATGACTGACTGACTGACTGACGGTCAGACAATAAGCATAAATATTTGCCAGTTTTTAAGAAAAAAAATGTATTTCATGTTTATATTTTACTAGTGAATATGCATGCAATTTTTTTATTTGCGAAATGAAATTTTAATAGGTACTTATTAGCTTTATAAAAAATGTTGTCATTTTTAACATACATTTATCTCCGGTGAAGTTATAAAGCTTTAAAGTTTGCAATTAGAAAGAGAAGTCCGATAAGAACTCTGACTTCAAAGTTCATGTCGCGTATACAGCTGCCATAGAAAACAGCGTTTGTTGCGAGAGGGACGGTTACATTTGTTTTTAATAGATATATCTTGGTTGGTTGGTTTTTCGATCAATTTTGATTCCACCCAACTGTTAGTATTATATTTTTGTATATTTTGAGTTGAAGCGTGTAGATTACAAATATTCATGCATCCCTGTTATCTACCTACTATCGTATTAAGATAACTTGTAAAGATAGATTTAAGGTGTTAAAAAAATAAAAAAAAAATTCAAAGAAATTAACGATCATCAATTTAGAACTCATTTTAAAGTTCTAAAGAGTAAAAGGATTTTTCAAAGCCAAGAGAAGCACTAATGGCCAGGTCAATTAAGACCTTTCTTTTTCATAAAAGTTACGGGCTATTTATTGATTCAGGCATAAAGTGACGTCAGTGTTGATAGCGTAGGTAGGAATGAAACATGAGAAAAACAATTGAACAACGCAGAAATTGCAAGCATGAACAATTAATTATATGCACTGCGTAAATCATGATCGCTATGATGACGTAGACCGATCAGTATTATGAAAACTTACTCAGTATACAACATCAAATGTCTAATGAACCAGCTTATGCCTGCGACTTCGTCTACGTGAAAAGCGGTTAATTATTCCAAGGGAACGTTCGATTCCTGTGTTTTAATCCAGGTCAAAATTATTCGTGTTCGATCAAAATTGTTCAGCAGTTTAGACAGAAAAACGTCACAGACAGACACACTTTCGCATTCATTATTATGGGTTAATTGGGCTTTAGTTCTGGGACACAAACTATAGGCTTTGCATACAGATGTGTGATTCTACAAAATATTTAAAATCGGAAGATACTTGATATAAGTACAATAAATATAATTCGATGTTTAAAATCACAATAAGATTTCAACCAGTGCTACATGAATCTAAGAGCAAAACAAACAGGACAGAGATTTCAAAACTACTTGATCTAAGTAAACATTTTAAGCCTTATCTTTGAATCCAACAAGTATCTTCGAATAAAACAAATATCCACGTCAATGTCTGCTTTGTTATTTGCTCAGATCTTAGGTACAATGTTGTTAGTACTTTGTATTTGCAGCCTGTTATCAACACGTTAGTATTCCACACTATACTTTTCTTTATTAGGTACATCTTTTATTCCATATCTTTTATTTCATTCGGTATCTTTGCAAGCCATTGCATTTTCTATACGTGCTTCTTTGAAACCGCACCGAGTTTTCCGTGAGAGAAAACATTAAGTATTTCCATTGAATACTGAAGGTTTTGTATTGAAAGTCAAAATGTTTGTCCGGGAATTTTGCACTGAGAAGTTACCTGTTTTGAGTTATTCTTTTAGTAATGTTATATCTAACTTCAAGTGTTAAGTTAGGGTTTCGGTTATTTACTTAAGTTTTGAAATACACCACTGCTATTCGACAAGAGTTTGTCGATAGGATTTATTTTTTTATTTAAAAAAATATGCTAAATGGGTAACACCTCAACATCTATGTAATCTTTTTGTATTCTATGTATATGTTCAAACTTCTTAAAGATGTTTAGATTTTACACAAGGCATTTTTTTATGGGAAGTCATCAAATGACTCCTTCCGCTCTTACTGACTAAAACCCATCCATGTTCCTCCTAAGTCCTAATACTGTTTGCGTTCGACCGCGGTGACTCTTCCGAACAAATTCCGCAACGTTGGTAGTACAAGGCTTATGCCTTGTCTAAAAATATACCTACATTGATTATCGATACCCACATTGGAATTTATATTAGCTCAATGAAAAACCCAACGTACATGTAATACCCTCATATGTAGCCACTGATTAGGTATAACAGCGTTGCGCCAGTGGAAGTGGTCAATCAGTCCACATGACCCGCAAGTCTAGATTCTAGATAGACTAGATCCAGGCTAGGCTACTAACCTATTACCTAACGCGTTATATCCCGTCCTGACTTGTTATGTACAGTCGAGTGGTTTGTACTTTCGTCAGTTTGTATCATCATTATATCAGTCGAAAGACGTCCACTGTTGGACACAGGCCTCCCCCAAGTGTCGCCAGAACAACCGGTCCTATGCGTCTCGCATCCATCGGCTACCAGCGACCCTCCCCAGGGCATCGATCCATCTTGTGGGAGGCCTTCTAACGCTGTGTATTCTGTATGCGGTCACCACTCTAGGAACTTTTCGGCCCCATCGACTATCTGTTCTGCGAGCAATGTGCCCTGCCCACTGCTACTTCAGTTTGGCGATCCTTCGGGCTACGTCGGTTACCTTGGTTCAAAGAAAGTTTGTATGAACTACCAAACGTCGTAAACGCTTTTAAGGTGACGAAACAATATTCACAGTCACTGTACTTTCGTACCCAGATTTTTATAGGAAATTAAATCGGGTCGCGTTTTTGCTGACGTGGGTAGTATGTAATAGGATGCAATCTAGTAGATGTTGCGTTCTGAAACTTGTGCTAAACTGGACTAATTTTGCCTAAGTAAATGTTGCTAGTTGCAAACTTTGATGGTGTCCAATATCTTGAGATTATTGTTGGTTATGTATAAGCTTATAGTTGGAGGCTCTGTTGCTTCCGCCTGAAAGGCCTGAAAAGTACTTAGTTAAAAAAGAATACATGCATGCAGGATACATATAAGGAAAAAGGCGTGAGTTAAAGGCATCAATTATATTTTTCCCATGGGGGAAGGCAGAAACCACAGAATGCTACCTACTACGATCCTAAGGATACTTTTTTTTGCTTTATTCCGTTCATGTCTGGATGTAGTACACTCTATTCATAAAAAAATCCTGGTTCAACAAAAATATCTAGGTCAATTGTCCAAAGAAGTAAGCTCCTTGTAAAGCGCTATTGTTTTTACTAAATTGTATTTAGAAGATCATACAGTTTTTGTACAGATTAGCTCTTTGGCTGGCTTCACTCGACTGCATTTGTCATTTGTTTTTTTTTTTCTACTTTATCTAGAGTTTAACCCAGGAACTGTTCCGTAAAATGTCGTTGCAATCCAATAAGTTTTATCAATGTCATCAAAACTGTACTTTCAATCCATCTGCCTAGCGTTTATCCAACTATGGTAAATAATTGGTACGAATGTAAGAGATTAACCATTACCTGAAAAAGGGTCATTGTGCTCATCATTATGAAAAAATTTTACTATGGGATCAACAGTGAAATCGCGAAAAAAGATTGACTTATGACTATTGACTTTACTTATTTAGTTATGCATTTATGTGCATAACTCGAAAAAAATTACCTACTAAAAACTATTTTTTTATTTCTACAACTAATTAATTATATGTAACACGATTAGGATGATACTCCATAGCAAGTCTGGTTGTTAGATTTTCGGGTCGAAACGACTGTCAGTCAAAGATTCACTAATTACAGTCGGGACCAACACGGCTTAACTTGCTTTCCAAGGCACATCAGAACTGAACTTTCATCAGAAATATTATAGGACTGTCTGACCATTGCTAGGCCCATTAGAAACAACTTTAAATATACAATTATATGAGAATAAGAAAAAAATGTTAGATAACGCACAATTTAATTTTTTATGACATATTTCCGTAATGAACAAAATGATAAGATAATTTGATATGATTATAAATTATCTGTTATGATAACGTTTTCTCTTTAGTTCACTATGTAACTTACTAAGTATTTAGTCCAATTCCACAATTAAGTATTCTACACAGTATTTTCTACATTAATTTGCCTAGCCTTTTTCCAACATTTCCACATTGTAGTCCTTTTTTTTATTGAAGACTGGGCTTGCTCTTGACCTCGATCACGCCTGATGGAAAGCGAGAGATGAGGTTTATGATGACGAGCGTGCCCAGAAGATGCCTGTTCACCCTTCCTTTTTAAACCAAAGGTTGACTGGTAGAGAATGCTGTGTTGCATTCAGTCTGCCACTTCTGTATACAACGTTTTATTATAAATAAACAACCAACAAATTAATGAATATTAATTATATTAGCGGGAACTATACCTACATTATTTTATTACACATTAACAGTAATGATGATTCTTATAAATCAAAACAAAATCTTTGTTGCTGCATTTTGATTGTAATCTCAAGGCGACTGAGATAAAATTGGTATCATCGAATACTTTTAATAATATCATTTATGTTTATCAAATTGAAAACTGTACTTTACATACAAATACAGGTTTTGGTTACAATGTCACAAGTGAAGGTCGTGATTTCCTCTTTAACATGAAAAGGTTTTTTTGTGTAGTTTTATGCAAATTTTAAATGAAGCTCTGTGATTCTGATTGGTTGAATATGCTTACGAAAATAACACAATAGTATCACATGTCTCCAATAACGTTACTGGAAAAAAGTTTCCACCTGAATAAATATTATTTTCAGTGTCGACACCTATTTTTTACTTTAAAAACTCTGCAATATAACCACAACACACAAGGTACAATTTAAATACACTGAATCATCACAAACAACTAATTCATTACTTACCCAAGAGTTTTATTGTTTAGCAAATTAAACTTAGAATTTTGTTTGCGTCCTATCCAAATCCTAATAAGTATTAGTAGCTATTGTGTTTAGATTTCCTTCCCCGTTATTCCTCCCTAAAATGGTTAAGAAACGTGTGTGCAATATTAATTAGCAATATACGATTTGAAGTGCGCCCATGATAATACAGTCGGACAGTATTGCTAGCGGGCGGCGCGCGGGCTCCCTTCGTAGTGTAGCGGCGCGCGCGCAACACAGGCGTACACGTCTCCGCGTAAAAATAAAGTCCACGGCCCGCGCTCTCGCACTTCAACCCATTTATAATTATCAGTAAATCGCCGCGCGAGTGCATGACTGCCGCGGCCGGCGACCGCTCGCCTAAAAGAAAATCACAATCGATAACCTCGAAGCCGAATCTCACGTCCCTGTACACCCGGCCCTTGTTCAACAAACGACGCGAAAACCCTAAAATACGCTTAGACGAACCTCGACGAATCGTCACTCCTACGCAATAGATACCGGTGTCGCGACACGCGTGGAGCCGCCAGTGAATGGACCGTGTGTGTTTGTGATATGATTATGTTGTGCCAGTGATAACAGTGTAGCGATCTTCAACCATGCCTGAAAGACCGAAGCGCCGTAAAAATAATAAAAACAAACGTAAAAATAAGAACAATAGACCTGATGCGAATAAAAATAATAGTGAAACGAAATTGGACAATAGTGAATCGTGTAACACTCAAAATGACAACGAGGAGGATTGCCCTGAAAGTGAGGTTACTGAAACAAAGGAAATAAAAGTTGAGATTTTGCAACCTTCAAAAGATAATGAAAACACGGCAAGTAGTACTTCTAGCAATGTAGTTAATTTGATCGGTGATTTAAATAATAACAGCAATAAAATTGTTCATGACGTGTTGAGCTTACCAGTTGAAAAATGCCTTGAGACTGTGCTTGATACTGTAGATACTCAAGTTTACGTTGTAGAAGCTCCCGAGCAATCTCATCAAAGTAAAGCTAAGCTAAAAAGCAAAGTTAAAAGTAAAAGTTTAGATGATGATGACGCAACAAAAATTATTGAAATTACTGAAGATGATGTGGCTGAGCCAGGAGACGAAAACGCTCTGGTTTTAATAGATAACCAAAATTTTGTAGTAACTCATGTTGAATCTGATGTAGAGTGGGAAAGTGCAGCTGACCTTGGTGTCGTTGACGTCACGAAACCACAAGAACTTGCTACTGGGACTTTATCAGTTACCACTATCCCACTAAATATAGCACAATGTGACCAAACCAAGTCATTAACTCCTGATGAAGAAAAGTCTCTAAGAACCTATTTGAATACTCTTAATTTAGCAACACAACCGGAAGGCTTAAACTCAATTGAAATGAAAACGGAAATAGAAGAAATCATAAACCAAGAAATTAAACAAAGGTTACGCAAAAAAGCATCGGCCGACGACTTTTTCTTGCATAGACTTGGACCGCCGAGAATGTTAGACGTCATTGATGAAGAAGGAAGTGGAAGTGGATCATCTATGACTTCACGTCGTCAATCTTATCTGAGTGACAAGAGAAGTGATGTTGAAGATTTAGATGACGATGTGTTTGAAGACAACAAGAACAAATTAACAAAGCAAAAGAAAATGATGTCTATTGCTGTCCACAAAAAAAGCTACGGACAATTGGTTCCCCAAGAATGTGTTTTAGTAGGTGCAAAAATAAAAGAACCTGAAGTTAGCGAAGCGAGAGGTGACTGGACTGTGAAAACCGTTGAAAAAATGACCGGAGCTGAGGTAGTCTACTTGACAGATACTTCTAGTAGTACCAGTTCTCTACATGAGATCGAAGATGAAGATGATGATGATGATGGTGTTGATACTGACGTATCAGTGCGCATGATCACACCAACAATAGAAGTTACAGACACAGAAAATTTCCTCAAGAAAACATTTATTTCAAATGTTGAAAACAATAAACAAAATACAGTCATTGAATATCAAGTAACTAAACAGGATGACATCAACCAAAATGTTGAAAATGGAAATGTTTCCGAGAAAAACAACGAAGACTTAAAAGATAAAAATGTTAACACTGAACATATTATAAAAGTTGAACTTAAAGATGACCAGCGTAAAAATAATGAAAAACCTGTGCCCTTGACAGTAGGCACTGAAAAAATCATAGAAGTGACTCAAACTTCACAAACTAAAAACAAATCTCATTCCACAATTCATAATGAGTCTAGCAATAATGAACATATCGTAAAACGTGAACAAGACGTGATAGAAAAACATCTACCTCCTAGTGGCAAAACTAAAGATACAAATAAAGAGCACATTGTAAATATTGAGTATGAAAAAAGATCCGAGGAAAATAAAAGTGATTTAGAAAAGGTCTCCAGTCAAAACTCTCATGAAATTGTTGTTTTATCCACGGATAACATTAAAACTAATTTATATGTCAAAGAAATTGATGGATCAATAACAAAAGATGATAATAAAACGCAAACGAAACAAAGCAAATATGATTTAGAATCAAAAGTAATAAAATGTGAGTTTAATGATGCAATAAATAACTTGATCAAGGAAGTGACCTCTGAATCGGAAGAAAGTAATGAAAACATAAAAGAAACATTTTCACGCCAAGATTCTTCAAGCAGTGTGGATTCCTCTCAGTGCACGGCAAAATATAACCCCAACTATTCATCCCTAAATGACATATCTAACATGACGCATGATGAAACTAGTGTGAATAATAAGATAAATTCAGAACAATCATCTACAACTACAAGCCATGTCAAAGATGTATTTCAATGTGTTACAGGAACAACTATCCAAAGTAAGGCCAATACTGATGATGACACTCAAGAACCGCTAAAACTGAGAGACTTATGTGTCAGAAACATAGCAACATTACCTTATGGTAAGAAGATACTTGAAGAATTAGCATCTGTATCTGAACGTTTACAACACATTGCACTTTATGGAACATCTTCAAAGACAGTCGATATTAAGCAAGGTAACGTCGAAAATATGCCACATTATCGGTTACCTGATGTTTCGTCAATTGAAACTATATCTATATCAAATAAAGCGAAGGATCCAATACCACCACCGATTAAACCTCGTCGTTCATCATTGAGAAAATCGTCGCAGGAGGACGAGCACTGGACTGGTATACCAACCAAATCCGAGCCTGTGTACGTTTGTCTATCGCCTTCTCAAAAAATGCTAATGGAGAAAACAAATACTGTTATAACAAAAGATGACGCTAGTCACCTTGTTGACATGCATAGAAAATTTGTAGACCGCAGGGGCTACTATGAACAATATAAGAACGAAAAGGAACGAGAAGAAAATGAAGTCGATACTACTCCAATCATACCATTTAAATCACAGACTGGAAGTCGGTTGCTTGCCTTGATTCGTGATCCAACTCTAACAAATAATATTAACTCTTTGAACCAACGATTAAATAGTAGTTCAGACGAGATACAGAAGAAGCGTACGACTACAACATTTGCGAAAAGTAACCATGACCGGTTCCCAAGTCGAGATTTTTCATTCAAGCCAATTCCTCCGCCAAGACCAAAAAAATACTCATCTTCATTTTATGAAAGTGATGAAAGTTCTGATTTCACTGATAGTTCTATGCGTTCAATGAAAAGTGAGAGAAAATTCTTCCATTACTCTACTGGAAACCTAAACAAAGAAATAGAGAGTGATATTTCTTCAATACAAAATATGCATCGCTATTTTACTGATACCAGAGATGAGATAAGCAACTATAAATGTCCGAGAAGACCTTCACTTCCTAAAGATTTGTGTGAACAACAAATGGAGTATATCCGTCAAAAAGAAAAGGAAGTAGAAGCCGAAATTCAACGTCTTGAAGCTTTAAAAAACAACATCCCTCAAATGCAAAGACAAGGACCTAGAGCGCCATTAGTTTCAGAAAAAGAGGTAATTAATGAAAGAATAACAGATTCAAATAATTACAGCATATCACGCAAAAAAGATGTAGTAATGAGCTCACATGGATCTGAAATAAGAAAAGCAAAGCTATCAGCATTCAGCAGCAGCCAGGAAGAATTACTTCGTGAGAAAATGTATTCGGAATATGTATCTCAAATGGCAGAACGTGAAGAAAGGAAGCAACACAAAGTCATAAAAATTACAAATAACCCAGCGTCAACAAACCACATAACTATTTCCAAAAGTATGCCAACACTTGACGCTCTTGATGGGAAGGTCAACAATAGAATTGAGAAGGAGTTTATATCAAAAGCTAGGGAACGATGGGACAAGTTAGGTATCAAAGATCCCGAAACTGAAGACGAACGAGAATCTACTAACAATGTGTATAAAGAACCTAAAGTGATAGAACATAAAATAAAAGTGATCGAAGGTGGTGAAGAGAAAGACGTTAAAAAATTGCCGAGTCACTTGCAGGAGTTTGTTCGGTTTACGGCCAAAGACAGTGAACAAAGCAGGAGCAGCTCCGGTGAGTCCAACTCTGGACCAGCATCCCCGCATCTTGTGATTATGTGTGCAGTGATTATAATTGTGATAGCAGTTGGCAAATTCTTTTTGCGATTGTTACGAAACAAATGAATACTAACATAACATGTACATTGTGACTGATGCCCTAAATAATTCGAATGCTTTAGTGTGTATTGTTGTGTGTAGTATTGCATGAAATGTAAAACCAAAATTAATGTAACAAATTATTTATTTTAGTCTTATCATTAAACTAGTTACTGGACACTTCAACAACATTATATTACATCAACATATTAGAATAAACAGGTAAGTTATTTACATGTTTTGTAGTTTTATAATAATGCTTAACATGTCAAACATAATGCCCTCTACACTTTTTAGATGAAGTATCATTATTATTCGTTCCATTTGCTAAATGGAAATGTTTGAAATGAGTCAGAACATTTTTATGAACACATGGGTCTATGCGTATTGTATAATAATTTAATGTATCCAATGAATTTAAACTACCACTTATTTAAAAAATACATCCATCTGTAATTATGTAGTTCATAACAGTATGATGATCTTTTGTTACATATCAGTCTTTTTACTAGTATTTTAAATGAAATGAATTAAAGGTGACCTGCATAAAGCTTGTAATTTCATTTCTAATATGCAATCACGCACAGTTATAATTATATCAAATGCAAATCAAAATTTAATGAGAGCATCAATGAATTTTCATTTTGGATCTGTTTCAAATTACTCCAGTATTTTCGTTTTACGATTCTAATAACGCCGTGGTCTGACTGGCCTGGTGTATTGGTCTGACGCAGCAATACAGATTATTCATGATTGTTGTATAGAAGCTTTGTTATTTTGTGTGTACAGTCAGGGAAATTACTTGTAGGTATCTTTTCAACATTTCGATCAAGTTCACTGAAGCTTCATTTTACAGAGTTGTACTCGGAGTGTATGTAACCAACGGAACCATGCTCTAAGTCTTCGCGGTCCGTTCGTCTGTCTGTTAGCGGGCTGTATCGCCTGTATCTCATGAACTGTTTTAAGTAGACAGTTGAAACTATTACAGAGTATGTACAACAAATAATTGAATAAAACAAAATTATAAAGTATGTTTCTTGCTTGGGGAATACAAGATCCCCATACAAGAAACGTTTTAGTTTATGGAACCTATCGTGTGCGAATCCACTCACTCTTGGCCAGTGTTTTTTTATCATTTTCTGAATTTACGTCCATGGCATTGCTAATGTGACATGGATTGTAGTCAGAACGGCTCTATTTAATACTACAATTTCAAGGTGAACTAACAAAAGCGGAACAGGTGACAGACAGCTGTTTGTTAGACAGTGCGCTGCGGACTGCGGTCATTAGAGTCTTATCACAAATGCACACAATCACTAATATGATAATTAGATCGAGACCAAATATATCGGTCGTGCGTAATTATTTGATAAACATGTTTGTTGCAAATGATCATGTTTTATCAGTTTAATTATTGATTTGGATACACTGGAATATGATAAGTAATTTGATTTTATATTCACTCCCGGTTTTTGAATTGAGAATTTGAAGCTGAAAACTTGGAAAAGTCTGGATTAATGCTAGTGTTTGACTCGTTCTCAAACTAGAGTTTGACATTTCTTTAACATAATGTGTGTAAGACTCGGTTTCTGAATGAGAACTTGTCAAACAGTGTTACCATCATAAAATTTGTCAAGTTCTCAATTCGTAAACCAGGTTTTACAAGATTTTACGACGAGCATTTTCCAAGAATTAATTTTCATGTAAGCAAATAACTGTGTCGTGTACAAATTTCGCTATATCAGACGAGAATAATTTGCTTGCCGAGTGTGGCAAGAGCGTCGTCCGTGAAAATATTTGGATCGTCTAAATCTGTGCTAAATGGCCTTTGGTGACTCAAAGTCGCTAACGCATACCTTGTTATTTGCACTGCCTTTAAAATATGAATGTAATAGTCCATTAAAGAGTTTCCAACGACCAGAATAATTTATGTTAAACTTTGTTACGGCTGTTTGCACAATATCTACATTATTATCAGTTGAAGAATGAGTTTACAGAATCAGAGATATATTTACGATTGCCTTCTGAAATAATTTGTTCGTGTATTGATTTTGATTATGTATTCACGTTTACGTATTTAGTCGCTCAGTCTACATTTCCACACACGGTATGTTATAGTTGCTAAACTTATTTACTTAATTGAATCTCTTTATAATACTATTGAAGTACTTTATAGCTTCAATTTATTCTGCAATGCACTGCAATTACGAGTAGGTGACAATTATTTTCTTCTTCTATAGTAGTATTTTCTTTGTTGTAGAATTGAAATGATTCTATTGTGTTCAAGTTGGTATGTTTAATTTGCATAGCAACCGTGTTGATGTCAGCTATTTAAATAAATAGGTGTAGGTATATCTGTATTCTAAATCTTATCTAAATAGGTGTGTAGCTAAATATAAAATAAAGTCGTTTTCATGTCTGTCTGTGAGTTTTCGTACATCTCTTAAATATAATTTAGTTCAAATGATTTAGGCGTGTAGGGATTTATATTATTAAACTAACAGAACGTATGGAAATTTTCGTCTTTTTTTTTCAAGTCTCAAAATCCGGGTAAAGCAGGAGCAAGTTGCTAGTACTTAACATGTTAAATAAATAATGATTGGTCTACGTCAGCGTCAGAGCGAGGGTTCAGTAATAATCTCTATCTAAATTATCAATCAGCGTCAATTAAATTGTCCAATCACGGACGCTTGGCGGGCGAGAGGGCAATAACGATGGCATTTCAATTAACATCACCCGATGCTATATTTATCCAATAATGTAATCAACTTACCCCTGTCCACATGCTTCACGTTATTTGGTAGACGGGTATTTTACTTTTTTTTATTTATTGCTCAAGCACCAGAAAGGATGAGTAACAGAACTGTAAAAAATAATTAAAAACCTACCTACATAAATCTATAGAATGATTTCTATGTTTGCTATCATTTGACGTCATATGATAAAAACGCCGTTTAGTAAAACGACGTTTTGCGTGCCAAGGAAATGAGTAAAACATCAAAAGTTCTTCTTTTTATCTTCTCAATTTCAACGACATTATCGATTTAGTAACAATAAAAAAATTAAAAAAAAATGAAAAAAACCCCCGACCTTGGACCGATTTTCATCAAACATAGCTAAGAACACTCCCGACTAATTCACCATTCTAACAAAAAAAACTAAATCAAAATCGGTTCATCCGTTCGGGAGCTACGATGCCACAGACAGACACACATACACACAGACACGTCAAACTTCTAACACCCCGCCGTTTAATAGTGCGTCGGGGGTTAATAACAACACAATTAAAAAAAAAACACTGTTATTTCATGTAGGCTTTCTCGTGCTAGGCTACTATCCAAAATGTAGTAGGTAACTACATTTTGGATAGTAGCCTAGCACGAGAAAGATGTTTAGAATTCCAGTACCTATATGTTTGGCGGTCGATTCGATTAGTCTCCGTAATCGATTGGTTTCGAAATCAGATTCGCGTCGAGGCAAAGGAATTTTCTTTTATGGGAATGTTTGAGTGGTCGGACTAAAATAACTTTTGTCATAATATGGTCGTGTGTTTTGCTGTTGAAATAAAACTTCAGTCGCTATGGATTCGACACGATAGTTCAGTAAATGTATTGCGAAGACGTGGACGACAGAAATACTCGTGATGTTTTTCGCAGTATTGAAGCTGCAGTAAAAACATACACGTGAGCGAATCGCATATAATTCTGCATCCGTTTACGTCAAATAGAACACATTTTATTTATATTGCCAACCAGCTGTCTGTGTATTTTACTTGCATTTTTCAACATTCACTTATCATCCTACACTTTGGTCGTTTTTCTGGTAAAATATTTGGACTATAAAGCTAGACATAGTCTGGTCTAAAAATACTTATGATCGGCTGGGTATAATGTCGCTTTGCGGATCTCTTTAGCTTATCATAAAAAGAGTAAAATGAAACTATTGTCATGATTACAATATTCTGCAAGGAATCACGATATTGACGTAAAACAAGAATAATGGGTAAACCTACCTACAGGATGTTTTGTTAAATGTTAGTTTGTTTATTTGTTAGGAACACTATTTCGGAAATTAATCGTCTTTTTTGCTATTTTACTGAACTAACTATCACATTGCCAAGGCCCATGGCACTTACAACATAAATGTTATAAGTTAGTAGGCTCACAGCTCATAACAAATTTGTTGCCAAAACCTTACAAACTTTGTTTGCCAATCAATCATCAATGTAACAACCTATACTACCGATACACGCCGCATCACTTTCCAATGAGTTTCCGAAAATATCTGGAAACTAACAAACGCACTCCATCTTCACATGAATGACGTCTGAAGCTGTATTTCTTACGTAACCAAGAACTATTAGATAAGTGTTCATCATCTAACAATAAACTTTAACACATCCCGAACAACAAAATACGGATTCGTGTTCGCAAATTACCTACATATTCAATGGGTATCTGGTTCTTGATAAATTATGCAATACTAGCTTTTTCCCGCGGCTTCGCCTGCGTGGATGCCGGTTATCGCGTAAAAAGTATAAGCCTGTGTATGCCCTTCTCCATATCCCAGGTTATATATCTGTCAAATTTTATGACGATCCATTCAGTCGTTTTAGGGTGAAAGCGTAACAGACAGACAGTTACTTTCGCATTTATATTAGCGACAAAAGAATTTCCTATCAAAACATTTTCGTTCCTATTGAAGTTTGTTGCTTATATTTTTCTGTCATTATTTTTACCTACAATCTTTAAATAGGTTTGAGTTTACTTGCTATTTCTTGTTTACTCTTTTTTTTGTAACACTTGACATTTGAACTCTTGCTCATTTCTTATGAATCACAACGGTGATATTTTTGGAAAATAAAAAATGTAGGTTTCATGGCAGTTCTACTAGCTTTGTGGTTACGATATCCGTGTTGAAACTGCGTAGAAAATGTTGCAAAGAGTTAGTTATCCTTACTTATGATTATAAATCACAGAGTGAGACTTCTTCTTCTTCTTCGTCGTTCCCTCAGTGCTGAGGATCGCGACCACATACGACGCGTCTCCAAGCCATGCGGTCTTCTGCAATGTGGACCGCTCTGTACATGCTGCCTCCAACAACCTTCTTTATGGCGTCGGACCATCTTGCCAGTGTTCTACCGTGAGCGCGTCTTCCTTCCCCGGCCCAATATCATGATGCCTTTCCAGATTATGCTTGGATGAACGCATAATATGTCCGAAAGGGCTGAGGGCACGCTCCTGGCATATTACAGAAAGCCGTTTGGTGATATTGAGTTCTACCAGTATGGACTCATTCGTGAGTCTAGAGTGAGACTACAATATTTTTAAAATTGTTGGAACCCAAACTGACTAAAAAGTACTCCTACAACGCTTATAAACATGACACGTATTAAATAACGAACCATCGACCTTGAACCTAAACTTACTCATTCGCACAACCTATCAGTTATCAGGGTCAATACCAAAATCATTCGCCAGTAAATGTCAAACATATTGCCATTATAATATAACTCCACTACAACTAAGTTCACATTTAGTGGCTAACAGATGATGGGTACATTTTCCACGTGGCTAATCATACGAGTCATCCAGGAGATAATTTTACGTGTCAGGGTACTGACAAAGAGAGCGGTGCGACTCTAACAAAGAGAACGTCAAAGCGCCCGCAGGCGCGGCGGAAGCGATTTGACTGCGGAAGTGATGTCACAGGGGGGGCTTACGACGCACACACACGCATTTACTTACAGGGTGATTCGGAATTTGAAATGTTTTTATGCACTTGATGAAATTAGTCGTACTCGATCGTAAAGATAATGAAACAACGATTTGGGCTCGCGGAGCAGCCGCTTTGTTCTATAATATTATATGTACAGACAATCTTACTGTGAAAACATAAGTGACGTGAGCTGTCATTGTACCCACTGCTAGGGACTGACAGCTACTGCCAGGGTTGCGGAATTTGTTCGAAAGAGTCACCGCGGCCCTGAAACGCAAAGGGCATAAGGAGGAACACGGATGGGTTTTAGTCAGTAAGAGACACTCTATTCCGCTCCGTTTGAAGATTCCCCATCCATACGAAAAAAGAAAAAAAAAGATTTGAGCTGACTTCAATGTCATTGCACCAAAGTTCATTAAAGTGCGTTTGTACGTTCCTGCTTACACCATTTCCACGAATTATGTTTGTGTGATACTTTTTATGCGCAAAAACCCACAACAAGGCAAAAACTGTGGCTCCCCGAACGGCAACGGTGACGTGTCGCTTAGTTTAGCAATTTACCAAGTAAAGTTTATTCCGGTTTCAAAAATGCAACGGTGTTAAAAATAAAACAGATAGGTAGGTAAAAAACTGAGCACCTGGGGGCCGTACGTACTGTGAAGTATTAACAGTACAAAGTATGCTATTTATAGTCTGTGGTATTTCTACCATCATGGTTCCAATATGAATGGGGGATGGAGATATCTCTGAAATCATGATGGCATTAAAACGTCAAAATACGACACCTTGAAATTATTCCGAAACATCATGTATAATGCTCTTTGTGCAAGTTATTTTTATTGACATTGACTTTTGATTCGTTTGCGCATAAATGTCGTAGGTCATTATTTTGTTGATAAATGACACGTCCCAGTAACAAATCGACTTTTTTGAACAGGGTTGGCTCGTAATATTTTATAAATTCTCAGCTGATTATCTGTAAATAGTTATCGTATTTATTTTGTTATAAAACAACCCAGATAACAATTACAAAACAAACTATTAGAATCTTATTAGTTCTAGGAATAAGTGAGATAAGATTATGAGGCATGAACTGAAGCGGCAATAGAGAAACGGAAAGGTCATGTGTCCGATCTCTAGATACTCGTTGCACTTCTGAAGTGAACCCAATCATAGCAGGTGCAGGTATAATATCTAGAATGTCTTAGTGCGAGGGGTTATACAAAAATAGGTTGCCTGCACATTGTTTCATATATCTATTTATCCAATTATATCACTGTTGGGCAATTCCTATCGATCCCTATCGTATCCCTTCGACACAGGTCTGTCCTCTGCCATTCTTCAACCTAATGATGAGTCTAGTACGTCTCCGCTAACATTTCTTACCAGTTAAAAATATGTAGTGCTTTTCTGATGAAATAATCATTACACAATAACTGAAATAAAATATGAAAGATACATTTGGCACACTCAGTGTAAACTTATATTTACTTTCCGTTACTCACTGTCTACCTCATTTTTTTTTCGCAAAAGTCTTTGCACTGAAATATTTTTTCATGAATATTATGTCACATCATGCTGCTGAAAGCTTCCTTCCGTCCTGAAACTTTTTCGTTTAAACTTTTTTGTATCAGCGCCATCTATGTCTTGACGCTGGAACTAAAGTAATAAGTTCGTTATATCTCCGCGAGATGTCTATTCTGTGTCGATTTATCTGAAGTTTCTGTTTTAATAATGACCAAACTTTATTGAAATAGGAATCGGGTCATGTTATTTTTACTCTTCTGTGATGTGTCAACATTGTTATAGTTTTCGTTATAAACATTAGATTTCCTTGTATTTCATAAAAATAAATACACACACGTTTACTGAATTAAGTTACTTATATAAAATTTTACTAAACGAATAGGTAAGTGCTGTTGTTTTTTATTGTTTTATACGACGTAGTTAAGAAGGGCAACGATATGATAAAACAATCATCAGAAGCGATAAGTTACCTATTGGAAAAATTAATATTAATGAAGAACGTATTGACCCGCGCGTGGTTCAAATGCTCAAGAGTTGTAGGTAGGAACTAGTGTAAATGTTTCATAAGCTATTAGATATGGATTAAAATATCGTGTATATATTACTTTATTACTTTTACAACGTGTAACAGAATAAACGTACTCATATGGGGAAATTGTACTTATCATAATGAAAAACTTTAACTACCAATGGCACTAAACCCGAATACCAGAAAATTAATCAGCTGTTTAGTACATTTTGTCGAGTTAGGCGCTCAGAAATGTATGAGGCAGGCGATTTTTCTTTCGCGATTTCCGTGTTAGTACCTTAATAAAAATTGTTCATAATTAGGTAAGGGGTACCCATTGCGTTTATTCTGTTACACGTTGTATAAACTTGTTTGAAATCTATTTTTTTTAATAAATGGGTACTGACTTTCTTTCGCGTCATTGCTCCCGTGGCCAATCCCATAGGTATGATTCGAGGTTTTCTTCAGGGAAAAAACCTATGACACGCAGCACTTTCGGAGATTTACCTTTTACAAACAGACAAACAAACAATTTCACCCCTTTATTAGAGAGGGGGTTCCTTAAAATGCCCTTTGCGTTCTAGGGCCGCAACCTTGTCCAATCACCTAGGATATCAGGCATATTATTATCCGTTTATACATAGATAGCTTTGCCGTATAAGCCTTCATATGTGGCTATCATATACAAAAATAATTTTCCAAATCCGACTGGTAGTTTCAGAGATTAGCGCGTTGAAACAAACACGCTCAGCTTATTTTTTTTTTTGTTAATGATGGGTTTGCTCTTGACTCTAGTCTATGTCAGAGGTGACAAAGACAAAGTCTACGATGGAGCGAGCTTACCCAGAAGCAGCCTGTTGTTGCTTATTTATTTGTTTCACAACTCTTCAGATTTATTAGATTAGTCTATACTAATCTAATAAATCTAATCTAATCAGGCATGTCTATACATGCCTGTTATAATATTTGGAAACCAATATGAAATATGAAACGCAAGCCTTTTCATGCATAAAGAAAATAAATTGTCAGTATTTGCTGAAGTCTGTTCAATCACTATAAACAATGAAGTAATATATAAACTCGACTGTTATTTAGCACCCGGTAGAAATATTTGTGATGGAATAATATATAGTTATATAGTTTTATAAATACATAGTTTTATTTGTTGCTTGCCAGTGCCTGTATCTACAGCTTCAGTACTTGAATTTTACTAGGAGATATTTTCAAGGCTACCGATATAGCTCGAATCATCTCCAAACTTGAGCGGCAATGGGCAAATTGCTCGCAGAACAGATAAAGTCGAAAGGTTCTGGAGTGTTGAAGGCGTGCCGGAAGATGCAGCATTGGAAGACCTCCTACAAGGTGGACCGATGATGTGGGGAAGGCGGGAGAATCCGTTAGATGCGAAAAGCCCAGGTCCGGTCCATGTGGCGACACTTTTGGGACACCTAATGTTTTCGGTTGAAGTGATGATAATCATGATATATATATAAGTATAGGAGGTTATACTAAGAAAAACTTTTCGGAATCCTAGGAGAAAGTCCGTTCAAACGATACCAACCTAAGTAACACTATTATAAAAAAAAAAAATCCTCGTAGATATTGAATATTGATTCCTAATACCGCGTCATCAAGACCTCACATAACTTTCCAAGTTGCACAGAACTCAAGTAAAACTGAAGAATCAGTCCTGCGTATAAGGTTCCGTTTTCCTCATAAGGTCGGAGCCCTAATAACATTTTAGCGTCCATTACAAATACTCTATCAAGCTTTAACTTTTTGCACATGCAGATGCAAAGCTATCGTTGATGATGTTTTTAATTACATTGTGATAGGGTTCACCCCTGACTATATTAAATTATCGACATGGTTCAGAGCCCGCGAGCTATCGGATAGGGATTCAGGAGCTTCGGCGCGCAGCAAACTAACATGGTAATGAAATAATTTCACTGTAAAGGTTATATTTGTGAATGGTGCTACCGAATGTTCCATTACTAGCTGCCGCCCTTGGCTCCACCTGCGGTTTTGTGCGTAGTCTTGTGTTTTTCTGATGTAAAAGCTAAATAACCTACTGTAAAGTTTTAATTAAATCCGTTCAGCCAAACATCCATCCATATCTATCCTTACAAACATGCATTTATAATAGAAGTAGGAATAGCTGTAGTCGATAAATATAGGCGTATTTTTAATCTTAGCTACAGGTCTACCTTTAAATTGGCGCTCCATAATTTAAATATAATACCTTCAATAAACAGATCCCTTATAGCAGAATAGAGTTTTCCACATCTACTAAAACAAGCTTTTCCGACATTAAAATGAAATTGAAATTTTAAAAATCCCTTTCGCAGTTAATCTAAGGATGCATAACAAAATAATTTTTGAATAACGTTAAAGATTATGAAACAATAAACCAGTAATAAAAACTCTTTTTATTAAAAAGAGGGATCGTAGTAATTTTTTATTAATCACTTTAATTAGAAAAACTGTTAAATTTCCTATCCGCGGGGCTTGTTGGCAGATTATATTGTACCTAAGGTTAGTATTAAAATTGTACCTACAATGCTATATAGTGTCAGTGGTACAAAGCTTTTAGGCAATAGGTTAGGTACATCTAGACAAGCGTGTTCCTTCGTCGACCACATCATCGCTTACCATCAGGAAAGACAGTTGTCAGATCGAGCATATCAATGAAAAAATACATAGATAAACTTGAGACAAGCTTATGTCCAGAAGTGGCTTGCAACTACAACAATATATCTCGTACATCTATGTAACGATATAAGTAAACACAATCTCAGCAGGCAATTGTCAGTGTAAATTCCAAAGTTCGTACAATATGTGACACTAGAATGAGATGAACACACAGATTTATGCCAAATGATAGCAGACATCTAGTTTCTAGTCCTTTGTCTCCTAGGACACCTTTGTGTGAAGACCGAGAGAAAGGTTGAGAGGTCAATGACCGAGGAGCTTATGTGCAATATGTAGATGAAAGTACATGAATCAGACTTCGTTGTTTGAAGATCAAACGCAAGAGATTGCTGTAAGTAATCTATTTCGTTTTTATTTTGCATAGTATAGGATGCAGTCAAAATTTGGCAGGCTTTAAATTCTCAATTCAGAAATCAAAGGTTAATAAATCCCCTTGAATTTGAGCAAGATCTTAGTTAACCCCTGTTTATATTTTGGAACTGGTCTAGAGTAGAGAAATTTGTAGATTTGGGATTACCTATTAAAAAAGGTTGCAGATAAACGAATATTGAACATGAATGACAAGTGCTCTCAGAATTCCGGTATTTCTGCCCATTGCATCGTTGATCTAGATAGATCCAAATTTTTTAAACAATCATGTTTAGTGCTAATTTTATTTGATACCTTAAAGTGCAATCAGGCCGCAGATTTGAAATATTCCGAATATCTATGGTACAATCAAAATGCATAGCCGGTCGATTCTGTAATTCATTCACCGTGAAAACTCAGGTGATGTGAGCTGTCATTCGATCTTGATCACAATGTATGGGCTGCTCACTTCGTAATCACTTCACCAAGCCTTCACTTCGGCATGTTTGCAGAATCGCACTGCTGTTTATGCAGCAACACAATAAAGTGCGCTAGAATATATTCATGCTAAATTGGGTGGAAGCGGGAATGATATTAACAACTTAGCATTTTGATTATGGTGAGCTGATTTGTAATCTCCATGCATTAGTTAGTATACTATTATTTATTTATAGCATTACTGACTATTTCTTTTACTTAGATACCAACACATCTAGAACTGTTTTAAATTGGAAGAAACTAAAACAACCCTTGCCTAAGAGGCGTAGGGCAATTGCAAAATACAAAAAAAAATGTGGGTTTAACAGTAACTGATATCACACTTTTGGCCGTACGGGACGATTTCAAAGTTGAGCAACACTTGCCGACATTGGTCCGTGGATGAGTGAACATACAAAGATTCCGTCGTGACTTGGAAAGCAAGTTATGCGTTGGTCCCGGATCTCAATTGTAGATGAGAAACCAAGAAATTTGACAACGATTATCCCATGGGGTGACCAACCCAACCAGCAATTTTGCCCTATAACCAAACCTTATATCTCAAAACAGCTGGGTAAACGATGTATAAAGGTTTTGGCGGTGACAGATTGTTGTATAAAAGCGTTATACAATACATTTTGGCTCTATAAGTTTATACAGCAAAAACGACCTATTACGCATTGATGTAAAGGTTTACTTCACGACTTTTTATAGCTGTTATAGTCAGGCGTTATAGAAACCTCCAATGTGACTAGTATACAACGATAGGACTCTATAACAGCATTTACTGTCACCCTAATGCACCTGATTTACGCAATAAAGGTTCTGAACGAACTATAATGGGTCTTTCGTTCTAATAGAGATGAAAACTCAATAATAGGGCGATATTGTGATATTGTGGGTTTTTAGATCGCCGTTACAGTACAGAGTACTATAATGGAGACAAAAATTCTACAACAGTGTGATTAGGTGATAAAGCGGAGTTCCAAATAACATTTATGTAGCTTTATTGTCATATAAAGGTTTGTTAACGCTCATTATAGTCGTAGTGATAAACTTATCACAAAGACACTTTTTTTAGAACAGGATTGTTTTTTTATAACTGTTATAGTCCCTCTATTGCACAATAGTACTATAACGGAGATCCTGTCTCATTTAAAACATAAATACTTTATATAAAGGTAGTCTAGCAATGCTTTTAAATGATAATTTAGTTTTGTAAAGGCATTTCTATCGCTCTTCTACAACAATATTGACATTTTGATTCAGCGTAATTAATGAAACAACCAATATTTTTATAAAAAACGAAAAATGGATTTAGAAGCTTGGAAAAGGTTCAAACGCAGTGGGACTTATAGACGAGAAGTGAAAAGACAATATGAGGAAACAGCAACGTCGTCAAGAATCATTCCTATCACTAGTAATAGTCAAAACCAAGCTGGAGACCAAATTATAGAAAATGGTTCCGTACAAAAAACATTTCGCGTTAGTGAAGAAATGGAGAATAATTTTAATATGGACAATGATTCCAGGTGTGACAGTATTTCAGATTGTTTTAGCTGTTATTCAACAGAAGATAAAAACCAGGAACTACGTGATGACAACCATTTTGCTTAATATTGCACTGAAAAAGAAAAAAAAAACACTGTATTGACTAGTACCTAAGTAGGTAGTGGTTTTGTTCCCAAAGCTCAATAATTATTCTATTAAGAAAAATCAGCAAGTTTATCATAATAAAAACTCAAGAGTATTCATAAATAATAACTCATAAGTATGACTCTGACGTCGTAGTAGAGCTGATATATAAACTTATATTTTCTAACGTGCTATTTTTATAAGTTAAATAAAAAATATTCATCATATATTTGTGGCACAAGGTTGTCCTTGTTCAAAAGGAACCCTAACTTCATGTAATGGTGGTTTTAATCTGTCATAACGAGTGCTATAGTAGAGTTCAGGAAGCTGGAAGTATATTTATGACTTAAAATTCATAATTCTTTTAGTAAAAGCTCAACAATTCGAGGGGGGCATTCAAATATTGTCGTAAAGCCGTATATAGTTTATCAGTAAAATTACAGTCGCACGTCATTTTCCCCATAAGAGATGAATAATTTAATTACAAAATAATATCTTACTCACCACGATATCCTCGTACTTCCTTTTATTATATCTTTTCTCTTCAAAAACACTGACACAGTGCAGCGGCGTGAACGAATGTAAAATGAATGAATGAATGATAAAAAGGTACTTTAGTAGCGTTACGGTGGTTTGTATATCATCAAACAGAGATTGCGTTACTGTTACATCAACTGTAATAGGCCAAAATTGTCATAACTGATACCGCTACAGTTCCACTTTACAACTGAATGGAGATATAATTGCGCCACTTTCTTTGTAGGTGCACCTTCTTAGGCCTTTTATATCACCACCGATTAGTTTTTACAAAACGTTCTATGGTCTTCTATACAACTAACTTTTGCTGGTTGGGAATGTAGTTGATAGATACTAAAAATACTCCCAATAATAGAGGTGTTTTGGAATATCAGAGACCATTTTTTGGCACACACACAAACCACAAGTTTTGTGTCTATACTGATCTCTATGTAATGTGGTTTACAAATTCGATTCCAACTAGGTCAAATATTTGTACGGTCTACAGAATAAGTCACCAAAGTCTGGCCGTGATTTGTAACATCACCCGCAACGCGTTGCTGGGATGTAAGTACTGAAGTGTAAAGCAAAATTAGTTTCTAAGGATCTACGTGACTTTGAAACTTTCTTGTGAAGAACTCTGTTTAACTTTGAACACGTTTTCAACTGCGTGGCTTCGTCCTTTTTTGTTCGTCCACATGGTCAAATCTTGCTATCTCCATCTGCTTGTGAAACGGAGTCATTCAGTATGATAGTAAGCGGTACTTCTGGACACGGCTCGCGATTTTAGAAGGTGTTTCAAGTTACCGGTGGATAAAATACTATGAGCGTGACATCCCTATATTTCATTAAATTAAATTTTATCAACAATCATAAATTGGAAAAAACTACAAGTACCTACATAAAAATATAAAAAAAATAGATGGCGTTGACATGATTATGCAATCTAATGTCACGTGGTTAATTATGGATTTTGAGTTTATTTTAATTTTATTCGTATTTCTTTAAAACATTTTAGTTGTACATTATAATTCTCCTGTAGATGTATATCTGTAGTTAAAAGGTAAGAATTCAGCAAGTCTTTTCAATAGCTCGTAAACTTTCTGTACTTATAAAGTTCTGACTAGTTAAATCTCCGTAGGCTCGGCTGAACGCAAGGAAAATGTGAACTGCCCACTTTCATAATAATAATCGATACAGAATTTCTTGACCTACCTATGTAAGTAGTTACGCGAAATTCGTATAAGTATTCTGATGGTTAATATTCAATATGGGATAATGTTAAGCTTATTTTTCACCGTTGAGGTTCTTGCAGCAAAAGTTTTGTCCACTATAGCCTTGAATAAATGATTATTATTATGTTTATCTGAACTGTCACACAGCAGGTAAGCAAAGGCGTCCCTGTTCCCGGGGCTGTGCCACTTTTTGCCAATTCCTAAGGAAGACATCCAAGACGTCTCGCCATCACCTTCGTGCACTACCTGCCTCGCGATATTTAAAATATTGCGTTGTAAATATATTATTTTTTGTTTTCTATTCTTTAAGCCCTTTCGTTTGATACCCATATTAAGGGGAATGAGAAAAAAATATGTAATCCGCCATTTTGGAGCGGCGCGGCGCACATATTACGCGCGCGGTTTTCGCTAATTCTATTGTCACTAGAACTAAAGGTATGTATGCGAAATTTTAGCTCAATCTGATAACAACCAATTATAGAAAAATTGTTTCCAATTTTTGACGGACAACTGTCAAACACGAACAGGGCCTAAACCACCAACTTTTAAAGAAGTATTACTTTAATATTACTTCCAGTGGGAAAGAGACGGAGCTATACGTCCTGTATAGCTCCGTCTCTTTCCCACTGGAAGTAATATTGAAGTAATACTGCTTTAAGAGTTGGTGGTTAAGCCCCAGTGCGAGTTAAATAAAAGCTTGGAAAAAAATCCAGTCAGCGAAGTTAGTAGTGATACTAACTGCCTTGGGGTACATGGCGTAGAGTCATTTTCAATTCTTTTTAATTGAATTTAATATTGATTAACGAGTATCATTCACAGTTTAGCTTGTGAATATAGGTCCATGTTGAACTGAATAAAAAATTTCTTGTTCTTTATAATTCTAAAGGTACCTTCGTAGTAAATAGGTACTATATACTATTTGTAAATAAAACCTCAGCGGAACCGGTGATAAAGTACAACATTAATCAAACATATTCTGTCATCATTATAATACGATCAGGTTAACAGTACTCCATCCTACTTTACCAGTAATAGGTATACTAGATTATACCACGTAAAGCTCGTTTACATGTCTCCAGTAACAAAGAGTTTAGTTTAAAAATAAAATTCTAGTGAATCTTACTTCTTACTGTTACAAATGGGAAAAGATCGATCTGTTCAGTCGCTTTAACGTGAAAGCGTGACAAACATACTTATTTTTGCATTATAATATAAGGATTCTAAGTTAGGATTCATTAAAAAGTTTAAAAGCGAAACGTAGGTCTGGAGCTAACCTGACTTTGAATACCGTTTACTGATACTTGGAGCTAGTAAAGCCTACTGAGAGTTAGATACTAAAAGAGTCCTTTTTAACTTATTAATGACTTGCTTTTGCCCGCGAGGTTGTCGGTTATCGCGTAAAAAAGTGTAGCCTATGTACTTCTCCTTATCCATATCCCAGGCTATATATATCTGCCAAATTTCATGACGATCCGTTCAGCCGTTTAGCGGGAAGGCGTAACAGACAGACAGACAGAGTTACTTTTGCATTTATAATATTAGTAGAGATAGCTTTTGCCCGCGGCTCCGCCTGCGTGGATGTCGGTTATCGAGTAAAAGAGTAGCCTATGTCCTTCTCCATATCCCGGGATATGGAGAAGGACACAGATATCAGCCTTATTTTATAACGATCCGTTCAGCCGTTTAAGTATGAAAGCGTAACAGACAGACAGACATAATATTAGTAGATTATTTTGAAATCCTTAGGATAAATTATGATTATGTTATTCCGGGACTTTGTCGTGTGGTAATACTGTAATCAAAACAACATAAAGCGTTACCTTTACCCATGTTACCCTCATCGACAAACGTGATACCCTTTGTTCTTTTCAGATATCTGATATTCAGCACACTAATCAACCTTTTACTGTAGCCATATTATACTCTCTACTAAACAATGGAAACATGTAAACAGAGCCTTGGGGTGCTTTTACCCCAGATATGTGCAAGTTAGCTAGGTGAGTGTTGCGAGGATGTGTAGTAGACTCCTTTCAGCTGTACGTGCACACATTCATCATTCGCGTCCCTCGCACATATCTCTCATTTATCCGTATGTACAAATATCAAGCTTCACTGGTCCTTTTCCACAAGCAGCTCTTGTGGAAAAGGACTAGCGAAGCCAGGCCATCAAAATGAAGTGATCCCATTGGTGGAATAATTCCTCACACGTGGAAAAACATCCTTATAGAGGACATTACGTACATAGAGTTTCTAAGTAATGTCATAGCTATCACAATCAACAACGAACATCGTAATTGTAGTTACAAGTACCGGGGCTATATAAATCACCGTCAGAAGGTTGTAGGCAATATATTGCTCCTCCACACGCCATAAACATCTCGCTGAAGTGAGCGTTGTGGAAGTTGGTGGTGGGAAATTTAATTGTTTTGTTTGGTATTTTTTTTCAGTGAAATAATGCCGCTTTTAAAACTGATAGCATCGTCATCCTCAAAGTCGTTCATATCCTCACTTTAGCCTGTTCTTTCAATCGGGTTTGGAGATCCAAAAAAACATGCTCAAGTAAGAACCTTGATTGCAGGATTGCAGTCACAATTCTCTACTGATCTATTATAGGCGCCAAATAAACTTGTTATAAAGTACATTGACCTTTCCCTACCCGTTCAATAACATTACGAACCGTTTTTCATTACTAGAGAACGTAAAAGATCACGATAGAAGTCGATTCAGGATAGCTTTATGTCTTGTTTCTGTTTTTAGATATAAAGAAAGTTAACAAATGTATGTGGGTCAAAAACCATTATTGCACATTTATCTAGTGTCTGCCATAGTATGCCATCTAGTTTCTGCTTTGTTATTTAGGTATTAAGCTGTCTGCCACTCCCATTTCATTTCTTACTATTCCACAGCTAAGCAAAGTCCTCCCCGAATCCTCCAGGGAATTCCACTTCGTACCAGCCCTCACGGTACACCCTTATCCCAATTTTTTTTTCTTCTGGCTCATCATTTACATCTTCTGTTTCCTTATACTGTCGCCATCTCAGAAATCAGGCTTTCCAGACACATTTCAGGTTAGGTCTCTGTTACTAATAGAAATTATTCACAGAACCGTATTACAACATTATATGTATCTGTGGTTTAGCATTTAACCGTTTCCTGATACAGTATCATCTATCTACCTAGAACTAGGCGATAGCACTTCCGAGAGCACCGCTACATATGACAAAGGGATTACATCACTTGAATGAGCTGCCATCATGTCTGGTACAGGAATAGTATCATACGTACAATGTGAGGTTCTTAGAACTTGTGTCCAGTTCACTGTTTAATATAAAATACTATAATATCATCGACTTCAAATAGCATTTCATAATTATAATAGTTTAGATCTTGTTTTTAACACGTTTCAAAACCCAAAGGATAATTTGCCATGATGTCTGGTACAGAGATAGTATCTTGTACTTACAATATTAGTTTCATAGAATCTTTATCCAGTTCACTGTTTATGTCGAATACTGTAATATCAGTAATTTCAGATAGAATTTCAAGACTGTCATGGTTTAGTTAGATCTTCGGTTTAACATGTAATAAAACCAAAAGTACAATCTTCTGTAAGAAAAGATTTCTATATATTAAATTATCGTCATCGCTATATCTAAAATACGTAGTTACTTCACTGCTATCATCTGGTATCACTATAATCATAACCAAACTCCATTAATGATGTCTTTAACAATCCAAAAATTTAGTCTCTTCGAAGAACGCTTGTACTTAGGTACTCTATGATATTCGCCCAACCTACATAGCCTTGACCTTCTGTCGACTTGCCAGAAGTGTAAAGATTCTAATAAATTATTTACCTATTTCTTAAAAAAAAACACCTGAACTTATTTTTGCAGCATCCATAAAATATGTAGGTAGGCTTTTCCACAAGGTGTGAAAATCCTAGAGCATAATAATTTCATAGGCGGAATATCCTATAAGTCATTAATAGTGTATCCGATGACACTTGATCTTCTTCAATCACATATGCTCCAGCTGCTGGATCAATCAATGTACAATGTTCCGTGAAAGCTCACAGAGTGGATGTGAGAGCAATATTTTTCATATTGCGGCACCTCTCATAGTTCATATAGGATTGAAGTTGGCAATCACGGGGAATGAGGTTTGCATTTTGTTATTTGATTTTTTCTGCACTGAGTATTTTAAGAGTGCATACGTCCCCCAAATTTCACATCAAAGAAGCGCTAAACCGCTGGTCGTAGAGATGTGAAATTTCTTTTTACAATGTAGGCATCCGATAAGAAAGGAGTTTTGAAAATTCATCCCCTAAGGGGGTGGCGGTCAATACACTTGAAACTTGGTACAAATACTGGCCAAAGTAAATAGTAAAGATTGACATAATTACTTTTTTACAACTACCCCCAAAATACAATTAAAGGGGATTTAAAGTTTGTATGGAAGATTGTATGAATAGATACAGACAGATACTTTTTTTCGGCGATTATGTTGCCTTGAGATAATTTCCGACATTCACGCGGGCGAGTTATTTTTCCTTAATTGAATAGTAGATACAGAACAACAAGTAGATTAAAATCAATAAGTCTTCAATTTATACAGGGTGGCTTGTATAAATTGAATACTTATGGATTTTTATCGAACAGCAAATGTAGTTATCTATTAGGTCGAAAACTGACTTGACCTAAAGACTAAATAGAAAAGGGTCAATATGTAACACGTCCTTATTAAAATTGTAAAGTCAAAGTTGTATAGTTGTTAAAGTCTTGCCATATTTTTGTTAGCCTAAATTCCTTACCAAATGCCCATGCTCCTTCAAATTCATCTGTCTTGTTCGACTCCAAACCTACGCCCCGACAACTCGATAAGTAAACTTCTATCTCTAAGTTTTACAATATGTGGTTAGAAAACAACAGAGCAAACGTCTCATATCGTTTAGATACATTTACAAACCTATTCCTACAAACACAGCACAAAATAGAGAAAAGAATAAAAGTAAAGGTACAATGTAAAGAAATCTAAGCCGGCGAACATGTGCAATGTCCTGAGAGTAACGATCGATGATCACCCGAGAGGTGTCACGCTGGATAAGACCTATGTACGGACGCTACTAGGTGTTCACTGTTTCGTACATACATACAGCACAGATACATTTGATTGTTCTCTTTGAGAGGAAACGATGTTTGTTTGAAGTGATTTTGTTTTAGATATAGTTAGAAAACTCGTTAGGCTTGAGATAGATAAGCCTAAAAGTTATCAATTGGATTTATTTTGTTTCTTCTACAAACTACACAAACATTGAGTAAAGCGCCATTCTATATCTAGTTGTTTGAGTGACATTGTGACAAAAACATTTTGCCAGGCGTAGAACTGCTGAAAATAAAATCAGTGAACTTTTTGTCTTTCAAATAACAATAAAGGTCACTGGGGCAGACTCACAATCGACAACATCACTTTGGCCATCAATGTTTAACTTGCCATTTGTTCACGGACGATTAACCTCGACTTTTGCATAAACCAACTTCATTCCACACAAAATCCTATGCAGGCTAGCGACCGGCTACAACATTGTTTAATATGACATTTACACGATTTAATTTAGGTTGTCAGATCGTCCAGCAGGCTTTATGTAATACAAGTCATGTCAGTGGGAATTTGGTTGAAATGCGGCCACTTCGAATCGTAGTGCGGCGGGAATCCGGACAAGATTAATTAGAGTTGCGGTTAAATTAATAACAGGGCTAGCACGCACCCGTCCGGCCTTCAGACCACCCAACACAATGGCTAATCAAATCGCATTATTGTTCATGAAAGTGCTTTGCGGATTATTCTATGGATTATTTTCGCTTGTTATGATAGAAACTGATGCAAAGCTAGTCATGTGCTTAGAAGATTACTGTGATTGACCGTTACTGTTAATTCCCGCGTTTTGTAACCTAACTGCAATATGTGAGACAAAGGAATTCCGATCCTTTGGACTGGGTTTAAATCTAGGTTCCATAAAATGAATGGACTGTAATAAAAGAATGAGTGACGATGCTCGAGTACGTCTGGCGCACCCTCGAGTCAGCTTTAATACCAATCTTGTTGATTGACCACTCGTTTTACCACAGCTTAAGTTGTATTAAAGTGGTGCACACAAGAATGAAGCATCAAACCGATAGGTCGGTAGGTGCAATTGCATATATGTCAACCAGAATGATTCCGAAATTGTCAAAAGAAGACATAACAGACCTTATCCATAGGTAGACTCATTCTTCCATAGTCACAACTCACAGTTGCTTCTAGGGCATGATTATTACTTCTTACAAGTGCTTATTTAGAAAATAGGCAACTGGCTTAAGTGCCTATTTCCTATTTTTCATTCAATAATCTAGTAAGCAAAAATACAAATTAAAAGCGTTTGGAAATTGGCCAAATCCGAAACTATGGGGAATACGAAAAACACTCAAAGGAGTCTCGAGCCCGATTTTGATGAAAATTAACCCTGCATCGTTGGATGTTTGAAAAATTGGTTTTCCTTGTCTGGAATCCAATCGGTTGATTCTAAAAAAAAAACTCTTTCCTTTAGATTGCCATGTGTTATTACTTCCCAGACCTTGATTTTTATAAAGACTTTCGGATGGTGTTTTTGTATTTTTTTTTTCAAAATCAACCGCTTTGATTCCAGGCTAGAAATACCGATTTTTTTTAAATCCAATGATGTAGTTTTAGTTTTCATCAAAGTCGGGCTCGAGACTCCTTTTAGTGTTTTTCATTATTCCTCGTAGTTTCCAATTTGGGCATCCACGCATACCTACTTGAAAAATTCACCCTATGCTTTGATGCTGGTCACAGTCTGAAAAATAATTTTAGGGTCAGGAATGAAAAAAAAAGGAAAAAAAAGTATTTATTGCCAACAAACGACACACATACCTACTACAAGTACAAGTCCCCGGGGTACTTCACATAATTTCTTTGAGATTGATATGCCATCTCAATATTTGGACAGGTCACCTTCTGTCGGATCAGCTGGTCCACATGACGCCTACTCCCGTCCCCGTTACCAATCACCATACATATGACATTTTGTGACCATCTGTAACAACTGCATAGTGAATTAGCCTTGCATCTTTCTCGTAGGTTGTCCGAGTCAATTGGCAAATTGGATCATTTGAGCGGACGGAGGGACTCGGCTAATCTTCCTCTAGTTACCTCTAGCTATGTCGCATTGAAATCTTTCAATCTAGTTAATGACTGCAGTCGTTGTATGTACCTTAGTCTTTTAATTTATTAGCGTGTCATTATCTTCTGTTGAATATGCACTGAGTACGGTTAGAGGTATCGTTGGAAGAATTTCCTTGATTGTCGGTTAGATAAGTGATCGTCTAACTTCAGGAACAAACGGACAGCATTGGAACCGCACAATATCTAGCACCGCGATTTTGAAAAATAATCCAGATGGCGGCTGGTGGCTATGGCCAGCTCCCATTCAAAACTGTTCGAACCCCTTTGAGGTGTTTTAGACAGTTTGCGATTGCGATATGAATGCGAACGCTCCTTAAAAATGCGATCATTGTCCTCTTGGGTGCAGTTCCTGTTTGGATGCAGTTTTTGTGCAGTCCGTCTGTTTAGAGACCATTATTGTGTGGCAAACTCAGTTTTAATTCTTATTTCTTCAGCCAGTATCCTGGTGACTTTACGATATAACAAAGCGGCAAGTTACGATTTTTTTTTTTCGACGATTTTGACGATTCCGCAATGACAAAAATAAATGCAGCATTACACCGTAATTGCTAATCAAATGACCTAATTCTCCTGACCCGGAATCCTATTATCTATGTGAGTTTAACATACGTTCATTAAACATTCACACAAGGTTTGAACTGAATAATGATGCGCAAACACTATGTGAAGTTCTCTAATGGCCGCCACTATTGCTTTCTCTCATCAGGGATTCATCATCATCGTACTATTTTCTCATGTATTACAAATAATAGCTGTTTCCCGCGACTTGGCTCGTATACAAAATCCAACCTGGTAAAAGTTAACCCTAATTATGTAATGCACTCCTAATTGAATATCGCTTTCGTTTTGACAATAAGTTCAATATAAAATAAATTTCTTTGAGCTGGTTTTTGAACATTTTGAAACTTATAGGTAGCTAAGGCTCACTTGCGCAAGTACCTACTAATATTATAAATGCGAAAGTAACTCTTTCTGTCTATCTGTTACGCTTTCATGCTAAAATGTCTGAACGGATTATCATGAAATTTGTCAGATATATAGCCTGGGATATGGAGAACGACATAGGCTATTATTTTACGCGATAATATATAACTATGAGAAAAATGTCTACTGGGTAATCCTTTCCCCTTTTTGCATTTGCGTTGACAGTTGATCAGCTACAAAACAGTGTCATATACTTAAAGATAATTTTTGTTTTAAGGATCGTAAATCATCAAAAGACTTCTTTCGCTCTGGGTGGAGCGGGAGGAAGTGTCAGACTCTTACTGACTAAAACCCATCCGTGTTCCTCCAAATGCCCTTTGCGTTCCAGGGCCGCGGTGACTCTTCCGAACAAATTCCGCAACCCTGGAGTTTAAGATAGATGGTAAGTTTCTAGTCTAATCACAGCCGTACGATTAATAATATCCACCTCAAGCGGGCAATTTAATCTTCGCAACTCGACTACGGGGATACGATATCCTAAAGTTAGACCGGATACTGACTTTCAAGCTTCTGATACTACCAATACTGACGGAGTTGGCAACATAACTGAAACAGGAGATAGCAGTTCATGCAGAAATGTTAGATCAATTCAAGTCGGTCGGTAACGCAGTGGAGTTATTACACTTATGTTTGTATGAGCTAGTTTAATTTGTCAAGCTGTTTCTAGCATGCGGATTCTACAACTACCTCTTAAAGGGTCATTGTACTCATTATTATGAACAACTTTTACAATGGGGCCAACACCGAAATCGCGAAAAAAAATCTGTTGTTGTTGTCTGTTATTGTTGTTGTTGTTGATAAGAACAATGACCTCTAAAGAGGTGTTGCGTTTATTCTATTACACGTTGTAACACACGGGTATGCGGGTGTTAAGAGCAATTTCCAGAATCCGGATTCTTTAGATGACTTTCTTTAGTAGCAATGTGTAACGCCAAACTCGCAAAGTACACCCACACCTTACTGCTGCTCCGACAAGGTAGCCCCACCTTGACGGATCAGCAGTAAGGCGTGGGTGTGGACTCGAGTCACAAACTATATGCTCCACCTCCTAACCTGCTCTCTGTGCCCCCAAACATCCAAAGTAACATATATGCTGCCACCGACGGTGTCGTGGAAGAAACAGAGTTTTGGACCACACAAATCTGAGAGACTGTCGTGCCGGCACGATGAAGATAATAATGCAATTAAATATGTCAGTGCAGGTTGCTGAGAGGTATCAAATAATTAAATTAAAAAATATTTCCATTACCATATCTTATACATGCCAATAAAGTGACGTTATGTACACATGCCAATAAAGTGACGTTATGCCTACTATGTTGGCATAAAATAAGAAGGACAGGTAGAATTTATAGTGTGGCAAATATCAAGTTTTACGATGTGCCGCTATTCAAATACCTGTTGTTGACTTTTTATAAATTAAAGGTTGATGTTAGAATAATACAACCCGGAAATAGTCTTCGACAGTCGTAAAGTAACAGGTAGTAAGGAGCCAGTCTAACAGGGTTGCGGAATTTGTTCGAAAGAGTCACCGCGGCCCTGGAACGCAAAGGGCATAAGGAGGAACACGGATTGGTTTTAGTCAGTAAGAGTCTGACACTCCCTTCCGCTTCACCTAGGTCGCCTTACCGACACAGGCACAGGTTTTTTTTGTAAGAATGTGTAATCATCAAATGACTCCTTGTGCTCTGGGCGGAGCGGAAGGGAGTGTCAGTCTCTTACTGACTAAAATTCATCCGTGTTCCTCCAAATGCCCTTTGCGTTCTATGGCCGCGGTGACTCTTTCGAACAAATTCCGCAACGGGCACTGGTACTGCTTGAACTACAAAGAATGTGTCATAAAATGACACATGTAATCAGCTTATTTTATCTAAATTAGCCTGACATGTGCCACAGCTGGAAAAACGTCTGCCTCTCCCTTTTATGCACACGTCTATCCTGTGCCATTCCTACTGGTAAGAGACATGCTACAGTTTTAAAATGCATAAAACGTCTTCTTTAATTTCCTATTCTCTGTTTAACATGAACAGTCTAGCTAGTTTCTATAATAGAATGGAATCAGAGCTCGCTCGACACGACTCGCATTGGGATGCAAATTACATTATACCATTCAATGATTATGAATGAGTTCATACCGGCAGATGGCAATGACCCAAGGTCATCGGAGTTGACACTAGTTAATAACTGTTGAAATACGAGTATTATGTTACCGGAAAGATTATAAAATGTGTGCTGGTGACGTCATTTTTTTGTTAGTTTTTGTCGAGGAAAGATATTTACTGCCTCATCATATCAGCCGAAAGACGTCCACTGCTGGACATGGACCTCCCCCAGGTGGGAGGGGGGTTTGCCATAATCGCCACGCTTGGCAGGCGGGTTGATGATCGCAGTGTAGCTCTTGCAATGTACCTACAGATAATGCTGCTGCCCATTCTCTGGTGAGTCCCTTAGTCGCCTCTTACGACACCCACGGCCACGGGAAGCGATAGGATGGTGCTATTCTTTTACATCCGACGCCATACGGATAGTTAATTAGCAATCCCGATAGACGTTATCCTGTCCAAACGTTGGCTTTTCGGAACGTAAAAAAAATTGATTGCACCACGCACACATTGGATCCCGCTGGATCCATTTCCACGGCGCGTTATGATTCACGCGCGCCTGAAAAAAATGTCAGTATAGAGGATGGGATCCGAGAAACGATCCCATTGCAAATCGCACGCACATATTAGATCCAGTAGCATGCAATTCCCAACACACACAGAAAAAATCACCAAAATCGATCCAGCCGTTCAGGAGCAAAAAAATAAATAAATATCAAGATATATTTTTTCCACTTATCTACAACAAAATCTTAGTATTCTCACAAACCAACCAGTATGATTATAAATGATACTTTACGCATACCTACAATAAAATAAGTCGTAGAAAAATTCGATAGCCTTCAATCATATTCATAATACAGTGAATGTCTAAGAAACGCCTTGAAATTGTGACTCGAAGACGTACTCGGTCACGCAGGGGAAGACCGTATAATACTTTAATAGGTACCAACAATAAAATAGGTCGTAGAAAAGATTTGATAACCTCCTCCTAAATCTGCGAGTAGTACAGTCCAAAAAAAATAAACAGTGACTTCGCTGGAATGAATGTCGAAAATTATCCTATGAGAACGTCCTGCCAGGATAGAAAGTAGCATAAATTTATTAATATCCAGGTCGTTCCAAATTTCGTCCAAACCCGTTTAGTCGTTGAGAAGTGATTGAAATTAATCTAAATATCCAAAAGTTCAGACTTTAACATTCATAAATAATTATTGTCAGTAGGAATTGAGTAGGTAATTATCAGTTTATTAAAATGATGTATGCACTTTTCGCAATCATCCAGATTAAAAAAACTCAACGCAGTACATTAAAAGTCACCATGAGTAGAGCAAATCGCTCTCAATTTGGTGAAATCAGACGAATCTGAAATGAATAATGCAGTTCATTTGGTGACCGAATGCGATGCCATGTTTCTGACATCGATATATAGGATGTGGCTAATTTAGCTGCGGTAACTGCAATAATAGTCCAATTTATTTTAACCTCTGTTGCATTTCTGAACATTTTGTGTACTCGTTACGAATTTAATGAATGTACAATTCTAATTAGCTCGCCATTCATTTTCCTGGCTGTCGTTTTGACAGCCGTTTATAGAGCAGCAAGAAATATGGCGGAATTGCATTTTGCAAAAGCTTAATTATAATGTAAAGATATGAAAAGGTAAGGTGCTCTAGAAATTAGTAATTTTCTACGTATTATGGTGCCATATACTTTTCCCCTTTTCACCTTTGAAGTTTTACGTAGAATTTAGTTTTATGACACTTCCTCTTAAAAGGGGGATGCTTGTAAAAGCTCGTTTTACACGTAGGTTCCAGGTAGTGTTATTGGATATTTTTTCCATCCGTTTCGTTACCAAAGGGAAGTTAGGTATACCTCCTACCTTTGATCCACTTAAATTAGTAGATAGCAGTTACCTTTGAGATTTTATATCTGGTATCTGTTTGGAGACGGATTATACATACAAAGGTACTGCAAAATTTTGATAATTTAACAAGACGATATCTTCAGGTTATGACTTTAAGAGCGTTTACGCGGTACGGCTTTTCATACAATCTTTCAAATCCTTATTCTTCAAAATTAATGAACCGATTTTAACGAAACTTGGTATGCATACGCTAGATATCCAGGTCTAAATAGTTATAAGAAAATATTTTTGAAAAATATTTCAGAGGGAGAGAGAGAGCGATTTTAAGTTTTCTATAGAAAGTGAAAAATCACTATATCCTTCCCCCTGAACTCTTTTTCAAAAATGTTTTCTTATAACTATTTAGACCTGGATATCTAGCGTATGCATACCAAGTTTCGTTAAAATCGGTTCATTCATTTTGAAGAATAAGGATTTGAAAGATTGTATGAAAAGCCGTACCGCGTAAACGCTCTTAAGTCGAAAAAAAATCTAAACTTTTCATCCATATCTCATCATCTGCCTACCCTTTTTCCAACTATATTGGGGTTGGCTCCCAGTCAACCCGGATTCAGCTGAATACCAGTATTTTACGTGGAGCGGCTGCCTACCAGACCTCCACAACCCATTAACTGGGTAACACGGTAGGTAGTACTTCTTGGCAAGACTGGTGTCAGATTTTCTGGCTTCTGACAATCCGTAACGACTGCCAAAGATCTACAAATGACAGCCGGGACCAACGGTTGAACGTGCTTTTCGAGGCACGGAGTAGTCTCGGTATGTTATTATGGTCACCCATCCACAGACCAACCTCGGCAAGCGTTGCTTAACCTAAATATTTGTCCGTGCGGCTGTTATAATTAGCCACGAGCTCCATCCATATCATCCATATCTATACTAATATTATAAAGAGGTAAAGTTTGTGAGTTTGTGAGGTTGTGAGGTTGTAGGGAGTAATCTCTGGATCTACTGAACTGACTTTGAAAATTCTTTTTGTAATATGATGGCCACATTCATGAGGAAGGCTATAGGCTGTACGGGAACGGGAAATTCCTACGATAGCGGGAAAAAACGGGATATGCGCGTACGAAGTCACGGGCGAAGCGCTAGTTGTAAATAACTACAGCTATCTCCCACTGCGTAACGACTGTGGAAGTCAGAAATGATGATAATTTAATGCAATGTCATAATGTAATGTTTGTATTTAACTAAATGTCAATAGCTTTTAATTCTCTAAATTGCTCCTACCACTATTCTCTGCATCACCCAAAGGTTGACTGGTGGAGGACGCCTGCCTGACGCATTAAGTCCGCCTCTGTACATTTGTGTGCGTAAAGTGTTAAATATATTTTTTTTGTTAGCCTACTTTTGTGTCCCACTGCTGAGCAAAGGTTTCCCCTTTCTCCTTCCAAATATCTCTGAAATTAAATAAATAAGACAGTGTCTCGATACAAATAACGTCTGCGAAGTTCCTCTATGTAATTTTATTTGACCTTGTTAAAAAAAACGACTTCTACTATTGTCTTACGCCTTGAGACTTTTAAAATATTAAAAAAAAACGACCTAAACTAATCTAAAACATTAAAAGTAAATTTAATTACAGCCCAAACATAATTCATTAACTTCCATTCATCCATTCACTCACTCACTCATTCATGACTAGTCTATGGCTTGCCCAACTGTCTCAAGCTACTCGTAGTGGATTCGGCCGAGTTTATTTCCAGATATTTTGTTCCAGTTTATTTTGGGGCCTTCCTGTCTCAAGCAACGTGTGAATCTAAGGGCTAAACTCTCTAAACGATCGATAGAACTATACAACGTATAACAGAATAAACGCAATACCTCTTAAGGGGTCATTGTACTCATCATTATGAATAATTTTTAACTATGAAACCAACACCGAAATCGCGAAAAAAAAATCCACTGCCCCATATATTTGTGTGCGCCTGTCTCGACAAAATGTACTGAACATCTGATATTTTTCGCGATTTCGGAGTTGGCCCCATAGTAAATATGGTTCATAATGATAAGTACGAGGTATTGCGTTTATTCTGTTACACGTTGTGTAACATTTAAATATAAGTACAGGAAATTATTCATCATTTGCTTGGTCTTTTTCCAATTATATTGGGGTCGGCTCCCAGTCAAACCGGATTCAGCTGAATACCAGTATTTTACGTGGAGCGGCTGCCTACCAGACCTCCACAACCCATTAAAATGGGTAACCACGGTACTTCTTGGCAAGAGTGGTGTCCGATTTTCTTATTTTATACAGGACATTATTGTTAAGTGGATAATCGGTAGTCATTTTCTTGTGTTTTATAGAGTAGGTAAAATTATGAACGTAAGTGCTGGCGTATGTCAATTATAACTAACGAGCAATTTAACAAAACAATAGAAAACGATCGTTGAAAATATGCGAGCATTTAAAATAAGTACTTACCATAAATTGAAATTCATAAAGTAGCTCCGAAACACATCAAAGGAATTGCATTTTTGATCGACCCCACCAAGTCCCAGCTGAAGTGAATCGAACAACAAACACTTCATACGTACACCGCCTCAAGTGCTGGCCACTCCATTATACAGCTCCTCCTAACTGCCCTTAATCCCATGCAAACTGGAGCAGCGAAAGGAATTCCTATCACATTATATAACAACTAAATCAAACCGCGTATAATCTCATTACCGTTATCTCGCGAAATAACCATAACACGTCGCGTTTCCATTGTTTTCCATTTTCCGTGGAGTCTCGTCGCGTTATCAGTGTGTGGGTTTAGTTGGCCGGCGGCCGCCACGCTCGTCGCACGCTCGCTCGCCGCCATTTTCCCCTTTTCCGAGTTTCCCGCGCGGCGACCGATCGTCGTTCGTAGTCGTATAGCACCCGCTCCCCTCGCCGTACCGTGCCGCATCGGGATATGTCACCCTGATATCGAATTAACGGTGTGTATAAACAAGCAGTGTTTATTCCTATAAGTTAATCGAGTTAATGATAAGTTAATGTGTGTCGGCCCCGTGTGAGTGGCACGTGATCGGATTAATGAATCGAGGGATAATATTGTTTTTACTGACGTAAGTAGGTACGTTTAGGGATTTGTTAATGAATTAGATCGCAACTGTGTAAGATTAGTGATAAGGACGGCGGCGTGTCGAAGGTCGCACAGATTCACTTGTTTATCTTTTTATCGCTGTGTACCGACGCTATCTGTATGCTGTTTGTCGTGACTTTTTTATTATTTTAGGAAGGTTATTTGCTTTGACAGTTTTTGGTTGTTTATTTCCTGCTATTGAGTAACAAAATTTATGATTTAACCATGTGATAAATTATTCGAAAAACCCTGAATATAATTGACATAAAAAGGAAGAAAAATACGTCCTTTATAACAATACGAAGGGTTAATAAACCTCACAGAATGTGGGGTCCTCAATTTATATGTCACCCTCCTCACATATTGGTCACCCCCACGCCCTACGCCCCTGCCACCCCATAATGTGTATGCATATTTGGTTTATTGTATACTTTCGGTCGTATATCAACAATATTTCTTCATATCAAGCGCCTTTTTAAATGTCACATTTGTAAAGAACGAATAGATAGAGACATGGACAATTTTATTATTATTTCTGTATTATATGGGACCATGATAATGTCAACAGCGGTGAAATTATTATAACTTAAGTGGAGTTAAATGTGGGTGTAGTACCTACAGGTACACCTCTGCTTTAACTCTTTGAGGTACACAGGCGTAATTGTGTGTATTTTTTATGCGAAGATTGTAGATATAAACCAAGTTTTAATAAAGAAAAAATTAAATGTTGTCTATTTAGCCAAGTTTGTATCTAATAAGCTCTCGTTTATCGAGCTTTCATGCAAATCAAACCACAATTATATCAATAAATTATACATCATAACTGCATATCTACTGCATTCGTTATACTTAATTGTATTTGATTACAATCTCTACATAATAATAAATTCATTAAAATGGATGTAGATTGAAATCAAACTCTTGGTTGGAAGTAACCTAGATTTCTTGAATTCATTCAAATGGGTTATTATTTATTTATCACAAAGGTAAAACATCTGTATCAACATGTTGTGTGTTGTATATTTGTCATCTCGTTACGCCTGTATTTTTCAAAGGGGGTAAGCAGGTGTCCAAAACTCCAGACTCATTATTTTAACCGATTGTCATCCTCATTTCAAAGAGTTACGGCAAGCTTCTTCTCATTGAATAATTGAAAGCTCAAAACTGTTAAAGGATACTTCTTAAAAAGGAGAAATATCTAAATTATTTTCGAATCTGGGATTGAGGATAGGACCGTTGGATTGAGGATAGGAACGTTACCCTGACTTGATATTTTCTGTTAGTGGATATCTGGCGGATCCAGAGGGAGGCTAAGGGGCTCACGGTAGTCTACAGCCTAGCGAAGTCATTGAGGAATTTACGAAAAGAAGTTCAAGGAGGCTTGTTATGCGTTAAGCAAACTAAAATTTTAGTAGTGCTTTTTTCGTGTTTACTAAAATCCACCCTCAGCGGGGTCAAGCACATACAAACGCCTATCCTGGAACCGCCCCTGAATATCATTATGATTCGATTCCGTTGTGAAAAAGGGATAGTTGATATGCAATTTGTACAGCTCCATTTCACTTAACACTGGATTTATCATGGTTTTAAAGATGTCATTGTAGGGTCCATATTCATACACAATATCACCACAATGCTCCAATGCTTTCAGTTTTAATGTACTATCGATTTTTTAAGCTGACATTGACAACAGTGAGTTGACACACTGTTACTAACAATTTGATTTATCACAAAACAAACAACAAAAAAAAACATCTGCACAAACAAACTTAACAAAACCTCGATAATATTAACATACACGTACCTATTACTCAATTTATACCTTACAAAATACGTACAAATGACGCACCACACAGTATTCAGAGAAAAACAACATATTATTCCACATACCTATCTCACAATCTCGCATCTATTATACTAAAAAGGAAAATACATTGGACTGACTCCAGTTTGCAGGCCGTGGGCGATCAGTAGCTGTGATGACAGCCGGTGGGTCAGGGTCATGAGCTCAGTAGCAGGGTTGAGTGGTTTCTAGAAATTTATTTTTGTTCAAATATCAACAAATTACATATTTATCAATGAAATATCCTAACGTTAAAAAAAACTTAATTCCAGAGATAATGTTTTTTATAGATATTTTTTTTTTTTTATTAAAACCACTTTAATAATCATTACAATAAATAATATGGACATGGAGTCTCTTTGAGCAAATGTTAACAGTCGTCAATTATCTAATTTTTATTTAGGTAGTACATGGGAACAAATTTGTTAGTCGATATGATCGATCGTTGGTTAATAGGCTTTTCTAGTTATACTACTAAAACATTTCGGGCATAAAAAATAACTTTTAGAAAATTAAAAAAAATAAGATTTTGCCCATCCCTAGTAAGCACAGTCTTGTCAACCATCTAGAAGAATTTAGATCTATATTATACCTATCTTTCATTTTATCTACCTTGACAGCCCACGTCAATGAAAATTGAGATAAGTGGGCGTCATTTGCTACCTGAGACATCCGAATTAATTTGACGTTAAGATTTAAGGAAGCTTATGAAATCGATTCTTCCGTTAATGGTTTTAATTAATTAACTAATAAACTTAATATTTGATTGTGATTAAAGGCATATTTATTAAAACTTGTACATAATTTAGGTATTTATCGATTTTTCCATTGTTCATTTTAATTAAAATGTTTTCTAGTTTTTTTTGTGTAGCTTCCAGTTTTCATATTTAGGTACAGCAAAAACAAATATAATAATAAATCAATCCTATTAGACACTACAGTTTTTTTTACACAGGGAAATACTAAATGCAAATCTATGCTGCTACTCGGAATAGGAATTATTATTAGGTTACGTCGTCAAAAATTATATTATAATAGATTTTTTAATTATTATTTGTGTCATAATTACAACGAAGCGGTCAAAGTTATGACTTAATCATTTTAGGTATTATAAACTATTAAATTAAGTATCTTTTGAAACTCAGTGTCACAAGCGCCTGTTAACATAATAATTATGCCAAAGCATTTTTATATAAGATACTTAGTTGTGTTACTAGAATATAAAGTCTGTCCAAATGACTCATGCTTTTCTTAGACCATACATGTGTCACAACTTGCTCTTAGCAAGGAAAACTTCAGATACATTCGTAATACGCATAACATTACTTGGACTGTGTAAAGGACATTTATACGCATGTTTCTTATGCCATAATTTAGTGACGTACCTAACTGCTGACAACTGAACAGTCATAGAAATAATTCCATTAGTGCAGTACCTACCTACTTTCGTGATTTACATAATATATTGTAACTTACTATAAGTACCTACAGTATATTAATTATTGTAGAGGTTTTGAGTACATAATGATGAAAACATTCTAAGTTCAATTTCTCCTGGCAACAAACAACTTTAACGTCTAACTCTGAAATCTTCGCTAAAGTAGAGTAATAATAACGTAGTGCTTTTCGAACGTCTACATAGTTGACAGCCCCGAAACCGCCGCTTAGTCTTTCAAAAGTTTTCGCTAATTAAACTGAGGAGAAAATGTACACTACAATAATAAATGAACTTAAATAACTACTTATAATGATTATACTTTTATAACATAAACCTCTTTACTTCTACGGACATTTCAAAATATAAAACCATACCAATCATCTTCGACATGTAGGCAAAAATATCAATAACCTAAAATCATTCATCACTGCAAAGTAACATAATATACTATCGCAAAACAAAAATCAATTTGTCCCTACAGACCCAAAAACGATTGCCACATTTCAGAAAATTATAGCTTCATTTGCCGAAATCATTGTGGAATTATTCAGTACGCACCAGAAGTGCATTTATGAAATAACAAATGACCACTAGCAACTCATTAGTCCTTACAAACAATTAGTTGGACAAATAGTGGCCATACTCATGTTCATTTGGGAAAAGCCATGTACAAAGTCAAAGTCAAAGTCAAAGTCAAAGCATTTATTTCAATTAGACCATTTACAGGCACTTTTGAATTGTCAAGGTCGGTCGGTCAAAAAAAAAAAAGATGAAGCTATTTGCACGTTCCAAAGCGTAGATCTCTATGGAGAAGAACGTGCAAGAAACTCCACGGACACTCTTTTAAAAATAAGTTTTTGTTACAAAATTATGGTTACATCATTCATATTGAGATTATACATATATGTGAGAACGATGTAAAAGACGTGCAGGATAGTCCGGAGTAAAAAAGAAACAATTCAAAGAAATAATTAAAATAGACCATGGCAGCCGAGAGATGACCAGTCTCAGCTGACGGCGCCCGTTCACGAACATGACGCATACGCTAGCACCATTCGGCTCGACCATTTTTAAGGGAGCCAAATGATCCAACGCAAACGCCACCATCAGCCAGACTTTTGAGTGAGCATGACATCCCCAATCGCCAGGGTACATTCAAGTCAAAGACCTACCCAAAATGATCATTATAGTTTAAATTTGAGGGACCTACATAGTACTCACACATGTGCCGTTAATGTATGAAATTATACAATGCTAAATAAATTGAGTCTATACAATAAAAATAAAAAAAAATATAGCATTCTTACAATCTTCATCCGGTCCAACAATATTTCCAAATGCTAACAGATTACTTTGTGCGCCCTAATGGCTGTGGAGCAGGACCAGCATTGAGCCAAGCATTTTTATCTTCAATATACTCCCCTAACTTATAATATGCTTGCCTGCATAGTGTGCGTTTAATACAAGATTTAAATTTAGTCTCATTTAGTTCTAATATATGGGGAGGTATTTTATTATAACATTTTAAACAGTACCCCATAAAAGATGAGGCTACTTTAGCCAGTCTGAAACCTGGTTGAACTAATTGGTCCCTATTTCGAGTACCATAATTATGTCTGTCGCCTCTTTTACTAAAAAGATGTAAATTCTTTCTAACATACATGATGTTTTCGTAAATGTATTGACAAGGTACCGTCATGATGTTAATATTCTTAAACAGTTCCCTTAAAGAATCGCGCCGGCCGAGTTTGTATACGGCTTTAATGGCTCTTTTCTGCAGAATAAAAATAGACTCGATGTCTGCAGCCCGTCCCCATAGTAGTATACCGTAAGACATGATACTGTGAAAGTAACTAAAATAGACCAGTCTCGCGGTATCTACATCCGTAAATTGGCGGATTTTCCTGACAGCATATGCTGCTGAACTTAGCCGTCCTGCAAGAGATGTTAAATGAGGACCCCATTGTAGCCTTGAGTCAAGAGTAATTCCCAGGAAAACCGTTTTATCGACGAATTCAAGTTTTTCCCCGTTCAATACTATGTCACAATCACTGCCTCTGACATTTGGTAAGGCAAATCTTATGCATTTCGTTTTCTTTTCATTTAGAACTAAATTATTGGCAGTAAACCAATTTTGGACTTGCATTAGGGCGTTATTTATGACGTCAAGATTATTGGTTCGTCTATTTATCTTAAAAATCAAAGAGGTATCGTCGGCAAACAACACCATATCAAGTTTTTGTTGCAATAAATGGGGCAAATCATTTATATATACTAAAAATAAAAAAGGACCTAAAATTGAGCCCTGGGGAACCCCCATTTTCACATTTAATCCCGACGAATTGACACCGTTTACTTGAACTAACTGCTGTCTATCATTTAAATAAGATTTAACAAGGCTTAAAGCTGTTTTGCCCAGCCCGTAATGCCCAAGTTTCAGAAGTAATGTTTCGTGATTTACACAATCAAACGCCTTAGATAGGTCACAGAAGATGCCTATGGCATCTTGTGCCTCTTCCCACGCATTAAAGATGTGCTTCAATAAGGTAACACCAGCGTCAGTCGTGCAACGTCCTCTGGTGAAACCATACTGTTTATCATGCAAGATGTTATTGGTGTTAAAATGATAAAGCATCTGATTAAGCATCACTTTTTCAAATACCTTGCTGAACACTGGCAACACGGATACTGGTCTATAATTGTTTGTGTCTTTACTATCCCCGGATTTGAAAAGTGGTATCACCTTACTGAATTTCATTAGGTCCGGAAAGACACCTTGATCGACACACAAATTAAATATTAAAGCTAAGTAAGGCGCTATAGTTTCAATAATTGAGGTACACACTTTGATAGACAATCCCCATAAATCCTCGGTCAATTTAACCTTGATTTGTTTGAAAGCTTTCATTACTGTTATGGGGTTTATATGCTTGAAATTAAATTCAGTCGGGCAGGCTGAAACATTTGCCTGTAACAAACCAAAAGCAAGCGAAGGTGACGAATTCAAGGCTTCAGTAGTTTTAATTGGAATACTGGTAAAGAAATTTACAAATTCTTGAGCAACTTGTTGGTTATCGCTAATAAGACCCTGAGTGGTCTCCAATGTGTAATCAGTGTTATGTCTTTTGTTCCTGTTTGTTTCATTATTTATAATTTTCCAAACAGTCTTTATTTTATTGTCTGCTGTTTTCACCTTATTGCTTATGTAAAAAGCCTTAGCTACCTTACAAGTATTTTTATAAATTTTTGAGTAGGTACAATATTGTACATACATACATAGCTGCCATGTAACTTATTGTGAAATCGAACGTGGATGTAGGACACGAATTATTTTATCATCCAGAACAGCCATTAATGAAACCAGAAAAGTTAAAAAAGAGCAAATAAAATGAGAAAGATGAAAGTAAATTTTTAGATTTCCGCAGGGAAGTATTTTTGGTCCAACGTTTTTCCTGTATGAAACGTATTTAATTTAAATTTGTAGTTACTGCTTTCGCTGATTTTCATAAACTTAATATTAGAATCGTCTAATTATTCAGTGCAATAATGAGCTTAACTTTCCAAAAATTCACCTACAAACACAAAATCAATACATTTTCACTAAACAAAATTCCAATCTAAACGGAACTACTCGAAAACTGACTTATCGACCGTTCATTAAAGAGATTAAAGTTCTGCATCACGGTCCACGGACGAAAATAAATATATTATCGGTGTGTTTGGTAAACACACGTTGCAGGCAAGACCGTCACGGAGTATTTGGGTCAGGGACTTAGCACGTGGAGACTTGGACTACGCCCATCCAGCCATTACGCCGCACACTCGGATAATCCCTGTCCACACTTGATAGTTGATGACTATGGGCATTGTGTACTATACTCCCCATTCATTAAATATGAACGGAAAATCATTTTATCAATTAGGTTAGTATTGAAGGTACACCGCTTTTCAAGAATTAATTGATTAAAAAATTAGAAATTGATTGAGTTTTGTGCTGTTGTCTTGGATTGATAGTGAATATGATTGAACTCCTTGACTATAACGTATTAGTTGGTCAACATTTTAAAAGTATTATAGGCAGAGACATATTTAATATTGAGCAGTTGAAATATGTTACATTACTATCTAAGGTAATATTAAACGCAGAGGAGGCTATTGCCCTTGCGTTCAACCAAAGGGAGACTTATAAATTAATATCTACCGACATCCCAAAACCAAACCCTTGAAAGATCAAAAGCATGACTAAAATCTTCCATTATAATCTTATTATCCGTGAATGCACAAACAATAGCCCTTATTTCACGGTAATAGAACCGATTGATCTTCCCGGTACCTTTGGCCAGCTGCCGTTACATCATAAAATTGGCTGGCCAATCAATTTCCATGCTTGTTGCAGTAAATTCTAAGTCCACACAAGGCTCTGGGGATCCTTTTACGGTGTCTAAGACTAGGTTTTGGTCATAGACTTGTAGTGTATGAGACTTGTATTGGCTCTTATAGATTGTGCAAGAGATGGTAATATTAGATTTCATACCTTGTGTGTTTTTATTAATTTATGACTGTCATTATAACATCTATTATATTATTCGTATCGTTTACACGAGTATTTACAGCTTCCTCTCGTGACAAAGAGACGTTACAATCTATGATTAGGATTTCGATAAAGTTCGATAGACTAATGACTATATTTTTTTAAAGTAGTAGTATTCAAAGGCTCATTGCAATGTTGTTCTCTTGGCAATCGATTTTTTCCTCTCTCTTTGTATTTTATATTCATTAGTTACCAAAATCCGTTTGTTGCTTCTCCTAGAATAAACTTTATTCGTTTTGTCAAAGTCCTTAGCCTTACTGCTTCCTTTTTTATTATTTATCAATGATCATACATAGTACCATTTTGAGTAAACATGGTCACTATGCCATTATGAATACTACCTAACGAATAATTACTCCAATGCACTATACAACGGTATTCTGGGTAATTATCCGTACACATTAGATGACCATCTACATCTAGGGATATTAATGGGGTCATAGCGACTATAATAATTTTCATTTAATGACAGTTGTTGTATATTTTACTGTAATTAAAGTACCAGTATAAATGTAGAACATCGAAGGGTTAGCCGAAGGTTAGACAGCCATTAACGATGTTATTATAGGTCCAAGTGAAAGGGGACTGTACATTAAAGTCAATAGTCGTATTTGGTAATAACTCTCAATTTCTATGGTATGCGTATACTAATATTATTATGAACGTACGCCTTTAAAGATGATTGGGAGAAATTGGGCGAAAGGGTTTCCGCTACTTCATCAATAATATAAACTAAGTGTTTTAAAATGTATGAGCAGAACATCGCTATACTAAGTACGCCAGCAGCTTCTGAACGTGATCATTTAAAAGTCCTCTTTTTCGACGTAAATAGACTAATGCAGTTTATATTTACCGATCACTTAACGTTGAAAGCAATACGCTTCAGACTAGTTCACTATTCTCGATAATTGTTAGGCAAATACTCGGCAAATATAAGAAAGATCAACAAAACTGGAGTGGCCCAACACTCAAACATCACGTTCGCATATAATTTTACAATCCCATATCGAATAATTACGAGGAATAAATTCTTCAAACATGAACAGAATGAAACAAAATCGTTACAATCATAATCGATTATTCACTCGAATAGAATTCAAATTCATTGTAATTTTCTAACATTAACACACTTTAGGTTCGTAGGTGTTAGATTAAACAACACGTCCATACTAATTGTGAAATTCTGTGTTACTATGTTACTAAGTAACCATAATGAGTGAGTCAGACTTTCATTTAAAGAAACGGAAGCATATCGTTTAGGTGATTACGAAAACGCTATTCAATTTACAAAAATATAAAGTAATTGGGATCGTAGTTCAAACGAAGATTTATGAAGTAAAAGATTGTGAAGTAGAACAAGTTATTAAAGAAGAAATATTTGTGGAAAATGTTGGGTTAATCCTTCTTTTGTTTAATAATCAAATAAATTATCTCGGAACGATATTAGAAGAGAGGGTTTATCTCCATGTTAATAAATTACAGCTATTAGTAACAGCTATACAAATGTTCATTTAGATAGGCTAAACTAGCCGATAATCATGACCCGAAAGCAGCCATTTTTGGTCAGCTGAGAGCTTTCATTAGCTTTTACGATTATCCATTCCTATGATTATCCGTTGATAGCGACTTAATGTAGGGATGTACAGTTAATGTAGGGAATATAAGATTTGAATTAAGTGTTGAATTAAATTACGATTTAGAGTTTTTTAAAAAAGAAATGCTGTCATTTTGTTTTGCAAAATCGTGAATTCCGACCATCAAAAAATTATGTCAAATCAATTCATAATAAATAAGTTACATAAAAATCGTTGTATTATTTTCAAGTTTAGTCAAATTAAAATCCGATAGTTCAGTTATTTAATAATTACAACTTACACTGGGGTCCGAGTGCTCATTACCTACTTGTTTAAAGATCTGTCAAGACGCTTAGTTGACACTTCGCGTGACCCTAGGGCTGGCTTTTATCTCGGACAAAGGATAAGCACGTGGCAATGCTGCCAGCCTTTTGGGTACATTACCAGTGGCCTGCGATGCGGAGGAATTTTTCGACGCCATGTTTTAGATTACTTTTAGTTTTAGTTGAGTCTTTTATTTAAGTGTGTGTATATAGTTATAGTTGCAATAAATCTTATGATTACAACTTTTGTTTAGTTAAGCCTGTTTTGCAGTCAGCTTAATACAAACAAACATGTATATGACGCGGCATCTTTGTATTTTCTACTTCTATGCTACTGTTTGCATTACATTCCAGCCTCGGCTTATTTCCCCTGGCGGATACACATACATAGGTAATAAGAGGAATTGCAATATTATCAGCCACGGTAGAGAATACTCCTTAACCAGACCGTTATTAAATAGAGATTTAATAACGTTCCAGAATTATAAAAGAAACAGACCAAGAATTAATTCCACTGATACTTCAAGACAAAACCGATAAAGCATCAATTAGTGATCAGTTTTAACTGCGGTTGGTAAAGTTACGGAATTATTGCAAAGTTTTCCATCCTGTTCTGTTTCCTTAATTTAGCCCACTTTGTGGTAATGATTCAACTCATTCATTAGACCGACTATTATTACGTCAACTGACGTAGTGATGTGACTCAAATGTGTTGTAATATTTGTATTTTTGAAGCTGAAATTTACGTGTGTCCTATATTTAGAAAATTATCTTTTGTGATCTGTTCAAGATCAGTAGAGTACAATATTAGACTGTTGATTACTAGTTCATGGGATTGGCCTTAAAATAAGACAGTAGTTAGTAAACAATGTTTGATACTATGTCCTATTTCTAGTACCGACGTATCTTTGGCAATCTGCTTTATATCAACAGTATACCTAAATACATTATTTTGGAATTTAAGCAATCTGTAACACCTTACTTAGTCATACATAAAAGAACGACTTTCAAATTGTATTTATAGTTATTGTAACGACACGATCGTTTAGTACAAAATATATTCAACCATCTGCTAGCAATTAAGCTAGCAATATATGTCCTATACTAGACGAACCAAACCATAGTTCTTCGAATCCAGTAAGTTTTTTTATGTCAAATTATAATTTAAGCTAAACAAAGCTAGGAAAGCGATATTTAAGTTGAAATGTTATAGAAAGAAATATGCCCTGAAACATGCATATTGGTACAAATGAAATTCAAATATCACCATACAAGCGAAAGCTTTTAGGCGAACATCGATGACAATACAAAAATTCTATTGTCTGATACTGAATACTGTTAGACTCAATAATATAGTACAAGAATGGAATACTGCTTTAGGGGTAGTAAGTAGAACAAGCGTGAAAAAAGGTGGTGATTTGACATACTATATATTCTGGTTGTTCTTTAAAAAATATAAAAGGTGTTCTTTAGAAAATACAAGACCTTAAGTCTTGTATTTTCTAAAGAACACCTTTTTTTAAGGATGGGAAATCATCAATTGACTCCTCTCGCTCTGGGTGGAGCGGAAGGGAGTGTCAGACTCTTACTGACTAAAACCCATCTGTGTTCCTTCTATTTTTGCTTTTGAAACTTTGCACTCCAGGGCCGCGGTATCTCTTTCGAATAAATTCCGCAACCCTGGCAGGCTCTGGCCCCGTCGTCTTTGCTGACAGCTCCTTCCGGCGCGCGTGGAACACAACGCGCTGTAGAATCAAACCTGTTCGTCGGATGGCAAGCTACCCATTGCTCGCCGTCCGCAGGCATCACTGCGCCGTGCTCAAGAGCATCAGTTCCTGAGCGGCGCAGTGGCTGACTTTCGCCTGGTAGAGGCGAAATGGGGCCGTTATTGGCACTCCATTTCAGCCCCCTCCTGAGTCCCCTGTGAAGGTCCCACTACAGCTGTCGCAGTGGTTTCTAAAGAACATCTGCAGTGCGATTCCGTAAACATCTCACTGTGAAAACAAAGTTGAAGTGAACATGAAGTGAGCTGAAGAGGATCTCGTGGCTAAATAATAACAGCCGCACAGGCCAATCTTCAAGCAAAGCTTGCCGGGGTCGGTGTGGATGGGTGACCATCTTAACATACCGAGATTCTTCCGTGCTTCGGAAAGCACGTTAAGCCGTTGGTCCCGGCTGTCATTTGAAGCCAGAAAATCTGACTCCACTCTGTTACCCAGTTAATAGGTAGTTGAGGTCTGATAGGCAGCCGCTCCACGTAAAATTCTGGTATTCAGCTGAATCCGGTTTCACTGGAAGCCGACCCCAATATAATTGGGAATAGACTAGCTAGTCAAATCAAATCAAATCAAATATTTTATTTCAGAATTACATCCATAAATTGTTAGTAGTAGTATAACTTAGCCTAATGTTAGTATTAAATTAAATTTACAATAATAAACATGTAGACACCGCTTATTTGGATAAGTTTGTATGAAGACTTACCCACCTTCGTAAGAGGGGAGAGTCCCACCGGACAAAAAAAAAAGGTCCCAAATGATGATGAGCTGTGAATCCATACAATAAAGGTGAAATGACAGTTCTCTTCAAGCTCACTCTTCTCTTTTCTTTTTTCTTCCACGGTGTGATGTTTTCAGAATAGACCCGCTGATGATTTTTTCTTGTCTTAAGATATTACTATTCTCATTGTGGATTATTTCCACGGCCACAATGCCCATACTACAGATATAGATAGACATAGATAAATCAAGATCAACTACTTCGCGTGCCCGTTTCAGTGCTCAGCTTACGATCAAAAATCGTAAACCTTTTGCGCTCAATTTGCATCGGTGTACGCTAGTCAGACGTCAGTTACCTCAGTTTGGTTAGGTCAGTTAGGTGCTACACGTGGCGGCGTTTTTGAATTGTTTTGATTTTCCCATCACCTAATAGTGCTTGTGTTGACGTCATAGTAGGTAGTCAAAAAATGGCACGCTTGGTTTTCATACAGATCGTGATACTTGCGTTATCTAGGTCTATCTATATCTGTGGCCCTTATCCTTCTCTCATACTTTTTATATTTGTCTTGATTTGCGACAGCAATTTCACAAATTACACTTTTTTCTCCACCCTTTTAAATAAAATTTCCCTCTCGTATAATTTGTCAGTATTCACAGACGGAGAGTAGATACCTACATAAATCGATATCCTAGATATCATAAAATTGGTCATCTATCTCTTTGGATTTAAATAGGATTCAGCTGTCTTGTATGGATTACGTTGAATTGCCTGGGGAGATTTGTTGCTTTTTTACGTGTACGGAGGCAAGGACGGATCGTATAGATCTTTGATGCCTACTTTTCTTCTTTTGATACAGTTTTTGTGAAGTTGTAGTTCAATATTTTAGGTCGTCACATTAACGAAACTAGTACTTACTTGTTTTCTTTTTTCAATTCCTCAATCAACTTTATCGAAACTTGAATTCTTTATCTTGAAACTTATTTTTTTTATTTAAAAAAAACTAATACCCATTTAAAATACCCAATGTAAATTTGTATGTAGTTTTATCCTGGCTTGTAACAAAAATGATACAAATTTTAAGCTTTCTAATATTTCACATGACCTGTAACATCTACAAACTTAATAAAAATCTATCATTTTACTATCAAACACTCATTCATGCAACACAAGTCACATCGCAGACAGTGTGATTGTATGTAACAACAGGCGCGGCACAGATCACATTCGATTCAGATTCTCAACTTCCACCATTTGCTATTAGAACACACACACATTTATACACAAACTACGAACTGGCCCTTGCTTCGGAATCCCCCTTATTTCTCTTTTAAATTTCGTATGCGTTTGTGTTGTCTATGTGTGCGTGACCAACGATCGGTGTAGGAAGTAAAGTCCACGTGGGATCTGTATTCTGATTGTGTGTGATGGGTGCGGCCGGTTCACACACTGCACAGGATCTGGGCTCTATTAGCTGCGCCGGCGACCATTCGACTGTGACGACTCGCCCTGATTCATAAAAATAATTCCTGTATCAATGACGTAAATATGTGTTGGAGGCGCCGGTAGTTTTTCGTACGGAGTTTAAAGTTTCCGATGGTTGAGTGGAAGATTTGTCGTGAGGTCTTGTGATGGAGCGTCTGATCTGTCTTCTTTTGTTATTGGTACCTAGTCAGTGTTTAATCATAGGCGTATCGAATACTGAAATATATTTTGTCGTAGCCATATCGTAGAATTGGTAATTTCAAGATGTGGACGAAGTTCGGTTAGGATATGTTTGAGGTGACCATATCATGAACTTGACGAAGTTAGGTTAGGATATGTTTGAGGTGACCATATTTACCAGTAAATGAAATGGCCAATTCAACGACATTTGTTTGAAAGGACCGATGTTGTGTTTATACTGAAATATCTAGATTTTGTTTCGTATCGACAAAACTTTAAACCGCAGAGTTATTTCACTAGGAACTGTCATAATTTGGCCTGATGAACGAAGACGTTTTTTCCATTTGGTTTCGTAGCTCAAGTCTTCAGTTCTATAGCAAAGTAAATCTTACAAGGATATTGAATAATTTATGATTGAGACTTAGCCCTTGTACCTAATCCAAGTCAACAGAAGCTGAGACTTAGCTTATCGAGGATGATCTTGATAATGCTAATTTTTGTAAGCCTTTATAGCCTTGATGAAATTCGGATAATATTTGTAGCTGGATAAATGATCCGTCGGGTGGTGAATTAGGGTCGATGGATTTATTTAATAACATACAAAAACTTCATGATACACACAGGTATAAAGGCGGATATAACGTCTTAGGTATTCTCAGCCAGTAAGCTAAGGTGGTGAGAGATAACATAGCAGGAACATAGAAACAAGATAATAATAATAATAAAATAGGTGAAAAGTAGTATTATGTACTCTGTATAAATGAAAATGAATAGCTAAATGTGTTGCTAAGCACAAAACTCGAGAACGGCAGGACCAATCGAGCAATTTTTTTTTATGTAAGTATATGTTGAAGTCTGAGGAAGGTTTTATGAAGACAAAAATGGAGAATTAGCACAGAAAATCAATCGTAAAAACCACATTTTACTTTATCCAATACGAATTATTCCTAGCTGTCACTAACCACAGTCTATTTGCTTTGACAGAATAACGTCTGTCGGGTTAGCTAATTTCACATAACTTGGACGAAATCTAAGTAAAATAATATGAAAGTTCCCACAAACGTTAAATTGCTTATCCCTGTAGGTAAAAGGTGTAGCTGTTTAAATCCATGTAGAATACTTTGATTATACCAAGCGAAGCGTGCTGAGATTATCAAAGTGATATTTTCACTTGTAATTTCAACTCTACTTATACAATTTACACAGGTGATATACACAAGAATAATTTGCAACGCTCGGTCTGTTTTCACATGCTGTTAAAACAGACCCAGTATCTTTTTGTAATTATAATAATTATTCAAATATTTAAGCATGTGTGATTCATTGAAACACCTGCAAAGCTGTATCGGATTCTCGTTTCAACGAACAAGATATTATATTCTGCTTATTTTCGTATCTGACAGTGAGCCAATTCGATTTCACGGACCAACCGCTGCGAATAGCAACACTGGTGGGCTGATTTACCATTCCAAATCATATTTTGCTCGCATTGTCGCAGTACCTTCGACTAAGGTGTGCCTTATTGATTGTGTAGTCAGCATCAAAACTGTATGATTATTGTTTGGAGGTTTGAATATACTTTGTCAATAATACTTGTTGTTATTTTGATTTCGATCATCATCATCATCATCTTTCTGGATTTATTTGTTGTCGCGGTGGCAAATCTTCTTCTATCTTCATCATTCTCTTCCATTTCATTTCTTTTTCTGTATAATTCGTTATCTTAGTATTCAGCCCTTCTAGCTATGTCATCTTTTCAATATCTATTCATCCTACTAACGCATTGATGAAGCAGAGGACTTTGAAAAAGTCATCGACTTTTCTCTTCACTATAGTTACCTTATGCTTTCTGCCATTTCTACAAACCCGTAGTCTGACATCACATCTATAAGGTCAACGTCGACTAATAGGGGCTTCACCAATCTAAACTATTTTAAGTATTCGACCACAAAAGGCTTTTTTCAGCGACCTCTTAAAATAAATGATATTCACGTTTGGTTTGTCTGCGACCTTTACGTTTCCGATAAAAAGATAGTATGATGATGTAGCTGTTATCACAAGTACGTCATATAATGAAAAGTTGGAGGAGGGTAATGGATGCTTGAATTGAACGAGAAAAGAGTTTAACAATCAATTAATTGAGAAAAGATACACCCAATTCACGTTTAAAATTGTATATATACCCTTTTACTGTAATGGGTGGAAATTAAAAGGTTTAATTAATGATTTTACACTCGAAAATATAAAAACCTTTAAGCTCATCTATTTTTTTACCTAAAGAGAAGAAATCGACAACCTTTCTCCCACAGACATAGAGAATGGACTGAGCAATGCCGACACAAAATTTAACCCTTTGAAAAGAGACAAAGCGGCTGCGCGGTTAATACTCTACGTTCTTTTTTGTAGAACTTAGTGACGACGGTGACACTGTCTAACGTGGCCCAATCAGAATTTTTAGAATAAGACGTATTTACTGCCCGCACGATTGCTTTTATCTCTCTCTCACATTTTTCTGTATTCAGATGGTACGTGTATACCTGGATAGGAGTGGCTCAATCCATTTTCTTTTGAACGGTTTTCAAATTGAGTCAAAACGGTATCAAACCAAGGCCAAATTTTGACTGTTTTTCAGGCTATGGAACATGACAACTTCAAAATCTTTACTTTTCTCTTTTTTTGGGGCTTTTATCTAAACAGATATGACAACCCCTTCAAAATCTTAATTTTAAGAAACATAGACCACTACTATGCTTTCTCGCTAGAACCTTTTCCACCGTAACAAAACTTAACAAGACAAGAAGATACGCAACATCAAAGTCTCGCCGTTATACCAAACACAAAAAGCATACAGATAGTTACAAGGTCCCGTTGCGTTTACCTAAAGCGTCCTAAATACATAAAGTGATGGTAATGAACTCAATTTTAAACACTTACTAGTCTCAGCTGATAAATGCTGGGTACACTTTCTCTGCAATTATTCTGTGCGCGTTAATTCAATATTTGTTTAGCACCGTTCTCGCTTTGGCCCACATCCTGGGACTTTACCCTGTATTGTTAGGTCGGGTGTAGATGTCCGATTTTTGTTGGTCACCGATTTTTTGAATACTGTGCTTCCGATTTTTGCTGTCTTAACAAACTATACTGCGTTTAAAATATTCAATGATGAACTCATGTTATGTCGGCGAAAAACCAGAGGACTAGTCATTTTATTAATTTTTAAACAACGCTCGCATTCGCATGTCAGTCTGTCAAAAATGTATGAAAATTAAGGCTTTTTTGACAGATTGCGACTGACTGTCTGTGGATGGGTGACCATATTAACATAATCAAGATTCCTCCGTGTCTCGGAAAGCACGTTAAGCGTTGGTCCCGGCTAGGCGGCTGTAGATCTTTTGCATTCGTTACGGATTGTCAGAAGCCAAAAAAATCTGAGCAGTTCTTGCCAAGAAGTACCGTTGTTACCCAGTTCATAGGTTGTGGAAGCCTGGTTGGCAGTTGCTCCACGTAATTTACTGGTATTCAGCTGAATCCGGTTTGACTGGGAGCCGACCCCAAATATGAAGTTCGGAAAATGCTAGGCAAATGATGAACTTGTATGATCCGGTTACACAGTTTCTATCTGACAAAAAATCGATCGTCTACACTCCCCTTAATCATTTCGACAATTTATAGTCAATTTATTTTATTTAGAAGATAACCTCACATTGCTAAATTGAACGAACAGAATGAAGTATGTATGATAATGATAACGGACATCACATTCCAAACTCGAATAGCCTTGCACGGCACTCATAAAGATATGAGCGTCTTGTAGATAACGATTATATAATTGACTTTGTTTACATACTTGCATGTATAAACACTTTCTCTTGTCAAGTCATTACACGTACACTTGTAGGTCATGTTTAATTAAGGGGATGTTCTCGTGTTTCCTCCATTGTACTCGTATTTTTTCATACAAAATTTTCTTTTGTCTTTCCACTGACACACACATCTTTGTGCCAAATTTCATCCAGATCCGTTCTGGCGTGATTGAGCAACAAACATCTATGCAGCCCAACTTTCGCATTTATAATAGTAGTAAGATTGCCACTGTTTAATTTACATGGTAGGCGGGGCGCCAGATATACTTGCAATTAAGTACACTGACCTTTCCCTAATACCCCTTCATAGATACCCGAACAATGAATATCCAAATTATGAATCGTTTTTCATTACTAGAGACCGTAAAGGATCACGGTAGAAGTCGATTCAGGACAGCTTTATTTTCGTTTTTATTAATAAAAGAGTCATGCGGGTCAACGACCGTTATTGCACATTTATCTGGCGCCTACCATACCTACTATATCAATATAAATAAAACTCTTCCGTTACCGAGTGACTGACTGACAGACAATGCAAAGCCAAAACTGCTGGTCGTAGAAAGCTGAAATTTGGCATGCAGGTTCCTTAGAGAGTGTAGGGGAGTACTAACAGAGGATTTCCCGAAATTCCTTCGGAAACGGATTTTTTTTTATAGAAATACGATCAGGGAACTTACTTTGTTTTCAAACAGAACAACACGCATTCCCCTAATGGTTTGGCAGAGGCGTACCTAAACTACACCAACATATTTTATTTCTATCCTTCAGATTTATTAGACCTACATACAATTTTAAAACACTACCTACTCAATAAATGAATTGACGCGCATTTTCCTAACATTACCCATCCGCCATTTTGTTTTGTTATGTAATTTCTTACACGTTTTGTTTTTTTCCTTAAAAGTAGTAATATAGGTTGCATTCATTTACTGTGTTGCACTGATTTTATCCCCTTATATTTTACTAGTGGTTTTTGTATAGAGTAGAATAGTATGTGATTCCATTTTATTTAACGTAATTTATTCAACTGGAAAATAATACAATGGTAAATAAATAATGTAGTTACCTATTAGTTATTCATTTATTGTAGGCGTGTTGTTTATGTATGTTATGCATTAAAAACTTCATGAGGAAAACGTGAACTTATTTCTACGGCATTTATTCTAGAATTATAGATGTTTCATGGACACTACATGTTTTTTTTTTAAATAATAAAGGGTTTTATTTAAAAAAACTTGATATTTCAGAACTCTTTTCTTTCTTTTCCTGCCTTTTTGAAGTTCTGGGTTCGATTCCCAAATCGCTGAAAACGTGATTGATCTTTCGTAGCTTACCATCAGGCAAATAATATTGTTTCACGTAAATTTGTGACAATGGACCTCGAAACTGTGTGGGTGTAAACAAAAATACTTAAGATCGATAGCGAGCCGAACTTTGCCACGATTAGAGGCTTCCCAGTTACTTCACCAAATATAGGCGTTTATCGAATAGAAGACTTACACCCTTATTCTTTCTTCGAGAAAGAATAAGTGTGTAGGTCTTCTACACTCGATAACCAAGTCCAATTCAGTGACGTTTTTGGCGACTTTTTATCAAACAACGTGAAGTAAAGAACACTATTAGATGCAAAAATTTAATATGAATGTTACGGCTCTTGCACACAGGCGCGACGTGAAAATCCGACGAAAGATTTTCATTGAAACTTTTCAATCTGTAAAATTTTGTACAGTGTACAATTCCTTTGGGCCAATTTTCAGATTTTTATAGTCGAATAATTTAATCTGCGTTAGCTCGATTTACTTTAAGTACAATCTTATTTAACAATAAATATTTGATATATTTGATTGTGATTTCCAGAGACTGTCATGATTGCACCGACGTTCAAGGCGCGCTCGACCTCCCCAGGTACCAACAGTCCCCGGCTAACTGTCCTGATCCTGCTATTTGTGGTGCCCTGGTGTCGTTCATATGCTTTGATTGATTTTATATATGGGTGGATAGGGAAAGCAATGGCTTTTTAGAGAATCCATGAATTAATAAGTTCTATGTGGACGTCTAGTTTGATTGAAACTGGATAAGCGCTATCTGGTAACGATAACACATACATTTTTTTCTATACAAATTTTATTGATATGAGTGAACGTTTACGTTAACACGATCGAGTTAGCGTAACAAGAACGAATTGAAGTCATGATAAGCCTGAGGGCCTTGAGTGAAAATTCAACTGATTTATTTGCATATGGGTAGAAAAATGCATAGTTGAAAGATAACCAGATAAAATAAATCATTAACAATCACGGGTGAAACAAGATTCAGAAGTTGTTTTTAGTATCAGTTTCTTTTAAAAAAGATACTTACGGATACTTTGCAACGTTGAGTTTTAAAAATAAACCTCTTACCTCAGGAAAAGAAAAGGGTTAAAATATTAAAAAAGTAACATTTATAACGGCTAGAGATAGTAAAAAAAACTTCCTAATGGCTGTCATTAGGCGCAATTTCATTAAAACTCTACGGACTACTAATAGTGCAAAAACTTTTTCTTTAGCGAAATAACCAAAGTTTCTAGCAATATCGACTCTGTCCATAAATGAGCTCTATAGCTCTGAGCTTAAGTACTATAAGAAGTTGGAATATTAAGCCTAGAGTTATGAACTTCGTAGCGGGGTCAATGAACTTGAAAGCTTTAATGAAATAAAGAAAAACATTGCAGTTTTTCTAATGTGGTTGAATGAAGACCACTTGTACGATATTTTTTTATAATTTTAATAATGACTTTAAAATGATCGTCTGTTTTGAAAATAATTTCAAAAAGGTAGAACGACATTTTTATATTATGATTTCAATCATGATTGATTGAAATAGAATGGTGTACACAATTCTGTTTAGCACCAATTGTACATATTTTGATGATTTAGCTGTTCAAAACAAAGATGGCGATCACATTCGCAACAAAACAGTCTCACAGACAAAATTGAAAATTGGCTTAACATAAAATTATTATGAGACAACAGATTCAGATTTCAACAAAACATGCTTACACCATTTATTTTTTCATCAGTCAAACGGAATTATCCCGTAATAAAAACAAATCCGGCAAAAATAAAAATATGAAAATGTTGACAACAAAATAAAATATGAAAATGTTTTCACTCGCGGCTTTGCCTTTTCCATAATACTTGGAAAACTGGATTTTATGAAATCAAAGCTTATATGGAAATTGCTTTTTCCAATTTCTGTTAAAGGTATGTTCAATATTATTAAATACATAATTTGTTACAAAACAGAAACAGGTTTATGAATATTTATTATATTTGTTAATATTTTTAATAATATAGGTAAGTACATAATAAGGCAGTAAGAAACAAATCAAAGCATATGAATATTTTGACACAAATCAAATGAAAATGTCCTTTTAAAAGTACATTAACGTCGTAAGCTTGGTAAAGTGATTTCCGTAGAACTTATTTTACCGTGCTTACGATAAAAGCTACTAGAAATATCTGGATTACGTTTGACCGTGTTTTTGTGGCAGTTGAATTTATTTTAACAGAGTATGTTGGTGTTCCTTTATATTCTGATTCTATTCTTGAATATACAAACATTGTTAATGAATTATAATTGTGAAATTGATGAATATTATTCGCAGATCAAACTTACGTTGGTAATATGGCAATTAGGAAAATGCCCATTGGACTAAGTTTGATCTGAAGTAAGAGAATCAGTCAAATTCACAATTCTTTGTTGACATTGTCAGAAAATTCAATAAGAATCAAAAGTAGGTACTCACCTAATGTATGTTGATGTACTTAAACATGTTGTACTAATTCGATGTTGGAATGCCGTGTGCGGTGTGCCTTAACTAAATAAATTTTGGTTTTTGATGTGTTCTTTTAAAATTAACCTCTTGATGTTGTTTATTCTTTACATTATTTTTTACATTATGTCACCATGTTTTTTATTGTTTATGATTCGTTTATCTCTACATTTTTTTTAATTCAATGTGGTTACTTTGCTTAACGTGCTTCATTATTCGAGTTCATCATATTGACTGACTGACCTTGACAATTCAAAAGTAAATAATTGACTTTCAATAAGTGTTAATCATTTGACATCACCTTATTAGAGATTAAAATATTGGGGTTCTGTGCTTATCGAAACTAAAAAAAAAATCAAAACATAAGTAGGTACTTAATCCGAAAGAATATACAAAAATCCTTGAAAGGATAACGTAAACGCTGATCCATATGAAAACGTTTATAAGAAAAGTTCTTTTACGAGTGTCGACAATCATATCCGAAATAACCATAAAAAGAGGGGAAAGCCGTAAAACGGGCATTAGTCCCTTCATGGTTCCGCTGACTATGCGAAATTCTGGACAAGCGGATAGAAATGTTATATCTGACCACGATTTGCATAACGATGTCATCCTTATTATTAAAGTAGTAGGGTCTTTTATGCCAGTCATGTTTAGTGGCGCATAAGATTTTTTGATTATGATATTTGTACAAATGATATTACTATTTGGATAAGTGATCGCGGTATTGCTATGGATCTACTTTTTTGTTATACTTGAAAATAACAACTGATTACATTACTGGCACTTGATTTTAACCCTTCTTGTAAAATTATTTTTATCCAAAATTACTTGTATGTAAGTACAAACTTGTAGGCAAATTACTTGTAAAGTAGTTATCTAGGCAGTAGTACACATAAAAAATGATATTTTAGTAAAGCCAATCTTTTCACAAGAAACCAGCACAAAATTAAGGACGCCTCCACCATTACATTTAAAAACCAAAAGCACAACTTTCCACTGAATAAAAACTTTATGCATATTCCTGAAAGTCACGTAAAAAGACGTGCTCGCGATGTCGCGTTAACATTTCCTATGAATATAAAATCTTGTTGCGACATCATCACATTAGCGTGGCAACCCTGTAATTTGAAGTTTGCGCGCGCGCCGTGTGTGGCCCCGGCTTTATGTCGTGTAAATATTACGTCATGATGTGATAACGATAAAAACATGCACTTCCTGGCTTACTCGTCTTTGAATATAAATATTAATACAAGCGTAGCTACTTACGTAGTATAGGTATTTTAATTTTTTTAACAAGTTAGTGTGGCGTATATGTATGTCGCAGGGATATGATAAAAACAGGGATTTGGTCAATTCCCTAAGGGATTTGATCAAATCACGGAGGATGTTAAAATAACAACACGATTTTATCATTTCCCTAAACAAATCTAGTGATTTGAACAAATCCCTAAATTGATTCAGTGAAATGATAATAAAACATGTCCAGAAATGATTTGTATTGTTTGTGGACAAGAATCTACAGGAGCACATTCATGTGTCATTTGCGGAAATTCCGTGCATGCAATATGTGGCATTATGACAAGCTAAGAAGGATATGGTTCGGGAGTTCTATGCTTATTATGCCAAAAAGAAGAGAACATTAAAATGCAAAGGGAAGATGCTTCACAAAATTGAAAAAAGATCTGCTGATAAAATGAAAGAAACTTGTTCGAAGAAATTCAAGGATGTATTAGTTGGTTCCACCGTTTTGGCTGATGTACCAAAGGTAGACAGAGGTCCGCTAGATGCAAATAGTATTAGAGGGATTGTATTAGATACGAAAAACAATTCATTTCAAATCGGTACTTCAGTTGGCATCATAAGAGATTGGCTTCCTAGAAACGCTCTTCAATTATCTACAGTTACATTAACCGATTCAGTTCCATCGACTAAGCTGAGTTTGCGTCAAATTGCAGGAAAATTATCTTTATTTGGAGGTCAAGGAGTCAAACAGTGTTCTTGCCAAGAGTCCAAAGTACGATGCAAAACGAATAAATGTAAGAAAAATAATGTTCTGTGTAATTCACGTTGCCACAAATCTGCTACGTGTTTTAATAAATGAATAATACAAATAGGCATATCATACGTTACGTTTTTCAATTTTTTAAGAAATTTTTATTCATTTTTTTTCAAATAATTATGTTCTAGTGGTGATTTTTGAGATCAATATTGCATTGTACTACACCTGATTATTATAATTATGTAATCTTACAAAATAAACCTTTAAAATACCACAGAAAAGTTATTTTTGTCATTTCACTAAACCAATTTTGGGATTTGTTCAAATCACTAGATTTCTTTAGTGGTATTTGTCAAATCACCAGATTTGCTCAGGGAAATGATAAAATCGTGTTGTTATTTTAACATCCTCCGTGATTTGATCAAATCCCTTAGAGATTTGGCCAAATCCCTGTTTTTATCATATCCCTGCGACATGTATACCAATTGAATAAGTGAGTTAAATTAGACAAAGATACGAAGACAAATATTCATGGAATTGATATAATATTGGTAGTAGAAAAATAAAGTAATTACATGAGTAGACCTTTTAAATGTATTAGTTGCCTATAGGCAGGTAACTTAAATAAGTAGAACACTGTATGTAAAAGACATTCCTTCTCCATCATATTCAAACTATGGGTACACAGAAACTGAACGATATTTATAATTCTTTTAGGTCTAAAACTATTTAGTGGCTTACAGAGCAAGGCTAATAAACCTACCTAAAACATTATTATTATTTTTTTTATAATATTAATTTATAAATCTATTGTATAATTATTAGGACTATTACTATATACACACTTAAATAAAACTCTTAACTAAAACTAAAAATAATCTAAAACATTGCGTCGAAAAATTCCTCCGCATCGCAGGCCACTGGTAATGTACCCAAAAGGCTGGCAGCATTGCCCCGTTGTATGGCAATGCTGCCATACAACGCCTAAAACATAAATAATTAAAAAATATCATCCACAATCACAACGTGAACTCATAGCCCAGCCACCTTGAGTTTCTGTAACCCTGGTACCAACATAGTATAGTTTTACGACATCCCTCCCACATTCTGGCGATGACAAACATACCACCATTCACATGAAATCATCAATGTAACCATTAACCTGACTTGTATTCGTGATTTGTTTGTTTAATGACACATTTAGGAGCTAATTTTAACTACAATGTCCTTTATTCGTGTCCTTTAAATTTTTTAAGACTATTTTCCTGGTTATGATTTTGCTACCGGAAAATCTGAAGGTGATGGAGTTTAAAGGCCTAAAAATTAAATAATGGATGGTCTTTCAGAGTGTTTCCGGGATTTTTTTCCTGTAAGGTAAATATACACTAACGTCAATTTCAAAATTGAAACTGTGAGTAGGATTTATACAAGCAGCGATGTTAAGAAAGACGAAACGTGTTCCGAAACTGTTGCTCATAGTAATTCATTGTTGCATTGCAACCAATTCTAATTCCTTTAGTCAATTTTCAAAACATTCAACTCAACAAAAAGAAGAATTTTCATGTCCCCAAGCTTTTATTCAATTTATTCATCGACAGGTAATGCACAGCTTAAACTGCTGGGTCTTTTTTTTTTTTTTTTTTTTTTTTTTTTTTTTTATAGGATGGGAAATCATCAAATGACCCCTCCCGCTCTGGGTGGAGCGGCAGGGAGTGTCAGACTTTTACTGACTAAAACCCACCCTTTAGTCCTCCTAGTGCCTTTCTTCCCAGGGCCGCGGTAACTCTTTCGAACATATTCCGCAACCCTGGCAGGCTCTGGCCCTGGCGGGCCCCGTCTCCGTTGCTGACTGCTCGTTGCTGACGGCGCGTTTGGAGTGAAACGCGCCGTCGACTCTGGCCTGACCTGATCGGACAGCGAGCTACCCATTGCTCGCTGTCCGCAGGCGTCAGTCACTGCGCCTTGCCCAGGAGCGTCAGTTCCTGAGAGGCGCAGCGACTAACGTACGTCTGGAGGGGGCGAGATGGGGCCATTACTGGCACTCCATTCTAGCCCCCTCCCGAGCAGTTGCAGCGGCGGCGACGGTGGCGGCGGCTGCGGCGGAAGCGACGGCGGCGGCGGCGGCGGTGGAGGAGGGTTTCTTCCTCGTCCCGGCCCTGGCGGGTGAACCGCAGGCTTTGCCCCCAGCCCAGTGATCGGCCGGCTTGCCAGCTGCCGCACATGCGAAGCAGTGCGGCGCGGCGTCGCACGAGCCGGCCCTGTGACCGGGCTGACCACAGCGGAAGCAGTGGTCACTGCGGTCCACCTCCGAGGTGCAGCGTGCTCCCACGTGGTTGCCAACTTGGCAACGGAAGCACCTCAGAGGTCTGGGCTCCAGCAGTTTTACCTGCGCGGAGACCCAGCCCACCAAAAGCCTTCGGCCCTCCGAGACTTTCTTGGCCGCCGACACGGGGCAGCTCACCACTACGGTTCGCATGCCCGTGTTGTCAGGACGGATGGTGCCCGCCTTCACCTCCTCTGCAGAGCACCCCCCCGTCCTGACGACGGCGGCCAACACCTCCTCCTCCGTGACGGAGTCGTCCAGGCCCAAGATGCGCATATCTATGCACTTCGTGGGCCTGGACACTCGGACGTCATCCGCGCCCAAGGACGCCCTAAGCCTTTCGGCTAGAGCGTCCGCGGCCGGACCGCTGCCTGCTCCAGGGATCTCGAGCATCCTGGCCCCGGTCATGGTGACCCTGAGCCGGAGACCCCCGACGATGCCAAGCTCACCGAGGTTGATGGCCTCCTTGGCCTTGGTGAGCGTGTTGGCATACGTCACGCCCCTCTTCACCGCGTCCGGCTGCAGCGTTAAAACTACAGCCGCGGTCTTCGGGGCGCGGAGCGCAGCCGCGACGCCTCGCGCTCGCTGCCGCCGCCTTCTATCCCGCCTCTTTGCCGCCCTGGCTGCCTTTCCCGCCTTCTTCTTCTCCCCGGCCACTTGCCATTCGGCTTGAGCCGGGGGAGATTCAGAAGGCGAGGAAGCCGGGGGGAGCTGCTGCACGGCTGGCGCAGGAGCCTTCGCCGTCCGCGCAGCCGCCCCACCCTTCCTCGTCCTTCCCGGGGCCGGGTCCGGTTTTCCCGACACCGGCTTCGCGGGTGCCGGCCCGGACCCTTTGTCCTGGCCGGACGACCCCGGTGTGGCAGCCACGGCGGCCGCGTACGATGCCGCCTTCCGGCCTGGAGCCTTCCCGCTCGCCTCTAACGGGGGGCGCAGGACAATGCCCTCCAGGACGGAGAACCGCGCCTGGAAGGCAGCCATCTCCCGCCGCACAAGGTCCAGCACCTGGCCCTCCTGCGGCACGGGCCGGCTGTCCTCCTTGCGCCCCCCTTTAGGCGCCCCCTGTGGGCCGGCTCCCTGGAGCCTGGCCAGGTCTGCTCGGAGCCCCGCGTTCTCCCTCTGGAGACGCTCGGTGGCGGCAGCCAAGCGGGCGACCTCCGCCCGCAGGTTGGACATCTCGTCCACCGGAGGCCCACCTCGGTTAGCCTCCGCTGCCGCCAGGATGGAGGCCAGCGCCGCACTTATGGCCTTGTTTTTAGAGGAGAGTTTCCTCTTCAAGGCCACATCGCGAAGCGCGGCCTCCACCACCTCCGGAAACCCGGCCCTCCGAACCCGCTCCTGTCCGGAGTCATCCGGCTCACCGCCGGAGGACTCCGAACCAGGAGCCCCACGACCGCCATCTTCGGGGGGTCGTCCAACATCCTTGGAGGCAAGGACTCTGCCCATGCCTCCCTCTCGGCCCGTACCCCGCCTGCTGGTGGGGATTTTACGGGCCGAGGCCACCTCTTCGGTGCCGGACGACCCCCGGTCCTCCTCTGATCTGGGCCGCTTGCGGAAGGACCTGGAGTCCTCCGCAGCAGCCCCCACCCCCTCGGGTACAGGGCTCGCCGAGCTAACGGTCGCCAGGTCGTCGGAGTCCAACTCGGAATCCGACTCTGCACCCGCACGACGCTCAAACGAGCCCTCCTCCCAATACAGCGCGCCACCGCCCGCGCTCTGCCCGGCCGACTCTTCGTCGGGCGAGCTAAAATTAAACCCGATTAATTCCTCAAAGGACGCTTCGAATCGGGGGCCTCCTCGGCCACTGTTGCCCTTGGCAAGCGGAGTGCGGACAGCCCTGTTGCCCCCCCCAGAATACGAGGGGCTTGACGCACTAGGCGTGGCGGATTCCCGGACTGCTGTGCAGTCCGAACCGCCCTGGGGTAATTTCTCTTTAGCAGGCCTGTCCATGATTTCCTTTTTGAGGGTGCGGTCCCTATCTCCCCTCCTCTCGCCCTCTCTCTCAGTGCTTGCTCGCTGCCCTCACAGTCACGTCTGATGATCAGACGCGTACCAGAGAGCAGCGAGCAAGCCAATGAGACGCACACCGTCCGAGGACCCGAACACTGCTCAAGTCTCCGAACGGTGTGCCCCTCTTGTGTCTCTCTTGGTCTGGTCTCTCACTTGGGACCTTCCGGCATGAGTGGCTCTACCGGCAAAGCCCCCAAGATCATTGAGACACGCAAGCCCCACCACGACGACAACGTGGAGACACGGTTGGTGGGGAACTGCTGGGTCTAAGGACGAATTTTTGAAGATTCACCCCTTATAAGTGTTGTAAACTAAAAATATAGAATCAGAAGATAGTCATGTTTACCAACGCGCAATCTTATCAGACAAAGTCCTTGTTTTATAAATCAACAGGACATTTTGATCGATTTAATTCCAAAATACAATTCCATTTCGCTTTACGTGAAATAAATTTTATTATTAATTGTTAATGAGAGACACTTCATGACGACGAATCAATTAACCTTTGAGTTAGGTATTTCCTTTCAAGGTGAAGGCTCGTTGTCGTAAACTTTATATAATCGAGGATAGGAATTACATATTTATGCAAAACACGAGATAAATGTTTAATGTGACATATTTAGATGACGATTCTATTGGCGCCCGAAGTTGATTTTAGGATCATGGTGTTGGTGTGTGGTAGATTGATTTGCGATAAACCAATGGGGCAAGATTAGTCTTAAATGGGAGAATGTATTAGTGCTAAAGTGCTGTGCATTATTTTCACAGATTATTTTTTAGTTTGTCAAACATCTATCTATCTGCAGTCAGGTTCAAAGAAAACTGATGAAAATCCATTAACTCCGTAGCCAAACAAAACCGCTCGCATTAAATTAGATATCCAAAAAAAACATAGGTATACCTAATCGTCTCCAGACAAACCTTTACGTATTTAGATAATTAGTTACAATTCGGAAACTCGCTTTTACCGCTTAAAGAGTCCGGAGAAGAAAGCCTTATGCTGAACTCCTGGATTTTGTGTATGTGACTTTGTGTATTTGTAAACGCACCCACGATACAGGAGAAATTCCTAGTGTGGGGCAACGTCTTTTTTGTTTAAATAAAAAAAATATATTTATATAAGTTTTTTCTCTGTTAGTAGAAGGTTCTAAGGATAGGGACAAGGACACCCATGTATCTACCCAACTCATAAATCTAATTGACCATGTGATATACTCTAATAATATCCTCTTACGGCCGTTGTATATTGTGTTAATATGCATATAGAATGTGTACCTATACATGTAGAAGATGGTAACCCTTACAAGTCTAATTAAAATGAAACCTGAGAGAAAGGACATGATTATAATAATGAATTCGCGATGTTTTTACTTTACTGCCCGTATTATTTTTTTTTTGTAAGCGGAGATTCTTAGTGGCGAAGTGACTTGCGGATAATATTAATGGACCAGATTTTTTAACTATGTATTTTGAATCCTCCGACAATGTGGGCAGATATTGTCAGAACAGATTTTCTTTGCTCTGGTAAAGTAAAGTTTCACAAGAGTTAAAAAACTGGTCAGTTCGGGTCTTTTATCTTATTTTTTTTTTAATTGTTGCTGGGGAGTTCGTTGCGCCACTTCTTCTTCCCAGCTAAAACACTAGGAAGTGGTGACGGGCGTTTTGGGGGCCTATCTTTATTTAAAATTTGACGTTCAAAAAGTGCTGGCTTTAACGCTAATTTGAATAAATGACTTTTGACTTGAATTCATTTTCAAAAGAACTTTCTGTAACACAATACGAAACATCGCTTATAACATGTCAGTCAAATCTCAGGTTGTCTTAATTTGAGCAGGTACTTATCCTTGCCAATGTCAAGTTTAAAAATCTTCAAACAATTAAAGCAACGTAATAACAAAATGTTTGCTAAAGTACTGCATTGCAAACTTTACATAAACAACAAAACGAAGGTATTTATCACAATAGTTAGCATACGTGTGACAGATACATGTTCGTCATGTCTCGACAATTATCACTTACATCATCGCGATTTACGAAGGAATATTTAAAGAATTAAAGGTTATTAAAAATGTCTGCGTAATTGTCGAGAAAACGTATAAAATGACAATTTTGTTTACTTCATTGTAAATTGTTTCGTAAAATGTCAGACGTATTTTTTCTCACACCCTGTATAGATTTGTCAGGGTTGTCAATTATTGACGTCTAACGATTACTGACATAATTACCTACCATGACAAATTGAATAATGTTTATTGTTCGAGTCACTCTACGATGAGGAGGGTCTAATAAAATACGTCTCGAAATGACATTGGAGAGACATTCCCTAGATTACACTTAATTGTAACACATTAGTTGGTTAATCCTGAAATAACGAATAAATCATAAATTCCAGCCATTTACAGCTAAGTGGTGAACAGAAAAGGGTTTTTGCTTCCCCCAGAAAACATTTCCTCGCTTGTACAAACAATGGACTGCTCAAAAAGGAACGTTTCCATTTGTATGAAATCCTTTTTTTATATTCCTGCCCACAAAAGGTGAAAAATTGAACCTCTTATTTTCCGAATACAGCTGGGAACCATCGTGTCTCGGCTCGGATTATTTACCGACAGCTGTAAGAAGGTATTCGCTGAGTAAATATAGTCATTTTTTAATTTATAGCGAATAACCGGAAAATTTAGCATTTGGACAGCTTTTATTTATTTATGTCCCAATTGCTTTTATTACTGGATTAACAAATACGATTTTTGGGAAAACAAAACAGTTCAAAAGATTTTCTGTTCAATATTTTTTAAAGTGGCGAGTTTAATATAAAATCGAACTTGTGCCATAATTTACCCGGCAGGGCGGACTGTCAGAGGCGACCATTTCTTTCTGCAGGCAAAGCCTCAACACATTCGTCACACGTACCGAAAGTTTCAGATTGATTTGTGAAAGCGACACAAAAATCCTTTTACACGAATGTTCATCTTTCGGCATAAAAGTTCCAGCTATGGGTACATATAGACTGAGTTTTGTAAAACAGCGCAAAAACATTTTTTTTTCCTTTGCAAAACGTAGATTCCTTTCTTCCCATTTCCTAAAATGTGATCTAGATTCTTTTGAAAAGTTTTCCCTATTTTACACATGTGTTTCAGCCTCGCAATTTTTTCTCAATTACTCCCCCCTGTATAAGCAAGAACGCAATAACACGTAAATATTAAAATTATAAGCTACCGCCATGTTCGTTCATTGAACTTTTATAGGGTTGCCAGCGTCGGAGACTCGTCAGAATATTAATGGCACATAATATGTTCGGAATACTTGCTACAACTTTTCCCATTACGCTGTTCAGATTTACACCAGGAAAAATGTGTTTGACACGCAAAAGGCGCTCAGTGGAACTCAATGAAAGTTAGCCGTGTTACGAGATGTAAGCGACGATTATGAGGGACTGACATTTTTTTTTAAATGTTTTTTTCCGATTTTTTCCCTTGTCTTATTATTATGTTTGGTGCGATTATGTTGCGTGGAGATGCCATACTTTTTTTATTTTGGATTATTGAAAACTAATTTCGGTCGATAAAAATGTATGGTAATATTAATATTCCTGTATAAAATTAAATAACTTATTATGAAGGTGTAAATAGTTGTTCAAGTCATAAGTTTTCAAAGAATTTATGTGGGTTTTCAGTCCAGTGACGACGGTACCTTTATGGCTCGTGTTATGGAAACTAACGAGACCTTCCCAAAATCTGGAGCTCAAAGAAATATCGCCCATAATTATGTCCTTTGTGTTTCTCTGTATGCGAAGATTATGAGTACTGTAATTTTTTTGGATTCCTTTGTAATAACAGGCTGCCAATTTAAACTTTAAGCTCAAGCCAAATCACAGTACAAAAGATGGACTTAATTAAATGGCAAGCAGTTAAATATATCTAGGTATTGTTATTGATGTCACGATAACAGTAAAGCCTTAAAAAATACTGAACAAGAAACGAGATCAAAACATAAAGAACTCGTTACAATATTTTCCTCTCAATAAATTTCTCCCTTTATTTGCATCCGTGTAACTCTTGAACGTAAATGTGTAGGCGTAGTCGATAACGCACTTATACGAGTATGTAGTCTGTGTCGCCTCGCCTGGAGCGCAGACAAAAGAGTCAGTTTACCTTAAAAGCTCCATTGTATCAGCATTGTTTGGCTCAAGCCCACTAAAAGCACGTTAATCGAAGTCGAAGAGCTGACCTTTTTCTTCTATTTATTGAGAAAATTAAAACGATTTTGTGAATAGGTTTTTAATTTTCGAAGTATTCAACATTTGGTGGAGGCGCCAAATCTTATTGGTGAAGGATGATTGAGAACTATTTTCGGTTTATGTTGCTGGTTGTGGATTGAATCTTCTTTCAGCGGCTTCGCCTGCGTATAAGTCGAAAATTAGCCCAAGGGAACATACTCTCAGGATAAAAGTATCTTATGACGTATCATTACATCGTCTTCCTGTGTGCATAGTTTCATCAAAATCTGTACAGTGATTAAAATCTGTACAGTGATTAAAATCTGTACAATGATTAAAATCATACACAAACAGACAGACATTCAAATAGATAGACATAAAGCTACTTACTTAGATATAAAGGTACTTTCATATATTATTATTCATATATCAAATTAAAATAACTAATATTGAAGTAGTAAACAGTTCTTCGAATTGTAAGATTTCTAAGGCAGGTTTTGTGGCTTTTCAGTCCAGTGACAACGAATTTTGGCTCGTGTTCATATCATAGATACTATAGAAACTTTCGAGACCTTCGCAGAATCTGGAGCTCAAAGAAATATCTACCTCATGTCGCTTGTTTCTCGGGATTATACGTACCTATGGCTGGTTGCGGAATTTGTTCGAAAGAGTCACTGCGGCCCTGAAACGCAAAGGGCATTAGGAAAAACACGGATGGGTTTTAGTCCGTAAGAGTCTGACACTCCCGCTCCGTCCAGAGCGGAAGGAAGGAGTCATTTGAAGATTGCCCATCCTTAAAAAAAACACAGGGTGTTTCAGAAGTGCCCGATCATAGTTAAGGATGCTGTTCTTTCTGATATACAGTAATGGAATGAATGCAAAAAAAAACTGTACAAAAAAACCCGACCGCCAGAACCACAAGAAAAAGTTAAAAAATAACGTTTCAGCCAGTGTGATGCAGTTGATGGCTTTTATTTAAGTTCAGTCAAAGATTTTATGCCACCAACTGCATCAACCTTTTTTTGTAATAAAATTGTTTTTTTTTACAATAATGATACAGAACAACACTAGCGGGCCAATTCTACTAGTTTTTAAACAATGTTTGCATTCGCATGTCAGTCGCAATCTCTCCTCAATTTCTATACATTTTTACCTCTGACCACGCACATCTGAATTACCACGTAAAAAGATTATAAAAGACTGCCTACACGTGTGAATCCATTTCTCGCATATTTCTATCCAAAAACATAAATAACTTGTTATTTACCGATATTTCCACAGAAATATACACAAAATCATATAATCAGCTTCATTGGCATTGTCTGTTTATTGTTCTTCAACGTTTTGGAGGCGTATTCGATTTAGTGAACGATATCGGAGCGTTGAATGGCTGCGATAAATATAGCAAGCACATGGGCTCCTACGCCAGATGCCCTGTGACCTTACGCTCGACGGTTCGGCCCGTTTTATAACCAACACATGCACTGCACACTATAAATATTGGCAGCGTTTCCCGTTTTTCACACTACATTAACATTTGGAACAAAACCTCTATTGTCTTTCTGACAGTGACAACCTTGGACGGGTTTAATATGAAATTATAAACTGATGTCAAACTGTGATTTACGATTGATGGAGCGTTACTGTAATATTACTCCTTGGCTATGTATCGAATATTCTCACTTCTTATTCTATATTGTACACACAAAACATACATATAAACATGACAGGACTGCTCATACCAAAAATGTGAAAATCTGTGTGTGTATACAGGATGTTTCAGAATTACGTGGTTATATTTAAGGGTGACGTTCTGTGTTAGATAAATAGTAAGAAAATGCTAGCGAAAATAAAAAAATATCGACTTTTTCAAAAACAAAAATACAGCCGAATAGAGAACCTCCTCCTGTTTTGAAGGCGGTTAAAAAGTACTAAAAAGTTCCAAACAAATCACTATTCAAGCATGGCATTTATTTTTGTTCAATCACAGATTTCATGCTTCCAACTGCATCAGACTATTAAAAAAAGATTATTTTGCAACTTTTAAGTCGTTTTTAGGAATCGGTTTTTTTAAGTCTAAGTTTATTTTTTATTTTTGCTATTGTTTCTTTCCTTTGTATCAGATACAGAACGTAACCCTAAAATATGACCACACACTTCTGAAACTGTAGGTATATGTTTGTTTGTGGAACAAACATCAACGGCTGCATAGATTTGGATAAAATTTGGATCATAGATAGATCTTAGTGTGGATTAGGACATGTAATACTTTTTTCCCGGTAGTGTATACTCGCGGAATATTTTTCGACCATCACGCAAGCGAAGTCGCTTACAAAAGCTAGTATATGAATCACTATTACGACTGAGGTCTAATGTAATGGAATGTGTTGATGAAGCCATTGTCGCTAGATGGATACCATACAAAGTAAATTAATCCATTTGTGGCGAGAACATTGTGGTCAGGTTCAGGATCAGTGACCTTTCTTTACACATAGAGATAACCGCATTCAAAAACAGCCCTTACTATGCCATCGTGATTCCGTTGCGAGAGAGAGACGGAGCTACACAGCTATACAAAAAATTTGCCGATCAAAACCATAATTAATGGAAAGCGGTGTGAATAATACTGATTTGAACAAATACCAAGAAGAAACTCGTTTATTGGTCTAAATAAGTGGTAAATTCATACAGGGGTAGATTATAGTCTGGAAAAACACAAAGGATAATTTTCGACATTTACGTGGGCGGAGCCACAGGCGGCAGCTAGTGTTGTTATCTGCCTAGAGGAATTTAGGAACAGTCACATACTGGCAACACCTTACGCTGGTTTTTAGCTGCACCCCACGAGTTCCATACGCTCGAATATATTTAACAAGTTAACGGTTAATGAGAGATGGTAATGACGATGGTCATATTATTGGATGACGATGAAATTTATAAGTAGTTCTTCTTCCTCTATGTCCCAATACTCTTTCCAAGGAGTTTAAAGTAAAGCTGTGACTGGTAGTGAACCGTCAGCTGGTTAATTATTCATCAGAGCAGAATATTGAATGGGAGTTCGTTTGCGCGCAATATTTTGGTTTTATTCATTCGTTGGACAATGGAATGCTATTCCGGACTTTTGAATATTCAAATTTTTCGGTAGTTTTCCGAAAATGCTTATGAATTTAAGAACAAAGGAATTTTTATGGCCGCTACGGTTTTTACAATGTTGATCAATGAAAAAATACCCATACTTACCATTAAATAAATACCATTTCGAAGTCCGTGTTTTTGTTCTTTGTTTTTTGACACCGACTTTAATGTTAATGTTTTTCTATGCTTTGTGCTTAGTGTTTTTATTTGGAAGTCGGTTGTATTTTTCACTTTTTAGTGGTGATACCCCACAGCTAAATTGATAGTAGTTCGCTATTTGCCGTTAAGTAGACGACGTCATTGTCCAAAAAATGACATCATGTACGCAAAAAATGACATCATTGAAGTAGGCAAAAATGCTAATAAAATAAAAACTACGGAGACAAACTGAATTCTGAATTATTTTTTTACGGGGCGAAATGGCAAGCTTACCGCATCGAACTAAAAAATAATTACAAAAATCGGATCAGTAACTGGGAGTAATCGGTGTAAAAACATTTAAAAAAAAATATACCATCCGAATTGAGAAGTCGGTAAACAAATACATACAATAAATCAGTGGTAAATGGTTTGTAGGCTTAATTTTATGACTCCCACACAAGTCAAGCCGACTTTAAGCTTTGACACACAAGCGCTATTAAAAATATGGCAATTTTTTTGTTGGTTAGAAATTTCATGATATAATAACATAACGAACGGTGTGACGAACTGATTGTGTTTGCAGGTCAAACTAGGCCAGAGATCGCACAAGTTAAAGAGAGAAGTTTGGATGGAGAAAGGAGGGACCATTTACCAAAGATACACAGTTTAAGCTAGCTAAAACAATGTAACAATCACTCAGTTCCTACTTTTTGTAGGAACAGTTTACTTCAGATGCGATAGACTTCTAAATGGAAGTAGCCAAGTAGGTCCTGCAAGGGTTGCGGAATTTGTTCGAAAGAGTCACCCGCGGCCCTGGAACGCAAAGGGCGTAAGGAGGAACACGGAAGGGCTTTAGTCAGTAAGAGTCTGACACTCCCTTCCGCTCCTCCAAGAGCGGAAGAAGTCATTTGATGATTTTCAATACATAAAAAAAGCCAAGTAGGTAGGTATGTACGAGTAACATACCCGCTAAAAAAAAGCTCTGACGATGATAAATGCAGTAAACACCGAAGGCTTTTCTCGCTGAAATTATGAGGAAAAGTATTAAGCCTGCCGTATATCACTGAAAATACAACTATGATTAAAGTGTACGCAGCCGACATGATTATTTATACGTTCATTCATCACATTTTTCTTTCTTAACTCAGTGTAGCAACGATGTGTTTACACCACAGCATCGCCACACGATTTTCCTCTTTATTTCTAAAGGTGAAAAGCGCATTTTCTCCTGAGTTCATGTTCACTTATGATATTTTATAACAGCTAATTTATAAATTTTGTGTATCACATTTTATCCCAGCTTGATAATCGAATCAATTCTGATATATTGCTTTCGTAATTTGCCTAGATGACTAAATTAGGAAGATGGGGAGATGTGATTTTGGACTCTAAATTTAGAGGAATAGGATCACATGAAACCACACATAGGTGATGAGTGAAATAATACTTTTGGAGACGTGAATGGCGCCGGGTTTTAGGCCAACTGACGACAATCATAGCTAAAATGTTTATTGTCTGACCACATGTTTTGCTTTTTCTTCTAAATTTAAAAATTAATTAGTCACCCGAAAACAGATAAAAAATGAAACAAATGAAAACTTACAGACTATTAATCATTTTTATTGATAGACTGTGGAAACAACAGGGTGTCCTTAAAAATTACAACTAACATTACTCAGCCAGAAAACAAAACAAACAATAATTACAAAACCCATCATATTTTTCATCACAATATAAACTAACCGAGCACAATAATACCATATTATTAATGCCAAACAACTTACATAATAAATACACGAAATATATATCTGTAGGTATATCGCTTAGGCAGCGTCCCATCATTACGAGACCGACAGACAGAAATAGCGTCTCTATTCGAGAGCCACAGATGTGTGTCAACACCGGGTTATTTTAACCGTGTATATTATTCATAACGAAAATTAAGGGCTCGGTGTTCTCATGAAGATAAAAGTTAGTTTGACAAATAATTTATAACTTATATTTCTAAACTTCATGTAGGTACATTGACGGACTTAATGCTTTGTGATGATGTACAAAAATAAATATCAACACCCTTGTTTATTAAAATGTCGGTACTGTTTAGCAACAGATTAGCAGAGTCTTAAATTCAAATTATATGAATTAAGACTCTGCTATTTATTATTGTCAATTAGAAATAAATTGAAACAGCAATTAAAATGATTAATAAGCCCAGCACTTCAACACCTTACAGGTACGTTTGTATACTTGTGTATAAAATATATTTGTGTATAAAAAAATCTTAATGGGAAACGTTTAGTAATATCGATCCAGCAGAATACCAGCGTCAGGTACATTTGCCAGGCAAATGCTGAGCTGCACTACCATTTGGTGCAACTTGGAGCGGAGACACGCACCGCTCAAAGTTTTTTTTTTTCCATTTTCAAATATATTTAAGTAGGTAGGTAGTTTGGCACTTCTACCACAGATTGCCAGACTCAAATAATAGTGCTCTATTTTTTTTTTTGTTCTTTTAAATATTTGTATAAACTAGTTTGTATTATTTTTTATAATTTATGTAAGTAAGTAACTCTTTTGTGTGCTGTGTTTTCATTACATGCATCAAATCAATGTTTTTTCTATCTATCTAGTTAAAAGTTTTTATCATTAAAAGTTTCTTCTTCAACTTTTAGAAGTAGTTACGACAAAATTGAAGGCCAAATTGTCAAGTTTTTTTTTTTGATAATAGGTATATATCGTAACCATTCCAATAAATTATGTTAGCGCCATTAATGGTCTGCGATAAGCCTTATCAATTTATTTATTTATTTATTTATTTATTTATTTATTTACACATACAATTATTTTTACAGGCAGAACCCAAGATAATAAAAGTAGTCATACAATGCGACATCCAGAGACGCCCTCACAAACTGATCACCCACCCACTCGAGTCCATGATTGACCAGTCCCAAGTAACGTCTCCGCATGCCAACATAAGTTACATAGAGGAATTAATTTATTAAGAAGTAATAGAACTAAAGCATTCATTAGAAGTAATGGCTTTGGTACTGATAATATTCACTTACTATTTCTATACTATAAATTGTAAAGTGTACAGTGATATCAACTGAGAAGCCGTAATAATTATGATGTTATTAAATAAATAACAAACAAGATAGAGACTTCTATTTACTTATTTTTTCAAAACATGCCATGTGCCTGATGGAACATTCTGCATATTTTTTGTACTTTGATAGAATTTAGTCATTTAATTTATTGCTAGTAAAACTAAAGAAATGTCTTAAGCACTCTTTACGGATTGTGAGAAGCCAGACAATCTGACTCCTGTCTTGCCAAGAAGTACCGTGTTACCCAGTTAATGGGTTGTGAAGGTCTGGTAGGCAGCCGCTCTACGTAAAATACTGGTATTCCGCTGAATCCGGTTTGACTGAAAGCCGACATAAACGGCTAGGCAGATACTGAAAATTAAAAAAATGTATTCAACAAAACCTAATAAAACTGTTAAAATAAATCTGCCTAGCCTAATTGAATAACTGTACTCTAAATTAATATTGTTAATATCATTTAACATTGTAAATCCTTAAATTTTATCTCACCACTATATTTCATTTCAAATATTTATCTTTACTAAGAATATTCCCCAAATACTCTTTTGTTATTATTTAATTAAAATAATGTAAGGACCATTAATTGCTAGATTTGTTAAACATTAACAATAGAAGTAATTAAATAAGATGAAATCTTGTGGAATTCACAAGTTAGTCAGTAATTGTCGCAAAGGTTTAATGAGGTCGCCCGAAGACTTATAGGCGAGATAATTTTAATTAAATTCAATTACTTCTAATCTATCACCATTACAGTGCTCAGTGAACTATTCATTGTTATCTCAATTATTTCAAACGTTCAAGTTGAACGCTCGGTTGAACGGTATATAAATTCAGCAAAAAATACTAGGTATTATTAAAAAAATATTGACGTAGGCCTCTGTATGTAATTTCCCTAGAAACATTTTCCTACAGAAAATACAAATCACTTCTCAATAAAACCACTTTTCAGAATGGTTTCCAACCGCAGGTCAGTAAATACTCTATAGCGAATGGTTAAAAACGCCAAATGACTACACCGAAAACATGTCCATTTCAATTCATCCGATGTCGAGCAATACATTACGCGATATTTGTAATCTGGCCGCACGGCTCCGCACCGCTCCGCTCCTCTACGCTCCGCACAGCATCACCACGCCGCTCCCCACAAATGTGCCCATAATGTGCGCCTCTTTTATTACACTTCATTATCTGTCCTGTTATTTTTCCATTAACGATTCCCTTAATGCGACGAATAAATTCAACCTGTCACAATTGCTAAAGGAAAACTTTACGAGGGCCATATAAATGATATCAATTTATCAAGTATCCATATTTTATGAACATCACAAAGATTTAAATATGATCACTTATCGGATGCCGACAAAAATAATAACCATTTTGCGTAAGCTGGATGCCAAATTGAATAATATCTCGATACAGAGGAGATTGCATTTATTATATTATAACATCCAAGCTTCTTCCAGCGGCTTCGCCCGCGTAAAAGTCGAAAGTTATCCCAACGGTACTTACTTCCGGGGTAAAAGTATCCTTTGTCTTATTCCAGGACATGGTCTATACTTGTGCCAAGTTTCATTCAAATCCGTTCAGCTATTTAGACGTTAAGTGAGAACAAAGACAGACAGAGTTACTTACGCATTTCTATTATACTTAAGAGCGTTTACGCGGTACGGCGTTTCATACAAACTTTCAAATCCTTATTCTTCAAAATAAATGAACCGATTATAACGAAACTTGGTATGCATACGCTAGATATCCAGATCTAAAAAGTTATCAGAAAACATTTTTGAAAAATATTTCAGAGGGAGAGAGAGAGCGATTTTAAGTTTTCTATAGAAAGTGAAAAATCACTATATCCTTCCCCCTGAACTCTTTTTCAAAAATGTTTTCTGATAACTATTTAGAACTGGATATCTAGCGTACGCATACCTAGTTTCGTTAAAATCGGTACATTCATTTTGAAGAAAATCGACTTGAAAGTTTGTATGAAATGACATACGGCGTACACGCTCTTAAGCGTGGATTTCATTGAACGCCCTTTACTAATATGAGCGGATGTGATATTAAATCTGGGACAAGTACGACTGTAGCGCAACCTTACTCGTATATGGAATAGATCAGTGGCGCAGGATCGAGGTGTCACGTAGGGACGTGAGTCACGTCATGTGTCAAGCAGGCGTCACTCCTGAGGTCACAACACCTGAACAGTTGGCAGAGTGACAAGTTGCATAACCCACGAGCGTTAGCCGCGAAAACAGGAAACACAGACTATTTAAGTAACCATTATAAACCTCAACACAAATACACGAACGATCTCTGCGGACAGACGGCACGTGATTCATTCTGTTTGTTTTTTTTGTTTCAGGTAAGTTCACTACTTGTCGTATGAACTGTTTGGAGAGTCCGAGAAATATGAATAGTAAGTCAGAAAAAAGGAGGTTTGCAGTAGCGCAACCTTAGAAATCGGCAGTATAATTACTAGCTTTTCCCGCGACTCTGCTCGCGTGGATGTCGGTTATCGCGTAAAAAAGTAGCCTATGTTCTTCTCCATAACTCCAGGCTATACAGGCTAATTTGTAAAACACCAACAACCTTTCAGTGGGTGAAAGTACTCATGATTGTAAACAACTTTTGTTATGAGACCAACCCTGAAAAATCGAAAAAATATCTACTGTTTCATACATTTTCATCGGATGAATAAGTATCGCATTTTGTATGAAACAGCCGATTTATTTTTTGATATTTCAGAGTTGGCCCCATAGTAAAAGTTTTTTATAATCATGAGTACTTTCACCCACTGAAAAGTTGTTGGTGTTTTACAAATAATCATGTATAATTATCCGCCAAATTTTATGACGATCCATTCAGCCGTTTTAGCGTGCGTAACAGACAGAAAGACAGTTACTTTCGCAATTATAATATTAGTTAGGATTTTTTGGAACGATGTTCAAGCATTGAATCCTGGTTTACAGCTGTCACATTTCAAACTTAGCTGTACTCAAATCTAGTTTCAAATAAAGCATCATTCTACTACAGTGAGCTTCCACAATAAGAATTTAAAGACAAACCCAAGGCCAATGTCTGATCATTTCCATAGCAACAGAAAAAAATGTCTTTGAAGCTCTGGTTTCGCCACTGAAATTTTATATCCTTATAATTTAATATTTTTTTAAGGATTTCGTCTTAAAAAATGTACTGTTGTTGAGCAAAGCCCTTTTCTTAGATAATGGACTCAAATTATTATGTTCCACACGATATTTTGTAGCAGTAACGATTATACTCACAGAAAATGTTGAGGATAGCACGTGCTGTTTTCTATATGTATAAACTTCTAATTTTCATCGAAACGAAATCAGAAAATGAAGCTAAATAAAAGGTAATATTAGTTAAAAATTGACAAAATACAGAAAATTACAGACTATAATATTACACAGTGTGTACATGCTGGATAAAAAGGGGGTCAAAAAACTCATTGGGCATCGGAAAATTCGTTCGCTGTCAATGGTAAAAGTGGTTTAAACATTGACAGCATTGCCACGTTGGATGTCAATGCAGATTCTTTTGGCCGAAAAAAAGGCCACTCTTTGGTCACGAAAAAAAAATTTATAAAACAACCTGGACTTCAGAAGGTACTTCATAAAACATTTATAGCCATGACTAATCATAATGAAGAAACATCCGAAACATTGATAATGAGTGTATAAAGAAGATGGCAGAGATGATTTTTTTTACTTATTATTATAATTTAGTTGCTTCCGCCCGCGGCTTCGCCCGCGTGGTTTGTTGATAAAAAAGCATAATTATGTCCTTGTCCGGAACATGGTCCACCCGTGTGCTAAATTTGGTAAAAAAAAATCCGTGGAAATCAACACTTGGATACACATTACCAAGTGTTGTTTTCCACGGCATTTGCTTTTTCCAAAAATCACATCTAAATACTCATAGGTTTGAATACTAGCAGACAGGCGTAGTGAAATATCACAAGTTTACCTATGCATATGGAATTTGATACGTGTGATGCGAACGCGATACTTCGTTTATTTTCCCGCAGAAAAGAGGAATATTTTTTTTGGGAAAACGGTCCGTAGACGAGTACTTTGAAATATGAAGCATATGAATAAAAGTTGTGGGAATATCAAAGTGCTATCATTTCGTATTTCGAGCTACACTATGTCAATTGCATTCATGTTTAACCCATTTCTGCATTCATATCAGTCCGCAAACTTCTGAAAACTGGGTTTCAGTCGCTGTTTTTTCGGGAGTAATTATTTCTGTATTCACATATTTGGTATACTTACAGAGATTTCAAATAAAAACAAAAAAAATATCAATTTAGGCTGAGTGTCAGTACTTTTTGATCGTCAACGTTTACATAAAGACAGCCCTCCAAAACGCTGGCGCCCGTCACCACTTCGCATTGGTTTAACGGGTGAACGAGTGGCGCTACTTGTCTGTTAACATGATCGTAGCATAGTATTAGCAAAACAAGAGATCACTACGCCCTATTCTTTGTCATCTTTCCCAACCTTCTCTTGCCGTCGACCACATCCGCTGGTAGAAAGGGAACCTCTAAAATAAAACGCCTAATTTTACCAAACAACTCTAACGTTTCCTTAATATCAATATGTTGCAGTCATGAAAATTTTCACAAAATTATTTATCAAGAATTGTTACAAAATTATTGAGATAAAGTGAAATATTTTCGAATAGTGAAAATATTTCACTAATGCAATTTCAAATTCCACAAAATTAATTAGTTTAATCAAAATAATTCCACACGGATAGTTGGAATAAACATTCGTGTCTAATTTCTAGATTTTGGGCGACTATTTCAAGCTGATTAATCTTTAAAGTTAGGCTAGTAAGGCGCTAAAGTCTGGTAGGCACAGACGTCTGCGAAGATTTCGACATTGTCTTTGGTTTAAAATCATTTGATCTTTGGACATGTAAAGCCGCTTAAAAGCCTAGAGAGAGATTGAGAACTTCTAGACTAATCCAGGATTCATTACCGTATTGATTCCTAAGCTTGAGTCATTAGCTGTCCCTTTTTCAGAGTTATTTAACCAAAAGAACCCAAAGCGTCAAAATAGGATCTTATACTAGCTCTGAACTACCTATTGAATACGGAGTCCCCCAGGGGAGTATTCTTGGCCCGACCTTGTTTTTGGTCTATATTAATGACCTCTGCAATCTCACTCTTCAAGGCGGTAACATATTTTCTTACGCTGATGACACAGCACTTATTTTTTCATCAAAAACCTGGATGGATACCTATCGCTTTGCTCAAACTGGATTTGATACTGTTAGAGAATGGTTAAATAATAATTTACTCACCTTAAACACATCTAAAACCAAACTTCTTAATTTTTCTCTCCGCAATCCATCGAATTCTTTAGATACGACTTTGCAAATTTCTGCGAAACCTTTACATGCTGCTAACGATTCGAGTGTTATGGTAATTGAGCGTGTTACATCAGTAAAATACTTGGGTGTAGTATTAGACAGCAACTTGACATTTAAAGAACATATTGAAACCTTATCTAAGAGGGTCCGAAAGCTCATCTACATTTTTAAACAATTACGTCAATCAGCTGACGCAGAAGTAATGGAAATGGTGTACCTAGCATTGGGCCAGTCCATCTTGAGCTACTGCTCAATCACGTGGGGTGGTGCAGCTAAATCCAACCTGATAAAGGTTGAGAGGGCGCAAAGAGCAGTGCTCAAGGTGTGCTGTTTTAAGCCTCGCCTGTTTCCTACAATCCAGTTATACGAATTCTGCCAAGTTCCTACTGTCAGGCAGCTATTTGTTATGGCTACTGCAATGAAACAGCATTCTATTACCCCCTTCAACCGGAATTCTACCACTCGTAACCATCTCGTAGCAACTTCTACCGGACTAAGTACATCCTTTAGCCGCAGATTCTTTGTCTTCCTTGGACCATACTTGTACAACAAACTCCATAAATTGTTATCCGTACATCACTTAAATCGCCGACTATATAAAACTACTCTCTTGAATTGGCTTCTTACACAATCATACTCACAAACTGAAGCCCTTCTGGAAGTTCCCCAGTAATTTTTGTCCTCACTCTAACTTTTCTACAGTTAATATGGAGATAATAATATCAGGCTATAAAATTTGGTATACACGGGTTCACTAACTTAGGCACATCCTTTCTTTACACGTGCACACATACACCACACACACACACACCACACACACCACACACACCATTACTTGTACAGACACCCATACGAGGACTATAGCTGTAAGTCACCATCCGAGGACCTTCTAGAAAACCAGGTTAACGACGACTTACGACTTTATTAACAAGACAGAAAGAAAGAGAAAACAATATTTAGGTTGATGAGCCTATTCGTATAGTGTTATCTCAATATTTTTTTGGTATGACTTCCTATGAACAATGCGAGGACCTAAATACATTCGAAAACCCGCCTGGGAAGTACCATCCGAGGACCTGTGTGTAAGCCAAACGAGGACTTAACCATCTGACCAGGGACACCAATGCGAGGACCTAATTTAACACACTTTTTCTCATTTCTTGTACAATGTGAGGACGCAGTATTAGACTTTTCATGTACAGTACGAGGACGTTTTTCCGAGTAGACGGTGTACAAAGCGAGGACCTTTTGAAAATTTCCAATACAAACTTTTTACACACTTATAATTTCACCGTAATAATATTTGAATTATCTTTATGTAGGCAATTCTATTCACACACGTAAATTTCTTGATTTAAGTACCATCCGAGGACCTAATTTGATTTTAACTGACAAACGTTCAAAATGTAAGTGTGATATAACAATATTATAATCATGGTGATTTTATAAAGCTTTCGCTGGAATTGTCTCTTCAATGGTTATTTGTATCGTCTTGAAACTTTGTGTGCTATTTGTTGAAGACAACTCTTCATCGGTTACTTGTAGCGTCTTGAAACTCTGTGTGCTTTTTGTTGATATTTCATAGCAATACATTGACATGGTGATGTTATGTAACTGCTGCTCAAACGGAGGGGAGAACTACTGCTACCATAATTCTGGAGCTCGAAAGACAATATTGTTCAAGCTATCATCGTCGCACACCATCACCTAATGTGGCTGATCCAACGACCGCAGCAGCACATATGTACTCCCATAAAAGGCATACACGTAACATATTGCTCAATGGCTCTTTAGCCCTCACTGGTCAGGCAACGACCTCGCCCAAAGTTCGACGCCCCTTTCCTCATGGTATCCCCTCCTCATGGTGCCCGGAGATAGTTGAGCTCCCGTCGACGCACGGCTGCCTTTCTGGTGCAGGTGGAGTGAGAGTTATGCTCTCTTTCCTTCAACGACGTCTCCTTTGAATGAATCTTTGACGGCATTCCACGAAGACGGAAGCGATAGACCACCCGACCAACCCCAGCGTCCTCGCTGAACGTTCCTCCAGCATATGCTGCACGGTGTCCTCCGGACAGTCCACGTATTGGTATCAAACGGGCATCCGCTTCCGACTCATGCGACGCAGGTACTTTCCAAAGCATCCGTACCCAGTAAGCACCTGAGTCAGCTGGAAACTGAGGACGCCATATTGCCTATCCAGTCACTCATGAACCTAATGACCATCCTTTTCTGCGGTTTTCGCAGTGCCACGGCTTTTCGGGCTATTAGGTTTATCGCCCACACGGGCGCCCCATAAATGGCAGGCGGGCGGGCAATGAACCGCACGATCCCCACATATAGTGTCCTGCAGGAAGCGTTCGGCCCTGCTAAATTGGGTACAAGCCACGCAAAAGCAGCTACAATGCACATCAACCTGGGGACCAGCCGCTGAATGTGCGGCTCAAAGTCACATCAGCTATCGAGGCTGAATCCTAGGTACTTCGTCATCAGCACGATACTGATGCGAACGCCACCGACCACTGTATGTGAATCCCGAGGTGGCTTGTTCCTAGGTTTCCATGGGGAAACAGAGGACTTTGCAAAGGCTAACGCAATGTCACTTCGAGACCCAAACGACGGATTCTTTCGACGACCTGTAATCCCCTGCCGTGGCCAGTATTACCGCTTGCCAATGTCATTGCCCACGGGCCGTCACCTGCGTATCATCAGCGTAACATATCTCATCGACACCGTCGAGGAGTGCAGTGCCCAGTCATATCTAGTCCAATGATCCACAGCGGTAGCTCTAGGACCGAGCCCTGTTGTTTCAGGCCAGCCATAAGAATGATGGTTGAATAAATGCTGTAGTGTTGCAACAGTGATTGTCATTGATAACAGCTGTACAGCCAGGTTGGGGGCAGTTAAAAAAAATATTGCTTGTTTTCAGTGTTATCTTCGCTTCAATTTATAACCTAAAATGCTAAAGGGAGATTTAACCATAAAAAAAACTACGTACACACTTAACTAAAATAACAGAACGGTGGAGCAAACTCCGGCGCAATCTCATAGTGGTATGGAATAAGCGACTGTCGCAATCGCAACCCAGCGCTGGGCCCGCCACAATCGTGGCGAGAAAGTCAACTCTTTGAGGAGTGGTTAGAGAGGCGCCACGACGTCCTCGTATTCCACCTGACGCAGGTCCTCACTGGACACGGTACGACACCCAATTGTCACCATTGTGTGTATCGTAATAAGGACACGGTAATGCATGCGATGGAGGTCTGTCCTTGTAGCGGCGATCGGCGGTGGTGACCTCTCGCATTCGGCCCTGATCCAATCCATGGTCCGGAGTGAGAGGGCATAGGGTACAGTCACCTCCTTCTGCAAAACAGAAATGTAAGCGAAGGAGGAGGCGAGATGGGTGAGGAAGAGGCAATCTTCACGTTGCAGCCGCCGTAGGAGACGCCCTGTGCGTCAGCAGTCGCCCTCAAGCTCCGCCCAGAGCTGGAGAAGTCATTTGATGATTTCACATCCAAAGAAAAATGGGTATGGTTCTAGAGTTTCAAAAGCTTTTTGTCTCGTACGGTGAATATGACGTACTTCCATGCAAATGGTCATCCCCAATTTCACCATCATAGGACGAGAGTTATGTTCCAATGGAAAAATTACCCAATTTCATTGTTACGTAGTTTAAAGCCTCTGTAGATCGATTTGATTTTGATCACTCGAGAAGGAAGTAATTTTATAAAATCAGACTATTTTGAAACAATTCAAAGCCAATACACATGGAAATCTATCCAAATGGGGACCTGAATACACATGTTCGGAAAAGCTATCAATATGAGGACTTTTAAACACACTGCGTGGAAAAACTTCCATCCGAGGACATATGTGTGAAGAATAACACATAAGTCCCCGCAAGGTACTTAAAATATGACTGAAGTGTTAATGTAGTGTGTTAAAAATTAATGAGAGCTCACACACGTTCGGAATGTGAACATGAATTTCCGCGATCAAACCGAGGTCCACCTAGGTCGACATCAAGTTTCCCTTATTAAGTATATAGAAAGGCTCAAAATCGAATGGAGAATACGATGAATTGGTCGGGTCAATCCGAGGACGTACGAAAAGGTCCTCGGATTGAAAATGTCCTCGGATGTGCCTTGTGTATTCAGGTGCATGTCCTCGCATCGTACTTAAAACAAACACACACACACCACACACATTACACACACCACACACACACACTCACACACTTTTTTTGTCTTTATTATTTTAGCTTACTCACCTATTGTTTGACATTCTACACGCGCCATTGCACATTTATTTGCTAGTTTTTTAATTAATGCGATATGAGGTGGAGGCCTGGTGTCCTGTAATACAGGTGTTATTTACCTACCACAGGCACCAGCGATCCACAACCTAAGTTGTAACTTATTAGCATATATTTATCATTTATTTTTGTTCTTTACTTGGTTTGTGGTGAGAAATAAACGATTATTATATTATATTAGCCGTTTCTTCAAACACGTGTATTGTAATTGAGGAAATAATAAAACAGCTCTATGTAGTATTAGTGTCTTGTGGCATGGCGCTTAAAGGATTGTGACTGATGGATCGGAGTTGTACAGCACTCACCTGTCAACCCTCATCATCATCATATCAACCCTCATCATCATCATATCAACCGAAAGACGTACACTGCTGGACATAGGTCTCCCCCAAGTATCGCCACAACAACCGGTCCTATGCGAATCGCATCTATCGGCTTTCCGCGACCCTCACCAGGTCATCGGTCCACCTTGTGGAAGGTCTCCCAAAGCTGCGTCTTTCGGTACTCGGTCGCAACTCCAGAACTTTTCAGCCCCATCGACCATCTTTTCTGCGAGCAAGGTTTCCTACCGCCATTTCAGTTTGGCGATCCTTCGGGTCATTGCTTTACTGTAATCGCAAATCCGTGTGCAAAGGGCGGAGTCTTAATGTTGGCAATCGTTGGGAAACGTTTAATTTGGCATTGAGTCTTTGCAAACTGCTATGTTGTAAATGTTAAGTTTAAAAGTCTACTGTAGCCTTGCATCATCATCACCTACAGTCCGCCTTCACCCATTGCTGGGCAAAAGCCTCCTTTTTGTGCCAATCTCAATACAACTGCGTTAACCTTATCCAGGTTATATCTGGTATGGTAATGTCGTCAACCCACATCGCTGCTGAACTACCAACACTTGTTCAGCCAGTCCTTGGATGACTCTCAGTTATTGCGTTTCTCCACCTATCATCAACGTAATTTGCTATGTGTCCTGCCCAACTCCATTTGAGTTCTCTTAAAACAGAGAATAGGGTAAATTCCTAATAAAATATATTTAGTCCGTCTGTTTTACCTATAGATTACCAAAAAATATTGGACACGTATTTTTTATTTTGTCACGTAAACAAAAAATTAAAACTATACAGCGCGTTGAAAAATCGCGTGACGACACACCGTGGTACACTTTTACCTAAACGTGACGTCACAAGCCCACATTAGTGATCTTTGATGCGTTTTGTTTTTGTTAATTTTTTATTGATTTGATACAGCAAAATATGTGTTGAATATGTTTGCAGTAGATGCGTGCAAGTACCGGCAGGTCAATAGACGGATCTCCAAGTCCTTGAAAAGCGACCTCCGCCGCTTTAATACTGAAAAAATTAAAGACGCGATAGAGCGGAATAAGGGCTCCAAAGTCTTTGCAAGAGATTTGTCTATTGGGCAGAGCCAACTCACAAAACTGAAGACCGACGATGGCAGAACCATATCCGCCAAATCGGAGCTTCTGAGGGAGATCGAGACATTCTATGGACAGTTATACACGTCAATGACCAAACCCGCAGCAAATCTAGCGAACGACCCAAGAGCTAGATTGACCCGGCATTATACCGAAGACATCCCGGACGTCAGCCTGTATGAGATTAGAATGGCTCTGAAGCAGCTTAAAAACAACAAGGCGTCGGGTGAGGACGGAATTACGGCCGAACTCCTGAAGGCGGGTGGAAAACCAGTCCTTAAGGCCCTTCAGAAACTGTTCGATTCCGTCATACTCGAGGGGAAAACGCCACAAGCGTGGAGCAGAGGTGTGGTGGTACTCTTCTTTAAAAAGGGCGACAATGCCCTGCTTAAGAATTACAGGCCCATCTCACTTCTGAGCCATGTCTACAAGCTGTTTTCCAGAGTCATCACAAACCGTCTCGCACGCAGGTTTGACGACTTTCAGCCTCCCGAACAAGCCGGATTCCGAAAAGGCTTCAGCACCGTAGACCACATACACACGCTGCGGCAGGTTATACAGAAGACCGAAGAGTATAATCTGCCCCTTTGCTTAGCGTTTGTGGACTACGAGAAAGCCTTCGATTCGATCGAGACTTGGGCTGTGCTGCAGTCTTTCCAACGGTGCCAGATTGACTATCGGTACATCGAGGTGCTGAAGTATTTGTATGAAAACGCCACCATGTCAGTCCGACTTCAGGATCAGACATCAGAACCTATCCTCCTGCAGCGGGGTGTGAGGCAGGGAGACGTAATTTCTCCGAAACTGTTCACGGCCGCAATGGAGGACGTCTTCAAGGTTTTGGACTGGAAAAGGCTAGGCATTAATGTCAATGGCGAATACATCACTCATCTTCGATTTCCGACGATATAGTCGTCATGGCTGAGACCACGGAGGACCTCAGTACAATGCTCGATGACCTCAGTAGAGCTTCCGAAAGAGTGGGTCTAAAAATGAACATGGACAAAACCAAGGTGATGGTAAATACCCATGTAGCACCCACTCCTATCAAGATTGGAGGCTCTGCACTCGAAGTTGTTGATGAGTACGTCTACCTGGGACAAACGATCCAGCTAGGTAGGGCTAACTTCGAGAAGGAGGTCAACCGTCGAATCCGACTCGGCTGGGCGGCGGTCGGGAAGTTGCGTGGTATCTTCTCGTCTCACATACCACAGTGTCTCAAGACGAAAGTCTATGACCAGTGCGTGTTACCAGTGATGACCTATGGACTCGAAACGTGGTCGCTCACAATGGGCCTCATCAGAAGGCTTAAAGTCACCCAAAGGGCAATGGAGAGGGCAATGCTCGGAGTTTCCTTGCGTGATCGAATCAGGAATGATGATATCCGCAAGAGAACCAAGGTTACCGACATAGCCCAAAGGATCGCCAAATTGAAGTGGCAGTGGGCAGGGCACATTGCTCGCAGAACAGATGGTCGATGGGGCCGAAAAGTTTTGGAGTGGCGACCGCGTACCGGAAGACGCAGCGTTGGAAGGCCTCTCACAAGGTGGACCGATGACCTGGTGAGGGTCGCGGGTAACCGATGGATGCGAGACGCACAGGACCGGTTGTTGTGGCGACACTTGGGGGAGGCCTATGTCCAGCAGTGGACGTCTTTCGGCTGATATGATGATGATGATGTTTCGATAAAATCTAACTGATGATAGACTAAAAAGAATCATTTTTTTTTAACTCAGGAATTATCCCTATTGTGAAGAGAGAAATATATGCCTTTGTATAAAGTTCCATAACTCGTTTTCTAATATCGAAGTCCTTTGCACGTCTTTAGATCTCAGCATAGAAGACGGGGCCCGCTAGTACTAGTGCCTGCCAGGGTTGCGGATTTTTTTTGTGAAAGAGTCACCGCGGCCCTGGAACGCAAGGGGCATTAGGAGGAACACGGATGGGTTTTAATCAGTAAGAGTCTGACACTCCCTTCCGTTCTGTCCAGAGCGGAAGGAGTCATTTGATGATTTCCCATCCATAAAAAAGGATACTCTATATAAAATATATACTATTCAACTCTCAGAATGTACACAGCTTGAAGTAAAACACAATCTAAACAAGTTGATAAGTCAACCTTCGTTTTCCAATTTTATCAGTGGTTTCTAAGCGGCCATTTAAAACCAACGTTTTAAATGATCAACATCATAGGTAAAATATCACCAAAACCCCAAACAAAAACAGTAAAGAGATTAAAGCTTACCCTTTTAATAATTAATTTACTTATAGTAGGTTTAGGGTGAAAATTCACCTAAGCGACCTTTTATGTATCTAGGCTGCCAGTGAAAGGTTACTGCCTCACAAACGACAAAAAATAGACCAACAGTTACTTAAGTATCTATAGAACCAACTGTTACCTACTAAACGCCATTTGTTTGGCTAAATTAGGGCGGCATTAGGAACGCAAAGATCATAAAGAGGAACACGGATGAGTTTTAGTCAGTAAGACTCTGACACGCCCTTCCACTCTATCCAGAGCGGAAAAAGTCATTTGATGATTTCCCATCCATAAAAAAGGTTTCTTAATTGAGAATTAGAAATTGAGAACTTCTTTTTATGTTACTATTGAAACGCTTTACTACTATTGATACGTTTGACCACAAGTTCACTTGATGGAAAACCATTATGTGGTCGACGATGCGCTTTCCTAGAAGTAAACCATTCACTCTAGACTTAAAAACCCCCAGGTTCATGTAGCTATCATGAACCACAGACTCCGGTGGCCTTAGTATCAGTTTTTTAACGTTGAAAACTGAATAAGCGCTTATTCAGTTTTCAACGTTAAAAAACTGTCCGGTGTCAATAACGGAGAACCTTTTATTCCATACAATTTGGGCGAACTCGTTAAAAAACTCACACTAAGCCCTCAGCTCATCTAACTTGAGTAGAAAGACAAGTATTAAACTTAAACTCCCAATTCAGAAACAGGGTGTTAAGGTGCTGATAAATTTGAGCATTAACTTGTAACAGAACATCGAGCATTCGCCTTTTTTAAATTGGTCGAACTGAACAACGAACAGAGCCGAGCATAGAGCCAAACATCACTACGAATATTTTCTCGATCATTCTAGCGAACGCTCTAGTAAATGCTCGTCAAAAAATTTATTCTTCGCGAAGATGTCAAACAACAATGACAAAACGGCTCGACTCGGCAAAAAGCTCGAAGCAAGTTTACTGTCGCTAGAACGCTCGCTAGAATGCTCGCTAGAACGCTGGCTAGAATGCTCGTCAAAACAGTCATACTCATTACAAGCGAATGCTCAATGCTATCAGTGGCTTAAGAGTAACATTAAAATAAGGATTGAATAAAAAATCACAGGTATTTTAACAAAATTCTCTACGCAGGCTGTCGCGAATCTCTCGACGCATAATAAAGCATTAGTCTACCCTCAGTTTTTGCTCCTTTTTTAATAAGTGATGACCCTATTAGCATTCTTTAGACAATAAATTAATATCTCCATAGTCCTTTGGCAAAACGATTTGCGATGACATCTTTCTTCCTTTTTCTTCGAATTATTCTTGACACTCTCATTTGTATCTCGTTTATTTTTATACGTCTTATTTTTCTGTTTCCTTTGTCCATTATAAAGGCGATTAAAATTCTTGATTTGAGAGCGAAAATTGATGGTACAAAAAGTGAATTTTAAATGTTTTGTTTAAATAAGGCATGAGCACCATAGGTACTGTCGATTTTTTTGTTGCTCAGAGCATCTGTGACTTATCGACCTAAGTACATAATTCGTTTAATTCTGTATTGAGAACATGCCCAAGCTTGTATTAGGAGCTCGTCGCTAAATAATAATAGCCGCACGGGTCAATCGTCAATGTTAAGCAACGCTTGCTGAGGTCGGTATGTGGATGGGTGACCATCTTAACATATCGAGATTCCTCCTTACCTCAGAAAGCACGTAAAGCCGTTGGTCCCGGCTGCCATTTGAAGATCTTTGGCAGTCGTCACGGATTGTCAGAAGCCAGAAAATCTGACACCAGTCTTACCATGAAGTACCGTGTTACCCAGTTAATGATCTCACTTCTTTCACTTCAGTTCACTTCAATCCTACTAATATTATACAGGTGAAAGTTTGTATGTTTGTATGTTTGTATGTTTGTATGTTTGTATGTTTGTATGTTTGTATGTTTGTATGTTTGTATGTTTGTATGTTTGTATGTTTGTATGTTTGTATGTTTGTATGTTTGTATGTTTGTATGTTTGTATGTTTGTATGTTTGTATGTTTGTATGTTTGTATGTTTGTATGTTTGTGTAACAATCAGGCAAAAACGGCTGAAGGGATTTGGATGAAATTTGGCACACATGTAGTTCATATTCTGGAATAAAAAATAGCCTACTTTTTATCCCGTTAAGTGGCATGGATTAATGGAGATTGAGGAGGAAGTGGAAACTCAGAGCCGCTGCTGCCTTAGTACTTCAGATTTTCAAGTACCAGGAGACCAGAAACATCAAGTACCAGGAGACCAGAGACATGTCATAGTATTTTTTGGGCTGGCTAAGGTAGGTGTAGGGTAGGTTTAGGGTAGGTGTAGGGTAGATGTAGGGTAGGTATAGGGTAGGTGTAGTTACAATACAAATCAAGAAACCTCCATATTTTCACGCGGGCGAAGCCGCTGGTAGTAGCTAGTAATAAATAAATAAACTACCTCTAATAAGGAACCTTCCATAGTCACCGAAAAAACTAATTAATTACGTGAAGTAGGTGTCAATGCGTAATTTACTCTTGTCGCGTGTTCACCTATGTACGAGTACATAATTAATTATGTAGTAGTCACGACTATATATTTGCTTAAAAAATAGTAGAATTGGCCCTCTGATGAGCAGTCGTTCCATTTAAAATACTGGTATTCAGCAGCAGCCGGTCGGACTGGAGGCCAACCCCAACGTCGTTAGGCCAGATTGATTGTTCATAATGTCCGTGACTCGGACAGCCCACTCTGCAGGGACTGCTTTGACGCCGAAGAATCACCCGCCCACGACATCCTGGAATCCGAATCCGTGGCTACCCAACGTGAACAAATCCTCGGAACGGTGAGGTCGCTCCGCGGAGCCTGTCGTGCACCCAGGAAACTTCTGTGCTTCTGGGCGGAGCTAGGCTGGCTAACCTAGCCAGCACACCTAAGCACAACGGACCATGGGAGTCTAAGTGCGGAAAATGGAGTCCCTACTCTACTCTACTCTATGTACGTGACTGTACATAAACAAACATGTAGGTAACTACGCTAGTGAAATTTCATTTAAATTAAGTTCCGAACATACACATGCCTAGGTATGTAGGGTACAACATCGGATTTTAATATCGGCCGGTTCGTCCGATAACTAGATTGTTATCGTATGAATACCCTGCCGGAAAATGGGTGGCTCGGGATATGGGTGGCCCGAAATTTGGCGGCGAAAAACATGCTGGCATCCGACCCCAGCTGATTTAATATCGTGTTCGGTTGAATTCCTATAATGATATCGATAGGCTCTCGACAAACATCTGGTAATGATCCCTGAATTGGGAGTTGATTTTGGGTACACTTATGCTCCACTTTTGGGTTCATGTTTGGCAGTAAGAAGTAATAAGTTCTACTTTAGCCTACTTGGGAATGTAAGTGGACATCCAAATGGGTTGTTAATGACTTTGGTAATATATAATGTATCAGTGTTTTAAATCTTCGTTGATCTAGTGATCGCAAGTGCGAGATGTGAGGTCTTTTTTTTTTTTTTTTTTTTTTTTTTTTTTTTCGAGGATGGGAGTCATCAAATGACCCCTCCCGCTCTGGGTGGAGCGGCAGGGAGTGTCAGACTTTTACTGACTAAAACCCACCCTTTAGTCCTCCTAGTGCCTTTCTTCCCAGGGCCGCGGTAACTCTTTCGAACAAATCCGCAACCCTGGTAGGCTCTGGCCCTAACGGGCCCCGACCCATGCTGACGACTGCTGGCTTGGCGCGCGTAGAACACAGCGCGCCGTCAACCCGGGCCTGTTCTGATCAGACGGCGAGCTACCCATTGCTCGCCGTCCACAGGCATCAGTCACTGCGCCATGCTCAGGAGCATCAGTTCCTGGGCGGCGCAGTGGCTGACTTTCAACAGGAGGGGGTGAAATGGGGCCATTACTGGCACTCCATTTCAGCCCCCTCCGGAGCCCGTTGTAGGGGCTCTACTGCGGCTGTTGCAGTAGCAGCAGCCGCAGTGGAGCCGGCTTTAGCGGCGGAGGAAGCGGCGGCGGTGGCGGCGGTCGCGGCAGAGACGGCGGTGGCGGAGGGCTTTCTCCGATTTCCGGCTTTGGCGGGTGGGGCGCAGGCCCTACCCCCAGCCCAGTGGTCGGCCGGCTTGCCAGCTGCCGCACAGACTACGCAGTGCGGCGCGGCGACGCAAGAGCCGGCCCTGTGACCGGGCTGACCGCAGCGGAAACAAAGACCGCTGCGGTCCACCTCCGAGGTGCATTGAGCTCCTACATGGTGGCCCACCTGGCACCGGAAGCACCTCAGAGGTCGGGGTTCCAGCAGTTTGACCTGCGCGGAAACCCAACCCACCAAAAACCTACGGCCCTCCGAGATGGTCTTGGCCGCCGACACGGGACAGCTCACCACAATAGTGCACATGCCCGTGTTGTCAGGACGTAGGGTGCCCGCCTTTACCTCCTCTGCTGAGCACCCCCCCGTCCTAACGACGGCGGCCACCACCTCCGCCTCCGTGACGGAGTCGTCCAGGCCCAAGATGCGCATGTCGATGCGCTTGGTGGGCCTGGACACTCGGGCATCGTCCGCGCTTAGGGACGCCCTAAGCCTTTCGGCTAGAACGTCCGCGGTTGGGCCGCTGGCTGCCCCGGGGATCTCCAGCATCCGGGCCCCAGTCATGGTGACCCGGAGCCGAAGGCCCCCCACGATGCCTAGCTCACCAAGGTTCACCGCCTCCTTCGCCTTGGTGAGCACGTCCGCGTACGTCACGCCCCTCTTCGCCGCGTCCGGCTGCAGTGTGAGTACTACAGCCGCGGTTTTCGGGGGGCGGAGCGCAGCCGCGACACTTCGCGCCTTCTGCCGCCGCTTCCTCTCTCGCCTCTTGGCCGCCCTGGCTGCCTTGCCCGCCTTCTTCTTCTCCCCGGCCACTTGCCATTCGGCTTGAGCCGGGGGGGGATCTGAAGGCGAGGAAGCCGGGGGGAGCTGCTGCACAGACGGCGCAGGAGCCTTCGCCGTCCGCGCAGCAACCCCACCCCTCCTCTTCCGTCCCGGGGCCGGGTCCGGTATTCCCGGCACCGGCTTCGCGGGTGCCGGCCCGGACCCTTTGTCTTGGCCGGACGACCCCGGTGTGGCAGCCACGGCGGCCGCATACGACGCCTTTTTCTGGCCTGGGGGGGCCTTCCCACTCGCCGCTAACGGGGGGCGCAGGACGATGCCCTCCAGGACGGAGAACCGCGCCTGGAAGGCTGCCATCTCCTGCCGCACGAGGTCCAGCACCTGGCTCTCCTGCGGCACGGGCTGGCTGTCCTTCTTGCGCCCCCCTTGCGGCGCCCCCTGTGGGCCGGCTCCCCGGAGCCTGGCCAGGTCTGCGCGGAGCCCCTCGTTCTCCTTTCGGAGACGCTCCGTGGTGGCAGCCAAGCGGGCGACCTCCGCCCGCAGCTCGGACATCTCGTCCGGCGGAGGCCCACTTTTGGTAGCCTCCGCTGCCGCCAGAATGGAGGCCATCGCCTCGCTTATGGCCTTGTTCTTAGAGGAAAGCTTCCTCTTCAAGGCCACATCGCGAAGCGCGGCCTCAACCACCTCCGCAAACCCGGCCCTCCGGTCATCCGGCTCACCGCCGGAGGACTCATGGACATGAGCCCCACGACCGCCATCTTCGGGGGGTCGTCCAGCATCCTTGGAGGCAAGGACTCTGCCCTTGCCTCCCTCTCGGCCCTTACCCCGCCTGCTGGTGGGGATCTTCCGGGCCGAGGCCACCTCTTCGCTGCAAGACGACCCCCGGTCGTCTTCCGGCCTAGGCCGCTTGCGGAAGGACCTCGAGTCCTCCGCTGCAGTCCCTGCCCCCTCGGGTCCAGAGCTCGCCGAGCTAACTGTCACCAGGTCGTCGGAGTCCAACTCGGACTCCGACTCTGCACCCGGGTGACGCTCAGGCGAGCCCCTCCTCCAATATAGCGCGCCTCTTGCCGCGCTCCGCCCGACCGACGCTTTGTCGGGCGAGCCAAAGTTGAACTCGATCATGTCCTCAAAGGACGGCTTGGATCGGGGGCCTCCTCGGCCACTGATGCCCTTGGCATGCGGAATGTGGACAGCACTGTTGCCCCCCCCAGAATACGAGGGGCTTGACGCGCGAGGCGTGGCGGATTCCCGGACTGCTGTGCAGTCCGGACCGCCCTGGGGTACGTATTCTCTTTCAGTGCTATCCATAATGTCCTTTTAAAGGGTGCGGTCCCTGTCTCCCCTCCTCTCTCCCTCTCTCACTGCTTGCTCGCTGCCCTCACAGTCACGTCTGATGATCAGACGCGTACCAGAGAGCAGCGAGCAAGCCAATGAGACGCACACCGTCCGAGGACCCGAACACTGCTCAAGTCTCCGAACGTTGTGCCCCTCTTGTGTCTCTCTTGGTCTGGTCTCTCACTTGGGACCTTCCGGCATGAGTGGCTCTACCGGCAAAGCCCCCAAGATCACTGAGACACGCAAGCCCCACCACGACGGCAACGTGGAGACACGGTTGGTGGGGAGATGTGAGGTCTTGGGTTCGATTCCAGGCTAAATGTTATTCATCCATAATTTCTCAGTAGCAGCCCAGACTGCAGATTTGTGCTTTGTGATAGCAACTGACTGACGTTTCATATGTACAGACTTCAACCTTCAACACAACTGTGTATTATGGACGCACCTGCCAACCTAACCCTGCGGGGTTTGTCGTTCGTGATAACATAGGCTTAATACCGATGACACGGTTGGCGCAGTGGTTGAACGATTGGCTGCTGCGCTGCGTGTCGCGGATTCGATTCCCGCACGGAACATATATTATTATGGCCTACGGATAGTTGTTCCGGGTCTGGCTGTTTGTGTATGCGATTTTGCATATTTGTAATCACACCCACGATACAGGAGAAATTCCTATTTTGGGGAAAATTTAAAAAAAAAATGTTCAAGCAATTCAAATAAATTTATTTGTGTGCAAAGGTACAATTTAGGTGTTCAACGAAGTATGAATGGTTCTGTGTTCTGCCACAGTAAATGGCATACACATAATAATATAAAACTAGGTACATGAAACAATAACACTAAACAGTATCAGGGACCTACACATTGCTAATGAATAATACTTATCATAAATGTGTTCATTTCAAAAAACATAACAGGTTTATGTTGTTATTATTGTTTACCTACACATAATACGAGTATTTTTGCACAGTTACTTGTATCTTTATCCGTTTTTTACTACTTTTAATTACTACATAGCTTCTGCTAGCCTTGTCGCCCGCTCAAAGACATGGAATAAAATACCTTTGTTATGTACACCATATAAGTTACAGAAAATTTAGACGAAGAAAACATTACATAGGGTGACACAATGGGCGGCCTTATCGCTGAAAGCGATCTTTTCAAGACAACGTTTGGATGGATTTTAAAGAGAAAAAGAAAGACAGTACTGTCTTTCACTGTCGCTCCATCGTAGACTTTGTCTCTGTCATCTCTGACATTGACTAGAGTCAAGAGCAAACCCATTTCTAAAAATAAAAAAAAATTAAAACTAGGTAGTATTAGGTGTACTATTTGTATGTATAATAAATATATATTAGATAAATATATATAATAATAATTATGGAACAATAAGCATAGAACCCAAGTAAAACCGATTAAAGACAGAGGTAATTTTGACCATTGTATTAAAAGTGAACAAATATTGAGCACGCCTTACCGACACGGGCAATGCATTCCATAACCGCACCGCTTGAATCGTAAAAGATTTGTCGTAAAAGCTGATGGAATGCATCGGCCATCTCTTGCCTCAAGTTTTCCGGTGACTTCAAATATAACTTGAAACGTTATTTAAGATTGTAGTAGGATTGAACAGAATACTGTAGAGCAGAAATAAAATATGAGAACCCCGGCGAAGACGTATGGGAAGCCACTTGAGCTTTGTGCGAGAAATATGACATAGACTATCCCAACGGTACTTACTCCTGGGATGATAAGTATCCTATGCCGTATTCCAGGACATGGTCTACCCACGTGCCAAGTTTCATCGAAATCCGTTCATTACACCTACCGTAGCGTAGTCTTTTTAACCCAAAGGTTGACTGGTAGAGAATGCCTTGTTGCATTAAGTTCACCCATGTACCATTATTGTACATAAAGTTCAAATAAATAAACAAACAAACGAACTGACTTTCACATTTATAATATTTGTAATATCAATCAATTGATCAAGTACCTATGCATATTTGATTGATACTATTAATATTGGTTAGGATAAGGATATTATGGGTTATCTTTTTAAATAGGTAGAAAAAAAGCTATACCAAATACTGCTGTCCAGGTAGCTTAACCCCTCATAATACCTGTCACTCCACACACTTTTTCTATCTCCGTATCTTTTCTTTGACGTACAGAAGCTCACATAGCCATGTGCTAATGCGCGTTGATTCGCGCGTAGAGCTTGTCCGGATAAAACGCTTTATATGTTGCCGATCTCGATAAGCGATCGGTAATATGGTTCAATGCGGACAACGTTTTAGGAAGAAGGAATAATAGTTTACTATCTTTTTTGTTAGGTTGGTAGGGTTTGAAATTATAGTAACATTTATGAATAGATTGATTTTGGAATTGAATAAATAGCTTTTAACCAACCAACTTGCGGCTCTTGACTCGGTGGAACACAGAGCTAAGAGGCTCATTGTCGACGTAAAACTGGTGGATGACAAGCTTCATAGCTTGGCTCATCGCCGCAAGGTTGCCTGCTTGTCGATCTTTAACAGATTGTACTTCGGTGAGTGTGCCCAAGAACTCCACGACCTCATCCCACCGGCCTCCTTCTACCATCGGACATCTGGACGCACTGCGAGTTACCATCCCTGCCTTGTAGCTATTCCACCAATTCGCACTAAGCGTTTCCAAACGTCTTTTATAATGCGCACAGCAAAGAGTGGAACTCTCTGCCTGTGTCTGTGTTTTCGAACGCATTCAACCCTAATCTCTTCAAAGTTAGAGTGAGCAAGTTTCTTCTAGGTAAGCTCGCTCCATCGTCGACTTTGTCTATGTTACCTCTGACCTAGACTAGAGTCAAAAGCAAACCTACCTCAAATAAATAAACAAAAAAAATACGTAACAAGCTGTGTGCCTCACAGCTTGCATAAAATCATCCATATTTAACTCCACAAGGGGTTAATTTCGAGTCCATGTCCATGTTTCCTGATAGCTATAACCTGGGCATCTTTAAGTCAAGAGTGAATAGGTTACTTTTAGGAAAGCGTGCTCCATCGTCGATCACATCATCACTGGCGAGATTGTGGCCTGCAAATAATAAAAAGAACCTTGGGTACTTATTGCTCTTTCCTGTTTTACAAAGAACATCTTAAACTGATACATAGACTTAGACTCAGAGAATAAGGCTGTGCGTTATATATCAGTGAACCTAAGATTGTGATTGTGAAACATAACACCTCAGGAAGACAAACGATGGGGTTCATCAGTTTATTGTTTGTCAGAGTAACACTATACTAGTATACTTATTTCTACAACAATTTGCAAGCTGGCAAGCCGGCCGATCACTGGGCTGGGGGCAAAGCCTGCGGTCCACCTGCCAGGGCCGGGTCGAAGAGAAAACCCTCCTCCACCGCCGCCGCCGCCGCCGTCGCTTCCGCCGCAGCCGCCGCCACTGCTCAGGAGGGGGCCGAAATGGAGTGCCAGTAATGGCCCCATTTCGCCTCCTCCAGACGAACGTTAGTCGCTGCGCCTCTCAGGAACTGACGCTCCTGAGCAAGGCGCAGTGACTGACGCCTGCGGACAGCGAGCAATGGGTAGCTCGCTGTCCGATCAGGTCAGGCCAGAGTCGACGGCGCGTTTCACTCCGAACGCGCCGGAAAGAGCAGTCAGCAACGGAGACGGGGCCAGGGTTGCGGAATATGTTCGAAATAGTTACCGCGGCCCTGGGAAAAAAGGCACTAGGAGGACTAAAGGGTGGGTTTTAGTCAGTAAAAGTCTGAGACTCCCTGCCGCTCCACCCAGAGCGGGAGGGGTCATTTGATGATTTCCCATCCTATAAAAAAAAAAAAAAAAAAGGCACAGAATATTCCTCAAATAACTACGCTAGCTTTCCAAACAAATCAAGAGTAATTAATTAACATTGCAGCACTAACAACTGCAACTATTGTATTGCACAGTTGCTGCTGTACGAGTAGTCCATTGCAGTAGTACAATTCATATGCAATGTGACATCCATATCTTTTGACATCTGCCTTAAGTGACCTCTTTTACTTATCATTTTAATTTAATATTTAATGTAATTCAACTGTCTTATTTTTTCTTATCTTATGATAATAATCATGTCTAATGTTATTTGATAATAGATGTTTTAATGATTACTATTTTTTAAATTGATAATAATGTCTTTCATTGTGAATGTTGTGCACACCTTTAAGTGATGTATTTACACAGAATCGAAGAATTGTGATTGCCTGTTTTTTATAATTGCAAATAACGTCGTTGATGTGCCTTACTTAACCGCTGCGGCCCCGACATGTGAAAATTCCCAAAAAAAAAATCTTATGTAATAGGTAAATAAACATTAAATTCGCGATTAATTCGCGACACACCGGTATGTTGCCGGGGCCGGAGCGGTTAAAAAAAAAAAAACTGCATTTTTGCAAACAGCTGAACAAAATCTGTATAGTGGAATAAATACTAGTATTTCGCCAATTAAGCCCAGCCGTGCTTTAGTGAATAATGTAATTAGTGCAACCTAATTACATTGTTGAGCGTCGGATACTTCTCAGTGTTTAATCTTATTCCACGGTTTAGGGTTCCGTGTCGAATTAGCAATTATGGAAAATTCGTTTTAAGCAATGAAGTATCAAGCAAATGGATCGAAGGTTTTGTAGGTATACCTGGGCTGACTGGCTTCACAATCTTTTTTTTATTAATTATTTCTGAGCATAATTACGGTGCATTAAGATCTTAATATTAAACTGTTTCACATACACTACCGTTGCCGGTGCAGAAATATTAAAATTAATTTACAAAGTCGTTCGACGACTTGGTTGGCGACATCGTTGGCAGTGTGAAATTATTTAATATTAATGTGATATTAAGGCGTCGTAAGCTCATACAAAACAAAGCCATCGTCAGCCATTATACCCATGATGTTAGAGTAGTGTTACAATTTTGGTGTACAATAAAGTATACCTATTCTATCTATCGGCGTAAGTCACGCGCCGGGCCCCAGATTTAGTGTACCTAGAGACCTGTGAAACTGTTGCATTGTAATCTGTATGAATCCAAGATTAATGATATAAATTTTTGATTGAAACAAAGCTGATCAAAACACCGTTAATTCTATTCAGCATAGTGTTTCCAGTAATAGTTGACTTATTTCTAATTATGTCGGTCAATATTCTTAATAACAAATCATCGTCAGTCTTTGACACTGTCTCAGGGCCAATTTCACCGATGAAACTGAACGCGATCAGCAAATAAACCACGTTTATAAGCTGTCAGTGTCATTATTGTTCTATGGAATATTTACACTGACAGCCCTTGAACGCAGTTTAGATGTACTGATCGCGTTCAGTTTCATTGGTGAAATTCGCTCTCATTGAGCAACTTCCATTAGGATTCTATTTTCACCGGTCACTTCCAACTTCTGAAAGATCAATGCATTATCTTTAATTTCCTGTAGGTCTACTTTTTTCCATATTATCTATGTATTTTTTCATCCACTTTATGAGGTAGAAGAATATTCAACAGCAAATAGATGTATAAGAAACTTTAAAAGGAACGTCACTTTCCCCCACCTCCGACTTACTACGGAACCTTAAGTTCTCGGTATTTTTCCCATCGCTAGCCGAAGCATTGTGCCTTGATTATCTCGGAGTAATTAAATCACTGAGTGGATAATGTGGGTCCAAGAATGCGAAGTAAAAGACGGCCCCTGTCGGAAAAGTGTTGAGATTGAATGTAAGAGGACGGGAAGGAACGTGGGATAAAACTGGAGGATAAAATTAGATGCTATTACGTAACTTAGGGTTTTTGTTATCGTCCTTGTGCTGAAATAAGGTCTTTTTGGGCTTATTTTGAAAGTATATTTGTTTTGTATGGTAGAGTCTACGCAAATTTCAAAATACCATTTGTAACGTCTTACTTGAGATGCTTTTTAAAACATTTTCCACCGTCCAAAATGTGCCTATAAAAGTATCCTGCCAGAAACTGAACTAAGTATTTCTATAAATTCAATTTTACTTTCCGACCTTAGTTTCATAAATTATTACTTCAATACTAACTTACAAATTCTCTAGAACTCTTCAAAGACTTTTGAATTCTCTCTTCTAAATCAAGTGCTTGGGCCCTACTATGACGTCTTAAACCATCATGATTCTAATGTGGGAGGGAGACGGAGCTATAGAGAACGTGCACGACGTGGACTGAGCCATCTAGTGTTGCAAATTCGGAACTTTTGCTTTATAAACACTTGGCACTGACACTTTCTGTGCTGTCACCTTTAGTTTCTACACGCTCCCTGTAGGTTAACGTGTATGGCGTAGACTACCCAGTGTTCCAAATTTGAAAGTTAGACCTTATTAATACTTGATATTTTTGCATGTTAACAAACTGTTTTATGTATTTAGGAAGGATACTGTCTCCTAGGATACAGGTTAACTACCTAGTTCATGAGGCAGAGATTATATGTAACAGTGTTATTTGTTTGCAATTAAATGAATTTATTTATTTATTAACACTTGTTCGCTGCGGACTACAGTTTCTGCAAGCCTATACAAGATGCATATCACTATCTCTATTTCACAACTAAATAAAGATGGCTTTGGCGCGTCATAGTAGGCCCCTGAAAAGTTTTATCCTCGCTACGTTACATGTACAGTGCGCTACACATATTAACAACAACTATACGGGCACAAAGGAAACGTAATTGCGTCACAATTACTTTTCTTTGTGTACACAATGGAGACTTTTGTTCACAATTTTCCGATACATTTGTTATTTGCACACCCTTTAGGTAGTAACATAAACGATTTTCCGGCAGTAAATGGTAGCTATGGTTGTGTTTAGATTAAATAAGGGGTGGGTTGCAATTATATGTTACATAACATAACATCACCTGTTTATTCCCCGGGAAAGGTTTGGGCAGGCAGAGATAATAAATAATAAATCTCTATTCAAAATTCAAATTCGTAAAATAGAACCAGAGATGTTCCAATAGAGCTCCTGTATTTCGAAAGTTATGCTTCAGCTAATCGAGTACCTATCTTAGTTATGATCGTTTGGGGTCGCTTTTGCTACAAACAAGAAAACACGAAACGAGAAGACAACTAGAAAACGATAAAAAGTTTTTTTTGTTTCACTCGGTCATTCCGTACGTGTAATAAATCAAATAAAACGTGTTAATATGAGGATTTTAAATATATTTCTTGATCATAATTTTAAAATAGTTTTGAAGTTATTCACGAAAGTAGATGAATGATGATCAAAAATGACCCCTTATCTCCTAAACCACCGAGCCTTACAATTTAAAATAAATGCAAATAATAGTTCTTTACCATAGATTTTATGAAAAACTTAAAAAGTCTATGCTTAGTATTAAAATAACATGCCACAAAAATGAGATTCCTTAGGAACCCTTTGCACGCGAGGCCGATTCGCATTCCGCCATTTTTTTTAAGTATTTCGTCACAACATACATCCTAACTATTATAAATGCAAAAGTGAGTTTGTTTGTTTGTATGTTACGCTTTCACGCTAAAACGGCTGAACGGATCGTCATGAAATTTGGCAGATATATAGCCTGGGATATGGAGAAGGGCATAGGCTCCGTTTTCACGCGCTAACCGACATCCACGCGGGCAGAGCCGCATGCAAAAGCTAAATAAAGCTAGTTTTTTAGCATAGAATTGAGGTTTATTAGTAACAAATAAAATAAACGATGAATCTAAAAGTTATGGGTCTGGTTTCTGTTAAAAAAGTGTCAATGTCCGAGCGAGTTACCACCATTCAAATGATCATAAAATTGACTACTGTAGCTGTTTCTAGCCAAGACTAACAGTAACGATGCCCACACACATTACATTACACAAGATTTGCTTTGCGCTGACGTCATATTCCTATTGTCAGGCACGATAATGGATGGCAGGGATGCCAGGCAACGTGGCAGGCTACAAACTTGCCATGCTGCCATTCTCATTTAGGTAGTGAAATACCGCGCCCTTTGTGGCCACGCAATTGATGTCTCAAAGCTGTCTGGAAGAATACTTAGCCAATTACTAGCTATATCACGTGGCTTTGCACGCGTTAATAAATATTTTTGCACAAACAGTAGCCAATATCCGTCTCCAGGGTCCCATCTATCTCTGTGCCAAAATTCATCAATGTTGGTTCAGGGATTTAGGCATTAAAGTGGTGACGAAGAAATCCATTTCCTAATGTATGTAGTTTAGTTTTTCGACATGGTAATGTAGCGATAAATTCCCGGCTCCTAAATTGAGAATAATAATATGACAATTTTTTAAACTCAACTTTACCATGTTTTTTCTTACAAACAACAATATTTTGAAAAGCTTCTAAGCTCAAAATTTTCAATTTATACCTGAGAAATGCGATTAGGACACACACAGATTTATCGGAAAACTGATTTCCGGAGTGAGGAAAATCCATGAAAATAAATTTTCCGTAAAGTTCCATTCACTAATACATACCAAGTACATCTTCATAGACGAATGTACATTTAGTATTCTCCGTACTTTGTTATTTGTCCACAAAAAGCAAGTGAAACTCCAGGAAATTAATATTAGATTGTGACCTCGGACTGTGGAGCGAAGGTACTTAATTTCGAAACTTACCCGTTGCACTATTGACATAAACCCACTTTTTCTACAAGCTTGAAAAGTAAACAGGGACATAGTAACAAAAAAACCATATTCAATCGATCTGCCCAGCCATTTTTCCAACTATGTTAAAGAGTTGTCAGCATATAAGTCCCCGACTTGTAGGGCCAGAGCCTGCCAGGGTTGCTGAATTTGTTCGAAAGAGTCACCGAAGCCCTGGAGCGCAAAAGGCATTTGGAGGATCACGGATGGGTTTTAGTCAGTACGAGTCTGACACTCCCTCCCGCTCCGCCCAGAGTGAAAGGCGTAAAGGAGTAATTTGACGATTTCCCATACTTAAAAAAAAAAACAAAAAACACAGGTAGGCTTCCAGTTCAACCGGGTACAGCTGAATAACAGTAAGTACATTAGGTACATAGAGCGGTAGCCTATCTGACATCCACAGACCAGTAACAGTAAAGAACAATCCACATTGCTTGACTAAAATGTTTGATTTGTATCAACATATGCTGTCAAATTCTTAGCATGATTGCTACAACTTAAGCCCCCAAATATTATAACCTCCATCGTAGAGACTTCAAAGTCTTGTGAAACAGTTTGGTGCTTCCGAGAAGAACTTTAAAGCCATAACTAAATTAAATCCTAATGCTTCTAATAACGTACCTTCACAGACTCAACAATATTTTAATATTAATTTATTCATTCGTAAAGTTAACGTCGTAAATACGGAACTGCCTAGCCGGCTATGAATGGTCCGGTAAACAGACTTCCCTTTAACGAGAAAAGTTAGAAGAACTGCTGCTAGATGCTACATTTGAAATGTATAATGCTTACTAGTAGAGCGCCATGTTTTTTAAATGCACTTTGAAATAAAATTTAGTTTGCGAATTTAAACAGGACAATTCGTTTAAAAACGAACACGAGGAACTTGATTTCAGGGGTTTTCAGTAGTACATAGAAAGTAGGTCAAATAGGTATTTCTCTTGCAAGTTCGTCGTTGTTTTTCGAGTCACAAACGACATGTTTACACAGTTGAGTTTTATGTTTATTTCCTCAAAATTCCCACTGTTGGGCAAAGGTCTGGCATAGCCTTCCACTCTTTCGGGTGTGTTACCCTCTCCAGTCAATGTACCGTAAACGCCTTTATGTCGTCACGTCACCGTTTCCTAGCTCTCTCTCGGTGAGGACGACCATCTTCTGGCTCCCTCTGCGTGACGACTCAGACCCATCTGCCACACAGTTGAGTAAACAACATACATAAATGCTAGATTTCTGCCCACGTAGATGTTGATTATCGTGTAAATAAGTACCCTACGTCCTTCTCCATATCCCAAGCTATATATCTGCGAAGTTGCATGACGATTCGTTCAGCCGTTTTAGCCGTGAAAGCGTTACAAAGAAACTCACTTTCGTATTTATAATATTAGTTTGAATTCTTATAATACACCATTGTTTCCAAGCAACAACAGCTAAATAATATTCTTGCGAAGTATTATCAAAACATTCTCAACATCCAGTAATAAACTTCTAACGAGAAAACTTATCTTCTTATACTATACTCTAGAATACGTCATCATTTTCAGTTGCACATGTTTTTATCCAAGTAAAAAGTTCTGTGCGATATCAGCTTAAGTTTTTTCTAGTTTCCTTACTTTGACATCTTCATTTGAAAAAGAAAATCTAAATGTGATTCCTGCTGTGCCGATAAAAACGAACTGAGGTGCTTTCGTGATTTCTACAAGTTCTAGTTAGGTTAAGACTTTTAATGTGTGTTTTGCAATGTTTTAACTTGCAGAAGTGTCAACTATTGCTATAAAAAATACTTTTTTCAGTTCACTTGAATTGATATTCAAGTGAACTGAAAAAAGTATTTTTTCAGCTAAGACCGACCGAGTTTCTTGTTTTCCCGGGACCGTTATTACTGAGTCTTACTCAGCGATAATTCACCTTAAAAGTTTGAATCTCTGGTACCAAGTATTCTAAAAGTATATCAGAGGACCTAGCACTTACCTTTTGACGTATAGTAACGTTAACGTTGCTGAATTTTGAATATATTTAAACTGCAACCCCACAGTTATCATCATCATCATATCAGCCAAAAGACGTCCACTGCTGGTCATGGGCCTCCCCCAGATGGGGGTTCGCTATAATCGCCACGCTTGGCAGGCGGGTTGGCGATCGCAGTGTAGCTGTAGCAATGTACCTACAGAGAATGCTGCTGCCCATTCTCATGGTGAGTCCCTTAGTCGCCTCTTACGACACCCACGGGAAGTGATGGGATGGTGCTATTCTTTTACGTCCGATCACCACACGGCACAACCCCATAGTATTTTGGTTTAATTTTATGCTACATACACAATTTGTATCATACAATAATATGAACATAGTATCCAATTCAAATAAATATTATGTACGATATTTTAAAAAACATTTGTGCTAGGCCCTCAGTTTGCCCTTCTCTACCAATAAAACTCTCAGCCTAGGAGATAATACCCGTAAACATGAAACAACAAAAATACAACTAACAACAGAAAAAAAGCAACCCATATAAACAACAATCTGTTTTCCAAAATACGAGCGAGGTACCAGGAGTTCATAATGCAATTAGAGGTAAAGGCTGTAAGTTAGCCGGCGGCACGACCACCGCTGTGATTTGAATCCCTAATGGTCAAACGGAAAAATAAAGCCCCTCTGTGAGAGTCAGAAACGTGATGCGCGAGAATTTCGTCATTATTTTTAAAACAAGAAGACTAAGCTACGTATCATTGGACCGGTCATGTAATTGGGTTTGTTAGAACTGTTAAACGGCTCTCAGTTATAATCCGGTGTTGGAATTCTGCCCAGTTGCCATGTCCTGAACTGGCTTGCCAGTTCGCACAATCGGCCTAATACGGTCGGCTCTAATTTGTGAGCATAGGATTTATCTACGTGTTCTATTTGTACCACTATCATGACAATTCCCCCAAAAAAGGTCAGTCACACTTTAGGCGGTAAGCTTTTATGCGATTCAGTGAAATCACAGCAATACCTTATTCATGGAAGCGCATGACTAAACGTACTAAGTAACCAGTCTACCATATTAGGTTTTGTGTGATTAGCAGTGCAACTGTGCAGAGCGGAACAGTGGGTAGCTGTTTGTTTTGAGCTTTCGTGGACAGTGGCGCTACCATTCATCAGCGCTAGAACAAATACATTCACTACCTGTGAATTTAGATGCATATTTGTATCGCCCCAATCAACAAAAAACTGGTCAAACTGTAAACAATGCGCAGCTCAGCCCTGCAACGGATACCGTCGGCAAAATAAACTAAGAGCGGCCTCTCACGTGCTCCAAATCCAACACACACATTTCACCTGTACACTGCAGTAGACGGGCGACACCAACACCGACGAAAAAACTGAATTTTTCTTCGTTGTGCCATAATTGGATTCGTTTTCAGTACACTTTTAATTTTATTTGCGTTCACTTTCTCACTTTGATGTCGGTGCACGGTCCCAGGGCTTTTAGATAAATAACCAATTATCGGATACGATTTAATCCTCAGCGACTCCGGCATGTGATTTGGATTTCAGGGGATATTGTTGTGATGTTTTAATCCGTCTAGTTATAGAAAGCAATTCGGCCGAGAGGACTGTTAATATGAAATGCGGATAGAATATCAGTGAACGTTATTAAAGGCATATTGACATTGACGCTTGGTCCGGAACAATTTCAATTTTGATTAGCAAACGTGTGTGCGAAGCTATCAGTGCGTGAGTGAAGGCAAATATGTGAAGATTCGAGTTGGGCGTGATCACATCACCAGTCCTAACAGGCTAAGCGATTACGTCGACAGCAGGGCGCGGTACCACTAACCCAATTTGTTGAAAACGACCGAGTAAACACACGTCGATTCTACGCCCCACCGAGATTTATTGCAAGATCGTAAAATGCAGCTCTCTGTGTAAAAACGTCCAAATTGAATAGAGTAGGTATATCATTCAGCCTTCAAATGAAGGTGCTCGTTCTACATTTTATGGTGCTCGTATTGTTTTGGACAGTCTACCGACAATGGCAAATCTTGGTGATGTCATGAAAATATGTGTTCTCTGGTGAGCTTTCATTTACAGTATGGAATCTTTTTTTAACGAAAACTTACTGCAGGTACGATCGAAATGTATTAAGTAAGTGTTCCCTAAGGCCTTTGTTTTCCAAGCTTTTATCTTTAATGGAATTAAGTACCTACATCATTCAACCTTCGTATACAAACCAAGATACATACCTGTTTTATTGTATCTATGTGGTTTAGTTCGTCTTAGGATTGACATGTTGGCAAAGAACCTTGGCAGTGTTGGGCGAGGCGAAATACGCTATAATATTTTATGAGCCCTATTTTATGATTGCCGCGAAAGAGCTCTTCGCTTCAACTTATTAATACCTGTTACTTTAATGAATAGTATTTCTGGCATTCTTCCATTTGGTCTTTAAAGCATTTATTTAAGAGCCATTTCACAAAATGTAAGCGCTCGAGTTTAGGTAAAATACCGCAGCATCGTGTATGTGTGCGTAACTACGCACACGTACACAACGCAAACAGTGTAGCGCAAGTGTCGAGACGGACTAAACAATCTTGAGGCGTTATAATCGTAATGCACCTGGGTTTGAGATTTATGCTGAAGGATAATTTATTTATTCAGTCTATTAGGTAATCTAGTAAAGCTTTCTAGACTAATATGAAAACCACAAATATATGTTATGTAAAGTATATAATAGAAATAACACAAACAAGGAAACAATTACATATTATTCTCAAGAAATAATGACTATCATTTAAGTGGTCGTTAAATGAATATTTGTCGTAAAGGCATTGATCTTGCCTTTCTAGGGTCTATGATTTCTGGCAATACACAATCTTGATAAAATCGAATCAATTTCGGAAGCATCTTTTCCTGCCAAAAAACGTCATCTTTTACTACCCTTATTACTTTCAATGGAAAATCAGGACCGGTCCATACAGCAAAAAAACATACGTTTTTTTTTTTTTCGCTATCTGCAACTGGCCTTGTATTTGGTAGTACCAGTCATGATAAGGGTTCATTTCAACTTGATGATGACTGTTCAATTTAAAACATTTTAGTTTTTTTGCTAGTATAGCGGTATCAGGATCCATACCAAAAAGTGAGCTAGGACATTTCACTTCCACTAATCCTTCACTGCACAATCCATCCGGTGTCGCACCTAAATAAAAATGTTCCTAGTCTATAATAAGTAGTCTAAAGTAAGTCTAAAAATATTTACGATCGAGTCTAAAAGTTCCATTGATTCGTCAAGTCCAAGGTCTAATGCAACAGGTTCTTTTTCCTATAAAATTAAAGAAATAATAAGATAGTACCTATACCTACTACTGCATAAACTTCTGTTTAAAACATAAAATTGTTACTAAAACATACAATTTCTGTTGTCAAATCTGACTTTTCACTTGTACCCGGCACGGCGTCTCTTCTAAAGGTACTATCTTCCTCTACTCGATTCACGCGATTTCTCATTCTGAAATGAAAACAAAATAGCTGTCAAATTTCGAACCCACAAATAAATGAATTTTTACTCAATCATCATAACTAAATAATTATTAAAATCATCAATACAACAAGCTCATTTAATACCATTGAATGAGTTTTTGAATAAATATTCATTGAACGGGGTAAGGCTGGTGCGGCATAGAAAATTTGAATTTCGCGGGCTACCCTGGTGCTTCCACCATCGATAACTGTGTATATGAATTGCAAATGAAAAGAATATCTACCTCGCTTCTGTTGCTTTCTTTATGGCTGCAGAATTATGATTTTTCCTTTTTTTGACACATTTGTATACACAACCCTTACGCCCCATTGCTAAAACTAATAAAACAAAAATATAATAATTATTCTACAAACTACTAAAATCATACTTTACTTGATATTAAACGAAAATCTTACCTTATGAAAAAAAATACAAAAAGGATCAAAAGGTTGTAGTCGTAGTTTAACAATGCGTTTACGATTGATGCGCTCGAAAATCGGGACGCGGAAAAAAATGGCACAGGTCCTGCCTCGATGACCGCTCGGGCCGTACTAATCGGTGCCCGCGTTTGCATTGTAATTTATTCTAATATATAGTGATGTTAAAAATGATATTACGTCTGATTAAATGAATTGATTTTAATAAAACTTTGGAATTAGTTTGGTAAAAGAACAAGGTTTATTTTTATATATTTTTTTAAATGTAATTACGCTTAATTCAAACCAAAAAATCACGATAAACTTGCGATATAAAACGTAAAAGTTGACCTAAGACTTTGTTTTTTTACTAATTAATGGTAATAATTATCGATATTCTTGTCCATTAAAAGTCAACAAAAGTATATGTCTGAAACTTTATGTATTTTTTGTAGTTAAATTTATTAACATTTATGATAGATTTAGGAGTCCGAAATTGACTCTGCAATGATTTTTCAGTAAACTAGTTGTGGGAGATTAATCACTACATCATTTACAAATAAGTTTTTGTAAATGTGTTACATTATGAATCAATACGAAAGACTAGTCTATTTTTTACATGTATTCAAAAATTCCAGAGTGTTATCTAAGATGGTAAATTAGGCGACCAAAGTCTTAGGTATTTGCGCAAAAACGTGAAATGGCTCTTAAGTAGATACTTAATGTTTTATGAAAACGAATAGTTTTTGCCTGCGTGAAGGTCGAGAGTTAACCTGGACACAGCCGTGATTGATTAACATCCAAACGTACAAACCTTCACATTTATAACCAGATTTCTATCTCCTTTCGTTCAATCCATCCAGAGGTTGTCTGTAAGATATGGCTTTGCTCGACACAACTGCCCATTGTACACTTGTTTTCATAAAGAATGGAATTTTGCTTGTAAAGACGTGTACAATAAAGTATTATTAGATAAATAACTCAACATTTTACAAGAAGGTTAAACAATAAACGACTTAATGGCAGTAACAAAACTAAAAACTGAAAAGCCACAATCCGCGGTCGTATCATAACTCCAGCTTCCTAAACAGGCCAGTAAGACTACTCCTTCCCACGTCCATATAAAATGTAAGGACAGACTGTAAATGAAACAAGAGCTAGATGTCCAAATATCTATGCCACGGCCATATCGTAGAATCGGCCAATTCTGGATGTGCCAGGTTAGGTTAGGTTAGGTTTGGGGGAATTTAGCTAACTAGGCTAACTCAGAGCTCTATCTGTTGTCATCCTATTTATACCTAAGCACGAATGGGATGACGGGAGTGTGAGTTAGCGTCTAAAGAGAGCGAATTTAGCTCCCGTCATTGAATTCATGTAAGGTTAACCTTGCATACAAAAACAAGAGACCAGCAGCTGACTTGGTAATCATGGTGGTATTTGAGGTGACCATTTCATGAAGTGTCCGACAACTTCATTATCATCATCTGTCTGGTCTTTTCCCAACTATATTGCGACTAACTATATTCTTCAAACTAGTATTTTACTGAAAAAAAATACTGATAAATAGTGGTCGACCTGTGTTACTCAGGGCCAGGTCAGACAGGCATCTAACCTAGGTAACACGGTCCAACCACTTCATGAAATGGCCAATTTTACCTTATGGCTACGACATCTATATCTACACGACTGCACTAAAACTCTTTGAGCTGAGCGAGACTTGACTCATGCCTAATTTAAGAATATTTGAGCAAGTGAGCAAGTGCACCTGAGTCGAGTTGCATCGTGACGGTGAAGACTAACAGAAGGTTAATTTAGAACGATCGATAAACATGGATTTATAAATAGTCACTTGCTGCAGTCAAGGTTATGCGGAACATTTTCGAACTTCTCTTTTCTTTTCGAACAATAAAAAGTGTAACACAGAATCATCAGAGGAGCTCGTGGCTATAGAATGACAGCTGCACAGGTCGATCTTCAAGGTTAAGCAATGCTTGCCAAGGTTGGTCGAGTTTCCTCCATGCCTCGGAAAGCACGTTCATCCATTGATCCCGAATGTCATTTTTAGATCTTTGACAGTCGTTACGGATTGTCAGTAGCCTGTAAATCTACAAAAACTACCGTGTTACTGGTCTGGTAGGCATCCGCTCTACGTATAATACTGGTATTCAACTGAATCTGGTTTGACTGGAAGCCGACCCCAATATAGTTGGGAAAAGGCTTAGGCAGATGATGACAAAGTGTACCTGAATAAACGTAAAACATGAGAAAGTTTATTTGTACTTATCATTATGAACAGCTTTAAGTATGGAACCAACCCCGAAATTGCGAAAAATTACGTACGTTTCGTTTTGAGATTATTCTGTAACATGTTGTTGATGAACATGAATAGTGTTCTTCACCGTATCTGGTGACAACAAACAAGACTGATTTTCTTACCTAGATTTCCGATTAATTAAAAATTCAACAATGATGTGGAAATAAGGAATAAGATATCCAGCCCTAACGTTGTAGCAAAAGTTAACCATTGCTCAGAGCATAAAATGGTTTGAGCTAGGTCTACCTTTTTTTAAGAATTGGAAGATATATAAACTAAATTCATGAGTTCAATTTATGTTTGCCAGGCACAGATCTACTATTGTTGGCAGAGTGCACTGAATCGCATATAACATCATTTCTCTTCTTACAGCTATTTGGAGGCCGGGCGCGCCACCCCCACTACCTGGCAGCACCGCGCGGAGCCCGGGCGCTCCGCCCCCGCCGCCACCGCCACCCGTGTGGACGCCGGGCAGCGCGGGCGCTTCGCCCCAGACGCCGCGCAAGACCTTCAGGCCAGTGCACTTCGAAGAGACGCCACCCAGCCGCCGTAAATTTCCGGTATGATTTATTGTATTTGCAAAGTTATAAGAAGCACGTAGAAACCAGATGCTTAACAAATATAGTATTCTGCCAGTTGAGTAAGGAAGGTTGGCAAACACACTAAAACACTTCACAGATTTATTTCGGTCGATCCCTAGACAAAACAGTTAACACTACAGACAATCTTCATTCTACAATCTACCCTCTTAAATCGACAGATAAAGCATTTATTTGATGCAAATTATCAAAAACAAAATATACAATACACGAAAGCACAATTCAATTATTAAAAGCTAAGCACCTAAACAAAAAATAAATAAAACGATCATAAATATCAAAATATTATATTTGCATTAACTTTATATTAATAAACAACGTGACATTATGTCACAGGTAGGAAGTTAGCAAAAAAATAAACTGAATATAACGACCATTTAGTGCGGTTTGCCATTCAAGGTTGCATCAAATGGGAGTCTAGTTCAGCATGTGTTGGACAAATATACTTGACACTGATATTCTGCTGAATTCCTACGGTAACAATTCCTACTATATTATTGAATGCTGTCTGTCAGTATTAAACCACATGACTACCTGCAAGTCAATCGCATGCAAGTATTGTTACATTGCGGAGCACGAATAGCACGATCGAGCGATTGATAGCATTATACCTCGGTATCCCGCATTATACCTAATACAACTTGTATGCGAGCAGGACCATAATATAACTGTCAATGCGACAAATTTGTCAAAAACTGACATAATTGTCACTATTTCGCAACAAGTGTTATTTAAATAATAGCACTTGTCGCGAAAATAGGGCCAATTCTACCAATTTTTAAGCATAGTTCGTATTCGTATGTCAGTTGCAATCTGTCAAAAATGTATGGAAATTAAGGCTTTTTTGACAGATTGCAATTGACATGCGAATACGAACTATGTGTGAAATAAATTTACAAAATTGGCAGATTGTCGCTTATCACCGGTCACCAGTCGGTTTTATTAAATAGACCCCTGGTTGCAGGTGAAAACAGCCGCAGTAAAAGCGGCTGACATCTCACTAGCTCAAGAGTTCTCTGATAGATGAGCGCATATCTGACCAATCAAAATTTTTTATTATTTTTTTTTATTTATTAATGGGCTAGCTCTTGACCTCAATCACGCCTGATGGAAAGCGATAGATGAGGTCCATGATGAAGCGAGCGTGCCCAGAAGATGCCTTTAGGCACTGGTACTCCCACGCGTCGACGAAACACAGCAGGCTGCTTGACGCCGAACTCCGGTGGGAGGGTGGTCGCGAACCAGGCGGGTGTTAGCCCTACCACCGCAAGGGAAGGATTGGCCAGTCTTATAAGGTGTTAGGTGAGACTGTCCAGGATGCGCCGAGCGTTCGGTTCAGTTGAGTGTCTGCTGGAACAAATTGCGCTACACGAGGAGGCTCCTTCATGCATCCCAAAATAACAGAATAAACAGTTTTTTGTCCAATAAACCTTGACGTTCTTTGTTTAATGAAAATAACTTGATTGGTGCTATCGTGAAACCCGTTATTCGGCGATAGATATACAGTTCCTTAATTTGGTTCGTTGACACCTCACAATAAACGTCTAATATATCCTGACTGTACGAGTATCTCTTGGGAACCATTACTGTAATCGGCGCTTTGTGGATGTCACCGAGTAATTTATGTATCTCAGACATAACCTTCAAGGATCGCTGGAGATACGTCTGTGTTTGTAACTCGTAAAATATATTTAGGGCCCATTAACTGCGCCATTCCTCTACAGATAGGACTAAGTTTGTTTAATTTAATATTATTCCTACACGTCTGAACCATCTAGGGAAATCAATGAACTTATCCAGCTTCATTGTGTTAGAAAACACAAATAACGCTCAGATATTCACAATTTTCTATCTAAAAATGTATATTACGAAAGCTAATATTTGATGAAGCTGCCGATATTATTTGGTTATACTCTTTTCTAAGAATTCCGGCACAGAGTAAATAACTTCTCTCTCGTATATTTACTTTAGGCTGTTCTCAAACTATAAATCTTTGAATAAAACCCTGAGGCTTCAGTGAGAGTAGGTTTCATAAGCTCCCTTTTAAAGTGAATGGGCGCTTATGAAATCTACTTAGCTGTTTGTAATTTTAACCTTAAAAACCGTATTTGTTTTTTATAAAAATTTCATACAAACTTTCAAGTCCTTATTTTTCGAAACGAAAGAACCGATTTTAATGAATCTTGGCATCTGTCTACACTAATATAAAGAGGCAAGATTTGTTTGTTTGTGTGTTTGTTTGTTTGAAATGAATAGGCTCCGAAACTACTGGACCGATTTGAAAAATTCTTTCACCAGTAGAATCCTACATTATCGGCGATGGACATAGGCTATAGAATATTTTCAAAAAAGTTAGGGATCCGTATGAAAACTTCGATAATGTGACCCAAGGTGTGAGAAAAAATCCTTATATCGCGTACGCTGCGGAATCTATTGACAATAGAGCAAAGTGATGTACTACAGTTTTATAAGAAGTCATCAATATCTACAAAAAAGTCCGCAATACCATATGTCTAACTATTATGGATAAGTCACCATGACCGCTTTTTGTTAATATTAGTCAAGCAAATCCCATGGTGAAATAAAAAATGGTGATTATAGTACCATGATATTAATCCTTATCCATTTAAATGGTTTGATAATTAAGGTTGATTATGTCCGTGTAAATTACACTTTAAATCATTAAAATCGGACCTTTCGTTCAAAAGTTACGACGGTAATAAACATGCTCGGAGTAAGAAAAATGTCGCGGCTTGAGCAAACTGGGGAGAATCGTATCAATGCTTGGTCCGATGAAGTTGAAACACCACGGCATTTAAATGTTTTCGATAAAACAATAAGAATAACAAATGTTTGGATTTTTCGAAAATCAACTAGGTACATACATAATAAGGGGTGAAGTGAGGGTGAATTAGTTTTTAGGGGAGGAAATTATAGCTTGCTTCAATTTACGTCGGAATTCTGTGAACAAACTAAAAGTGGGATAATTGAAACAGATCATGTACCTAACAATTTTTGCATAATCAACCCCTGACGGGCTGAACGGGGGGGGGGGGGTGAACAGTTGCGCTGAACCAATAATGAGAATCGTTGTGCTTAATTTTCCAAAACTAACCTTTATAAGGGGATATGTATAGGAGTGAATTTCAACAGGTCCTATAAAATCTTCATTTCCGTGTATTTTTTTATCTTAAGGTTTTTTTTAAAAAAAAAACGCTTTTATCAAAGTTTTTGATAATGTATTGTATTCTTGCTTAATGTCTAGCAGATAACTTAAAAAACTAACGAGATATACAGGATTAAAAATTCCGTGCCACGGCGATGAAACATGCGTGCACGGCAATGAAACAAGCGTCCACGGCAATGAAAAAACTGTGCCATGGGAATGAAAGAATCAATCCATGGAAATGGAAAAATATTATATCTCTCCGAGGGGGAAAGGCAAACCCAGACAAATTGTGTATGGGAGTAAGATTTGGATAGATAATACGAGTATATTACAAAAGGAAGAATGGGAGTATGTATAAGAATAAAGGCTGTAGTATTGATATCTCTAAGTAGTGTTGCGAGTGTAATTCAACAGTCTTTCTTTACTTATTGTACTCTCATTCTTCTTTTGTAATATTTCCTTGCCCAAATTTTACTCCCACACAAGTGTTGGAATCAAGACCTTATCCTCCTATAATATTGCGAAGTCATTGCACTTCGAGGAAGAACTACTCCTGCAGCCTTCTTTTTAAGATATCGTTCTCTTTCTTTTCTTAGATACTCCTCTCTTAATACAGGGTCGCTTCTTAATTTTTGACGTCGCTTTTCTTCCGCCAATCTTTTCCTCTCTTTTCTCACATCTTTAGATAATTTTGGTTTAGGCATCTTGGCATCCTAAAAATATAAACAATCCATTATTAAAATCAGACTGTAGTATGTGGGGGTGCATGCGTGTGTGAGGGTATATTATACGTGTGATAGAGTACCAAATGTTACATCATTTTGCTACGTTACCATGAAAAAATCTTTTTGTAGTTGACTGTACAGTAAAAACTCATCAAGTCTATCCTTAAATGTTATATCGCATTACAGAGAGAGTTAACTTGACGAGTTCTGTAATGTCAGTAATCAGTATTACCTGTATAACAGATAAAAGGTGATAAAGATATTTTCTTTGCCTAATCATACCATGGCGATGAAAACACAAGTCACGGAAATGAAATACCTGGCCAAGGCAATGAAAATAAATTGTTTTACAAGCCATGGCAATGAATTTTTTTTCATTGCCGTGTCTTTTTTTTCATTGCCATAGCAAATTTCGCGCACAAACACCACGGCAATGAAAGCACGGCGATGAAAATCAAGGCAAAAAATATAAATAACAAAAAATCTATTAACTATTTAAAGAAATAAACACTTCACAAATAAACATAAAAGAAATGGCGTTCTATCGAATGCTTACTCAAGAAGACAAACTTAATTTAAAATGAGGTTATACCTATCCACGGCGATGAAAGAAAAAATGTCCAGTAACATAAAAATTGAATAACTTACATTATGGCTCGAAAACGCAGGCACGTGTGTACGTCCTTCCACGTCGAGCACTTAGGCAGCACTAATACGAAACGTTTAGCGCACCGCGAGGGGGACGCAAGTCATTAGGTAAAACAATATCCTTGAACATGATTAGGACACGGCGATGAACGGTAGTTCTGGGACAAATGAATTTTTATTAACCATTCGTTGTATTGTTGAAATATTTGAATAAATATATTCCGTAACAATACTTTAACTATTAATGTATTAAATAAAACTAGGTTTTAATATAAATAACCAATAGATTTTTATCAATGAGGAATAATACACAACAAGGTGACGTGTGGACAAACACGGCAATGAAATATTTCGAGGTTTAATTAATTATTTTGGAGTATCCATTAATCCTATTAATAAAATATTTAGTGCTACACGTGGATTTCTATTTCACCTAACCGGAAAAAATGTTAGAACATTATAACTTTGTTTTTTAGTACCAATTTCATTGATGCCACGCAATTTTTGGTCCCGGGAAATTCACTCATAGGGGCGTCGCAGTTTGTGGAGTACCTACTATCCCCACGCGGACGAAGTCGCGGGCGAAGTGCTAGTATATAATATATCCAGGTCTAAAGAGTTCAGTAATTTTTCACTTTGTATGGAAAACTTAAAATCGTTCGCTCTCTCCCTCTAAACTCTTTTTCGAAAATGTAAACGATCTTAAACTTCTATTGCATTTGTGAGATTTTGAATTTGATCTGGCTGTTGTTGCTTGAAAATAGTCATTAAAGCAGCCGCAGGTTTATTAGTAATACCTGGATATAACATTTTATGTTTATTACGTACTTGGGTAGTTATGAAAATTTTAATGCAGCATGGACATCAAAAGTAACAAGTCTTTAATGTTCATTTAACCATATTTAATTAATTGAAACAAGTTTAATTAGAGAAATGGCCTATATTTCCTGCCGTTTCATTACGGAATCGTAAAATCTTAGAATTTGTTTAAGCACTTTCAACCACTGCTGAGTAGAAAGTTAAATAATTGAATTCGAGTAAACAGAACCAACATTTTTATTTCATAAGTTTAATTTTTTTGGCACGTTTCAAAGTAGGTACCATCAAAGCCACAGAGCTTTTGTACAATCTTTTGGTAATATTGAAAGCTAGCGAATCGTAGCTTGTACATATTTTATTAGGTTACAGATCTGCTCTTTAGATAAGTAAATAGTATTTGATAGAGACATCAATGTATTCAATGTATACAACGTGTAACAGAATAAACGCAATACCTCTTAAGGGGTCATTGTACTCTTCATTATGAACAACTTTTACTATGGGACCAAACCCGGAATCGCAAAAAAAAATCAGCTGTTCAGTACATTTTGTCGAGTTACGCGTGCAGAAATGTATGGAGCACTCGATTTTTTTTTTTGCGATTTCAGTGTTGAGCCGGCGCGGCGGCCATTTAGCCAGCGAGGCCGCTGGCTTTGTTGCGATTGCCGCGCGTAAAACCTGCGGCAGATGTGCCGTTAGGCCCATATTCTAATACGTAAACTTCAACTCAACTTGAACTCCAACTCCAACATGAGTACAAAGATGTCAATGAACGCTTGTCTAATTGAAGTTTTCGTACTCGAAAGATGAGCAAGCAAATGGGTATATTATGCTTGCACAGTTACAACTCATTTCTCGATCACGAAAACCACAAATTATGACAAGCTCCGATTGAGGTGGAGTTCGACTTGAATTTGAGTTTACGTTTTGGAATATAGGCCTTAGTGTCGATTTTCATGATCATCTAACCCCAAAACTACTAACCTTAGCAAGGAAATAATTACTCTACCAGTCCACAACAGCCAGAAAAGAACTGGTCATCATCATCTTCCTGCCCTTATCTCATTTTACTTGGGGTCTGCACTACAAGTTTTTTCCTCTATTCCATCCTCAAACATCTCTCTATCATTGCTCCCTTTTCTTTTATATGTTTTCTTCTATTCTATTCATATCACTCTTCACAGAATCCATCCATCTTTTCTTCGGCCTCCCTCTCCTTCCACATTTATATTTATAGAAATAGTCATCTCATAAATTTTCAAATTCGTCCACAGAACTCCGAACAGAACGGTTGTACCAGCGGGTCAGAGAGCGAGGGTCGTCTGAGGACGTCGCACAGCGCGCCCGTCACCGGCCTGAGTACCCTCGGCGGGTCCAGCCTCAGCAGCCGCTTGCCCAAGGCGCAGAATCCCACCGTCACATTACTGCAGAAGGCGCGAGGTAAGACCATTCTATTCTGAACTAATTTTATAAAATTGTTTGTATGTTTGTTTGTAGGAGGCTATCTCTAGAAGTACTTATCCGATTACGAACATTAATTGTTTAGAAAATTACACTTACCTAAGTGCCAGAATTATACATATTTAAATTGAGAAACGTGCACGGTTCCTGAGGCTATGGAAACGAAGATGCAATATTTCACACATACATATAGTCTCACATAGTTTTTAATTACTTTGAAAATAGATTGACCGACAGAAAGCTGCAATAAGAATTGAAGTTTATAACCTGTGAGGAATATTGTTGTTGTTGTAATTGTTATTATTGTACTAGCTTTTGCACGGGACTTCGTACGAGCATATCAAGTATATGCGCGTACAGCTGGGTATCCATTTGAGGCAGCCTCGGGCCGAGCGGCTGCCTCGACCCGAGGCTTCCTTTTGTAGTAACTAATTACCTACTACTGATGCTGCAGCGACTTTACGTGCGTCAACCATTGTGGGTAATGAGAAATTGAGAAAATCGTGGCTCGGGTTGAGGCTTGCCGCTCGATACGATATTATGTGGACTCAAGTGGAGATGCATGAACTTTCCGCAGTCCGCGGCACGCTCATCCTGAGATGAGGCAGCTCGCCACGAGGCTGCGCAAGTTGATACCAAGCTTATGAAGTAAATATACTTTCCGACCTATTCTCATATCTACCAAACATACATAACCATGACACGAGATTGATAAAGACTGTTTGTGTCTACAGTTTTCTCGATTTGACATTGTTGTCACATTTTTCCCTTATCGAGGGTAGGAGACTATAAGTAAATAATAATATTACTTAAGAATGAGTGAGTCTTTGAGAAATATCAATGCCTTACTTTTGTCTCTACTTAAACTCATTGGCATTGATAGATAGGGTACACATTGGACTGGCATTGATGGACATCGTTACGAAAGAAAAAACCATTCCAAATTCAGTAAACATATAAGAAGAAGCCGCTTTTACGTCTTTATCACTGTATTCTTCAACTAGTACTTCAACCGCGACTTCGTTCGCTTTCTGAAAATAAAATATAGCCTATGTTATTTAGTGATAATAAAGCTTTCTCTCTGGTGGGATTCACCAATGGGCAGCAGCATTCTTTGTAGGTACATTGTACACTGCGATCGCCAACCCGCCTATCAAGCGTGGCGATTATGGCAAACTCTCCCATTTGGGGGAGGCCTATTTCCAGCAGTGGACGTCTTTCGGCTGACATGATGAAAGCTTTCTAGTGGTGAAAGAATTTTTAAAATCGGTCCAGTAGTTTTAGTGACTATTTATTGTCAATAAACATACAAAACTACATTTTTTTCCACTTTATAATATACCTAAGGGTAGAAACGAAATATAGAAAATAAATAAGCTAAAGTAATCTTTTCAGATACTCCTAAATCCTCTCCCGAAACTTTCCGAAATAACATCTTTTTAATATGATCGTAAGAACTCAGATAAAGTTCTTAAATGCTTAGCTAAACAAGCCCTTAACTCACAAAACGGCTCTAGAAATACTTTCAACTATGAGTTTTGTTAAGAAATCCGATTTTCCAGCTGAAATGTTTTTATAAAAATGGGTGAAGTTCATCATTGCTTCGAGGTAGGACATCTCACGTTTATGTGGAGCCGAGAGTGTAGTGACAATTGCTCACACCTATCAAACGACGTTTTCAAAACAACAGACGTTTCTAAAATACACTGCATTGTGAACCTAAAATCAGTACAGTGAGATCTAATTTTCAAGTGAGTGTGAAACTGCCTTGTATTTACCCATTTTTTTTAATACAGATACAATCTATACTACTTTAATAGAGTTAGTTTGTTTGAACGCGCTAATCTCTCAAACTACCAGTTGGATTTCGTTTTTTTTTTGTATATCATAGCCACATTCATGAGAAAGGCCATATACTCGTATAAGGCTATACGGTAACGGGAAATTAGGTATAAGATGCATATCCACAGCTTGTAGGTAACATTCAAAACCTCAGTAATTTCAATACCTACCGCTGTAAGCAAATCATATTGTTCTACATCTATGGAAAAACCTAAGTACCCACTTGCCTTGTACTACTTACAATAAAAGTGACTCAAAAAACAAGACGTCAAATTATATTGCAATACTTTCAAAACTATTCCGAATTTGAATTACCAACGGCCTGGAGTTGTGTTAATGAATCGCCAAGGACCCTTATGTCGGCCTACCCAAAATTATATTGCTCGTTTTATACCCAAAAGTTTGCTGTTAATACTTACCAGAGGTACTGATGTAAGCGTCTTAAGACTATAATTAATCCAGCTTAAGCTTTGGAAAATTTTAGTTGAGTAAAATGGAGGAGTAGTGTTTAAATTGCGACATTATGAAAATGGAAAGTTTTGATTTAGTACGTTGTCAGTTATGTGTGGTTTCGTCTGATAACATATTTGACATACAGAGAATGGACTGAGCAACCCTCACATAGTGGAACACTTTGTATAAAGAGACAAACAACTGTTAATACCTATCTCTTTTCAAATATTTTATGTCTTTATGTAGAACTCAGCCGCTTCGTGACGTGGCCCGATCAGAATTGTAGAGAAAGATCCTATTGGCCCCATGATTGCTTTACTTTTCTCACCCTTTTCTGCCTTAAACACTACATACCTACTTGCCCCTTTCTTTGTCGTATCAGTACATCATGATTCAGCATGAAGAGGATAACTAGTGCTATTTAACCTGTATAGCTACATCTCCCTCTCACAACGGAACTAGAATGGCATTGGCACGTCATAGTAAGGGGGCTAGATAGTAAACGATCACTCTATTTTCTATGTCAATGGCTATGGATTTAGTACCAACAGCCTAGCTTTCCATGTTGCACATAATATTATTTATATTCAGTTTGCCTATCCCACAAGACATTTTAGGCAAATGAGGCTCACGTTAGCGGAGGTCTAACCTTTCATTTTTTGTTCAGCACTGTATATTTATGTCAAAAAGCTTGGCTGAGTATTATGTTTCATCTTTTTTCTTCCTCAGTGTTATAATTAGATTAATATCAAAAGTAGAAATGTACACAATGTTTGAACACTATAATAGAAGATTTAAATATCATGTTCTATGAGGCTTATTATGTATCGTACTCGTTAAGTAGGTACCTAACAGGACAAATTTCTCCCTTTTAATAGTTAAAACATACTTACAAGTACCATTTCTAGCTTAAAACTTCCATAAGTACACTACAGACATCTTTTGAAGAAGCACGTATTAAAAAGTCTGAAGTTTTCGTAACCCAGTGACCTAGTGAACTGTTTCTCGCAGAATTTTGATCATCCAAAAATGCCAAGTACTTTTAATGAAACTTTAGCTTTCTTATGTCAGAAACATTTACAAAGTTTCGAGAGTCTTTACGTTGTGTTGTTTGTAATTTGAGTGTTATTTTTAGGTTAAGTAGGTGCTATTTTGTTTTTGTTGTAGATATTGTGTAAGAGGATAAGAGGAGCTTGTACACTGTTCCAGAAGTGCGTTGTCATATTTAGGGGTGATGTTGGGTAGCTGATATACATTAAGGAAAAAATAGCCAAAAAAAATAATACTTTTCTTTATTCGACCAGAAAAAAACTACTAAAAAGTTCCGAAGAAATGACTTTTCAAGTATTTTTTTACAGTCAGAGTTGTCAAAAAATAAAATGCCCGTTTTGACAGCAGGATTCAACAAAGAGATTTATTTCATGTCTCTTTCATATTTACTATTAAAGTAATGTTGTGTCCTGCTGTTAAAACGGGGTCTTTTATTTTTTGACATCTATTAGTGGTATTTACTTTAGTTCAATCACAGGTTTGATGTCACCAATTGCATTAGACTTCACAACTGGTCAATTAGTTTGAAAAACGTCACATTTTTTAAGTTTTGATATTTTGTCATTAATGTATCAGCTACTAAACATCACTCTTAAATATGACCACGCACTTCTGGAACACCCTGTATTTTTACGTAGGCAGATTATTATTATTTTGTTAATCCAGATAGACACTAAAATCCGTGTCCTGGAAATTTGAAATTTGGGAATTACGATTCCCAAATTTTCAAATTTGGGAATTCAATTTATGATTTTTCCAATCGCATCACTTCACTTGCGTTTTTTTTAAATTGTCTGTCAAGAAAACGCAAGTCAAGTGATGCGATTGGAAAAATCATTCAATCATTCATAGCAGTTATGAAAAGTTCGTTAGACAATTTTTCTTATTATTTTTGCAATAATTATTGTTCTGTAAACTGGGCTTAACAATCTTTCCATTTCAACAAAACTGACGTTCAGTCCCTCGAAAATATTCGGTAACTAATTCAATTCTCTCAGTATAATTGAACTCAAACGTCTCAGCCATAATTTCTTCAAACATTTATATAAACACAAATATATTCAAATTGCAATAACATTCCCTTCGCGCCAGTATACTTTACGAGATAGAACGGGGTACTCTGTGGTGGCTGGGTACTTGGGTAGCTGGATCGAGTACCATAGAGTTTATAATTTATTCCGAGAGCGGGTGCCGGGAACGGGGGCTAATTGCCGCGAAACTTTCATTAAATGGCTTACGCACAGACAACACCCCGAATTTTTAATTCTGAAAAAGTCATAATTATGCCTTGTGCTCTCTGGGTGAGGCTTATGTCCTGCTATAGAATATGTATACCTATCTAGCGTAAACGAATATTTTATAAGTATATGACTGGGGGAATTCGTGGTGATAGACAGTTGATGTTTTTTTTTAAGTAAAAACTTCTTTAGCGGCGTTGTGCACTTTTTGAGATGGGTAAAAAATGATAAACTCGCGTCAGGACACGTGACCTGATCGAAAATTCGTAAGACGGAGGGAGGTGTTTAAAATATGGAAATTGAACAAAGTGCATGTTTAATTTTTCACTCCCAGAGTGCAACCCGTTGTTTTTTTGCTGTTGTTTATTTATCATCAACAGTCTATCACCACATTACGAATCATTGATTAATATTTAGTAGGTACGTAATAGCTTTTGCACGCGGCTGCGTTCGCAATAAAGTACATAACTTATATCCGTATTTTTTTACTCTAATCTAGACTCTAATCTAGGTCAGAGGTGACAAAAACAAAGTCGACGATGGAGTGAGCTTACCCAGAAGAAGCCTGTTCACTCTAACTTTGAAGAGATTAGGGTTGAATGCGTTCGGAAAAACAGACGCAGGTAGAGAGTTCCACTCCTTTGCTGTGCGCATTATAAAAGACGGTTCCGGGATTCCATATATTCCTGTACCATTATATCATTACTTTTCACCATTATACCATTCATTCAAAATAGTTGGCGATTTAGGCGTGTATTATTTCAAAAACAAAATTCTATTTTAAATCTTATTTATTTGTTGTACACCAACCACAGTGTTGTCTTTTTAACCCAAAGGTTGACTGATAGAGAACACTATTGTACATAGAGTTTAAATAAATAATAAATAAACAAAGAAACTCACTATCGCATTTATAATATTAGTGAGGATTTAAGTAAATTGCCTCACACAAGTCTTGAACAATTTCAATATTTTTTTTAACGAAATATTTCAAAAGAACACTGATTATTCTGGTTTGATAACTGAATGAAAATAATGTTACCTATCATTTGTAATGATTGTAGGTAATCAAACTGTTATCAAAGTGTACAAATAGACATCAAAAATCGATAGTGTTTGATGCGTTGTTGAAGGACGTAGCGCTGTGAATAGTAATTTAAACATTTCAATACAAAAACAACTAATTTATATTTCCCTTTAAGGAAGGGATGGGTGTTTTATAATATTTTAGGCTAAAAGAAATAAGGTAAACTATTGACAACGGAACCAAACTGGGACAAATAGTACCTACAGTCATTTTAGCATAAAAAATAGGTCAACCTCTGAAAGGGAGAAAATAAGCTGGAAACACTTACGTACACCTTTATTTTGGCGTTTTCAATGTTGTGTCAAAAGTCGCTTTAAATCTCGTGTCTGTGTCATAACTTCATAAGTCATTGAAGGAAATCAGTTGAGTGCATGAAAAAATGTTTGGAACAAAAATTGTTGCAAATTTTACGCTCTTCAATTTTAATCTAAGGTGCTAATATCATTGGAGGTATAGAAACCGAGATAATTGTGAAAACCAGATTTTTGTGACCTTCAATAACTGACGTCGCAGACACGAGATTTTCTGAGACTTGACAAAACATTTGAATAGCCAAAATGGAGGACTGTACGAGTTTTTGAGCTTATTATTTCTCATTCCGGGGTAGAAACCCTAATTTGGATAGACTTAAAACGCACGATTCCGCTTTGAATACGGCTCCCAATTTCCGATAGGTAGGTACATATTCTGTGAAAATGAAACAGAAATTAATCAAACCGTTGTACGACTAATGTTAGTCAAGATATGGAAAACAGACAGCAAAAATTTAACGTCAACTCCGTCCCAAACAAACTATCACTACTCCTTCAAACTTAAACATAATATTCCCATGGTAAGTCAGATAAATCCGCGGTGTCATATCAGATACCTGCCTCACCCGTCCAAAAGATGACACATCCTTATTTATACGAAGCCAATGTATAAATTCGAAAAAGATATGTCATCTATAACGTCTGGTGACGAGGGTAGGGCCGTGTCATAAACTTTGCTTCACGTGGGGATGACACCTTGTAGGCTGCAACTGTACGTAACAACTGAGGAAAATAGTGGTGATTATTTTGTTGGTCGACAAGATATGGGTTGGGTAACGATCTGTTAGCATGGGAAAGTTTTTCTAAAGGGGTTGATTGCTAGTTTTCAGAACGACTTCAAGCTTTATTTTTAGTAATAACATCTGCCAGGGAGAGAGAGGAGCTCGTGGCTAAATAATTTCAGCCGCACGGGTCGATCTTCAAGGTTAAGCAATGCTTACCGGGTTTGATCTTTGGATGGGTGACCATCGCAACATACCGAGATTCTTCCGTGCCTCGGAAAGCACGTTAAGCCGTTGGTCCCGGCTGTCATTTGTAGATCTTTGGCAGTTGTTACGGATTGTCAGAATCCAGAAAAATAAGACTCCAGTCTTGCCAAGAAGTACCGTGTTACCCAGTTAATGTGTTAAGGGTTGTGGAGGTCTGGTGACCTCCACAACCCTTTAACGATAACTATTCAGCTGAATCCAGTTTGACTAGAAGCTGACCCCAATATAGTTGGGAAAAGGCTAGGCAGATGAACTTCTACCAAGGGCTTCGTCGTCTGCAGTCAATTCGAAAATTATAATTATCTCAAGGGAACACATTCTTGGGATGAAAAGTGTCCTACGAGTATGTCCTACCCAAATTTGTTCCACCGTTACGAAATGAAAAAGCGCAGTTATAGTATAGATAGAATATAATATTGAACAAAGCCGTTGATACTGTTAAAGAAATAAGAAATCGATGCACTTACCAAAGGGTTGCGAAATTGAAATCAAATGTCCAATCAAACTGTTTTTAAAAATCTAAATTATTTTCCATTAGAGTGTTACAACATTTTGTAGAAAATGGTATAAATACTCTAGGATGGCGTGGCCATGCAAATTGAAGCCATAAAGAGAGCCTCAAAAGTTCAAACTTTGATCACAATTTGAAGACATTTCCTTTCTTTCGTTTCCAGAAGGTCAGCTTCCCCGTGGTTCCAACTATATCCAACAAGAGAAAGACGCAGCGCGACTCCCGCGCGACCGACCATCCCCACCTAGAGGCGATCCAGGTAAAGCCATAACTTAGACATAAGCTACTACTAGTACTGAAATTAGTCATAAATTAGTATAGCTTTGTGCAAGGTGAACCGATGACCTGGTGAGTGTCATGTCCAACAGTGGATTTCTTCCAGCTGGAATGAAGATGACGACAATGGAATCACAGCAGCAGTCCAATAGCTTGTAATTTTAACCGACTTCAAAAAGGAGGAGGTTATATTATTTATTTAAACTGTATGTACAATAGTGGTAAATGGGCGGACTTAATGCAACAAGGCATTCTCTACCAGTCAACCTTTGGGTTAAAAATACTATATAAGGTTATCTATTTAAGGTTATCAATTCGGATGTTTATACATATTTTTTATGTATGTTTTTTTTTATATTCCGTCATATATAGACGGATTAACTTATTTTTATTTATCGAAAGATATTTATTCCGAAATGTGGTCCCATTTCGAAAAATATCTGATGAAGAACTTCGGAGGTAGACAGTTCAATATATGGACTGGTTGGAATTTTTGGAGGGTAGCACTAAAAAGTGAAAAATAAGAACCTTTTTACAAAAAAATACAACCAACTTCCAAAGCACTAACAAAATAAATTTAATCTTGGAAGTTGGTGTCAAATAAAGAAGAAACCGCAGCAGAAGCACAAAAATTCTGGTTTTAGAAAATACTGCTCAATAGAAACCTACATTATGTTGCATAAAGTAGTGATCTAAGTTTGTTGGAATCATAAAACTAGAAATAAATGATTTTGTATTTTACGATACCCACAAAAACATTAGTCGAGTCATGATTCCAAAATAGAAACACAAGCGACAAACAGCATTTGATTAAGCCCTGGCAGCCCTCAGATAGCTATAAAATTTTGATGATGTTACGATTTAAAATTGTGACTGTTTCCATAGTCGCTGCCGGCACGACAAACCGTGCAACTCATTTACTAGTTTTTTACGCAGCTCCGCTCCTGCATCCTATCGCGTAGTATCTGTGCATGTAATAACTGTGTGATAGTGTAGCTATCTGTAAAAGAATTTTCAAATCGGATCAGTAGGTACTTCCAGAGATTACCTTCTGCCTTCCTACAAACAAAGCCTATCTTTACCTTCCTTTGCCGATAGGGTCGGCTCCCGTCGTCCTTCATCGCCAGACGTGTCTATGGGTCGTCGAGACGTTTAAGATAGTTGTTTACCTCCTTAAACAAAAATGAATATAATATTAGTTTCGATGAACGGAGTTTCAGGTAAAATGACTCTTAGGAACTTGCTGGTCGAAAAATATTTCAGTTTATTTAAATTTAATATAATAATCATCATCATCATCTCCCTACCCTTTTCTTTATAATATTGGGGTCGTCTTCCTATCAAACCGGATTCAGCTGAACACCAGTATTTTACGTGCTGCCCATCTGACCTCCACATCACAGTAACTGGGTAACCCGGTACTTCTTCCCAAGACGTGTCACATTTTCTGACTTCTGACAATCCGTAACAACTATACTAATGCTATCCTTATTTCTATTCCAGTACATGCGCTTCGAAAAGAATACGCGAGCGAAGGTGAGGCCGAGAGGAGCGATTACGAACGCGGTGGAGTCCGGAAGATGGCGGATGCCCATAGAAAAGTTGAAGGAATAGGACCCATCACCAAAGACGGCATGCCAGTCGCACTTAGATCTGTGAGTATGAAGCTCAAATAGTTTTACCAAAATATGATCGGAGAAAGAAATAAAATGGCACCTTTGGGTTTAAAAAATTACGAGCCCTTGCCAAATTTACGAACGAAAGTGGCAGTTTGAAAACGTGACACGTGTGCAGCTTAACCAATTAGTTCCGTGAATCCACATAATTAAAATATTTAAATAATTATAGAATAATGTCCGTGGATGATAAAAGAATGTTCTTTATTAATTTGAAACAGAATTTAGCATAATTTAGTAAAAACAAAAACATGTCATGTTTTATGTAGGTATTGTATGCAATAATATTCCTACCAGCATTAAACACGTGATAAGTCCAGCTGCATAGCTAAATGAAGACAGACCGGTTATATTATTTCAGACACCTCATGTTATCGGATACTGAAATCTCTGCAGCCCATCAATTATCATCAAGTTTCAACCATAGTTTACGATAGTTTGTTGTGGACTACGTTGTATATATTTTAGTCCACATAGGACATGAACGAACAAACGAAATCTAACCGATACATTAATCTCACTTAAAAAAATGTTGCGTATCGCTTACCATAAATGCTAAAAAAAACAATACATATATGAGGAGAAAATTTTTCAAAATTAATTCTTATTTTTTTATTACAGGAAGTCAAAGACCCCTCGAGGTGGTACAAAAAAATGTACGACACCATACACAAAAACAAATACGACGGTGAGCACAAAAAAAATCTTCGGTTTTTATTTAATTACCTTTTTATTTTTAGGTAGATTTTTTTAAACAATCCCCATATTGTTAATTTTCTTTTTCAGACGATTATGTGACTATTCGGTACAAAAGTCGTCGAGGTGATTATTCGTATTTTTTTCCAAATTTTTTGTTACATCGGTGGCTGTGACATCGCATATTTTGTGCCGTTTATAAACGCTTTATTTCATAACAGTTATACGCCATATTGTAAATACGTCATTGCTTTTGCAGACATTATTGTAAATTATTATCAATTGTGTTGTACCAAGTTGTACGTACTTACTTAAAAGCATTAACTAAATAATCAACAACACTTAGAACATTTCAATATTCGTGATACAGAATTTAATTTATTTTCTAATCAATCATAATAATACTGTAACATCAGCTTCAAAGCTTAATGATATTAACAAATTAAAAAATATTTTAATATATTAATACAACTTAATTAATTCGTTTGAATGGTCCAATCAAATTAAACGCCTGCTTAAAATCGGCCCTTGCATTTAGTTGTCTTGTGTATTGCTATGAAAATACTGGCAGGCTATAAAGTTAAAAAAAATGTGGGTTTTTAATATTAAAAGTAATCACATCATTAAAAAAAACAAATCCCTGGCTTGTGCCTCAGTAAAAAGTAAGCGAAAAACATCACAACACTAACTCAAACATTTTTCTATAGGCCAACCTCCGGAGAGGGTACTCAGCAACAAATCTCAGTACGCATACTTTGACCCCCGCTCCGGTTACCTGAGCGAGCCCGAGGGAGGTCTAAGTAGACTGGGCGCCAGCACATGGAGTGATGCCTATGACAGCGACGTCACTACTGGTCCTAGAAGACGAACGGCTTCGGTTCAAGAAGATAGGAGGTTCTGTGAAGTTAACTCACAGTATATGCCTAATACTAATAAGTAAGTGGAACTGTTCAATATTTTGCGTATGCTTTTGCAAAATCAAACCAGTCAACATTTCCGTACAAAACATTAGCATTTAAGGCGTTAAGAGAAGAGTGAAGGTTGATCTACACATATTTATTTAATACTTTACGTACACAATAATGTAACATAGGCACCAGTCCTGTTCCCGGGATGTGGACGTACAGACCGTGGCCTTGATGAACTGGTCCAAGACACGTGTCCGTGCCACAGCCCCAACAGTTCCGATCGACAACGGTTTGTCCACGTCCCGGGCACGGTCCTGATATGTGGATCAACCTTAAAGGGATCCAAAACATCAACAACAGCCACAAATAAATACATCGCACAAAACCATATAACGAAAGAAAAAACAGATCTGTATCATATATGTTTATTCCCAGATACAGCACCTTAGCATCAGCGAGAGCCAGTCAAGAAGTATACAAGAACCAACCAGGAAGAATAGAAAACTATGTACCCGGGAAGTCTTCTGTTGTAGACAAGGAAGCTAAACAGGTATCTCATACAATTCCGAGCGTATTGCATCACATTGGGTCGATCATATGAAATATCATCCTCATAAAGTCTAATGGTGTCATCATGATATGCTTCAGGAGTTTATCACCGAATACTTCCATGATTCATCGTTTATTAAGCCATTAATTTGTCATTAGTATTAGTGACCATTTCTTTTAAGGTTCTTATTCTGCGTACTAGACACGCTATGATAGACATAGATTTGTTTATTACTAATTAATTTCAAATAAGTATAAATGAAGGCCCAGTCAAATATAAAGCGTTTCGGAGGAGCTTGAAATAAACAATCATATCAACTAGAACATATGAAAAAGCATGTCTAGTACGAAGAGATTTCATTGGCTATCACCTCCATTCGGACTAACTGCCTGAATCCCACATACATGAAAATCAGCAAAAAGATGTGTTTATTTTTTTCTTTTCTAGTGGTGGGACGAGGTCATGGACATTTTTGACGGGGTACGAGTTTTTTTACTATTTCTATGTGTGTATTTGTTATAACCATTAATATTTTGTATCATTGGCCTTTCGTGGATTTTATATTGGTGACTTTTATCATTAGGAATATAATTTGTAAATCAAAATTACTCAATAATCGCGTTTTTTAAAAATCAAACTAAATATTTGTTATTAAAAAAAATCTACTGGAGTTGTAAAATTTGCATTGCTAACAAATTGTGCTGTTAAATTAAAATAAAACTATGTATATGTAAATATGCCGTCAACTGATGCCCCATGCTAAAGCATTAATAACGATCCACTAACGTATGTTTTCCGTCGCTGTCTGGTGCGTGTGGTGGTGGCACTAACAGTGGCTCGATGACAACTCTCCCCTCCCCCCGTACACCACATTGCTCGCTCGCGCGATACAGAAGAGTGTAAGGCCCTTAACATGAATGTCTGCCTGTGTATTGTGAGCCTCTGTGTTTGCATGCACGATATTTATGATGAGACCTGTGGATTATGCTTTCGAAATAAAAAAGGGAGATGACCTTTTTCCATTTCGCGACGACTGACACTAAGTACATAAACTGTAACTTCAGTGAATTATCGTTGAGCTAAGTACGCATGTGCATACTTGCTCAACTTTTTTACATTTATTTGAGCAAGATCGAACGACGTTTACAACTCAGGACTTATTGCTCGAAATCAAACTAAAATGATTAAAGAGCAATATGCACGTTGCTTAATTCATATTTGATGATACTTGCTCATCGAACATCAACGTACGTGTAGAACCTCATTAAAAAGATTTATAAATAACTAGCAATTTCTTCAAACAACATAAGTTATGTTTCGGGTATGGTCTATCTTATTCTTATTTCGATTGCATAGTTCGATCTTTCCTTGATTTATCTTCATTTTTGTACCAATGTAATTGGATAATTTGAAATTCTTCCTATAAAACAAAACTTTTTTTTTTATGGGATCATTTCATTTTCTGGTGATGGTTGTCATGTCATGTTTAATTTATTTGCATGTTTTTGGTGTATTGTGATTCTTATATGTTTAAGTACGTACTATGAATAAGTGATAATGTTTAGGTACTTAGTTAACATTATACATTTTATTATTATTATTAATCTTCGTGTGTCGTCAGTGGAGCTTCATCTTATATTTTGATAGCATGAAATAATGGAATATTTACTTCTTTGTGCATCAATATCATTGTATAATTTCCTGTTTTATTGAATTGTCAAATATTTATGCTTTGTAGCATGTTTTAATAATCTCACCAAATACTGTGAGTTGTACCATTTTGTATTGTCTCATTTTTATTTGTGTCAACTATTTTATAGTTTACAATTCTCTTGCAGCAAAACATATCAAGCACGACATCACTGCCACAATCATCGCCGAAAGATAAAAAAGACCTAACGACGACGATCTTGTCGAAATCGAATATGGCAAGGTTAGTAGCAAAATTATGCCAAGATTAAACTTGCACCTTCCCGTATTACCGCAGCTGTGGGGTCCCCATTTTATGTAACACGTTCTTAATCGGCATTCCCATAAACGGTTTTTTCGACACATTCCATATTACTCTGTTTTTTACTTAGTGTTTTCTTTTCACATAATTAGGTACAAATGTCAGGGTAAAGTTAACCATTTCAATGCAGCCTTTGTTTTTATTAGGGCTCTGAAAGAATCCGGGTACGAATCCGACTCGACGCTAGTGTTCCGTCGGCGTGAGGACACAGAAGCGCCCCTGTCTCCAGCAGAGAGGCGAGCTGCTTATAGAGACCTGCAGGCTGGCGGAGAACCTCCACTTAGAGGGTTCCGATCTCCGGCACCACCCAGACAAGGTCAGCATAGTTATAGTTACTATATGTAATGATTAGCTACAGTACTTCAGTTCCTATTAATTGAATTAGAGCATAACTTATGGCTTCTTACTTATATAGCCATCTTTTACGAATTTGAAAAAGTAAATAAGAATATTTAAGACTGAAACTGTAATAGTATTACCTAATTGATGAATGTGCTAATAAAACGATTAACTTATTTGATGAAAACTGTCTACTTTAGATTTAAGCCACTAACTACTTAATTTAAAAAGAAAACTAACGAATCTATAAACGGGAAAACTAATAGCATGGTTTTATAAATAACTCTGGTATTTCGGTGTCAGCGTAAATAATATATTTTAAACTTATTATATGCTTACAAAAACCTCTTTGACTTATTGATCGGCCCTATGGTGCTCGTATACTTTATACTTAATCAGTAAAATAAAATCCCACAATCATTGGAAAATCGCATTTTCTATAATCTCGGTCAAGGCTAATGCAGATCTACACATGGGAAACACACATGCATACAGTCGGATGTACCAACTCAAGGCCGCCATGTAATGACAATGATGCTTTTCAATAGCGCACATACTAGTCTATACTGTCATACACGAGAGGTAAGTCGAAATTTTTGCCTTTTCATGCTTTCATCTACACTATATAATAAGGTGCTGGGTCTTCAGGCCTGTTCTGGCTGTATTATCAGGTAAAGAACTTGCATGAGCACAAATTCACTCCAAAATTAAACTAGCACCGTAAATAGTGTTTTGAACACGATACAAGTTTTTCTTGCGGCACAAACGTAGTTTCACGGTTAGAAAACTCAAACGTCGCTTACGAGAAACACAATTAGATCAGGAGCACGACATCACGTTTTATCACATCTAACGAGTGCAAACAAAAGAATATCGTCACTGAAAAGTGGTTACATTTCGCAGACGAATCGGAAATCGAATACATTCCGATTTCTTCAACACTGACGAAGATAAGAGTTCATAAGAAAACACCTAAGGTACACGAAGTCATCTGCTACCCAATAACCAGCATAGAAACCGGAGAGCAAGCTAAATTCAAACGACTGGCTCCATCTTTCCTAAGCATTGATGTGCCTAGTAAAATATCTGACTATCCACCTGCTCCTCCTCGAAGAATTTCATCTAAAAACAGCCGAACACTCAAATTAGTGACATCAACAAGACCTGTTTCGACATCGCCAAAAAGAACAACAACATCGTATTCTCAATCTAATGTGGATTTCCTGAAAGATAAAATTAATCATAAACTTTCTCGTCAGAATACTCAAATTATTAACAAGGCAGGCCTTGCAACAGATAAGAGATGTGTGATAGTTGATCAAAAATTGCCAAAATCAAGGATCATGTCTACATCAGCACCTCCCGCTATCAATAGAAAATATAATTCAACAACTAATTTGAAACCTCCAATGAAAAGTATGGGCAGTGACTCTAGAAGTGCAGGCACAAGTAGCTTCGGCTCCTCACGTAGGATGCTGTTACCAACAGAATACTCTAACTCCATACACAGCAGGTATGGTGAACCACATTCTTCCGTGGTGATAGAAGGAGGAGCTGGCAGAAAAACTCCCATTACGAACATTCTTGACAAAGTTACATCTTTAGATAAATTGTGGAGTGCAGAAAAAAGAAATGAACGTATTGATGTTACGAAAATAAAAGCCAAGTCACTATCTAAAGACAATACTAATAAACCTTTTATTATAAGGCCAAGCACAACGTCGAGTACTAAGTCTCTTTCACCAACAAGCACTCACAAGAGTAGAGATATGATTCGAACTGCTGAAAGAGTACAAAAACTTAAAATATCAAAACAACACACTAAATCTAATCCTTGTTTATCAACTAAAAATGAACAAAAAGTAGCAAAACCTAGCTCACTTCAATCGACATCAAGTATTTCAAAATCTTCATCAAATATTTCATCTGGATTAAAGAAAACAAACCAAGTAAAAACAGCAGTAGTAACAAACCTGAAAAAGAAAAAGTCTTTAGAGAGCGTTGTTATTAGACCTCGAAGCGTGCCTTGTCATGAATCATGCAGTAAAAAAGCTAAAGACAATGCTAAAAATATAAAGAAAACACCAAAACCTAAATGTAACAAGAAGTCTGGTGTGAAACCTAATGAAGAATCTGAATCTGGCAGTCAATTTGGCGATACTTCAAATGAAACCTCTAATTTTGGGTCTTTTGAAAACCTGCGTACTAGGCGAATCAGCTCAAAAGATATAAAAAAATCGCATGATGCTGTCGTGTCCGACACGTTTTTCCAACATCTATTTCTTGGAAGAGCTCCTACTCCAACATTGGTATATCCGATGTTAGAGCAAAATACAACCGTGCTTCAAAAAGCCAGAATGTTTCAATCTCTTCCTCAAGATAATACTTCACCAAAATCCTTAAATACTTATTTAATACATAGAAAACCAGTCTCTTTATCTCGTTTTAAAATGTGGGATAGATATCCCAGCCCCTCACGAGCGCGTAGTCCCAGATCAGTATCTTGGCCGGGCAGGATGCATGATGAGATTCGGAAATTCGATAGTTTATCTAAGTGTGATGACTTTGGATCGACTTCGTCCTTAGCGACGGTCAGAAGTAAGAGTGAGCCACCTTGCAATAAAATGTATTTTTCGCAAACTTCTCGTCCGAAGTCACCTACGGTAGTATTTTACAAAAAAGAAAATCCGAAAGAAACTCCAATGAGGAACCCGATATCGCCATCAAGGTTGGTTTTCACACAGACAAGAAGGCCTGTTTCTCCTAAAGTTATGCGTAAACGTGACGCGTCTCCTCCACAAGTACAACGTAAATCATTATCTCCATCAAAAATTGTTTTCACTGAGACTGTTCGTCCAGTTTCTCCAATAATTACCAGACGTTCGCCTCGTTCAGAAACAATGGAATTTAAATCTGATAATGAGAAATATCCATCAACAATATTTTTTTCTCAAACTTCGAGACCGGTATCCCCAAAAGTACAAAGAAAAAGCGCAATGGCCAGTATCAGCAGGAGTCATTCTACTTCCCCCGTTTCCATAAGATCGCCATCTTATCGTCGTATACACAGTGCTCGTTTACTACACAATAAGCAGTATGCAGACACTGTACCAAAAAGTGTATTTCGCACCCGAAGTGCCGGCGATGCTGAAAGGAAAATACACTTAGATAGCTTACCAATGAAAACCAAAAGTGATTCTAATTTGCATGCGGCTGACCCAGATTATGACGAATACGTACGTGACATGCAAAATACAAAAATTAGGTCAGAACGGTTCAGGGAATTAAATAGATATTACACATATTTGGAAAGAGTTGCTGAATTAGAAAAAGCTACGTCCACAAGTGATTTGCGCCATAGAAGAAAAGATGAAGAAATAATTGACTTTGATCGTTGGAAAAAAATAAGAGCAATTGAAAGGGCTGAAGAGGAACTGAATCATCTTTATCGTAAATTGAAATTAGCTCAAACTGAAAAAGATGTTTTATTTTATCCTCGTGACTTAAAAGATTTTCGTTGGAATTACGACACAGATCGCGGTTTGCGAATAAAGGAAAGGTCTGTGGAAGACCTCAAAGACCATTTTCAACAAATACCCCAGTATGATTCATTGGAATCAGAACAACCCCAATCCAGAGACACATATAAACCCTTATGGCGTGGTACAAGTGTTGCAGAAACTGCCTTTTACATTAACAAGAAGAATGACAATGATAGATTGGAACAGCGGGTAACAGTAAAACCTACAGTTACATTACAACAAGAGACTTCTATAGATGATCTTCGAAAAAAGATTGGTCTTGGCAGTCGTTTATGGAGTAGTTTGTCTATGGAGCAGGTAAATGCTCTCAAAAACCAGCTTAACGCTATTTACAGCAAAGAACTCGAATCAAAATCTAATAAAGAGCCAGATGTGAAATACACGATTGATGTAAAAAATGATAAAATAGAGGCGAACTCATCGTTACATGTGAGGTGTAATTCACTGATTACTTCAGCATATAACCCGGAAAGGGAAAAACCAGTTAAATTAACCAAATCTGACTCTATAGCTGCAATCTCTTGCCCAATCACATCCGTAAAAGAACTTAAAAACAATGTTAATAAAATACAAATGACTCTCAGTGAAAACGAAAAAAGAAAAATTTCTCAAACTTTAAGTAAAGAAATTTTAAATAGAATAAGTAAATTTGATAATCAGACTCAGGCTCCACTATCATTGAAAGAAGAAATTGAAAATACTGAAATCAAAGAGCAACATGTGCCTGAACGTAAAGACTTAATTGTTGAAAAAACTTCTGAGGACAGTGTTAGGACAGCAAATGTTAGTGGTATTGAAAATGATCAAAAGAGACATGTCGTTTATACCAATGAAAAGACTGAAACACCTTGTCAATCGTCGGCTAGTGAAACCGAGACTGCTAGTTCAGATGTTTCCAATAAAACTGCTATATACAGAGGTCCTAGCAAGGAAGTACTGAAGAAAGTTCAATATTTTGAATCTGTAAAAAACACAGCTGAGCAATCAAAAACTGTTTACCACGCCAGAGAAAGCTCTGACGAAAAAGAAAATCAAGACCAAAGCACACTTACTAGCAGTTTGAACACAGCAGTAGCTATCAAAGAAATCATATCAACCATGAACGAAACTAAGACAAACGAACCGCAGAAAAACCAAATAGTGCAATCGCAATCTTGCACAAATTTTAAGGAATTATTTGGGGAAAGTGAGAAAAATAAGTTTCTGTCGCTCCCTTTGAAACCCGATCTACATTCTAGGTCAGTTTCGCCTCAGTCAGAATTATACATTGCCGATAGACGGACGCCCGACACGCTACGTTATTCAAGCGACGAGACAATCTGGCGCAGTCGGAGCCCGTCACCCGACCCGGAGAGGTATTGGCGCGCGTACCTTAACCTGGCGCGAGCGGGCGAAGTGCGCCGCCTCGCCCGGCGCTTCGACTCGCCGACGGCGGCCGGCGCCGTGCTGCGGCGGTACCGCAGCGACCCAGAACTTGCACGAAATGCATTCATTAGCAGCTGGTCATCTTTTGAAAAGCTATCATCGCGCCAAAACAAAAGTAGAGCAATACTCCCCGTCGCAAGAGTACCTTTACGGACTACAAATCGTTATATGCCCCACATTGACATCATATCAAAATTAGCGGCTCTTCGTAGACGCACGACTCCTCGATCTAGGTCTGCCGAAGAAGCTTTAGAATGTCGCCAAGGAGAAGTAGATCGTATTCGTCGCAGATTCGAAACCATGTCATTACTTGGCCAGATATACGCTTCCGCTCCTGACGTGAGTGAGCTTCATGACATGGCCCCGTACTTAGCAGGCTCGTGGATAGCACATCGTTACCCAAAACGTAGTGATAACAATAGATCTATAGAGGATCCGAATGTTTTGGTGCGCGGACGAACATCGCCAGTAAAGAAGGAAATAAAACGAACTGTACCGAAAGATTCAGTCAAACTGAGCTCTATCCTGAAAAGTGACACTTTTGCAAAGCAAGAATTTAATCCCGCGGCACATCGTCCAGCAAGCCGGTATGAGCCGCCACGTGCCCCACCTCGCCCCCCGCCAGCTTCATGGCCCTACAGGCTCTCGCCCTACGTCACGCCATCACGACATACCGTCACATTCCAAGGTTAATTTCTTTAATTTCTAAAGTTTTCTTACAACTCAATTTAGCAAACGCTAAGTCGTGTTTAATTTTGGAGTAAATTTGAATTTAGTAGAAGTTTGCATCCCTCGTAAAAGATTTATTGATCATCGTTATGGATTCCGCTGTATCGCGTTTCTGCTATGCGTGTTTACTTTGCGTGATTACTGAACGCCAACAAGGATGGTTTGCAGTCCTGCATTAAATGTAACAATATCATTTGATTTACTTTTTGCCAATTTTACTGTACATTGTCAGGAAATATACATAATAAGCTAGTATTGCAATTGCAAATATTCCGTCTGAGCTTTCATCGTTAACACATAACGACTATCAATGTTTCTTTTCTTGCATACAAATTTTTATTTTATCATGTTTTTCTGTTTGGTCCCTTACCATGTTTTGTTACACTATTAGAGGGCGACGCACCGGAGCCTCCACGCAGAACCTCGCACGGGAGCTACTCAGACACAGGCAAGTACATACGCAACACTCATACACAAGTACATAGTCAATACTCATACACCGCAAAATTTTGTAAAGGTATTCATAAAAAAAACTACCTCGAAAAAAACAAAATTAAAAATGATCTAACCTACTTGGTTACATAAGGTAACACTTCTGCACACTTCACTTCCGAAAATCATTCAGTGTAAGCATCATGAGAGCCAACATGCTTATATTCCTTAAGATTATGTGCGAATAAAAAAGAAACAATGGCCTTTGTTCACAACAATCGGTGCCTTAACTTATTCCCCTGACCATCGCCGTCAACACACGTAGTCTGGCGCGAACAAAATATTAGTCAATTTATATTTGGAAGTGATTTTGCTATTACAAAGTAATTTACGATATCTGTACCACGACGAGCTAAAAAAAAACATTAGCATCGTGCGATTATCAGTCAGCCTCTCGTGGTTTACGTCATTCAATTGGATTGGAGTTCCAAAACCTGTCGGTTGAGTTTTTTCAAGTGTAAATAGTTCGGCTAGCCGCTTGATCACACGCGGTGTGCTTGTTGTTCGTAAAATTAATAAATAAAATAGATTCGACGGAACTGCCAGGTCGGGCTATATCGAACCGTATTGACAAGTGTTATCGAGTATACTCACTGATATAATACTTTTATCTGTGTTATCGTGGCTTCAGTTTAACGTGGACCATCTAGGTGTATGCAGTGCTAATATGATAAAATAATTACGAAACTGTGAACCGCCAAAATGAGCGTAAATATTGCAAGTGACACACGAAAAAATCGGAACAGTGATATTCCAAGCCGCCAAGAAATAAACTACGAAGATGATGGATTTTTCAGTGACGTTCCAGGGTCAGGATCGTTATCTAGATCACTTCTGGCTCTTAACAAATATGTAAAGAAAAATTTACTTTATGATGAAACTGAAGAAGATGAAAGTGATAGCGTTTACTTTTCTAAAGAAACCAGCCCTAATGAATCTCGTTCTAAATATGATTCCGACAGTTTGAAAAGCAATGAATCGGTTGAAGATAAATCTGCAATAAAAAAATCTACAGCTACTATTGCGTACGGTACTACAAATGTCACTCAGCTAACAGATGACTACAAGTCTATGCAGTTGCACGATAAATCGTACAATGACTCTGATAATGATGATTTAGTCTCAGATAACGCTGACACACAAAGTATAACAATATCTGAAATAGTTTCAGAATCTACTGACATTCAAAATGAACCAAAATACCCTTCAGAATACAACTCTGCTTCTATGCACAATTTAACTGATATTATAGAATCTGGTATAGAAACAAATATAGGAGGAGATAAAGTTAGGTACCGACATAGACCAACGAATTTAAAGAAAGAAGAATATCGTCACACGCTACATGAGTTTTCCGATTGGGGAAACAGAACAAATGTATATCCGGATGTCTATGCTCCATTGCCATACAGTGAGTACCTACAGACTCATTCACTACTTGTATTATTTTTTGTACTCCAATTTTCTATGGGTGTCTCTACGGTTACAAAATAAACCATTGTAATTTCAAGGCTATTATGTAGTACGTTCTACCTATTCAATAATAAAATCGGAAACTGTGTGTTCGTATAGAATCAAAACATTTGTTGTATTCATCGATTGCTGTATCAACGACTCTCTAATTAATTACCACTATAACCTTTTTGTCTTCATACAAGTGCACATTTACTGGAATAGATAACGTTATCTATATCACCACAGACTCATCATTGAACAACGTGAATTCTTGACATCGTTAACGTGACCAAATGATTTCAAAGGCTATATATTTAAAAAACTGACCGACCTTATTCAAAAATGAAATACTTGACCTTAACTTTTAACTTGCAAGATATAACATTAAATAAAAATATTCACCAAGTCATTAATACAGTTTTGATTACCATCTAACATTTTGTACGCTATTGTAAAGAGTAAGTAGAGTACAGAAAGATGAATATCTATAATATGATTCGCTGTGGATTCAAATAATTACTCCATAATCTCTATCATATCGCTCGAGGTAATTATTTTTTCTTATTTCACCACGAATTGAAAAAAAAAATGTATTTTCCTAGTGAAACACCAAAACACACGCTACCAAAAATAACATAATCGGCTGCTCTAGCGTCAGCCACCAACATGATTAAATAATGTCTATGTTGACAACGCGTGCGTGCAAAGCGAAAGTCCAAGTCAGCGGGTTTGGCGGGAGATGAGGTTAAGGCGTCGATTCGAGTCGAAAGTGCATCTGATCTATCGCCGCCGACAGTCGGTGACAGACGTCGTCCCCGACGTTGGGAGTGCGTGCAGTGCCGTGTTTATTGTGTACAGTGATCGATCGAGTACTATGGGCATACTCAAGCAGATCAAGAAAATGACCACTCATGGTTTGTTCATCATCATTATCTTCATTTTTCTCATGTTCGCCATCAAAGTGTCCGTGATCAACTAACCGAGTAATACATGATAATTTATGTATATGTTTATTAAGTGTTAATACGTGTTTGTTCTTAACTATATGCGTAATGATATAATCAGTGTTTACTTTCATAATCTCGTGTGCAGTTGATCTGTGACTTTTAGCTTTGATACGTGATAACAAGGTGATTAATGTAAATTAATGTCTGCTAACGTTCCATAATAATTAATTAGATATTGATCTCAATAACATTCATTTCAGTAAGCGACATAACATGTATAATCTTGTAAGTGACATTTGGAAAATGTAGGAGCATCACTAATAAATAGTGATCGATGAGGAGCATATTAAATTTGTTTAAATTTTCCGGATTTACGCAATATTCAATGACACCTGCGCAACAATTCAGCCGTATTGAATTCGTATTTTAGATCTAAGATGAAATTCGAGTTCTGCTTCAATGACGAATTATTATGAAATATTCGGAGGTCGAGTTGTATCAAGATATTGACTTACTTAATTGTAACTTGAAACGGTAATTAAAAGCGAAACTCATTGCAAAATGTCTCGTAGATATACGAGTACTTGGGTCTAATGCAACTTAACGAACTTCCAAGCGACACACTGGTATGTGAGAAATTCTATCTTGGAGATAAAATTTCTCAATCTGCTCATTAAGCTTCAGAGAAAATTGAAATGGAATTCGATCTTAGATAATATGCCTGTGCTTAGAAACTTATGTACTTATTCTAAATGCCGACAGTATTTTAAATCTATTTCATGTTGACAAACATTCACGCAAAGTGAATTTACAAATAACTATAGCCAAATCATCATCAAATATTCTACAATCAAGAATGTCTAGTGTACTTTACCAAAATTCTGCAATTATAATGCTATTATAGAAGTAAATAACCAGCAATCAAGTGTGTGCAATTATGTGGAATTTGAAAATAACTACCCAATAGCGGAATGACAATAATCTCAATTACTAAAAATGTTTACTACGAATTATTGTTTTCCTATGTTACGTTAATTTGTACACTTGTACTGCCAACATTTTCATCTTAACAATGTATATTTAGTGTTGATATGTTTGTTTGTAAACATGTTAACACAACTAGATCTTCGACATTCTTCTGATTCTGTATACTTTCATTGTTTATTACCGCGTTGTTTATTTCGATACTGTCAATAACATATGGATATCTATTATTACAATTTAAAACATTAATATCAATATTAGACTTTTCATTGAAGGATTATTCTCTTAGAATAGTTTCTTCTGCCTTTTACTTTCGTTCATCTCCAAATAAACCAAAAAATATTTTTAAAACAGTTTCTGGTTTCCAACGTTACAACCAATGTAGTAAGTTTATAGAGGTATATTACCAATTTCCTCTTTTTCTTCTATTACCTCTCAAATGACTACTGAAGGTTTGCCATCGACTCCAAATATTTCTACTTGTTTTTATAACTTACAAAATTATCACCTGAAGGCTCTGCAGGATTGATTCACAGCTTGTTTGATCTAGATGACCTGATAATTAGGCAAATTAGGTATTTGCAACACTACCAATCTTACCGACACTAACCCACCTGATTCTCAAACCCGTACTAAAAACGCTAAAAGTACTAGTAATGTTGTGCAAATGAAATTCCTCAGTCGAAACAGCAATACGACATTTTGCTTTTACTTCGCAGGCGTAGCTTTAAGAATTCAGTTTTCCCCTATGTCATAAGGTACGGAATCCAACGGATACATATTTGTGCATTGTAATCTTATCGTTGTTACTCTGGGCGTGTCGTAAGTACGTGCCAAGCATGATTATCTTTATTCTGTAGTAGAAAGTCGACAGCAATTGTTAAGTTATTCTGTCGAGTGTCCAATTCGACATATATGATGGCGGATCGGCGTTTTGTGTAGGTGTAATATGCGTTTGCGACGTGGAAATTGCTAAATATGATAAGGAGAAGGGTTTGAATGGTTGTTATCAATATATCAGTAGGATACAAAAATAGATGTCTTACTAATTTTTTATATTGTCTTTAATATCAAAATTTTCGAAAGGAATTATGAAATCACTTTGCGATAAGGCTTCCTTGACTGATAATTCCAACAATGGCATCATCAAATGATTCACTTCACAAATATGTAATGTTAGAAAAAATACTTTTGTTCAACATTCATTAGTTAGATGGCTACTTTATACACCAGACGTCCGTCTCTTCCCAAACATTCCAAATTTGATAATTTTATAAACACATTTTTCCTCAAAAATAATAAAACACGTCCGGTCCGAACGGAATCTCCTCCGCCTGAATTTTAATTACCTTTTAAAGCATAATCTCATAACATAAAACACGTGTTTTGAGTTATAAAAAATAATATTAAAATGTGTTCTTCCGTTACTGGGTCAAAATGTCTGGTTTTTCTTAGGGTTCCGTACCCGAAAGGTTACCAACGGAACCCTATTTATTATTAAGCCTCCGCTGTCCGTCCTTCCGTCTGTCTGACAGCGGTGTGTCTCAAGAACCGTAAGTAGACAGTTGAGATTTTCACAGAGAGTGTATTTCTATCGTTGCAATAACAAAAAAAAAATATAAAAATTAAATTAAATTATCATATTAGAAGTAACACTTTTCTTGTACCTATGCAATGGGAGAGAATTTTTAATTAAAGTTATCACAGAACATTTTCGAAATGTCTTATTTAAAAAAAGATAATTGGAAATCTCTGTTTCCATGGAAAATTTAAAATCGGTTGAATTTAGCAGTAAAAATATTTTTCGAAAATGTTTTCTGACAGCTTTTTAGACCTATAATGTATCCTGCTTATGCGTAGGAAGTTTTATTATTTTAATATTCGGTTCATTAATTTCGAAAAATAAACACTTGAAAGTTTGTATGAAATGCCGCTCGGCGTAAATGCTCTTGTCAAAAAATTAACTCACTTTAGATACCTTCCTTCAGCAACTTATCATTCAACAGCAACGTATTATTGTTGAAAAACATTAAAACAAAAGAAAATCTTAGATTATTTAGATAATTATTATATTACAAAAGAATCTAAGACGACCCACCGCCTCTTACTTCCGCCGATATTGATTACAAAATGCCTGGAACTGGTTCTTACGTGTCATCGCATAATAAGCGCTCAAAGAAAAATGCCAATCATGGGGCATTACATCGATGGCGAGCCATAACATAACATAACCGCTGGAACACTTTCACTTTCTGTGGAAAAGTTAACTTTATATTTTTATACAAAAGGTTGGCTACGCCTGGTGGGCTGGCTTAGTTGTTAGTACCTATTGTGTTCTTTACGCGAATCGTGAGTTTTTAATCGGATCAAATAAGATGATCTGTTATGTAATGAACGTGAATACTCATGCCCGCGACTTCGTACGCGCATACCTATACCGTTTTTTCCCATCCTCATATATCCTGTGGCCTTCCTCATGAATGTGGCCATCATATACAAAAACAGTTTTCCAAATCCGACTGGAAGTTTCAGAGATTAGCCCGTTCAAACAAACAAACCCATCAGCTTTATTATATTAGTATATAGATAATGTAGAATTTCTAAATAGGTACTCTTCATTTAGCAAGATTTCAATTGCTTCGTTAGTTTTATTTTTGTCCTCCTTGTTCTTAATTTATTCTAAGTTGTTAAGCTTATATAATAAATCAAGGAATTTCAATTAACTTTCAACGAAAACGATTGAAAGATGTTTTTACAAATCAAGGACAGTCGCCAGCACATCAAACTACAACAATCCGTCAAATTTCCAAAATTAGGTTCAAGGTTAATTTGGAAAATTTTACAGTTTCGGGTAGCTTGATGTGCTGGCGTCTGTACCTATCTGCCTACATATTTTTTCCTTATACAAACAAAAGTGAAGGTCCGTCAAATAGAAAACGCTGTTATTTTCCAGCCAAGCCCTTTCCTCAAGGGCCACTTATCGGATAAAGCATGCGTGTTGGCGTTTTCTAAAGCAATATATGCAATCGGCTACGAGTTACGTGAAAGGTGGAAAGTATATAATTAGTATGTTACGTGTATAGAAAATGTCCGGGAATAACTCAAATGCAACGCGATTTTATTACCGATTAGTAGGTATTTTAATTAATGTTTTAAGTACTGACATCGATTGGTTTGATAAACTGTTAAACTTACCAGATGCTGCTTAGAATTCAATCCTGTAATTAATTACGAGTACAGCAACGAAAAATTTAAAATCAAACAATAATTGTATCAGAGTATCTTTAAAAAATTAAAACACCGAATAAATACGAGGTGCTCCGGTATTATAATTTCTTCTTTGCAAGAAAACTTACAAACAACCCTTTAGGCGTCGTACTAATTCAAAACGATCATTGCGCGAATTCGCGATCGACTCGATCGCTTGTACGTCAAACCCGAACTCGTCGTCGTGCCGACAGAGAACACCCTCCGGTTTTGCCGAACGAATGATCCAGGCAATCGCGAATTCGTGCGATGATCGTGTTCTGTTAGAACGACGGCTTATGTTTCCGTCGCTCGCGAAAAATATTTCGTTTTACTAATGGACCATTCCATTTTCCCCCTAGAATCCCCCCGTCGATATGTGGAGAGTGACGTCAACATCCACTACCGATGCCCGGTGCGCCACGACCCGCTGCCGCTGGTGCCCGAGCGCGAGCTGGCGCGCCAGCAGGCGGAGCACATGAAGAGGCTCTACAGGGAGCAGAAGAGGAACAAGTACCTACAGGTATGTGACGTCACAGCCACTATCGATCACCGAACAGGTGCACCGCGACCCTGTAGAGATATCGGTAAGATTCTAGACCACTCAACTGCTGGACAAGACGCAGCACTCTGTTCATCGACTTCTGCATCCAGTCTGTTGTGTCCAGCAGATTCTTTGGAGAGAAACATCGTTCGAGGTTTGTTACTAATCGAAAGTAAGACACATTGGTAGAAAGTGGATGTACCTGGAGAGCCGTGAGGTATGCCCATACCCATTACCCAATGCGACGCTTGGCTATAGACGCCACGTCTTCAATGATCCGTCGACCCAAGATGGTTTGCCACAGCCACTATTTTGTTACTTTAGCTACCTACAAACGGGGTGAATAGGAACGCGGGGGTGAATCGGCACAAAACTTTGAAGGGGATTTTTACGTTATTTAAATCTTGTTTGCAGTATTTGCGGTCTCGAATTTTACTGAATTGATATTAATAAAATATAGTTGAGTTCTTAGACAGCCAATAATAAGATATTATTTACGTGAAAAACCTTTTCAAAGTTTTGTTTCCATTCACCCCTTCCGTTCCTATTCACCCCGTTTGACGGTACTTCCTAATCTATATCTTCAAGATTGTGCCATGCCCAAGGAACTTCTACTACAACCTGGAATGTGCACAGGCTGTCGATACGCGGTCCGAGGGAGATAGCTTCGCGAGAGCCCTCTGTCCCTTTCATTAGGGTGACCAACCAATATAATGTAGGTTGAGACTAATATAATAGGATATAATATATTAACCAATAATTTGATTTCATAAGTTAATAATAATTATGCTTTAAGGATGGATTAAAGTAAAACGCATTAAACTATGTTTTAATATATCCTGGGGCCTGAAATGAAGACTGCAAATAACGGAATCATTTTTGATATTTGAATGACTTTGAATGACATCAAGCCATTTTTTCTCCCTGATTCTTCTCCAGGCAGTCTGAAATTATATTTTTTAAATTTATTTCAAATATACGAAGTAACACACCTAAATCAGCGATTAATATGGGAAGTTGAAACTTTTTTGCCATTTCCCTACAATGTTCCTCGGGAAATGTGAAATTTCATGATCACGTCTAAGTATTCGGTACACCATTCCATATAAAGTTTTATTATGCTTACGTTGAAGACTACCTCCTATTAATATGCTGCATTGTGTAAATAATCTTATAATTTCGTTCATTATGGGCACCCTACTTCAAGAATTGCAATATACTTACTTGATGAAAGAAACACCGCATCCTGCATAGGATTCGCTTTTGCAACCGAACAGCTTTTGAATCGCACACTTTTTAACCATCTTTATTACATCCGAATAAAGAAATTGATTGTTTTACAACAAATAAATATGGCTGGTGGGTTACCAGTCTAACTTATATAATTATATATTCTACTAATAATCTTTTCTTTTTTAATTACATTTCAATACAGTATCTAAATTATTGCTAAAAAAATGTTCTCAGTCTAACAGATAATTTAAAAATATTAGAAATATATCAGAACGAAAGTTAATGTTTTTTTAATAAGACACGACAATATTATTTTTTCCTACCATTCCTACTAAATTCGGGAACAATCCTCCTGGCAACACTTTAGAAAGGGACACAGGGCTCTCCAAGCGCTTTCTCCCTCGGACCGGATTTCTCTTTGACCAAGTGATTGTCTGTAATAGAACTTAACTTCATAAACATAAGGTTTATTTTTATATTGGTGTCAAATTGACAATGCTCATTCCAGGTTGTAGTAGAAGTTCCTTGGCCATGCCTTAATAATACAGTGATAGTTAGTAGTTATCCATTATTTTGTTAATCACAGACTTAAAAACAGATTATTCTTTTTTCCATACTTCCTGAACCAATCGATAAATATAGTTCATATAAAATGGAATCTATTTTTTACGTTCCAAGTTATCGATCGATCATAGATACAGCTGATCTAAACTAGTTATGATAAAAAACAATCACATTTTTACGATCAAATCCATTTGCGGTTTATTTGAGAAATGGTTTTTCTATTGCTGTATAATTTGACGTATGTATTCAATGTAGTAAGTACTTATCTATTTAACATATTTTGTTAGACAAGTTTAGACCGCAACTTATCAAGTTTAGTATTTGAATGAATAAAATGTAACCGAAGCTCTTATTCAGGAATGAAGATCTTCAAATTAAAACAAGTGCGAAAATGACAACGAGAGCTTTAAAAAAGATTAAAGATCTCGCAGTCTGATAGAAAGTGCATAAATAGAACTAAATTATAATGATTCAGATTTTGAATGCAATTTTGGAAATCTAGATAACTTGTTCTATATCTCTATTGTATCGACGTTATTCCAATCTGCTACGACTACACAACAAAAAAATCCCCACTAAATCTCAATACAAAAGACTATAAAATAAACTAGGTCATAATAACAATTGCAACGAAGAAATAATCATTACTTTAATTTGACATCACAATTTCTCATCGTGTTGCGTCTCATGCGGTCTTAACAATCGATTCCAAACTGAGCATCGATATCCGCAAAAACGGACCTAAACGGTTTATCGGAACACGATTATCGCGTCAGTCAAATCGTGTTAAACTAGGCGCTGGCACGCGACTGCAGTTTGATCGATATCATGATATCCGGAAATTTATTGAACTTGGAGCTTGAGAATAAAAGTTAATATAGTCTTGTTTCTAAATTAGCTGCAGTATAACTTTGTAAGTACATGTATAAGTATTGACAAATTTATTATTGCTGTCATTTGCCTGGTGGTTTTGCCGCTCTTAGCATAGAGTATACAGCGCGCGTCATTAACTAGTTACCCCTTATTCTAAGTTATTTTAATGCGTGAAGGGTAACAAAAAGACAACGCTGACTGTACCTATTTTTCTAACAATATTTTAATTAATTCAACCCTTCTGAGTAATTTCATTTAACACTGTTTTATTTTATTTACTGAAATTATTAAACTTATGGCACTTCAAAATATAAAGTATAGCAAAAATGTTGGATATGTGCAAGCTGCGCAATATATGATTACTTTGATTGCACACTCGTAGATAAACTATATCTGTGCCATTATAACCACCAAGTAGGTATCTTAGGTTCCTATAACGCAATATCCATACCATTACTGACAAGTTATTTAAGTGAGCGGCTTGCTGCCTTACTTAGAATGTAATGTAGGGCTAATAACAGGAAATGATCGCACATTACTTATTCTTTATTGGCAAGGCAGAAAATATTAGGAAACTAGGTTTTTCTCGCGGCTTGGCGATCATGGGCTATCATCCCGCAAAAAACATGTATTTTCCGGAAAATCTATGACAGTAAGCGATGGTGTTCTGTCTTTTAGTGAAAAGGCAAATTATCTTTGAACCCTGCAATGTGTGACTCGCGAATGCGAACAATGTTTAAAAATTAGTAGAATTGGCTTACTGGTATCTACTTAAAAATCGTTCAATTCAAGTCTCAGTATTATCTAAGCGACTATCAATGTCAAACACTTGTCAAAATGTAGGGGAAATTAGAGAAAAAATTAAAGTATCTTAAAAGTGCGAGAATTGCCCCTCTGTAAAAAACATATCAAGTTTTGACTCGGAATCTAGCAGACTAAACAAAACTATCGTAAACAAACAAAAAATGCGGCTTTTAAAAACCTTGAACTTTGTTTAAAGCCTAACTTCTTATCATTTTGCGTCACCGGTCTAGATTATGATCTGATTGGACTATTAGACTTCTCATTCATACTTCCATGTATATATTTCTTCCATGTATACATACATGTAGGTATAAACAAATCTATGAATGCGTTATTGCAAAGTATGCTGAAATAATTTGCCTTTTGAATGTCATAAGAACTTTCAGAATCTTTCTAAGAAAATTTTGTGCTCTTTGAGTCAAATTTAATTCGTATAACCCAATCCGTTGAACCTATGACCGGAAAATTGCAGACTAATATTGTAATAAATCTGAATTAAATTATAATTTTTCGATGTCGTATGACAAAATCGTTTTTTATACCAAAAATCTTGTCTTATTGAGAAAAAATAGTTAACTATTTCATGCGATATTTTACAATCTCACGGCGTTTGCTATTTTCCGGTGATATACCCAGTCTAGAACTTAAGCCACACGTTTGAGTGCCCATACAACTACACTTTGGGGAATGAATTCCCGCGAATGCTGCAATTAATGTAGCCACCTACTGGGCCATAACAATCTAAGAAACTCTTAACTTTATAGACTGAAAATCTGCTCTGTATAACAAAGTGGGCCACTACAGTTTTAGTAAAAAACCGGCCTATTCATTGTTACATATATATAACTACCAGATTTCTATATGAAACGTACTTACTTCTTCTTATATGAACAACACGCAGATGGCATTGTGGTTTGTCTGTTTATTTCCATCCGAGTTTCCACAAGATAACGTATTGATTTACATAAATATTGTTGACATAATATTATCTTTTATCTTGGTATTTGCATTCCTTTCTTGTAGAATTTACTTAGAAACACGTACGTTTTGTAGTCACATAAAAATGTGAATTACGTGTTTAGCGACCTGTTCAATTGTGTTTGGCGCATTATTTAGGTAATAGTAGGTACATAAACGCGATCTAGTTACGAAATTTCAAATAATATTAGAATTATTTTTTTGAATATTTTGGTCGGAATTCCTAAATTGGAAATTTTAAATCCATTCTAATAGTCTACACGAATAAAGAAAACAAAGGAAATAAGACTTTTTAGCACCAACTTGACATGAAAATGTGACATGATAACTGGTTTCCTAATTAAAAATCTCATTTGCTGGTATTTCAAGCTTCATTAATAAAGTCAAAGCATTTATTTCAATTAGACCATTTACAGGCACTTTTGAATTGTCAAGGTCGGTCGGTCAAAAAAAAAAAGATGAAGCTATTTGCACGTTCCAAAGCGTAGATCACTATGGAGAAGAACGTGCAAGAAACTCCACGGACACTCTTTTAAAAATAAGTTTTTGTTACAAAATTATGGTTACATCATTCATATTGAAATTATACATATATGTGAGAACGATGTAAAAGACGTGCAGGATAGTCCGGAGTAAAAAAGAAACAATTCAAAGAAATAATTAAAATAGACCATGGCAGCCGAGAGATGACCAGTCTCAGCTGACGGCGCCCGTTCACGAACATGACGCATACGCTAGCACCATTCGGCTCGACCATTTTTAAGGGAGCCAAATGATCCAACGCAAACGCCACCATCAGCCAGACTTTTGAGTGAGCATGACATCCCCAATCGCCAGGGTACATTCAAGTCAAAGACCTACCCAAAATGATCATTATAGTTTAAATTTGAGGGACCTACATAGTACTCACACATGTGCCGTTAATGCATGAAATTATACAATGCTAAATAAATTGAGTCTATACAATAAAAAAAAAAAAAATATAGCATTCTTACAATCTTCATCCGGTCCAACAATATTTCCAAATGCTAACAGATTACTTTGTGCGCCCTAATGGCTGTGGAGCAGGACCAGCATTGAGCCAAGCATTTTTATCTTCAATATACTCCCCTAACTTATAATATGCTTGCCTGCATAGTGTGCGTTTAATACAAGATTTAAATTTAGTCTCATTTAGTTCTAATATATGGGGAGGTATTTTATTATAACATTTTAAACAGTACCCCATAAAAGATGAGGCTACTTTAGCCAGTCTGAAACCTGGTTGAACTAATTGGTCCCTATTTCGAGTACCATAATTATGTCTGTCGCCTCTTTTACTAAAAAGATGTAAATTCTTTCTAACATACATGATGTTTTCGTAAATGTATTGACAAGGTACCGTCATGATGTTAATATTCTTAAACAGTTCCCTTAAAGAATCGCGCCGGCCGAGTTTGTATACGGCTTTAATGGCTCTTTTCTGCAGAATAAAAATAGACTCGATGTCTGCAGCCCGTCCCCATAGTAGTATACCGTAAGACATGATACTGTGAAAGTAACTAAAATAGACCAGTCTCGCGGTATCTACATCCGTAAATTGGCGGATTTTCCTGACAGCATATGCTGCTGAACTTAGCCGTCCTGCAAGAGATGTTAAATGAGGACCCCATTGTAGCCTTGAGTCAAGAGTAATTCCCAGGAAAACCGTTTTATCGACGAATTCAAGTTTTTCCCCGTTCAATACTATGTCACAATCACTGCCTCTGACATTTGGTAAGGCAAATCTTATGCATTTCGTTTTCTTTTCATTTAGAACTAAATTATTGGCAGTAAACCAATTTTGGACTTGCATTAGGGCGTTATTTATGACGTCAAGATTATTGGTTCGTCTATTTATCTTAAAAATCAAAGAGGTATCGTCGGCAAACAACACCATATCAAGTTTTTGTTGCAATAAATGGGGCAAATCATTTATATATACTAAAAATAAAAAAGGACCTAAAATTGAGCCCTGGGGAACCCCCATTTTCACATTTAATCCCGACGAATTGACACCGTTTACTTGAACTAACTGCTGTCTATCATTTAAATAAGATTTAACAAGGCTTAAAGCTGTTTTGCCCAGCCCGTAATGCCCAAGTTTCAGAAGTAATGTCTCGTGATTTACACAATCAAACGCCTTAGATAGGTCACAGAAGATGCCTATGGCATCTTGTGCCTCTTCCCACGCATTAAAGATGTGCTTCAATAAGGTAACACCAGCGTCAGTCGTGCAACGTCCTCTGGTGAAACCATACTGTTTATCATGCAAGATGTTATTGGTGTTAAAATGATAAAGCATCTGATTAAGCATCACTTTTTCAAATACCTTGCTGAACACTGGCAACACGGATACTGGTCTATAATTGTTTGTGTCTCTACTATCCCCGGATTTGAAAAGTGGTATCACCTTACTGAATTTCATTAGGTCCGGAAAGACACCTTGATCGACACACAAATTAAATATTAAAGCTAAGTAAGGCGCTATAGTTTCAATAATTGAGGTACACACTTTGATAGACAATCCCCATAAATCCTCGGTCAATTTAACCTTGATTTGCTTGAAAGCTTTCATTACTGTTATAGGGTTTATATGCTTGAAATTAAATTCAGTCGGGCAGGCTGAAACATTTGCCTGTAACAAATCAAAAGCAAGCGAAGGTGACGAATTCAAGGCTTCAGTAGTTTTAATTGGAATACTGGTAAAGAAATTTACAAATTCTTGAGCAACTTGTTGGTTATCGCTAATAAGACCCTGAGTGGTCTCCAATGTGTAATCAGTGTTATGTCTTTTGTTCCTGTTTGTTTCATTATTTATAATTTTCCAAACAGTCTTTATTTTATTGTCTGCTGTTTTCACCTTATTGCTTATGTAAAAAGCCTTAGCTACCTTACAAGTATTTTTATAAATTTTTGAGTAGGTAGCTACATACTTATTAAAAGTTTCAGTGTTAATATAAGGCTTAAGGCCATATAGTTCATAAAGTCTATCTCGACTTTTTCTGAGTCCTTTAGTCGCCCAGTCACTAAATAAAAACTTAGGGCAAATAGTTTTAGTTATTTTTTTAAAAGTGTTATTGAACTCAGTTTGGACAACAGAAAAAAATTCTTTATATAAAATATTACCATTGTTCATTGTGAAGCCCTGACTACTTAACTTGCTGCCTAAAGTGCTGTTAAATTTGTTTAATTTACCGGCTGTTATTGGTCTTGTTTGTATCTGCACTTTTTGTAATGGTATGGTAGACTCAAAAGTTACCGTTAGCCCACTGTGATCAGAAGGGACACAATTTACAATGGCTTTTTTTAAGTAGTTGCAGCAACAAAAAACATTATCAATGCATGTAGCAGTCGTTGCCGTTGATCGGGTTGGTTCTATGAACACATTTGATAAATTGAATGACTTAAAGAGATTTAAAAAGCGACTGCTATCTGAATTACTTTCTAAAATATTTATATTGAAATCTCCACAGACAATCAAAAGTTTATTACCAGTTGCAAGTTTTGTCAAAACATCTTCCATCACTGACTCAAAAACAGAATAGTTTTGATAATTAGGGGGTCTGTAAACGCACACTATGACATGCTTATCTAGCTCAACACAGGACAGTTCAATGTTATGTTCAACCGACAGTTCAATTATATCTTTTCGAGTTTTAAATTTTATAGACCGTTTTATTAAAATAAGTGAACCCCCACGCAGCATTGATTTTCGGTTAAAACAACTGCCCAAACTGTAATTATCATAATTAATTAACATTTCAGAATCCTTTAACCAATGCTCAGTAATACAAACTATGTCAAACATTGATTTTTCTAAAAATAATTCAAATTTCATATTCAAATAGGTAAACTATACAGTAAACAGGATGACTGCATGCACTTTTACGCATCCAGAACAAACGGCACCGCCACTCCGGATACGCACGCGAAACGTTTGCATACGACCTACTTGAATCGCGCAGATAGAAACATTTCACTGATTTCACTAAAAGTACTCGCGGTGAGAATATCCGCAAATTATCGTCGAACCACTGATCGAGCCCTTTAAGAGAAATCTTTACTTTGCCGCCACGTAACACCGACCATTCATGTTTTTATTAAGATACAAGTAGCACCGCTTTTACTGTAAATATCCAATATGTTTAATTACTTTGATTAAGAATAATACATTTGCGGTTTTTATATACAAAAGCGGTTTTAAAGCAAATAATAAATCAAGTTTTTTTCATACTAGAGCGTTTACCATTCACACCAACCATTATGGTAATATCGACCAGTTTCATTAAATAATCAAAAAATCCAAACGACCTTGTCTCCGCATACCGACGAAAAATCCGTTGACCAATTGACCACAAGTATTTTTGACTCCAATCCGCTTATTAAAATTCGACCTTAATGACTTTTAATAAGGCTGGTTTTTATAGAGAAATGTAAATGTTTTTATTGTATAGAGGTATTCTTGTATTGTTATGAGCATGGCACGGTTGGCCCGGTCGCCCCAGTGCGAGCGAAACGTGCGCGAGAGACGATCATGATATGCGTGCAAATGATTTTCCAAAGCGATTACGTTCAGTGAGTGTGTAATTACGTAAATAAGTTCTGTGAAATGATTTTAACTCTATAGTGATGGTGATGCTTATAGCAAACGTTTAGGCAAAAGTTTTTGATAAAAGTAGAAAATACGGCAATGTAAATTTCAAAAATGTATTCAACATCGGAAAACCAAGAGTTCCACCATGTGATGGAGGTAATATATTTCTCTCAAATATTAAACCTTTTCAGGAAAACGAAATACTACCCGCGGACATAGAAGCATTCGATGCCTCAATGAAGGTGACGTTTGAGAGAGTGTGTGAAGTTTTCTAACTGATTCTACTGTTTGGGTTTATTACCAAAGACATACACACGCTGTATAACATTTTTCGGCCTAACTCATTTCTAAATTCACTGTCCCTTACACTGAGAATAATGCCTCAAGTGAAACGGACGTATCTTGTTAACAAAATTTAAATTGACGCGAAATTTCTTGAGCTTTGTATCATACGCCTTTACATACAAGCTAAACAAAACAGCATCGAATAATAACTGATTTATTACAGGAACTACAAGACATGCAGAATCGTCGACATCAAGACAACTTCACGCCTTCGCAAAAGAATATATTACCTCTGAACAGATACGACGAAGCTGAGAAAGTGATAGCCAAGGCTTTGTACACATTCAACGGACAGACTCCAAGAGAACTGAGCTTTAGGAAAGGAGAGATGATCCATGTGAGGCGGCAGATTGACAACAACTGGTATGAGGGAGAGCTGCATGGCAGGATAGGACTGTTCCCTTATAATTACGTTGAGGTAACTATAGAAACAATTCCATTATGAGTTTAGTTAAACCTGTTGATGCTACTTACTTCGTTTTAAAACTTCATATTTTTATTAACAAGTAGTCAAGTAAAAGTAGTCCCGGCTTCACAAGGATGAAATTAACACCTACCACATCCAGAAACCTACGGGTAACGCTATTTCTATTATTCAAAAACGTATCAAAATCTTTTGCTCGGTTTAGAAGAAGCAAGCAAAGGATCATACAGAGGCAGACAACGACTTTACTTCATACTATTTAGAGATCGGGAGGTTGTATTATACTCTTTGAAGCATGGATAAGATTCTAAATCGGTAAATCAAATTTCTCGAACAGCCAAAAACCTGCTGTCTTGATAACATTGAAACCTACCTAAAGATCGTAGCAGTTTGATCGAGATGGATGTTAAATTACGCATGAAACGGTGGGTGTCTTATCTCATTATCCTCCTACCTTATCCCAATCAGTTTGGGGTCGGTGCAGCAAGTCTTCTATATCCATACATATCTTATTGCCGTAATTTCAATAGGCACTTCCTTTCTACCTATATCATCTTTCACACACTCCATCCGTCATTTATTACTGCCTCTTCATATACGGGGTTATTTTTTAATGACCGGCCAAATTTTCACTGGGTGTTCTACCCATGAATATGCATTTTATATACATTTTAGTCGAGTAGGTATTAAACTTTTGTATGAAACAGCTGATTTTTTTTTTCGTGATTTCAGAGTCGGTCCCATAGTGAAAGTCGTTCATATTCATGGGTAGAACACCCAGTAAAAATTTGGCCAGTCATTAAAAAATAACCCCGTATAAGAGCAAAAATAATCTTCACAAAACAAAACAAAGCAATTAAATAATTCGATAACTTAAACCTCATTTCAGATCCAGAAAGGCGATGTAGTACAAGCTCCCAAGAAGCCCGTCGTCGTCGAGGGTCGAGCTCGAGCGAAGTTCGACTTCACAGCTCAAACGAACCTGGAACTGCCTCTGAAGAAGGGCGAGGTGGTGGTGCTGACGAGGCGCATCGACCAGAACTGGTGGGAGGGCAGGAACGGCACCAAGACAGGGATTTTCCCTGATAGTTATGTTACTATACTGCAGGAACCCAGTCCGAGCAAACCTGGTGAGTAACTACGCGGTTGAGATCGCTTAGCCCCCTTATTAATGAATGCGAAGTATAGTAAGAACCACAAAACAAGACAGAACAACCCCGTAAGAGACCGATACCGGGTAAGGTCGCGAGATTCCGCTGGATACGAGAACCACAGGGCCCGTTGTTGTGCCTCGTTTGCGGGAGGCGTATGTCCAGTAGAAGCAGTTTTTTCGGCTGGAATTATGATGACAATAGTGATGAAAATGAAGCCTAGGTACTTTTTCTTTCTTTCTAAGGTTGACAGAACTCCGCGTTAATTTAAAAGGGTGCGAAAGTCAACATTGAAATTAACAGAGCTGATGTCCTTATTTTTTTAAACAATAAAATCGTGTCGAATAGTATAGATGTTTTATCTCACGAGTGCGGGCGAGCCATAGTTGTGTAGGTAAATGTACGTGCACATTGTCTTAGTGTGTGTAAGCTTGTGTCAGTCGGGCTGACACAAGCTTACGCACACTAAAATAATGTGCACGTACATTTACTTACACAACTATGGCTCGCCCGCACTCGTGAGATAAAACAACTGTAAACCCCGGTAATACTCGTATCTCATGCTAACACAAAAAAGTGAAGATTATGCAATAAAAAACAAGACATCTTTCTTCGTGCCACTAACACCTCAGGAAATGCAAAATTAAAATATCCGATACGCCCAATTCCGAAGCGAAACATGTAATAATCATGATTACAACATAACAGCCCATCTTATAAATTCTTAGCTGTCAAAACCATAATAGCATGTTCGCGCTAATATACGTCAAATTACGTAAGTTAATAAACACAACGTTTTACTAATGAGGCTGACTAACTTCCTCGCAATGTTGGGTAACATACATTCCATGATTTTATCTTATCGCGAAGTTATGATGATTCATTGGGATTATTGGATGGAATATCCCACAAAGCCCTTTGATTGGGTAATCTGGAGAATCCTTAGGTATCTCTGTATCTTTATGGAGACGGTACATCATTATTATGCTCTACTTTTCCTTGACATTTTTGAATAATTAGGTACTCCCCACACAAAAAATACACAAATTTATCGTCAGTCGAGCCATTAAAAAAAGCTGTAGGAGTCCGATTTAAATTCCCATCAACGCGGTACGTTATGTCTTTATTAGTTTACTCGATTTCTTATAACCACTGTTACAAAATACTAATTCCGATCGTCACTTATTTCCAGACCCTCAACCAACACTAAACAATGACAAGCCAGTGGCGTCGCCAGCGGCTCACGGTCTCCTCAACGGCTCTGCTAAACGAAGCATGGGCTCCCACAGCTATACACCTCAACAGAACAGCCCTGCGCTGTCTAACGCACCCCCAGCTACGCAGCCACTTCCAGGTAAGTCGTAAAGATTGATACGATTGATTTGAATTTTTATGCGGCCTACCCAAGTGGTTTCTCCTTAGTTTGGTATTGTTCGTCAAATCGTCGAGCTCCTTAAAGTTCTAAGTTTGAGCCACACGATAACTGACAAATGCTTGCACTGTCTGGACAGCACGCCTAGACAAATAACTTTTCTATAGCGTAACGTCAGACGCTGACGACAAAATGTATGGGAATGATTTTAGGTGTGGAAAGGAAACGTCATCACCTAATGTCATTCCCATACATTTCGTCGTGAGCGTCTGGTACCACCACCAGCGTCTGACGTTAACGCTACAGTAAAGTTTTTTGTCTAGGCCTGCTGGTCCACTCAAATCTGTGTGGTACTTTCCTCAAAAGACCACCTCAGACATCAACCTACATGGTTCTCATATGATTTGACCAGTACAATTGTATGGACTTCAAAAGAGACTTTGACATCTGAGTTTGTTTCGGTTTTTCTTCTCATGGTAGTTAACTAGGAAACACCGGCCTCATCTAGTTTAAAAACGACCAAAAAGATTGACGTGTAAATGTGTTACTTACAACCTACTTACAAAAAAGAAATATCATTTAATACGGATTTTTCAAAATTGGAGTAGGGTTCACTCCAATTTTGAAAAATCCGTATTAAATGATATTTCTTTTTTCTTTTTTTTTTGTCTCACTATCATTGCTAGTATTCCTCTGTATTATTTTTTGTCTTCTTTACCCTTGATCCTAAGTAATATTATAAATTCGAAAGTATTGTATATATACAAGTTTGTTTGTTACGCTTTCACGCTTAAATCGCTAAAACGGTGTTGATGAATTTTGGTAAAGGATAGATGGGACCCTAGGGACGGTTAAAAGTTACTTTTTGCGATAATCTATATTAAGGCACACAACATATAACCCTGCCTTCAAAGCAAGAGTGAACAGGCATCTTCTGGGCTCGCTCGCTCCATCATAGACCTCATCTATCGCTTTCCATCAGGCGTGATCGAGGTCAAGTGCAACCCCATTACTTAATAAAATAAAAAAGGCAGGGTAAGCCGCGGACAAAAACAAGTTATTTATATTTTTTCTACCCATATAGCATCCAGAAAAGGTGTCCCAGTATCAACTTCATTGACATAATATCATGTACAACATAATTTATGTACTCTTCTGGAAAACAGTCAGTTAAGCTTCTGTCGTATAGGTACCTAATTAGATAAATACGTTCTTGTGTCATCATTGTAGCTGGGTGGCTATGATAGTGGATCAACGTATTGTTCCTGTTTTAGTGTGTGACGTACGGTATCTCAGGTTACGTAGCGAAACCGGCGCTAGAGTATTTCTGTTGACCTACTTTGCTATACAAGCTGTAGTCTAATAGTACTCGTATACTCCATCATTGTGATATTTATGTTGAGCAGATTTCTTTCAAGCATTCTAAACATCTTGTAACAAAAATTTTCATTCTTATCTCTATTATAATAATATCGTCTTCTTATTGTGTCTGCTATCCGCAAACGTCCGTCTCAAGTTACGTCACCAAGCTAGCAACCAGATATTTTCTACACCAGCTTTGATAAATAACATTCCTACCGTATACAGGATAACGGGCCTCTGCTCCGTGTTGTTATATGTTACATTTATTTTTCTCATCCTGAAGCGTGACGTCATGTTTTGACTTCTCAGATTACGTCATAAAGAGAATGCAACTAGATGCTTATATTCAACTGCGTTGACATTCCAACATTCATATTGTGCACAGGATAACGGACCACGATATTGTTTCATTTGTTCCATTCATACTGAAGTGTGACGTCATATCTCAGGCTACGTCGCGAAGCCTGCGCAGGCGACGCTGACGCCTTCAGAGCGCGGCTACGGGCCGCCGACGGGCGCGGGCGTCGACCTCAACAACACCGAGCCCTTGTACGTGGACACCAATGCGGAGGCCATACCGTTAGTTCAACCATATTTAATTATTTTTTTAGTAATGAGTAACCAGCGAAGTGTGAAAAAAAAAATAAGAACATGCTAGCATAATTACGATGTAATAAAAATTAACTTTCAATGTTTATATAAATTAATTTCTCACGCAACGCTGGCAGCTATTTGGGCACGCGAGAAATGTGCAAAGATAACACCTAACACAATCTTTGCAGCCACTTCAAAATATAAATCTTATTGAAATGTGAGACAATCAGATACAATAAACCATTTAGAAAAACCTTCTTCTGTTTAGACATATTTTCATAACAATCCAAATACTTTCCCACTACAGATACCGCGCGATGTACAAGTATCGGCCACAGAACCCCGACGAGCTGGAACTGAACGAGGGAGACACGGTATACGTACTAGAAAAGTGCGACGACGGCTGGTACGTCGGCTCCAGTCAGCGCACTGGACGCTTCGGAACCTTCCCAGGTACGTGACATTTATATCTGGTCCTTAGACCTTGGGATTAGGGCCGCTTTTCCACCTGTAAGTAACTCGCTTGCAAGTTTTATTACATTGCGGGGCACGATTGAGTGATTGATCACATTATACTTTGGTTGCTTATTGCTAAACCCTAATCCAACCTGCAAGCGAGCTGGTTGCACGATGAAACGTGGCCTAAAATTAAAATACCGACAAGTTAGATCTTCGAGAATTTATTTATGGCTTTTTTGGGTTTTACAACACTATTTCCACTAGGATGTGTAATAAAACCTAACATGTTCCGTTTGGAGTTGGACGTAAAAGAATAGCACCATCCCATCACTACCCGTAAGAGGCGACTAAGGGACTCTCCAGAGAATGGGCAGCAGCATACTCTGTATGTACAGCAGCACTGCGATCGCCAACCCGCCTGCCAAGCGTGGCGATTATGGCAAAGCCCCCCATTTGGGGGAGGCCTATGTCTAACAGTGGACGTCTTTCGGTTGATATGATGATGATGATATGATGATGTGTAATACAACAAATAACACCATTATGTGCTCCTCTCTGGATATTTTGAAAACATCTTACATTTTCTACACGGTTACATTCTCAACATCAAAAGCTAAGGTTTTGTTGGTAGCAGACTCCTCCACTCTTTCCAATGCTCTTAGCTACTATTCTCCACCTGCTGGAGACCGTTTTCAAAATTCAATAAAAATGAGGTCCATTTATTTTGCAAGTCCAGTTACGACTTATGGAGTTATGGGTTATGGCGAGCAAAAGAGTGTTGCACTACATACATCTAAGATAACATCCTAAAGTAATTAAAAATCTGTTTGTTTCTTTGCAGGCAACTACGTGGAGCGCATCTGATAGCGCGAGTCGTCGCTGATGCGGCGCCTGCGACGAGCCACGCTGTGCGCGCGCCGCCCGCGATAACACTCCACCGCAACACGTATTCACTGACCATACTGCATTGGATAGACACATCCCACGCCACGGAGCAGTCAACAAACGAAATGCTAGCGTGTGGGGAATATAAACCCACTGTTTGTAACCAAGTAAAACGTGTTCCGTGCAAGTTCAACCTAGCACTCCTTTCGTTCACTACTTCGTGACACTAAACAGCCAGTGAATATACATAAACATTTGAGTGTAACTTAATCATAACGAAGTTTGTCACCAAAATATAATATTAGTTCATTAAAGCTATCCCAAAAATCCTTCAATCTACCTTTTATATAATAGGTTCGTATACCGCGCCTTCGATTTCTACGTATTAATTACCCAATGTAGGAACGTACACAAGATAGTGGCGGAAGCCTTATATAAGCTCCGCTCCTATGTGTAATATAACCGATTATGTACCTTAGAGTCTATCAAATGATACCAAAATTACGCCATGACTTTTTTATAATATTTTGTACAAAGGAGATTAGCTAAGCTGAATCTATGGGAAGAGTTGACCTTCGGTGGAACTCGAATTTGCTGACCAAAGCGTACCAATATGACGGCATTAACTCGACAGTCTAACATATTAACAGTAGAGTATCAATGTATATCGGTGTACGTATATTTTCGCTTCTGTCATCTGTGACCTATATCTAACCGCGTCACGTCATTATAATCTATCCAAAGTTGTTTTATGCGTCCCAAAGAGTATGTTTATCTGATAATTATGATGTTGTATAATTGTAAAAAAATAATAAAAATACTTATATACTTGTAAAATTGTTTAGTGTAGTATTTATTTATAACTTAGGAGTGAGTTGTTTGGGCTCGTCTTTTAAAAGTGATATTTTAAAAGAACGAAGCTTTATTACTAATTCTAAAATACTAACCGATTTATATACATCAATACATAAAATTACATATCTGCAAAAGTCAAACTTTGAAGAAATACTTTTGGAAATTCTGGCGACAGCAAAGTTTAGACATTTTGTAAGCAATTGGCTTTACAGTTGTACCTATACATAACGTACTTATGTATATAAGTATGGGTATATTAGTTACCGCATAATCATATACCTAATATATTCATAATACTCAAGACTATGCAATGGTTAGTATATATAGGGCGAGTAATTATTTGGCAACGGTTGACAATATGTATTACTATGCTTAATTTAAAATTAGTTGTATCGATACTAAGATGTACTCGTGCTATGTATTAATCTGGTGTCAAATGTTCAGGCATCTATTAATTCGTTTTTATATACTTAACTTTCTATCAAAAGTATTACGATTTTAAATATTGTCTAGTCATGGATCAGATTTTGTAACAATATTTTTACAATGTTTATCAAATGTATTTTTCTTTTCATACCCGATATCGTTAGTATGTACAAGTAGTGGTATGTATACGGTAGTAAATGGAAATTTTCTATGTACCTAAATATTTGTACTCTCATAGGTGTTACCAAAGTGTTCCCCTCGCCCTATGTCAATGCTTCGTTTGTGTAGATGCAAATTCTTTCACTGTTTTTTAACCTATTGTATTGTTGTATTTACTTTTGTTAATTTATTTTTAAAGCACAAATGTTTTATTTTGTTGTTGACACCTCGACATACAATATAACATTAACTGCTATTGTTCGATATCATCACACCTAATAAAATAATCTTTGTATTTATAATGAGTTTGATTTCTTTATTAAACCTTTTATAATAAATATTATTTAAAAAAACTTTAACAAAGTCCACCCGCCGCGAGTGTCTGTCTGCTTGTCTGCGATAAACTCAAAAACTTCTGAATGGATCTTAATACGCTTTTCACCAATAGACGGAGTGATCTATCAGAAGGCCTGTAATTCATCACCTATGTGTTTGTGTAAATTGGCTGAAATGTGACGATCTGACGACAACAATATTGTTGAAGATGTCGGAAAAAATACCGATTGGCAGTTTCATAATGCTCCGCTACTCTGTTTCGCTACTGCAAAGCCGGCGGGTTGCTAAAAAAATGGAAATAGCTTTCAGGCTTGCAATAACATTTCATTATGTTTTTGGAAGAGAGATTTTATCTTTAGACACAGTTGTAGTAGTGCTACCGCAAGTGGCGGCTAAATGCACCGTCATTGAGTATGGAGCGTTCTTACTGAATTTGGTTGTTAGTACTTGCTTCCACCCTTTATAATTTACGATATGACATTGTAAAACTACCGTTAGACAAGTACAACAACGCGAAATAAATAACCCGGGGCCGAAATGCAGTCAAGCCGCGTAAACAGGGGATTACGTAACGTCCGTACGTTTTTATTACATTTTCCATTCAACTAATAACATAATACAATCGTGTCTTCGCCACTCTTCGCATCTTGTTCAATATATTATTACAATTAATAATTATTTCTCCAGACGAACAGAATAGAACACGGTCCTCAGATGACGTACTTTCATAGAATTCTTATGTGGGCCGATCCCGGCGGCACTGCAATGCCGGGCCGACCCGCGACGGGAGTGGAGCGAGCCCCGAACATCCCGTCAGCTTACAAAAATCAGTTTAATATACTGGTCCCTCATTGAGGGAACTTTCAGATATTAAGCTGAAAAGAACAGATACTACACTTTGATCTTAGCCAAAAGGCCGAGAAGCGATACCGAACGAAATGTACGGGCGAGGGTCATTCGCTCGCGGAGAATCTTAACACCGCGATTCAGGATTGTGCGTGAAATTACTAACGCCATCTATCGAGCACAGTGGTAAACTTTTCTTCCGTCGTGGAAACTTTTTTGATCAGGCAGAAATGTTCTAAATATTTATTTCTGAGAGCTTAATTGTATTGAATTCATATTGATTGATGAGAGTTAGATGTATTCTAAAGCTTATTTTTAGATAAAACCTGTAACGTAACGTATCTATCGTACTGAAATAAAGTTGAGAATTATTGTTAGAAAACAATTTAGTACATAAAAGCAAGTGATTCAAGTTCATTTTTAATGATTTTCATTGTTCTCACATGACGAATTTACGTCTAAATATTTCGGCAACGAGACACTTTATGGCACCATGTTGGATTTTTGTTTGTTTAAACATAAACTTATAAATGAATCTTGCGCCACAATTTAAAAAAAAATCAAAATGGCGTCAGGGGCGTCAGGTGGCTATGCCAACGATGCCAACCCCTAGAAAATTCGAACCCCTTTTTCATTATTATATTAGTAGGATAGTAAAACTCCTTGGTTATCCGATTCGCTATGGCAATAATGGTGCGTTTTGCGTTGCTAAGCAACGGGTAGATACAAACATTGTTTTGTGTTGGTTAGGGTGACTCAGACGCGCATTGCTGTTTTTTTCAAAGTTATTAATTAAACTCAAAAAGATAAAGTTTAAGATACAAAATGGTGGAAACAGATTGGAGAGAAATATTAAGTTTGTCACAGAAGGAGCTGACACAGTCAGATAAAGAGAAACTATGTGAAAGTTTGTGCTGGATGGAAGCCGACGACATTGAGCTGAATTTTACTGATTTGAAAACTCTGTTTAGACTTTCACAAGACATATTGAAGTTGAAGAGCGAACAGGTAATTATTTTGTATCACTATTACTTATATTGCTGTCCATTCTCACCAGAGAATGGGCAGCAATATAAGCAATAGTGGCATTAGCATTATAGCATTGTCTGTAGGTACATTGCAACAGCTACACTGAAATCGAAAACCCGCCTAGGCGCCAAGCGTGGCGATTATGGCAAACCCCCATTTAGGGGAGACCTATGTCCAACAGTGGACGTATTTCGGCTGATATGATGATGAGATGACTATTGCTTACAAGAAATTAAGAAAAATATAAGAAGAAGGAAAATATACCTATAATACACGCAACGCAATTATTATGTTACTGGGAACTTGTTTTTTTTTATTGTGGAATGGGCTTGCTCTTGCCCTCGATCATGCCTGATGGAAAGCGATAGATGAGGTCTATGATGGAGCGAGCGTGCCCAGAAGATGCCTGTTCACTCTTGCTGTGAAGGCAGACAGACGGGTTATATCTTAATCTGATAATTTTAGTTTTACTACACCAACTTTGCTTTACGTGTGTTTATACAATTACTCGCTTACTTATAGCAAGGTAGGTACTGCTTTGATTGACTCGAAAAATAAAAATGATCTTGACTTCCTTGTCTGCACTTGACAATATTTTGCAACACATTATCCGTCGGATCTTGTTGACTTGTCAAGCTTCATTGGCGTTTTTTCTGGTGGTCACCAACTTAGATTCTAGCTCTCTGGAGTTCCAGCTGTTGGAAATAGGTGGTGAGCTGGTATGTTTATTTATATACCTGCTTAAATGCGTTTTGTCACTGCAGGTAAACAATCTAATCGGTCAACTAAAGTCAACTCAAAAGAAAAGTGGCAAAATGAAAGTGGAGAGCACATACGCAGGTAACATAACTTTCTTTATTAACCATTGCGGCAATATTACCAGCCAACGACATTATGGCATGGTGTTAAAACACTTTCCCATTTAACAACGTGACCACTTTATTACGATTTTCTACCTGCGAGACGAGTAAAATCTCTAAATATTATAGGTAACTATTTATAACACAAAGTCGCTGCCTGCCTCCTTCTGTTTAGTTCTTACTTCTTCTCAACCTAGCAACGGATTTTAATACGGTTTTCACTTGTAGAAAGAGCGGTAAACGAAAATGGTTTGTGTATATAATTTGCACCCGTGCAAAGCCAAAGCGGGTCGCTAGTTAAGATAAGATAAACGTAAATGGTCGCTTTATAGCATTAGCATCGCAATCTCTGTTTATGACGTCTCAAAGTCATCATGATTCCAGTGTAGCAGGGCACTGAGCAAAACGATACAAAACGCATAGCACTATTCCTTTTTAACAATGGAATTACGATGGCAACGTGACGTCATAGTAGGTGGGCAAGGCAGAATATTAAGGCGGTCTTCCACGCGGCGGGATTCGAGTTAAGGTCCAACCAATACGCACAGCTATTTAGCCACCTGAATAGCTCCAACTAGATATATCACTGGTTGTGCTAAGGTAGTCGTTGCATTAATTTCAATCAGGATAAATTCTTATGCTAGTTTTACTTAATAGTAGCCATTGTATAATGTTCGATTATAAATCTACCATCTACCTAATCCTATGTATATATAATAAAATAATAACATAAAACTATTACATCGATCCAGTATCACCAACCCAAAGTAACGACAGTGCACTAGAAACTATAACTCATCAAGAAGAAATAATAAAAGCGAACAAAGAGATACTAGAACAGTTGTATGCTGACATCGCTGATTTGGAGTCGAGGAAGAGTAGACTGGAGGAGAGTAGAAGTAATTTTGATGACAGTGATTCAAGTCGTGATGTGCTGTCAGAAATGAATGCTGTTGCTGAACTTGAGCAACAAGTTACTATGAAGAATAGACATATAAGGAAGTTACTAAGTGATGTTAAAGTAATTATCAATACTTACCTAACTTATATGTATAAAAATAAGTACGTGGAACGCATTTCAAAATTTGTTTGTTTTTAGATTTTAGAAGAAGAGAATACTAAGTTAAAGGAAAAAGTGTCAGTTCTTAGGGATAAGTTAACCGAAGCAACTCAGCTGATCGATAATTTAACAGAGCAAATAATGGCTATTAATAACGAGTGTAGTCAGTTAAAAGGTAAAGCGTATTTATTATACTTTTCATTCTTGCATTTTTCCAATCATATTTGTGTAAACATAAATAAATATAAATTAAGGACACTGCTTGGTTTCCACCATCCTCACCATATTACTCGTTTTTGTATTTTATAGAAATCTTAGGAAAATCGGAACAAGCCAAAGCTAATTTATCAATTGAAATGGAGGGATTGAGAAAAGAACTTTTCGAAAGGGATTCTAAGAGGGAAAACATATATGATGAAATCAAATCTAAAGTCCAACATTGGAAAGTAAGTATCAACGTAAAACTACGACATTGTGAGAATATTCATTATTTTCTGTACTTAAATACCTACGTCTTATTGTTTTAAAACCATTAGAGCATAGCAAGATCGAAGAAAGCTGAGTTAGAAGCAATATCTAATGAGAATTCGAAATTAAAAGAAGATCTAAAGGAAGCTTCTAAAACTATTTCATCACCAAAGGTGAGTATTTTTTAATTATTACGTGATTTAAAAAAACATCACATATACAATTTCTAAACACACTTACAGAAAAGTGATGCAGAAAAACGAAAAATAAAAGAATTACAAGATAAGTTACTAGAGGCTTCAAATGAAATTGATCAAACTGCAAATCTTATTAATTTACTCCGAGCAGAAAATAAACAGCTAAAAGCAGTCATTGAAGAAGTACCAGATTATTCTGTGTCTGATGCTAGAAACATCAGTGATGATAACAAGGAACGGGCAATGATTAACAAGTTGAAGAAGAAAGTTAAAAGTTTGACTGTAAGCCTTCAAGGTGCCGAAGAAATGATTGGGGTTAGAGAGAAAGAGGTAAATTTAAACCTTATTTTGTTTTATTCCCATAATTTAAATACCTGTCATACCCGGCAATATAATTTATTATGTATAGTTGACAGAGATTACGTCGCAACTGCAACTATTGCGATCGGATGAAGGAATAAATGCGTTACTTGAAGGTTTGAAAAATAAAAAACGACAGTTGAAATTTAAAGATGAGGGTATCAAAAGTTTAGTACAGGAAGCAAATACTTTGAATAATTTAATTAATGACTTACAACTAGAAAACGAAACGTTAAGGTAAGAAAGCACGTTTAGCAATTTGATATTTTCAAATTCAGGGTTTTCTTTTTCCTGTACGGAAAAAATAAACTCAATCGTAAAAGTAAACCCGTATCGCATAAATTCTTAGATTTATATTTTTCAGACAAAAATATGACGTACCGGCTGACGAAAAGATACCTGTTAAAGGTATTATGAAGGATTATCGTAATTTAAAAGAAACAAATTCACAAATTAGCAAAGAACTAAAGAGACTTGAAAATAAACTCATTGGGCTGGAATTAAATAACCGTAATTTGGATGCTAAAATAATTAAAATGACAAATCTTCTTACTAAAGTCGGATACACAAAAGACAAAATTCATGAAATTTTTGAAGACAGTGAAAGCGATGATAGTCTGCCTAAACTCGAAAAACAAGAATTATCAGGGTAATTCATTTGCTATTCAGTTTCAGGTCATATTTTAACCCATTGGATTCATAACATTTAATTCAACTGATTTGTTCTAGGACCGTAGCAAAAGAATCTGAGAATCAACAAAACTTCTCAGAAAATGGTTACCAAGAAAAAGAAATGCTTGCAATCATAGAAGAAAATAAAGGTCTTCGGAAAGGCCTGCAAGAAATACTGGAATTCCTAAAAGATAACAGTATGTAGTCACCTATTTGTTTTACTTTAGTTCAAATGTTACAATTTGCGAGAGACATATTGTAAATTTCTACTATTTGAAACCCTCAGGCAAAACTTCATCTGGGGTATTGACATTACAATGCCCGAGTTTAGAAGCAATTTTGTTATCGATGGAAGCACGAAACTCTGCCGGCTGGTTTGCTCCACACATGTCTACAGTGATGGAGTTAAGAGCTGCTTTAGGTAGCAAAGATGCACTTTTAACTGCTCTACATGAAGCCAGGTACTCTAGTTAGCAGAAATGTATTTAACATTTCTAAGTGGTTTTACTTTCTAACTTTATTCTTTTTACACTCGTTCACAGAAAGGAAACGTTTGATGTAATGGCTCAATTAACGGATGCAACAAAAAAATCATCTGAACTTGAAAAAAGGTTGAATGATATAGAAGTAAGGAATAGAGAAAAGGAGGCTGAAGAAAAACTGTTACAAGAAAAGAGAATAGATGTTGGGGAGTTCGGATCATGGATGTCAGAAAAAGAACAAAGTGACATTGACTTTTACGACAAATCACAAATTGACAGATTAGTAGAAAAAGGAAATTTTTTGTATGAATCTCAGCTAAAAAAAGGATTGGAATATTTCCACATGAAATTTAAAGAGTTATATGGCAAACTAACGTCAATGGCTGTTAGAGCCACTGACGATCTCAATAAATGGTCAATTCAAGAAGAGCGCTACAGAGCAGAAATAGAAAATTTAAAAAGGCAACTGACGATACAAGAAGATTATGAAGATGTAAGCGACCATTCGCCAGGAATTGTTCCTATTCCCAACGTTTACTGCTTGGAAAGAAAGTGCTCTTACTTGCAAGAGTCATACAAATTTATAAGAACCTTGAACGAAAATATGAAAAATGAAATTTTGGAAAGTAAAAGAGATGCAATGGAGGCAGCATCAGAATACGAAACACAAATACAGAAATTAATACTGACCGTCACTAATTTAACTGATAAATTGCGATACTCCACATCACTTGAACTCTTCTGGAAACAAAATATTGCTTTGAGTGAAGTCCTTACAAAATATCGGAAGCTCGTGGAAGACGGTTTTAGTAATCAAAGTCATTCATTGTGCTTGTTTAACCGTCTTGATGAAGATAAAATCAATATAATTAACTTTGTTCGATTGGAAGTTAACCAACAAAGCGGTAATTATTATTTGCATAATACTATTTAGTTTATCGTATTAGTAAAAGTAGTACATACTGGTTTATTAATTGTACAAGTCCCTGTGAAACAACTCGTCAGGCGGAAGTATTTACTAACGTCATAGCTGTAATATTTGTCTCTAAGAAGCATTTTCGTGTGCGGTGAGGTGTAATTATAAGCAATACACCTAATGAGACATCTCGGACTCTCGATGTCTTCCAGCGCTCCGGCTAAAGGTAGCTGCACAACACCGTTTGGGTTTAGTCAATACAAGTCTGACATGACTCTTACGGCTGCCCCGTGGTGAAAGACATCCACGAGAATTTTCACAAGTTAAAAAAAGATGGGGTACTACCCCTGCCAAAAACAGTGCCCTATTTTTGATGCCTCTGATATTACAGTTATCCAAGTATAGCGTCAGTAACCAGTCAACGTCAGGTGCTACGACAACTTGTTTGCCACCCAATAACAAAACTCGCCATCAAAAATAAAATTTACATTATGTGATCCATTCATTCCGGCCTATTTTAATCAATGATCTCATATTTATTAGGAAATATGCAACAAGAAATAGCACAGAAGATTGAAACAAATATAGAACAAATGGTGTTAAAAAAACAAATAGAGCAACTTTGTTTGGAGATCGACGAGAAGAATAAGAAAATAGAAGCTTTGGAAAGTAAAAATGCTGAACTGCAAGAGATTCATGTTAAAAATATGTAAGTCCTGGTTATTATTAAACGAAATTGGTTATAATTTAAGATAAAGAAGTACCTATTTTTTTCTATTTCAGTGATGAAAACTTAGCTTCTGTAACAAAACAAGAAATCAATTTTATGAAGGAGCAGCTACGTGAAATAACCGACGATAACCAATTACTTAAAGAACAATATCAACACACTAACAGTCAGTTAGACATCACGCTTCTCAAGGTATTTTTTTTAAGAAACGAAAACAGATGTACTTTAAAAGTATGCATATGCAACTGATAGTTCTGATGTATACTTTTCATTTCAGCTGCAGGATAGTCAACTACGACAATTAAGCAACGATATAGAAATTAACATGTTGCAACACCAGGTTTTAGATCTACAATCTACAAGTGACAATAAAGCAATCATTGCAAGGTAGAATTGATGAAATTAAATTGAAGATTGACTGAGATTAGGTTATTTACAATATTTCCGATTACCTCTTTCATTTGCAGGCTTAGTGGTGAAGTCTTAGTAGCCCATCTTCAAGCTTCTGAAAGTCACAATAGAATAGAAAGACTTCAAGCCGCTCTCGATAAGGAAAGAGAATTACGAATGGAAGCTGAAGATATGTTCAGAACACGACAGAAAATATTTGATGTTTACGCCATGAGATATGAAACTAAATTCAGGTAAATATTCAACGTTTTTGTTAGAGTTATTATAATTATAATGATATTATAATACTAGTAATCAGCTGAATCCGGTTTGACTGGAAGCTGACCCCAATATAGTTGGGAAAATGCTAGGCAGATGATGACCATAATTATAATGACATTCTCAAGATTAAGTTAGAAAAAAAAATAACATCGTGTATCTACCTACTAATTTTGTGTCGCTTTTAATTATTTATTTAAACTTTTAGATACATTTATGAAGTTATGCAGGCATTACGGCAACAATACCAGGGAAGTTTACCGCTCATATCTGTCGAAAATTATTTAAACAAAAAAGAAGAACTTTCCCGTAAAAATCAAGATGTGGATGCAAAACTCTATGAAATAGAAGATCTACGAACTAATTTAATTTCAAAACACAGTGTATTTGATCAAATCTTAGATGTGTCTAAACATAAATGTGTATCAGATGAAGATAGTTGTCCACATAAACTAAAATATATTATGGCAGTAAGTCTGACACAATATAAATAAGCTGTGTGTAAACACCATGTTTACAATACAAAAAAATATATTAAAAAACTTTATTATTATAGGAATCTGTAAACGCGCGGGAATTAGAACATATTATAAAAAAATTGAAAGCTATGGAGCTGTCACATGAAAGCTTAAGAAAGTACTGTAATAATATGGAGAAAACGTTGGTGCTAGTAAATCAAGGTTTTGAAAAGATTGCTATGAATAGCCATCACCAAAATAATGCCGTAGAAAAAAAAGAGCTATCCATCGAATTGGAAGATATCCAGTCTGATGATGAGTCAAGTTCTAGAAGTAAGATGTACCTACATTCTCATTTTACTACTTTACATTTGATTGACCTTTGATTGTACCTTTTCTTCAATTTTAGGAAGCCAAACTGTAACGTTGTCAAAACCACAAATACTCAAACAACAGTCCAAAAAGTCAAGTGACTCACAGGAAATTGAAAAGAAAGATTCTCCAGTTAAAACCCTTCAAAAAAAGCAGACCATACAATTATCTGATGCACTTGTTCAAACCAGCTCCATTGAAATAAGCAAAACCTACAAATCAGTACAAACAGATGTAAACGGCGACGCAATTAATGAAATGCGTGGCCAAGTTGAATTACTCAAAGTTGAAATTGACAAAAAGACTAACCAATTTCACGAAGCCATGACATTAGCACACAAACGTTCTGAAGAAATCCTAGTCCTGAACAATGAAAAAGTCACTTTTGAAACTTCACTTCAAAACCTGAAGGCTTCCATTAGTCAAAAAGATATTATAAACGAGAAACTACAATATACCGTAGACGATTTAACAAAACGACTTAACGATATTCAAATGAAACAGATTACAGAAACGAACCAAAAGAGGGATACCATCAATGAAGAAAACAACACATTGTTGTTAGCCTTGAAGCAATTAGAAAATGACAAGAACGCTATAATGGTAGAATACAAAGAATTATTGAGAAATGAAAGAGATGAATATGCTAAATCTGTGAAGGAAATGCAAGTCAAAATAATGGAGCTGCAGTCGAAGTTGGATAGGTAATTTAAGCGTATGTTAGGATGTGCTAGTATGCTTTAGAACGTCTAAATCAATCATTTTTAACAAGCTGATAACACGATAGTTACGTATGATGCTAAACATGCCACTAATCACTTTTTTATTGCAGACGAGCTAGTGAGTCTAGTGTTTCCAACGGTGAAGCATTAAAAGAAGTAATAAAAAAAAACACAGTTCAAATCGCGGAATTAGAAGATAAGTGTTTTAAACAGCAAAGTGAACTTGATGAGTGCAAATCGGACCTGTTAGTATCAATGAGTCAATTTGGAGAGCAAAAAGTGTTACCTAATATTACAAGAGATTTATAATATGGTTTGATTTAATGTTCAGGAATATGTATCAAACTGAATCAGCTCGGTGGAAAGAATTAGCGGCGGAGAGACTGACGAAAATGGAGCAACTGCATTCTCAAGTTGAAGAACGACATTGTCATGAGGTGACACTATACATTAAAAAAATATCAAAATAAGCTGTATAAAACACTAAAACTCAGTGATGTTTCGCTTATAGGTGAAGTCATACAAGGACGAGAATGAACACTGGCTGTCACAACTGAACGAAATGCAACGCGAACACATGGATTTAAGGTCCAGGCTTACTGAACAGAAAACTATTTACCTGAAACAGCTGTCGGATAAAGACGCCCAAATTGAGCAGTTACGTCATATCGTCAATAATTTAAGGGTTTGTAGTTTTTTTTGTTAAAATTTCTTGACTGCTAGTTTAAAAACACCAAATAATTATTGTGAAAAGTGACTACTATATTAATAAAAAAATAACAATTACTTCGGAAAATGACGATAGATATTCAAAACCTTATTTTATTATTTTCATGAAACACTTTATGCGCATCATCTTTCCATGAATTTGTAATTTTATTCTAAGATAATATGTTATTTACAGACTCAAATAATGAACATGCAAACTCTCATTTCGGTTAACGACCCTAGTTTCGATCTGTCCGCCATAGTTGAAGTAGATGAATGCGATGCGTTATCCCAGCAAGGATCAGAAAGACTTGAGCTCAAATTTGAATCTACGGTGGACTTGCACGATTCGCATGACGATGTTGCTAGGATACCAGCTTCTTCTACTACTATTTGGTGAGTTGCCACCTAAATACAAAAGTAGACATTTGTACAATTTTTTTACGTACATTTGTACAGGTTCTTTAAAAGACCAATGGAACAGGCCTGCACTTTCACAAAGTGCATTTTTGGTGCAACAAGAACTCGATCGATTGACGTCGGCCGACGACATTTTTATATTTATTGAGGCTTATGTTTTAGTTAAGACATTTTGACTCTAGTCTGATCCCAACCGTCCTGACAAATTTTTCCACCTTTTTTATGAAATTTGTCCATTTATTCACAATCAGCGTGTGACGTTTTTTATGTACATTTTAACAGGTTCTTTAAAAGACCGATGGAACAGGCCTGCACTTTCTTAACTGCACTTTATTAATAGTTTTGTCATGCTTAGTGTATACCAACCACCGATATGACATACCGTACCTGATATGGATGCTCTTGTACGCCCACTATATCATCCATATCAATCCCGTGTGTCAGCTGAAACAGTAACAAGTCTTGTGGGGTTAGTTTTCTAATCCCGCTAATTTGATCGACCAGGATTTTACTGGGAAATCTAAGTATGTCCCTATGTCTTTTCTATGTAAGATATCTGTGATTAAATACAGAAAGCAAGTAATTATTTCAGGCAAGAACCAGTCATAGAACGTCTTCGCCGTGAAAAGCAACAGGCTACCAAACAGAACGCTATCCTTCGTCGACAGATCAAAGTGCTGGCTTCAAGGGAGAGGCGCGCTCGCTTGGATGCCCAGAATCTTAAGAATCAGGTTTTTAGAATGTATGTATTTGAGGACTTCCAATTATGCATCATATCATACGAACTTATTATGATAAAGTGTCCGAAAATTATTGGTAAACAGCGCAGTGACAATTTCCAAAGTTCAGTCATATCTTTAGGTAGACTACCGTGCTTCTAAAATTCTTCCATATCGATCTAACTTTACCCCAACCCATAAAGAAATTGATTAAGAGTTTTTAAATACAACGTTTCAAATCTGGTCGCAATCTTATAAGTAATAGCGACAATCAATGACATTTACTTGTCAAAAACGTAATAGATAACCTACCTTAGAATAATAACGCCTAGAAACCTACTACGAGCATCAAACGGGAAGCTACTCAGACTACACCATTTATAATAATAATAATAATCACTTTATTATCAGGCAACGGAGGCCCATAGGTAAAATACACACAACTAAATTAAACAATAATATAATAAACTAATACATAATTATTAATAAAACTTATTACTACACACGTAAAGTTGACGGCGTCGTGTTTCGCTGCGTGGTGTCGCGTAATCGACCTCGGAAACGTCGAAATACGACACCTTTCGGCCAAAAGTCCTCTTTCAAGAAGGTCTGTAGATGGTGGGTTGGAACTCGTACCACGAACGACGTAAAGTTGATGCTGTGGCGCGACTCCAACCTTTCGACCCTCAGAGTCCAGTTGGTCTTCACTTTCAAATACTGCACGACTTCCTCAATCTTTGTGGAGTAATGCAGACGCGAAATGTACAGCTGCGTCGTGGGCACAGCAGGGCGCAGCAGCATGTTGGGTCCACTCGGTGCGGTACCGCACTGGTTACGAGAACAGGGCTTCTTCTTCTTCTTTTCTACTTTAGTGAAACCCTCTTCATCAACTTGGCCGGTTCTTGGCATTTATGGTGTACTAGGCGCAGCGAGTCGTCAGTGCTCAAGGTCACGCTCTGTTGAATGCACCCAAGACTACAATAGTATACTGGCTATAGACAGGCAACTCTACCTTATTTTTTAATACTAGGAAGTGGTCGAACTCAGCGCCATCTAGTTTTTAGTTAAGGGAACTAATTTATATAAGTAAATGTATAGGTTGGTAGGTGTATAGCTGCTGTCTGATCCTTTATGATATTAGGTAGAGAGATGAGTGTATCCGCTATACAGGGTGTCCCAAAACTCAACGTCAAGCCGAAACGGGGTGACAGGATTGATCATAACCATCACGAGAAAAATCTGAAAAAAAATCTATCCCATGCAGTTTGAAAATTATGGGCATTTTAAGAAAAACCTAGAAATTTGATCAAACTGTACCATTTTTCGGTTATTGTGGTTATTATTTTTTATTTTTGTTCATTTGAACTTTAGAAACGTAATCCTAAATAACATTTCTAGAATCCCAATAAAAAATAATGACACAATTGCCTTAAGTTCCCGAGAATTGAGACTATTTGTTAAACTACGAATTTAAAATTTTCAAGATTCGTCGACTTTGACAGGCCCTCCTATAAAAAAAATGTACTAGAGTGCCTTGGCAAGTAGCATTAAAAGTTGGCGCATTTAATCAGAATTCTAAAATGGTACAATACTTGTTAGTTCCATACAATAGAAAAGAGTAAAAAAATTAAAACCTCAAGTAACCCGATTTTTGCTATCAGATTTTACTCAGTTAAAATGTTTTTAATTCGCACAAGCTCTAGGTAGGTTCTTAATTTTAAGGCAAAATGATGAGAGAGATGGATAATGGGTATGTTTGCCATGAGTGAGCGAGACAGATAGTGACGCCACGCATTGAGACGGAGATGCGTCGTTTAAACGAGTGCGAATGAAACAGATAGATGCTATGGCATCTATCTGTTTCATTCGCACTAGTTTCAGCCAAGCAAATGGCTACGCTACCAGTCCGACACCAACCAGTTAGTACGTTTCGCTCATTCGTCTACTGCGCACGTTCGTATTCGCTTGTGTTGATTTAGTACTGACAACTTTGGCTTCTCTTTTTAGACTTGAATCTTTGTGAATTGGACTTGTTGATAACATACCGGCAACTTTGGCTTCTCTCTGGACTTTTGTGTTGGCATCCTTTTTATCTACCATGCCTACGCGCTACACTTCACAAGAATATGCGAACATGCACCTCATTTATGGGGAATGCAGATGCAACGCAAGTGCTGCCGCTAGACTTTATCGTGAAAGATATCCAAATTTAGAGCGCTACCCGGATCACCGCGTGTTTGTTAATGTGCACCGTTCACTCACAGAGGGCGGCCATTTCCCGAATCAAATACAGGCTGGAGGTAGACCTGTGTTTCCTTTCCAGGAAGAAGTATTGCAAGAGGTCGCACGTGACCGAAGTATTTCCGTACGTGGAATTGAAGAAAGAACGGGAATACCGAAAAGCACTGCTCATCGTATTTTACAAAGAGCCGAAATGCATCCGTTTCACGTACAACGAGTTCAAAGTCTTCTACCTCGAGATTATCAGGAAAGGATTTCTTTTTGTAGAACAATGCTACAGAGGCATAATGAGAATCCCCAATTCATCCAAAAAATTCTCTGGTCAGATGAATCGACATTTAAAAAAGATGGTTACATGAACTTGCACAATTATCACGAGTGGCATGTGGAGAATCCACATTTAATGCGAGAAGATAGATCCCAGTATCGTTTTAAAGTAAACCTGTGGACCGGAATTTTAAACGGTAAAATTATTGGGCCTATTGAACTGCCTGAGAACTTGAATGGAACTAATTACCTACATTTTTTAAGAGAAGATTTACCAACCCTGTTAGAGGACGTACCACTAGCAGATCTTCGCGACATGTGGTTTCAACAAGATGGCTGCCCAGCGCATTTCGCAGTGCAAGTAAGAGATTTCCTTGACCAGGAATATCCGGGAAGGTGGATTGGACGTTCGGGCACTATCTCGTGGCCCGCCCGTTCACCAGATTTAAATCCCCTGGATTTTTTCTATTGGGGAGTTCTCAAAGAAAAAGTTTACTCAAAGCCCATTGAGAACGTAGCCGACCTGCGTGAACGCATTTCTCAAGCAGCTGAGGCGATCAACTCTCGAAGATATGCCCGACTAATAAGTAGATCTTTTTTAAGAAGATGTAGGGCTTGTATTGAGGCTGATGGTAAACAATTTGAACATTTATTTTAATAAAAAACGTTATTTCTCTATCATCTGACTTTTATTCCAACAAACCTAATTATTTTACTAATTTTACTAACTTTTTTTCACTTTGGTAAAAGTGGCGTCACTATCTGTCTCGCTCACTCATGGCGAACATACCCATTATCCATCTCTCTCATCATTTTGTCTTAAAATTAAGAACCTACCTAGAGCTTGTGTGAATTAAAAACATTTTAACTGAGTAAAATGAGATAGCAAAAATCGGGTTACTTGAGGTTTTAATTTTTTTACTCTTTTCTATTGTATGGAACTAACAAGTATTGTACCATTTTAGAATTCTGATTAAATGCGCCAACTTTTAATGCCACTTGCCAAGGCACTCTAGTACATTTTTTTTATAGGAGGGCCTGTCAAAGTCGACGAATCTTGAAAATTTTAAATTCGTAGTTTAACAAATAGTCTCAATTCTCGGAAACTTGAGGCAATTGTGTCATTATTTTTTATTGGGATTCTAGAAATGTTATTTAGGATTACGTTTCCAAAGTTCAAATGAACAAAAATAAAAAAGAATAACCACAATAACCGAAAAATGGTACAGTTTGATCAAATTTCTAGGATTTTTTTAAAATGCCCATAATTTTTAAACTGCATGGGATAGATTTTTTTTCAGATTTTTCTCGTGATGGTTATGATCAATCCTGTCACCCCGTTTCGGCTTGACGTTGAGTTTTGGGACACCCTGTATACTACAAACATACACCTACATAAAGGAAAAAAAACCACATGATTGAATATTAAACCATTTTATTTAGAAAAACATCACACATTTTACAATAAAATTTTATGTTCGCCTTTTTCGTCCCTTATGATTAGGGTAGTGCCGATTAGCCTTTTCTTTCATTGAATCGTTAATATTCCAAAAGGTTATTTGGCCAGTGAGAACATTATTGATATCTTTGCACCAACAACACACACATCACAACACAACACGAACGTACTAATGAATTATAAGGCGGCTCAACAACATGGAGAAACGAAAGCTCAACTCAACCTGCAGATGCACTAGCGAAACAACAAAAACTCTATTGCAAAAAGAAAATAAATGCGCACGAGTAGTTACACTCTCACGTCTCTCACGCAGCCATTTGCAATTCAAGTGTGGCCATTCAAAAACAAACTTTTGCACGTTTAAATACTAAAATATAACTTGTTCACTATTAAAGCTCATAATAAATACCTAATTATGTACTAATTCATATATTCTATTATTTTATGTCAGAAATTATATTATTTTTCTTGATTAATGTTATAAAGTAACTCTCAGAAAAAAAATTATATTTAACCGTAGCAACACCGCAATTTGTTCCCCTTAACTAAAAACTAGATGGCGCTGTTTTCAATAAAAAAATGGAATTTTAATTTTGTTCTAAGTTGCCATAGCATGAATGCACCTCCCGAGAAATATTTAAAAATGACAGTTTGTTGCATGAAAAGATGCTCTAACACAACCGGAAAACTGAAAAAATGTGATAAAATTACGTTTCACACCTAAGTAGGTACTTACATTAAATCCATTATTTTTACGTAAATCAATCTTCAAATAAAAATTTTCATAACCTAATTTGTCACAATGTAATGTTACCAGTTGTAAAGAAAAATTACCCATAAGAGAGTAGGCACTAACTGTTGAAGTCTACTGTATAATGCCTATTGTTTTATGTATGAAACGAAAGACAATAATTACGGTTGATTCAAATAATTTTCGCATTGAAACTTCTTTGGGCGCGTTGGGCAGTTTTGATGTGGGAAAAAATCAACAATTTCGCGACGCGACACCGACACCTCTGTGTATGAGATCATGTATTAAATTTGGAATATAATAACATCAGACTGGACTTAGTCGGCCCAGTGGCGGCCGACCGCCGACCAGGGGCTCGAGTCTGCTATTGCAATCGTGTCTCAATGACCGGTCAGTGATCGAATATTTGACAACTTTGACAGTTTTTGTATGGGAAATGTGTCAAAAGTTTGACGTTATACGTCAAAAATCGATCATTGACCGGTCATTGAGACACGATTGCAATAGCAGACTCGACCCCCTGTCTTTCATGGTTGTCATTTTCGTGATTTCTGGGGTCGCTAAAACCGATTATGGGGTCAAAATCGAAATCCAAGATGGCGCCGACGAAATTTGATCGGCACCGGGGGTCTGTAGTCTGCTTTTAAAAGTAATTGTTCAAGTTTACACTTCTGGGGGTTGAGTCTGCTATTGCAATCGTGTCTCAATGACCGGTCAATGATCGATTTTTAACGTATAACGTCAAACTTATGACACATTTCCCATACAAAAACTGTCAAAGTTGTCAAATATTCGATCACTGACCGGTCATTGAGACACGATTGCAATAGCAGACTCGAGCCCCTGTCCGCACTCCCGGAGTGCCACTGAATTTTTTTAAACCGGGTTAGTTTCATCGAACAAACAAACATCTAACACGTTTTTCTAGCGAATAGCAATGATGCCGATTCTTTTGTTCACCACCTAAACTAAAATAAGAATTTTGCTATCTCTTACTGCAGACCACAAAAGAAGCAGACAAGTGATATGACAACATAATCGATTTTAGTGACCCCAAAAACCACAAAAATGACACCCATGACGAAAAGTTAGCAAATTTTGTTGCCGCCATCTTGGATTTCGATTTTGACCCTTTAGTCGGTATAGTCGGATAGCGACCCCAGAAACCATGGCAATAAGTACGTACCGACAAGTTATGTACGTAACATTTTTTTTATATTGATCTATGATTAGTCCCAAGTACATTAACATTTATCCCGATTTTAGGGAAAGTGTTCATTCCTGCCAACTTTTTTTTACGTCTGTGTGCGTGTCTGTGGCTGTAATTACATACCGCTCACTCATACATAAGTACTAAAGTTGCTTCATTTTTTAGAAGGGAGCGTGTATGAGACTTTCCTTCTAGGCGTTATTATTCTAAGGTACCTACATAACAACTATTTTCTTAATGTCCCACAACAATCATCGCACTTTCCGAATACAAACGAATACTAATTTCCATGTCCGTCGATTATTAGATTTATCGTGTATAAAAATTTTAATTCAGTTATAGGTAACTAACCTACCCTACTTTATTGTTATATATAATTCACACGGAAATCAACAAACACAACAATAAAGTACTTACTTCGATCTGAAAATTTTATACACGATAGATTGAATAATGATGGACACGGAAATTAGCTTTCGTTTGTATTCGGAAATGCTATGATTGCCGGGGGACATTTAGAAAATAGTTTAAACTGTACGTGTAGGTAGTTTCACAGACAGACAGAATTTACTTCAAAGTGAAGATTTGAATGCAAAGATTCTTAAAAATACGTGTAGGTAATGATTTTTATAGCCTCCCAATGTTCTGTGAAAAATAATTTAATCGGTATTGAAATGCTTCTAGAAGTACGACTGGAAGCAAAGGGACCACGGCTGAAACAGCGGCATTGCTCAACAAGGTCGCGTCGCTACAGGCGCAGTTGACAAGTGCACGCAGAGATTCTCAATCCAGCCTTGCGTTATGGGATAAGTGGAAGAGGTAATATCATTAGATACTATTGTCATCATTTGAAAAAAGGTTCAGTTGAAAACCAGCGACACCTCTTTGTTGTCTGGCGTTTTGCTGAACTGAACCTATTTGGCGCAGCCGTGAGGGACACAATATCATTACCTACTTCAAATAAAGTATTTTTATACCTATATGTAAAATTGTGTGTATCTGTGTGTGCCAAATAAGTAAGTTTTCTTTCTATAACATCATTCACCGATTTTTTACTCCTTCTGTCTGAATAGTCTTTTTGAGAAGGTCGATCGCTGATGACAAGGATGATTAAAAAATTCATATCCTTTTATTCTCCAGGTCACAACAATCGGCTGAACGTTGGCAGTCCCGCTACGAAGATAAATGCCAAGAAGTCACCAAGCTGGAGGCTGCTCTGAGTCTATCTAAATCTGCTTTGACTAGATTAGAGAAGGAGAAACGAGTGTTGCTTTCAAAACTTCATGATATTAAAAGTAAATATTCTGTTTCGATTCCAAAATTACTTTGCGTTTTATGACATTAAAAAAATTAAAAATTAATATTTAAATTCTTTCGCGTTTAGAATTGACTGCTGTATATTCACATAGCTGTATTGGCTTCCTGATACACTTTGTATTTGGGTGGCTTAGGCCTCTGTACGAACTGTGACCTTGAAAGTCTTCGAGTGATTGTATTTCTATTACTTATTGTTTATATTGTGTGTGTGTTTTTGTGTAGACTCTGTTATTGATATACCGTCTTGTTTATCCCAACAAATGGGGACGCCAAAATCCTGACACTATACCACCCCTACCCGCTCGGAGGAACACTCTCCATTTGTTACAAGCATACACTAAGACTCTGTTATGGTTTCAAGAACTACCGCATCACTATCGAAAACCATATGAAGTTTTACAATTTTATTTTACCTCATACAAATACCGTCCCCTTTAATACCAAAAACATTACAGACGACAACCAGCTAGTAGCCATAGAGAAACAAGAAACTGAAACTCAGGAGAAGCCCGTCTGCAAGGAGTGCATGTGTTCAGACGGAGCCGCTCTTCCGGTATCCTCTCAAGCACTGTTAGATAGAGTGCAAGCGCAACAGAGGAGGATCGCGGCATTGGAGATTGCTGAGAAGGTAAGAAATGATAACCATAAGACTAACACAGATGACAACCAACTAGTAACCATAGAGAAGCAAGAGGCTGAAACTCAGGAGAACCCAGCCTGCAAGGAGTGCATGTGTTCGGATGGATCCGCTCTGCCGGAGTTTTCTCAAGCACTGTTAGATAGAGTAGCAGCAGAGGAGGATCGTAGCGTTGGAGATCGCTGAGAAGGTAAAAAATGATAACTATAACATTACCTCAGATGGCAACCAACTAGAGAAGCAAGAAACTAAAACTCAGGAGAAGCCTGTCGGAAAGGAACTCATGTGTTCGGATAGTGCCGCTCTGCCGTTGTAAGTGTGTGCAAGCATTGTTGGATCGAGTGCAAGAGCAGCAGAGTAGGATCCCGGCATTGGAGATTGCTGAGAAGGTAAGCAATGATAACCCTAATAACAATATCACAGATGACAATCAAGTATCAGTAGCCATAGAGAAGCAAGAGGCTGAAACTCAGGAGAAGCCTTTCTGCAAGGAGTACATGTGAAAACTCTGTTGGATAGGTTGCAAGAGCAGCAGAGAAGAATCGCAGCACTGGAGATGCTAAGAAAGCATCTGGGTAAAGTAACGAAGGCTTTCAGATTCATCTCCAATGACTCGAATAAGTTGGAGAACCTTGGCTCTGTATCTGTAATGAGATGTCAGGAACTAATTTCAACAATTATATTAATTAATACAAATCCAACAAATTAAAGATCATTAAAATCTGTTGAGCCATTTTTGTGTCAAATGACTTTATTTTGTATACTATTTATGGAGATTCGAATAAAAACCTGAATTAGATCAACTGCAAGTACCAGAAATAGAGAAATAGCAACTTTAAAACATTTAACAACAACATTTCAGGGTAACGAGCTTCTAGTATCCGAATACGAGAGAGCACTAGCAGAAATCACGTCACTGAAAGGCCAAGTTTTAAAACTCGAGTCGACGTTATTAGAATCGCAGATACGCACGCCGATCAAATCCGCCGGGGACACACAACCTGAACTAAACTACTGGAAGAGGTATGAACGTTTTGATTATAGCCCTGATTTTCGTGACACTGATACTGATAAAAGACTCGATGAATAGCAATCTATAGCATAGGAACATTCAGGGATCAAAATCGAGTCGATCGTTAAACCAACGTAGAAAATCTCTCAGTTCATTCATCTCAATTTTTGTCCTCATTTGATACCTGCTCTAAATAGAAAACCGTTCTTTAGTCCTAGTCGACTATCAATTTGTTTGATTTCTACATCAAAAGCAGAATTTCTTCAGTAGCAATCCAGAGTCTAGTGTGTCCCATGGGACTGAAACATAACTGGCGAAATATGAGTGTATGCCTCTGCCAAACCTTTCGGGAATTACAGGCGTGGTGTTATGTATATATGTATGTGATTTATAAAATGTACTTCCAATATTTCTTTCATCATCAGCTATTGCGAAATGTTGAAAGAAGAGAACGTACAACTGACTCAGAAGATCAACTCCATCGAAACAACCCCGACAACGGCACAACAACACAGAGTTAACGATCTTGAACAAACTGTCCTTACACTTAGAGGTATGTCCAGCAGTTGCATACAATGTTCCTTTTAGATTCACTATAGCGCATGAACTTTAATCATCTTGTATTGGTTTTCACACTTCATTACTCTTTCTGGTAGTAATCTAATAAATGTTGTGATGTGATTTGTTAAACCCGGAATTGCAAAACTGCTTGAAAAAAAAATATGGAACTTTTTATAGTTTTGAAGTTACCTATAAGACTTTTCAACCTTGACGTCTCTAATTCACTTTCTATCAAGTCACCAAACACGAAACACTTTTAGGAGATGTGTCCTAGCTGCACTATGTACGGTGTTTCTCACAAATTGTTTCAGGCGTGATCAACAAGTTGCAAGCGGAGCAGAAGTCGGGGGTTGTTCTTAAGAAGATCGACTCTAGGCCAAGCAGTAGCCGTAGCAACCGTAGTACCTCTACGGATAAGGTAATAAGGATATTATACGGGTGATTCAGAAGTGCGTGGCAATTCTTCTTTCCAAACACCCTATATGAAGAATCCTCGACAAAAACAATGAATATCAAAAAGCTTAATTAGGGAAAAACAAGTAGGAAAAAAACAAAAAAAAATGGAAAACAGGAACCGAACTTGTTTACTATTTTTTTTTTGTTTTACAATAATTATCGATTGGAGTCATATGGTCAGAAGGGTTTCAGAAAGATATTCAGCTTGTGCAAGAAAACAAAAAGATTTAAAATTAATTCATCTAAGTAAAGAAAGAAAAGAAGAAAAGAAAGAAAATGCGTTTATTCTGCTAGATATGACGCACAAAATTAAAAGAAAGTTTGCTAAAAATACAACCATTCATTAAGACATTCTAGTAAGAAAAAATAAGCAAGAATTTTAAAAAAAGCCGACGAAAACATTCAGATATTTTTCAGTTTAGAATCGTGTTCCTACTGTATTTAGTTAAGATTCGATTCGAGATTTAGAAGGTTTTAAAACTCCTAATAGACTCCGTACTCGGGTCGGCCGCAGTAAAGATAACCTCCTCAGGTGGGGGTTTTCTGATGACTTCGATCTTCAGTGTTTGTGTGGCATCTCCCCGCAGTCCATGATCCATCTTTCGTCTTGTACCACATACCCTGACACCTGTACGTGTACCGGGACCTTATTGCACAACAACGAATGGTGTTACCGTTGCTGAATACTGGGCCAAGCATAAAATTTATTTTTTTGCCATCAACACGCTAAGAAGAATCTATGATTAGAGTTTTCTTTACGATAATCTTTTTTTTTATGGATGGGAAATCATCAATTGACTCCTCCCGCTCCGGGCAAAGCGGAAGGGAGTGTCAGACTCTTACAGACTAAAACCCAACCGTGCTCCTCCTAGTACCCTTTGCTTTCCAGGGCCACAGTAACTCTTTCGAACAAAATCCGCAACCACGATGATCCTTCTACCTTGTATACCTACATTTGTTCTTCATAATTGTACTAAATATTTTTTTCCAGGGTCGTACTCAATCGGAATCGCATCGCGTCGAGGTAGCAAATCTGAAAAGAACTATTCATGATAAAGATCTCTTGCTAGAAAGATCTAAAGAAATGCTCAAGATAGCTGCCGAGAGGGAAGATGAGTTGTTGCGAGAGGTAGGAATCTATTAGGTAACTCGAAATGATTATTGTATACTAGCTGTGCCCTGCGGTTTTACCCACTGCTCGGCTTCTATGGGTCGTAGCGTGATGTTAAATACCCTAAAACCTTCCTCAAGAACTGGGTTATCAAACGAAAAAAGATTAATGAAATCGGTAAAGTCTCTAGTCATGACATGACCAAGGGAAATAGGGATTCATTTGTATATATAGATTATTCATGTTCAGTTCCAATTCACACAGCTGGCTTATTAGTGCGACTGCAGAGAGTTAAATCCTGGGATCGATTTCAAAAGTCAGGCAAAGTAAAAGTGAGTGTTCAGTGGCAGCCCAAAGTTGGGAAGTTGGTGTTGTGGCATCCCCATGCCACAACACCAACTTGCTTCGGAAACCACGTTAAGCCGTTGGTCTCGTGCCTGATCTCCCTCCGGTCTTTTTGGATTGCCATCCCATTGGGCTATGAGAGTGAGGGAGATAGATAGTGAGTGCACCCGTTCTCACGCACACACTTGTGGTCTATAATATATCCCTCACTCTCATAGCCCAATGGGATGGCAATGGCCCAGTAGCTGGTCAGAAGGACTACATCTTTAAAGTTTAAAATATGTTTGTATTTACGATCGAAAATATATTTTCACTTTGAAATACTCCCACATCAAAACTATTAACAGTGTTCATAAATAGCATATCATTTTGTATTTTTCAGAATGCCTACTTACACCGCCAGTTAGAAGAGATTACAAGACCTAAAGGCGGATTTCTATCAGCTTAGCTTTTATTGTCAAAGAATATCCATTTCAGCCATTAGATGGAATGTCTCGCGGAAAAAATTAACTCGAGACATTCCATATATGGCTGAAATGGGTATTCTCTGTATCAAAAAACTTGCCGCAATGTACCGGTCTAAAGTCGCCAGTTTTTTTAAATAAAAAAATAAGTATATTTTCCAAAAAATACAAAAAAATATTGTACTTAGGTACTTTTTGGTAGTTTGGGAAAAATAGAAGAAGTACTCGTATATTTTTAAATCTATTAAATGCTAAGTAGTAATTGTAAATTGTTTTGGTGCAAAATAAAGATTATTTGAGCATTTTCTTATTTCTTTTCTTCTTTTATTGGGGTGACAAGCGGCATGGCTTTCTAGATTCTTGAGTTTATTTGATTTATTTTATGATTATAAGGAGGGAGACCTTCGCCTTGCGGTGGAACACTACGTTCCACCGCAAGGCGAAGGTCTCCCTCCCTTCTTTCCACCTCAATCTATCTTGAGCAATCCGAGTCCAATCCTTTAGGTAGGAGTCCAGCACGTCTCGCTATCTCCTTTTGGTTCTACCGCGTCGCCGGTTCCTATGTTCGGGACCCAATCCGTGGTTACTTTCGCCCAGTTCTCATGTGGCATGCGGCAGTTATGGCCTGCCCAGTTCCACTTCAATTTAGCAGCTGTGTTGCCTACAAATGTTATTTGAGTTTTGGAACGAAGTAAATTGATTTATAAACGGTCTGTTATCGTGACTCCGAGAATACTTCGTTCCATTTATTTTAGTGGTAGGTACAAAATATAAATTCGAGCAGACTGATATAACATGATATATTTGTTCATCGTATTCATTGATGGTGGCAACCCTAGCCACATTCTAAAATAATAATGAAGCTATGCGATAAAGTAAAAAATATCTAACCCGTTTAGATATTCATAATCATTAGGTAAATGTGGCCTTTGTTAATATATGTGCTTTCGAAAATAAAATACAACAGAAATACTTAATAATTCATTTATATCCATTTAAACACACGCACATTTTCTGTGAACAAGCCTGCATTAAACTCCCAAAATTAATTTGTAACAATCTCGAAAAGCGAAGTTGTGGGGAAAATATATTATTTTCCTGCGTATACACTTTTATTACACAGCCTATTTATTAAACAAACAACTCCCTTCTCCATCTCTCTGGATCTATAGAGTGATATTTGAAAATATCTGTACCTAAATGTAAAAAAATACCAGTTGGAACCACTGTAGATAGGAAAGTTACAGTATATTAAATAAAATTATCTTTGACAAAAGTCTCCACCGTGCATAGAACTAAAATGCTAATACTAAACTATACATTTCTAAAATGCAACTATTAACAATACATCGCTTTTGCAATAAGTACTCGTACATATTCGGTTTACCGAAAAATGGAAGACAACTTTCATCATTATACGTAAACCTATTACAATCATTTTACATACATACACAAATGTATATTATATATATTATTGGTATAAATACTTATACTTCTATACAACGCAACAACATAAGTAAACAGGTACAATGTTATAAAAACGAAAATTTAAGTTACATGTTTACAGCCTGCGATAACCAGTATTTTGAACTATATGCCGTAGTGTGCCCTGTTAAAACTATACCTAATAAAAATTAGTAAATATGAAAATAACGATGGAAAAGCCTTTAAAAAAATAAACGTTTTACTATTTACATTGAGTAAAAAAACTTAAAAGTTATTGGTTTTTATCGCACAAAATAGTAACGTTGATATAGCTCTATTTATTTTAGCAATGCAATTATAACAAGAGTTGCCATGTCAGTAAGTACAATTATTTATGAAATCATTTTCACGTTCAATATTTTCGGCGTACCTATATATTATACAACTACCAACAATTAGCTGTGATTATACCAACATCACGCTAGATTATACAATCCACAAACAACTACTAATGCACGAAGTTTTAAGGCCTAGCCGTCAATACTTTAAAGATTGAGCCACACATATTCGGGCCGTGGTCGTATACTCATATGAACTTTTTCGCTCAAACTTGCCCGTGACTTATCAAACCACGGCCCGAACGTAGCCCGGTCACGGCCCTGCCGGTCGATTCTGTCGACATCTCACGGTGTTCACCTAGGCGGAGTGAACGACAACTGAGCTCTCATTCCATCTTATTTGTATGGTTTGACAACTCACCCGTCGTGCACCCCGCCCGAGTGTTCACTTCGACATGTTTACAGAATCGCACTGCAGATATGTGTGCATCCACCATTATTATCATTGTTATTTTCATCTTCGTTTGCTTGGCCTGTATACGTCAGACCAATGGTATTTAGTCATCTGATATAAGGTCGTCCTTGAAGACAAACATATTGCCCAATCGATTTTATTTTAGTGAGCCTAAACTAGGCCAACTAAAATAAAATCCGGGACTGTTACAAAAAATAACAGTAGCGTTTTCCCTGATTTTATACTCAGTAGATAAACCTATGCTCATCGCATCTCATAGAAGTCACAACAAGTTTGCTTTTAAAGTGCCAGAATGTTGAATTGATTTAGGGTCATCATAGTTTGAAATCCTATTCTTTAGTCTACCCTTTCGTTGTCTATTAACATTTTACGAATGGTTCTTGACATGCAATATTCTTATTATTCATTGTATTTTAACACTCATACACATTGAAATAGCTCCCATAACGAGTATTGTCGAAAGTTACACATCTTCGATAAGCATACATCGCAAGTAATAACTTAATCAAATAAATAATTCTTATAAATAAGATTAGTGCTAATTTAATACTAATTTTGCCGCTCTCAACCAACAATATTCAAAATTTATTCATTTTTTTATATAACTCTTTTAGCTCGTAGGTATCAAAATTCAACTATAAATCCCTATTTAAAGCTTGATTTAAGTACGTAAAATATAAGTAAGGATGATGTAAGTAAGCTTTGAATAGAAATTCATACTTGAACAAAGTTTTAGGTTATGGAGATTTATATACCCTTATCAAGTAGTGTGTGGATTGAAAAAATATTCATCTGTCATATGCATACAACTTATATACAATGTTCATAAACTAGGAATGTAACAAACAACATCACTTAATTTACAAGAAAACAAAAATCACAATTACTATTGAAAACCTATTTTTTTTTCTTTGAAAATATTCTTTAACTAAAAATTCTTGACTTAACCTCATAATTTATTAAAGTAAATCTTCAACGCCGTTCGAATGCAAGAGTTTACACTGAAAAATGCAACAAAAATTATTTAATTTGTGAAACACAGAAACTTTCGTTTAAATGTTACAAAGTTTTCAAGTAATTCACCAAAACCATTAAAAGTAACGTTTATATTTTAGTTTGCATTAATTCAATATTAAATCATTTAAAACAATTAGTTCAATAATCAAACTTAAAAAAAAACAATATTAATTATTACAATGGCACAAAATAAAATTTTATCAAACATATTGTAGCACCTTCATGCATCCATGATTATCAGATGCACTAAAACTATGAAAACATAATCGTAAATCTGAAACGTGCTGCAAATTATATAGAAAGATTCCATCACTTTCCAATTTAAATTTCGAAAAATCCCGAGAAGAAGAGACCCAAATTTTGTTATAAAACTCATCATTATGAACAAGTTTTACTATGGGACCAACACCGAAATCAGGAAAAATATCAGTATTTTGTCGAGATGCGCATATGAATGTAGTAGCAGTCGATGTTTTTCCCCACAATTTTGTTGTTGCTCTTTTTAGTAAAAATTGTTCATAATTATGAGTACAATGACCCCTTAAGCGGTATTGCGTTTATTCTGTTACACGTTGTATGCGAATGATCGTACAATTAGGCCCGCTTGCGCAAACCAGTTTTACATTAATTAACTTTGCTAATGAAAAATATTCAATCCATACATAATGATCTCGGAATTAAACTAACTCGGTGTTAAAAAGCTAATTTGTGTAAATGGGCCTTAGGTTGATAAAGTACAGTGCTCTTGCAAAGCCCCACTAGGTACCTATCATGCAGCATGCAAAATATGAGTATACAAAAAATTAAAACAAAATTACAAACCTTAAATAGTTTTCAAACAAGAGATGCGCTAAGAAGTGTTCAAAGCACACACGGTGTCATCTAGAAAATAAACTACCACTCAAAATGATCACATGAAACTACAGTTTTGTTAATATTTATTACTTACTATGATGTTTGATTTTTCAGTTTTATCCAATAAAGTTGTCATTTTGTTCCTGTTTCACAAAATAATTAATTACTTTCACATTTGAAAGTAAAAATAATTTCCAAGCTGCCTTAAACAAATTCTACGACTATTAAAAGTAATTACCAGTAGACATTTTTGAAGAATAAGAAAAATCAAACACTTATTTTGAAAAGGGAGAGAAGAGAAAAGTAGTGAAATATAGCAAAATGTATTCTAGTAAATATTAGGTTGGGGAAAAAGTCTTTTCGCATTATAGTATGTATGAACTTGTAATAAAATCTCTTTGGCTATACTATTTGTATCTGGCTGGTTTTGGTATCATTGAAAGTTTAAATTTTAAAGAACATAATTCCAAATTCAAATTAGGAAAATGTGTGATTTTCATTTGTTTATCGTACTGTCAAGATGAGTGAATCTAATGAAGAAATTCGATACATCTTAAAATTTTACTACAAAAAAGGCAAAAATGCAACGCAAGCCGCGAAAAAAATTTGCGATGTTTATGGACCTAGTGCAGTGTCTGTGAGAGTAGCACAAATTTGGTTTAAGCGTTTTCAATCCGGAAATTTTGATGTCGAAGATGCACGCCACTCTGGTCGACCTAGTACGGATAAAATGGATGCATATTCTTAAAATTCTATATATAAATTTTGTTTTAGTTAATATCTATCAATCAGCATTTAAATTAAGCAGATGGCAGATTACATTTTTTTCATAAATAAGCCTACTAGTGGTGAGCAATTGTATTTACAAAATGATTATCATTTGAATGATATTGATAAATTCATCAAAACAGTCCAATAAATAATATAGAAGTTCAAATCCAATCTACAAACTATTTTTGTGCTTGCCCAGAAAGAACACCCGGTTACAACAAACGCAAAAAAAACCCAAAACGTCTTTACAATCAAGCCAAAATCGACTACCATTCACTACAAGCAGTCATGCATTTACTGCTAAGCTAGTATGTATTAACACCGCTAGGCATCATGCACTATTCTACTCTTTTGTTACCTGCACAGCAGGTTTGTCCCCTTGCCTGGCCCTTAGCCTCTTGGCCAGAGGGGGAGTGAAGAGTTCAGGGTTTGGATGGGCACGTCCTTCCCGTTCCCAAGGCTGCTGCTGTCGCCATAGAAGGGATATCACAGTGCCCCAGAACATCACCCAGATGAAACCGATCTGAAACATGAAATCAGGTATTTAGAAGTTGAAGAATAATGTAAGCAAATGAAGAAACTATACGAGAGAGTAGAGAATAATATAAGACGGTATAGTAATTACAACGCCCTCTGGTGCCAGAAATAGGAAATATGTTCTCGATACTCTTAATACATTAAGTCTATGGATATTATTCTCGAATTTCTGCAGAATCATTCTTCATATCGTTGCTGTGTTTTCGAAGACATAATATTTAATTGTAAGAATAATTGGATAATTGAGATAAGTACGGATCATTGTATAAAAGTATTAGAATAACACTTAAAACCCATCTCTATAGTTGATTTATCACATTTATTAATAAAAATCTATTTTCTCTAGCGTCTCTTATGACGTTATAAATTCAAAATGCATACAGCCAAGTGTCCGAACCCATTCTACCAGTTGATAAAAAACCCTGTGTAAAGTTTAGTTAACCCAAGTTTCGTCAATTCTAATATGTTGCTAATAATATACATGGCCCATTCACAAAACCAAAGAAAAGTAATTCGAAAATCGAGTTGGTCGTGGCCAATTGGTATACCGAGAGGAACGCAAAAAAGGCGCGAATATTGCAAATCCTTACATACGCTAATTATTTAAATAACTTTTTGTAAGTTCTTAGTATGTTTACTGATTGTAAAAACAAATACTTTGAGTTTAGTGTTCTCTTATTTTCTCACAGTAGGTGTGAAAATTAGAGTATCCTCCTCGGGGATAAAGGTGTATTTGCATTGGGCTAGCTTGAGTCCCTCGCTGCATTCAGGAATTTTGTATTAACTCCCAAACTCTCCTTTACTGCGACAATGCGGATTCAATATGATATGATATAGTGCATATGGATTAATATTGGGCAACTGCACGTGCATTTTTTCCATAACATCTATCTATCATCTATCTCTAGAAAACTGCACCCGATCATTCTCTTATAATTAATTTTCCACCGATGTTCGTGTCTGTATGTGCGGTACTGGATCCAATGAACACTTCGCAGTGCAAATATTGCCACAGCAACTATTATAACTACTTTTAGCAAACAGGTTTCAATTAGCAGTCAACCTTTCTATTTGTGCTATGTTTCCACCTACAAGCATTAAATATACTAGTTGATGCCTTTTTTTATGGATGGGAAATCATCAAATGATTTCTCCCTCTCTGAGTGGAGCGGAAGGGAGTGTCAGACTCTTACTGACTAAAACCCATCAGCATGTTCCTCCTTAGGTATACCCTTTGCGTTCCAGGGCCGCGGTGACTCGAAAAAAAAATTCGCAACCTTGGCAGGACTAGTTGATGCCTGCGACTTCGTCCACGTATATACATGTTGGCTTCAAGGAACAAAGACTATCTCACACAAAGTTGAAAAATTCAAAAATCCTTTCTTAGTGGATGTAACAACGCTTACATAATAAAATTAACCTACTTCTATTCTAAATTTCGACTTTCTATACATAGTAGGTTTATCTGAGCGTTGATAGTCAGGACATACGATTTTATAAGCATCTACAACTTATGATACTTACAATGCCCATGACGATAACTAGGTGTCCCATATTTTCCGGAAATAACTCAACATCACTCAATTACATAAACGTCGATGATAACGTCAGATTTGTTATACATGATCTACACCACCGGGCAACCTTATGACCGTGAGCTCATTCATACGCAAGTCACTGATAATGGCTCAAGTAATTCTGAGCAATGAAATTGAATAATATTTCTGGATGATGTAATTCTTTAAGTCGGCCAAATAAATACCTATAAGTATCTCTGAATCACTCCGCGCTAGATTATTTTACTAAGAATCTATAAATTCTTCGTGACTTCAAAAGACTTCTAAGACCATTTAGGGCCAAGTTTTCTATAGTTAGGTAACTTATACCTGATAAATAAAAATTGCAGTTATTTAACCGCAATTAATATTGATGATTGATTTCAATCCTTTTTTGTGAAAAATATGTCTAACAGACATACTCATTCTTCAGCAATAAATCATCTGTTTATTAGAAGACCAGACCAAATAAAGACAACTGCTACAGGGAATGTTAAAGTTATTCAGGTCTTTGATTCGATATTATTTACTAAACATAACAACTTCTGGCTAACGCACATCAAAACCTTTCAGTGCCAAGAAACGCTTAAGGACTTATTGTTAAACACGATTACTGAACCTCCTGACCTTCAAAAATTACCCTCTCTGAGTAATGCAGGGTATTCTAGAGTGCCTAGTTATATTCAAGGGTGGAGTTCTGTAGCTGCTTGACTTTTTTCAAAAACCCCGACCGCTAAAACGATTAAAAATTAAAAAAAATACTTCAAGCAGTCTGATGCAGTTGGTGGTGTATAGTTCCATCACAGACTCGACTCGCCACCAACTCCGTCAGACTGAGTGTAGTGTTTTTTTTTTAACCTTTTAGTCGTCTTTTGGCGAGTTTTGAAAAAAACGTAATTTTTTTTTATTTTGAAATTGTGTCTTTGCTGCATCTACAGAACACCACCCTTAAATATGTCGACGCACTTCTGGAACACCCTGTATAAATGATGAGACTTGTACAACTTCACAGTTATAGAAAGACAGAATACAAAATAGTTAATTATAGAATTTAAAAAAAAACAAAAATGAATACTTAAAGAACTAAAAGTATAAATAAAAAAATCAAAAAGTTAAGTATCAGACGGTAGCTAACAATAGATGTAATATTATTAGCGATGATCATATAACTGTTCTATGAAAGACGAAACACTTTTACCAAATAAGCAACTTACCGGACTAGTCCACATGTAAGAAATTCTATAGAGGTAGAAGTAATCACTAGAGTTGGTAGCGGAGGCAGCTGCTTGCGTTACATTGAAGGCACAGCCTTCCACACTAAGAGGTAGTTTGACAACCGGAGGACGTGGACCTCCGAAACTAATCCAGAGCGTCATGGCCATCCCAGTTAGGAGGGACACGGAAACTGCCTGGAAGAGGAAAACATACGGTTTAAGTAATTTACAGGATCTCCACAAAAGTGGATGTATATAGTAGTGGAAGTTTTAGCATTCTAAATGGCTTTATCTATTTGACTGACAGATCTTAATAAATCAAAAGTGCCTGTATAACTGGTCTATTTGAAAGAATGTTGTACATGTAATTAATGTTAAAATAAATCTCATGGAGCATTTCATATTATAAAACTTACAGTTGCATTCTTCACGCTTACAACTGATGATAAAACATTTTCAGCAATACCAAACAAAAGAGCTCTGGTATTCAATTACAGAGTTAATGTTATTATTCCCACGATTGGAGACAATGGTGTTTGTACTGACCCTCTCATTTGCGTAGGTCGTGAACATTCCAAGAGTGAATACTCCCAGCAATGGGCCGCCAACAGCTCCGAATATCGTCAAGGCAGCTTGGAGAACTCCTCCAAGGTATTCAGCGATGAAGGCTAGTGCTAAGAAGACCAGGCCGTATGCGCAGGCGGCTAGCTTCGTCAGCCATGGCACGTAGGATGGAGGGACTTTGCACCATCTTTTAGAAAAAATTACGAACTTAGAAATATTGCACAGAGTTTAAGAAATTAAGAACCAGGACTCTTCTATTTATTTATAAATACTTTACACCAAAATATAAATAATATAAAGAAAACCTTAAACTAAAAATCGGCGGCCTTATCGCATTCCGCGATCTTTTATTATTTATTTATTTATTTATTTAAACTCTATGTACAATAGTGGTACATGGGCGGACTTAATGCAACAAGGCTTTCTCTACCAGTCAACCTTTGGGTCAAAAAGACTACACTGTGGTAGGTGTACAACAAATAAATAAGATTTAAAATATAATTTTATTTTGGAAAGAGATATCTGTACACAAAATGGGGCTGCACTCGGTGCAATTGTATAGTTTAACAATTTTAACAGATAAATATAGGTATTAAGAACTTAAATGTAATACATTATACAAAAATAGAAAGATACACAAATACATACTTATCTACTTAATACGAAAATAAGAAAATTTACTAATAACTAGAATTAAAATATATCTTAAAAGCACACTTTGTAAACAAGCATATTTCAAACTAGACGATTTCATTCAGCTTGGAAACATGCTGATCTTGCTACATAAGACAATCTAGGGTGTGGTAGACAAAGTCAAATATGTTGATATTATGAGTTGATATATTTATTATGTTAAACTAAAGGTTTAGGTACTTTCTGCTTTTTCACACACTGATTTGTTAATTATATAAATCAATGGTTGCAAAATTTGTAAATATGTACATAGTACGTTGTCCCTTACTAGCAAACTTATTAATTTTACCTCTGCTGGTATTACTTTGTACCTATTAGTAGTATGGTAGTGTTATTTTGGGTGCATCGTCCTTACAGATAATACAATGATTAATGTATACAAAATATTATTGAAAAGAGTTTCTTGTCCGTTTTTCTCCATAGGAATCTACTTTTTGCGAATGAGCAACTAGTCACTATAATATTTTATTTTCAAACTGTAAAGACGTTCAAAAGTGCCTTTTAATTGTCTAGTTGAAATAAATAAATTGACTTTGACATCACAGTGACAAGTAGTGTTCCTTAACTAGTCTTTTAAAACAGGCACACGTCACGGCAAGTCACAAGGGAAAACAATAAAAGCGTGCGACATGCGTAATTGCAGAAAAATGCTAAGTGAAAATATAACACTGCTGCACATTCGAATGAATCTATGCTCTTATTTATCAAAACACTATTCTACTCTATCGCTATTAAATAGCTGTTTGATTTCAAAACCTATAACAAACTCTTCATACCTCTTATTGAAAAGTCCAAATCTGGTAGCATGTGAAACAAAGAAAACATTTAAGTTTTCAACGACGTAATTTTTTAAGTTTATCTGGTTAGTTTGAATAAAATCAAAATCGGAAAAGGTTTAAAAGACCAAGAAAACTTACCTGGCAACATAATCATGTAACGTAACAGCTGCCAAAGCGTTGCAGGAGGCAGATATAGTGGACAGTGATGCACTGAAGATGCCTGCTACAAAGAGTCCAGCCAGCCCGGGCACATCCCTCATGGCCTGGACCACATAATAAGGCATCAACTGGTCTATCTGTTAAAGAGAAAACACACAAATTAAAGTTTCGAAATCCCGAGACTTTTCCAAACTCTGTGACCGCCATATCTGATAGAAAACGTATTTTTTTGGAAGAATGAGCATTAGATCTGATTCAAATACGGGTCAGTTGGATGCAGGAGATACAGAACCGGTCGCTATAGCGATGTTTTTTATAAGTCTAGTGGTGGACGGCTCTCGACTAAATGATGAAGATGGATAAGACATACATAAATATAAATTTTCAATACAATTTCAATTTTAAGCTGATACTTTTATTTCATAAAAGAGAGTGCATTTCAAATTTATATTAGTTAACATCTACTGTGACCCAAAAGTTGTCTTGTATTATTATTAGCTGGATAAATAATAATGACATCATAAATAATGAAACCATCAAGGATAACATTGAGCGGTTCACCCTTGGGTTCACGTAAATTCCAACAACACAACTTGCAGTTACATCTTTAAAAGTTCGACTTACCGCTGTAATACTTTTGCTAATGAACGGGTCACAGTCCTTATAGACAGCGTAGATGCCAAGTCCGCTGATGCATGTGACCACACTCAAGACGGAAAGGACTGGCCAACTCCACCATAAGCACCATTGAGAACGATCCAGTGTGTTCACTGTTTGTAGACGTTGCACCTGCAGAAGAAATCAAGTGATTCAGGCTTAGTTTCTCAAAGCAAAATTACCACAAAGTTGTGACAAAATGTCAATTGAGCGGTATCTAGTTGCGATTGGTTAATTGAGCTTTCAATAGCCAATCGCATCACTTGACTTACGTTTAAATTACGGCGGATTGTTTTTTTTCAGGAACCGCGGGTTATTTTGTCGCAAATAAATTCAAGTCAAAATGTTACACAAAATTCAGAACCCGTGCCTATCCTTGACGCCTCATTTTAAGGGTTATTTAGGGAGTAAACTTAATTTGGACTTCGCACGTTCAGAAGACAGGTTAGGAAGCACAGATATGCCTAGCTAAAAAACAATCTATTGATTTGGCACTTCCTCATTACTTATTAATAGTGTTGATATGGTAAGTAAACGAACGTATCTAAGACCTGCTTGCCGTAATAAATTGTTTTGGTATAACACTGAATTGAATTAAAAAGGGGATAGGACCTTTGTGGCATAACCCCAAGTCGTTTGTTTTTTTTTTTCGTTACCAATATATTTGGTGGTTAAGTCGCCAAGTGAGAACAATAACAATCATTAAAAATTAACAAATCACGTGCTTTGTATGCAGTAGGTTACTTCGACCACCGAGAATCAAAACTTATCTATCTAAAAGCCAGACGTAGAGTTCATATATTTTGTCTCACGAGATTTGTCTGGAAGTTAAAAAACAAACAAACCTTGTCCTCGAGATTATTTCAGAGTTCAAACGACCTGTTTAATAAAATAAAGTCATTCATTTAGACAAAGGTCAGACGGCCGACATGGCGACGAATTCCGAGCCCAAAGCAATCAAGAAATATATAGAATACCATCGTCACATCGTCGGATTTCTTCACCGTCGAGGATCGATCTTAATTAGACATTCTTTGAACGTGCTCCGAACCTAATCTTAGAACCAAATGTAAGAAGATGGAGACGAATAAATTTGAAGAGAAACATCAGTACGAGTACAGTGTTGCTACAATTGCAACAAGCTGACCAGCCCCCCTAGACAAAAAACTTTTCTGTAGCGTTAACGTCAGACGCTCACGACAAAATGTATGGGAATGACATTAGGTGATGACGTTTCCTTTCCACACCTAATGTCATTCCCATACATTTTGTCGTCAGCGTCTGACGTTAACGCTACAGAAAAGTTTTTTGTCTAGGCCCCCTGATTGCTTGATTGATACAATCGAATTGATTAATCTATCAAACAACTGTGTGCTACCATGTAAACAGCGAGGATAGCGACTATACTCGTATTGTCGTATATAAAATGTAACAGGAGACATTAGATTGGTAGTTAGGTACTGTCACGCAGGGGGAATTATGTTGTGTCTCTTATACACAAATATTTTACAAAGCAGAAAATGAATACTTATATTTCGATCCGACATCAACCTAAGCTAGTAAAAGTCAGAATTATTATTAATTTATTTTCCAATCAAATTCAAAACCTTTTCTATATTTGCATTGACCCTTTAAAACACTAACGAACTATTTCATGTCAGCAAGCAAGATTGCAAGGTACGGTTACGGTTGTGAATACGGTTAAAAATATTTTTTGTTTCTTCCACGAGTCACGTGCCGAAAGTCTTTCGACTGATATGATGATGATGATGATGACGACATTATTTTTGCTTAACTGCTTTTGGTTAACTACCACTGTCGAAGCAGTAATGTTAGTGAAGGAGGAGGCGGGCCGCGTGAGGGAGAGACAACCCTCACGCCCCAGCCACCGCAACATAAGGAGAAGCCCCGCGTCGGTAGTCGCAGGGCGATTCCCAAAATTTCCACCGTCGCGTAGGCGCGGGCCTGCGGACGACGAGCGTTGGGTGGCTCGCCGACCGATCATAGCCAGGCACGGGTCGACGGCGCGTTGTATTCCACGCGCGCCTCAAAGAGACGACAGCATAGTAGACGAGGCCCATAAGGGCCAGACCCTGCCAGGGTTGCGGATTTTGTTCGAGAGTTATCGCGGCCCTGGAACGGGAAGGGCACTAGGAGCAGCACGGATGGGTTTTAGTCAGTTGATGATTTCCCATCCAAAAAAAAAGCAGGGTGGGCTGTTCTATTGAAGTTAGTTAAGCATCAAATTGGGCACCTGTTCTGACGATTTAAATTCTAATTATACGTCGAATCATACTATAGGCTATGACTATAAGTAGGTATATACGGTACTGCTTAGGTCATTGACACGAATAAAAATTTTAACCGCTTCGGTAACGATAGCTGATGGTGCTAACGATCTCAAATATTAATTTTCATGAACGTAAGTTTAAGATTTTTTGCATTGCGAAGCGGCTCAAAAATAAACTATTTAATAGATAGGTACTCAAACCCAGAAATAACAATACAATTGCCAAGGGATAATTTTCGACAAGTTGAAGACAAATTCGACGCATCGCATCATGATAATTTCAACGAATGCAATTGATGCAGTAAGTCTCCTTAGTACCCACTTTTGTATACGTTTGGATCTGATTACATAAATGTTATGGTTATAGCTTCTGCGATTAGCACTTTATTGCCAATATAATGTAAGTACCTACAGTAAAATCATAAAAACCAATTAAACACCTGCCGCTCTTACATTCGATGCGCTTTTATTGTGGCTAGAACACAACCGGCCTCTGCTACGCCCGAATGCTACCTATCATGATTCAGCTGTGGAAGACAGACAGAGCAATACAGGACAAATAGTACTATCCTCACTCATTCACAACGGATTTATGGTGGCATAGTCACGTCATATTATATAAGGCTTGTTCTGTTGTAGCTTCAATCGTCGTCTGGTTAGGCTATTAGTCTGCCATTGGAAATAGACTAAGGCCCATATTCCAGAAAGAGGTGAGCAAACAAATACAAAAACTTTAATTTATGACAAGCTCCAATGGAGTTGGAGTTTACGTTTTGGAATATGGGCCTATGTTAATGAATTACCATGTTATGACAACAATATAGAGTCAGGGTATGTTAAGTATCAATCATTCAACGGCTTCTAGTTAATAGATCTGTAGCCGTACAATAAAAGTCTCGTTAGCTATCTAGAAATTGTTGATTTACAAAGCAATAATTATAATTATACTAGCTTTTGCCCGCAACTTCGCACGGGCATTTCCCGGTTCTTTTTTCCCGTTCCCGTAGGAATTTTGGGAAATCCTCGCTAAGTACTTCCCCACACTCCACCTCGAGGACACTACAGCTTTCTACGAACAGTAGTTTCTGCTGTGCATTCTCTGTCAGTCACACAGTAATGGAAGAATTTTACATAATTATGTTGATGACTAGTATTTATTTATTTATTTAAACTCTATGTACAATAGTGGTACATGGGCGGACTTAATGCAACAAGGCATTCTCTACCAGTCAACCTTTGGGTCAAAAAGACTAACCGCTTCTCCTATAATGTCATCCTTAATTATGTATTTGTGGTATCAGTCTTGTCTTTGGACACCTTTGAATCTCTTCCCCTTTCTTTTGTGTTTATTAAATCGGATATCTATTCTTTGTGTGAAATTAAAAGAACAGTAATTCAAAGAAATATGTAGGTGTATAGTTTGAATTTTATTATCATCCACTTCCTAATAGGTGTCTGGTATATACCTCAAGTAACGATCGCTATACGTTTTCAAAGATAGAGTTTCAAGTTCATGTTTGATAATGTTTCATTTTTCTTTACATAAAAAAATGTTTTTCACTTATTCCCGAACCAAAAGACACAATTAAACGACCTTCTAACGAAGATAACTAAAAGCATCATAACCTCACGTGAACATCTTACTACAAATATTGATAAGAAAACGCACCGCCAAGTGTACAGATTAAACTATTTGATAAAGCTGCAGTTACACTAGATGCTCCATATCTTTGCTAATATTTATAAAAGATTTCCTTAAAGTTTGGTATCGTGGTATGTTTGTATGCACGTTTTCCCTTTGCTGTGGAAAACCCATGCAAAAACTATTGTAATAGACGCAAAGTACAAATAACACTATGCCGATAAATAGGTACAAGGTATGCAGTACTTAGTGTGTGAACATTATTCGATTTCCTGTATTGGTAACTTTTTCACCACAGTTTGTAAACAGTTTAGAAATTCTTTGTTTAATTTCAAAATATTCATCTAATAAACTTGACTATAGTAGAAGCCAGATAAACTTGCAAATAAAGTACATTGACCTTTCCCTAATACCCCTTCGTAGATACCCGAACAATAAATTATAAACCGTTTTTCATTACTAGAGAACGTAAAAGATCACGAAAGAAGTCGATTCAGGACAGCTTTATTCTGTCTTAATTTTTTGTTCAAAATATAAATGTTGTTAAGTTACCTGTGTATGGTTTACAGCATACAAGGACAGGTACGTCACCAATCCTCCGATGATCAGGGAAAACCATGTGTGCCTCTCCGTAGGATCCGGGCTGAAACTAAAGAAACAGACAGTCAATAAACGACCTTATTTAAAAAGAACAGATAACATATTTTTCTGCCGTACTTACTTTGAAAAATCAAGACGTCCACCTTCCTTTGCAATCGCGAATATTTCGGTGAAGCCTCCAACTTGCAGCGAAGCGAACACTACAACACTGAACACAGCGCCAAACATCAGAGCTGACTGTAGAAGATCAGTGAACAGCACCGCCTTCATCCCTCCCAACGTAGAATAAAACGTACATACTAACCCTACCACTAATATAGAGATCAGTCTATCTAACCCTGTCACAGACTCAAGTACAATCGCAGGAGCGTATAAAACTATTCCATTATAAAGCACCATTTGTAAAGTGTAGGTCAAAGACGCCAGCATTCTGATCTGCGGGCCGAAGCGCATCTCCAGGTACTCATAAGTACTGGTTTTCTGAAGTCCGAAGAAGACTGGTAAGTACAATTTGCTAGCTATAGGGGTCGCTACGCCATATGATATATTGATGACGACGAACTGCATGCCGTAGTAGTAGTTCTCTGCTGATACCCCCAGTAAAGTGATGGCGGACATGAATGATGCCATCAGTGATACTGCTACGGGGAAGATTGACATGTTACGGTCGGCTAGCAGATACTCCTGAAAGAGATATAATTGATTAGTATATTCTCAGCCCTCCGGGGAAATCAATTTTATGAAAATATTCACAAATGAAAATAAACCGTAAAAACGTGGAATTTAAGTAAAAATCAATTTGCAATATCCAATTGGATCCACCAGGACCTAAGTCGGTGTGTATTAAATCAATAAGTTGTAAAAAACTAATAAGGCGGATTATAAAACGTAAATAAAGCACATGGGGAAATATAAAATGGACACTAATGAGAGGCTAAACTCTTCCACCACCTTAGGCTTATCTTTTAAAACAGGCAAATGAGTCACATAGAAGTATGTACAAAAAGGGGTAAGTAAGCATCGATCGTTAACACTATTGGAAAATAATTAAATGTGCAGCTACCTCATTTGTTGCCTGTTTTCCACCGCTGAAGCGGAAATATAGACCGATCACTATAGAAGCGATCATTGTGGCCGCCATTATGACCCAGTCCCATGCCCCGAAGACTGACGCCACCATTTTTGTCTGGAACAATGAAAAAACCTTGTTAAAAAATCAAAAGAGATCAAATATATTGATTAGGAGATAGTTGTTCTGATATTTTTATGATAGCTTTCACTTGCAGTTTTCTCCAATTTTTTTAGAGACAGTGACACAAAAAATGATTGAAAGCCTTTTTTTATAAAATTTTAAAAAGAAATACCACTCACTTCCATCTTACTATTACAATTTTAAAAACATAAAACAGAACAAAAAAGGAAACCACTAAAAAATAAACTAGCAACGTAATGCCGAAAGTATTCGCAAAGCCATATCTGTTCACTTTTCTTCGGGCTTCCTAACGCAAACGTTACATAGGTAATATTAGCTATACCTCCATTGTATGTATATTATATACGAGTCTTACTGATACCATAAGATTACTGTTATCGTATCGTATAATAAGACCTCTCGATGAGAGTTGATACTGGCAAGTGCAATAATGTACCTAACACTTTAAAAACATCAAGTTGCTAAGGAGTTTAAAAATGGGAGTGAAAATTGATGATTTTCTGTAATAAAAGTCACAAATCATTTAGAATTCAATGATAAATAATTTGCAACCATCTTAATTGAAGCCAAGTTGGATATACTAGAATGACTTTAATACATATCTAAATGTTACGGTAGGTCTAGAGTACATATGTATATCCGTATAAAAGTTATATACGTACATCTGAATTGACCAGACTATATAAAGAGCCTATTGATTGATCACAAGACTTCGACAGCGTCGCCTATTGACCTATTGGAGCAGTAACTATAAGAAATTGTTACAGATATAGATGTAAATAATACACAATACAGACACAATAGAAGTAAGGTTAAAGATAAATCTTGAATAATGATAAATAAAATTAAACGACGTCGCGAAGTTTAAAATGTTTTAGATATACCGACAGACAAACTACAATAGCTCTAAATATATTTTGTGGATAAGCAGTTCATCTGATAAACCCGTGCCTTCATGTCTAGCTATAACTTACCATGTGTTGCTCAGTTGATCGTGTATCATGGATCAAGGATAGATCCTCATATGTGCGATGCAAGCAAAATGAAATTGGACATGATAATACTAAGATGATAATGTATAAGATAATAATGTAAAGATAATAATGTATAAAGATTGTTATCAGAAATGCTATTAAATTAAGTCTAATATGTTATGTTTTGAGGAAACACTTTCATCAAATGCACTTCAATAAAGTAAAACCAATCGAAAATGGTAATGATAATGTTGGAAAAATAAGTAAGTAAGCCAATTCTCTAGTTGGCCCCGTAACGATGCAAGCAAATCGATAAAACAAACAAACGATGACACAAAAAAATAAAAGCGCGAAGCGGTCAGCAATACACCAAGTAATTGAAACAAGACTATTGCTGTAGTAATCAATTAAAATTGATTGAGTCTTCATCAGTACATAGCTACAGTTGTCCATGCGATTTGCTCGTGATACGGTTTTTTACTGCTATTGCAGTTTGACCTACACACATTTTGATTATTAACAGATTGTTCTTAGTTCTAGTAAACTTATGTATTTCTATTATTGTTGTTCTCTTTTGATTTATGATGATTGATACTGTCAAGCCTTTTCCTAATTATCTTGGGATTTACAGTAAATTTTTATACCTCAGAAACAGGGTAACACCCATTAACCCAACCATTTTAGGTTGTCGAATAATGGAAGTTTTATTTAGGATAGAAAAAACTCGCTGTTCCGTAACGTCAGGTTGAACAGATTTGTACGACCATCAACCCAAAAATACTTTTAGACTATGACGCCTGCCGTTTCCGAAATGGAAATGGAAAAAAATATAGTTCTCGTCAAATAACTCTGCCCCTCTGAAGTTAGCCATTTGCAAAGATCGCGCAGGTGCAGTCACGTAGACGGGAGCAACCGGGACGCAAGCATGCATCGAACGTAAACGAGCGACTGAGACATAAAATCGCGCCGCGATAATACCCGCCCCGCGAATGCGCAGTTGCAGTTTGTTCGTAATTTTGACTTCTACGCAGCCACTCGTAGCCAACTTCAGGGCAAAGTTATTTGACGAGAACTGTACCTACGATTGGAAAAGTAGGGAAGAAAATCATAGTGTGCCTAAAATTGTCACGATAGTCGTTGTGTTCATATAGGACAGTGGTAATGCTATTCATCTATTTTTCTGGTTTCCTTATCACCAACACGAGTTACCCAGGGGCTTTAGTCACATTTTATCGGGGAAAGTGATTTTCGAAATGACTAAATATTTGGATTTGACCACGTGACAAGTCGTTAGTGACCATTCCCCTAAATTTTTGACATTAAGAATGTCATTTTGTCTATAGGTTCAAGCCTTCCTTAGGCCCTAGACAATGTGCCATTCAATCAGCGAAAGCGACTGTCAAAATGCTAAAATGTAGGAATTCGATCACGTGACATTTCGATAGCATCTGTCAATCCCATACATTTTTGACGTATTGACAATCGCCTTCGCCACGCTACCGTTGACAGAATGTCACTTGTCTTGAGCCCCTTATATTGTTGTAATCGAAGATAAGCAGCGCAATATTTTTTTTGTAACTTGCTCTGATTGCTTTAGCTCCTATAATTTCCGCAGTTAGGTTTGCTGTTTAATCGTTAGAACAATAAAGATACTTGCTTTTGGGAGCGTATTTTTGTTTTACCAAGATAAAACTGATCCTAAAACAGACAATAGTATCTTCCATACTGAAGAACTGCTTGATCAGTATAACGAAATAGAGAGTTAATAATATCTTCAAGTTAATAAATAGTTAGATACATACTCGTATATACTACTCTGTCAAGAAAGTACCGGGAAAAGGTCAATAATACACAAAATGTTAGTTATTCTTCCAAATTTATGTTATTACCTTCAAAGTATGCTCCTTCAGAAATGATACACTTACGCCAATGAATAATTCAATCATCGAAACATTTTTTAAACGCTTTTTCTGGAATTGACTTCAGTTCTCGAAGCGAATTCTCTATTATATCTTCTACCGGATGAAAGCGGGTGCCACGAAGTGGTAATTTGAGTTTAGGAAAAGAAAGAAGTTGGCTGGAGCCATATCTAGGGAATAAGGTTGCTCGATGGTATTTGTTGAGTTTTTGGTCTAAAATTCGTTCACAATGATGGCCTTGTGCGAAGGCGCATTGTCGTGGTTCATAATCCAAGAATTTTCTTTCCACAAATCTGGCCTTTTTCGTCGAATTTGCTTTCTTAAACGCCGCATAAAGCTCAAATAATATTCTTTATTTACCGTTTGACCTTCTGGCAAGAATTTCGAGTGCACAACACCGCGATAGTCAAAGAAAACAGTGGAGTGAACGACAAGTGAGCTGTCATTCCATCTTGTTTGTACGGTTTGACAGCTCACTTGTCGTTCACTTCGCCTAAGTTTTTACATCGACATGTTTGTATAATCGCACTGCAGTCAGTGTCACTGTTTATTCGTAGAAACTGATGGATCGTGATATTTCGGACTATGGCAGCAAAAACTTTTGCTTAGCGCAAACATTATTATTATATGTAAGTAATGCTTAACTAATAAATAAATCTAACGCAAATTAAACTCGGTGTCCGTATCAGGGATCCAGCAGAATATCAGCGTCAGTAATAATTATATACCTGACGCTGATATTCTGCTGGATCCCTGTGGACCGGACGTTGAGCTGAATCTGTGGAAGAAGAGTTGTTTGTGTATAATGTGTGTGAGGTACCTAATACATGCTGAGCAGGACTCCCATATAATAATAATAAATAAATAAATCTTTATTACGATAAATAGTTTTTACATGTAATCTCTTTACATATTTTAAACTCTAAATATATTTACACTTAATGAGTCAAAGGAGTCCTTTGGCATTCGTACTAGGATTACCCTGTATCATGGATGCCGTCACCTTCCTCTGGGCCCAGTAGGTTATTTCTGATTTTTATTAACTTAATATTTGTTTCTCAATTATATGTAGTAGAAAAGCCTAAACAAAACCAAACACAACATTAATTTAACAAAAATAAATAAAACAAAGTGGATCCATTCAAGTGGAATTTGTGAGACTGCTTCTTCAGAGCGTTATAAATCCCAAAAACTTCAGTGCAATGACATTCACAACGCTGTCCACAAAAAGGTTGGTTTAATTTTATTTCACAAATGCAGTCGAAGAAAGTATTTGATCCACATTTTTGAAAAGCGATCTTTATTCAAAAGGTTTTTGCAGATCGTTGTCGCATTTGATAATCGAGGACATTTGAACACGAAGAATGACGCGAATCTACACTAACGGTAAGGCCTCTTCATTTTTTTTTCTATCTGATCCACAGTTTAAATTACAGTTCGTGTGCAAAAAAGGTCTTGTATTCTCACAATTTATTCCAATAGACTACTATTAAGTCTGTGTTCCGCCTTTGTCTGTATTTTCTCGTCTTTATTATTATTAATTTCTTTCTTTTAATTTACTGTTACAGTTCATGTGCAAAATTTCTTGGATTCTCACAATTTATCCTAATTGACTATTATTTAGATAGCTTGTGACTCGTTTTTGACGTTATTTTGTTTGTCTTTCTTTTTATTACTTTCTTTTAGTTTACTCCTGCCTTATAAAATTACATTCATTATTTTTTTTACTTCAATATAACTTCAAAGATCCTTAGTTTGTTACTGTCAACACAATCTGCTTTAAAGATGTTGTCTATTAAATCAATGAGGCAATTAACTCGACTTATCTCAGTCCATTGGTAAAAGCTCTCTTTATTAAGTTGCTACAGATAATTATGATAAGAGAAGGTACATTAACATGTTCAAATGATACATTTACAGAGTGCATTGATGTTGCTTAAAATATTTCTACGAAATTAAGTAAATATTCAATTTGCAAACAATTTTTGCTATATTTATTTCCAGTATTAAACTTAATGACATGATTTGACTTGAGGTACTTACTTGATGAGATATTAATTAGGTAAATTATTATAGTTATAGTGCCGCCGTAATAGGCTTTCCCATGTGCAAAAAAAAAGCGTCTAGTTGTTATTAAATGCGAATATATTTTATGTTCCATAAATTGTATTACTACTTATAGATCTTGAAAGAAACATACCGTAATTAAAATTCAATGACAGCTTTTTCAATCAAAATTTAACAATACCAAGGAAATTACACTTTATTTATTTTAAATTTACCCGCTATTATTGAATGCCAGCGAATAAATATGTAAACATCAATTTAATTGTATACGCATGGACTTTGTAATGATAGAATTTCATGCATAAAAAAATTACACGGGTGTAATAAAATACAAGTGCATGCAATTGTCGACTTTAGTTACGCTTCGACCGGTCCTTCCATCTAATTGAAAAATGTATTCAATGAAAACTTCAATAAAAAATTACTTACAATTTTTTTTTCTGGCAACAGCAGCAAATAAACTTTTCCTCGACTTGCTCTGAGTTTTTCAGCAACAAAAAACGTTTCAACGCATCATAATTGTATAACAAACTCTTCTTACACAGTATTTACATCACATAACCTTGATTCCAAATAATACTTCGCGGTAGCGTTACTTGATAAATTAAAAAATGGAATGAATTGAGTGTCACGATTCATGTGGCGTCCGTTTTAGTGAGAAACACCGGGGAAATGAATATTCGTCGCGATCGGGTCATGAGTACTCAATGAGTGAATAAATTATTGTAAAGTCGTTCACTTCATCTGCTCGCATCGAGTTAACTGTCAGCGGTCGCGGTGGCGTGAGGTTATGTTTTGCGATCGTCCGATATCAGTGTGCGTTGGATTCCAGCCAATCTAGCGCTTTATAGAACGTAGAGCGTAGAGCAAAATTAACATGGCTGGTGTCATTTGTTTTCTAGAATAAAATGTTCTCGGCCTTTTTAATTCCTAGTGAGAGGTGTGATTCTTAATATTAAAAGTGTTTTGCATCTTGAATTATTTTACCGAACTATCTCCAGTTACATTAAATTTATTCCACTATCTTTAGCACTTCTAGTTCACTACATTTTTTAATAAACCTGTTTAGCTAAAAGCAGGCCGAGTGCGAGTCGGCCTCGCCTCCGTTCCGAAGGGATTATATTTAAAAAATACCTAATTATTTTTTTACATCTCTGAGTTTTTGAAAATTGTTTCTGTGAGACGGACCCCTGTCAGGGTTAAGGACGGATGATTTCTCGTTCGGACCTACAGAACCCTTCAAATAAAACAGAAGTTAATCTGAATTTAGTTCGCATCAATCTCCGCTTAAAAATCACCACTCAACATACTTCCGCTTTATTTCGTTAGTCGAAAGAAAAGCGCTTCAGCGCTGTAAATGTCCGCAATGCGCGCGCACATTTTAGCAGCAAGGGGGAAGTTCAAAGACTTTAAATTCTTACACTTCTTTCAATAAAACCATACCTATTGTGTTACATATTGAACTAGTTTTATTTAGGTACCTACTGCGCTAGACCAGAGACTTTTTGCCGTGTATGATTCCAGCTGTAATAAACTAGCGACATCTATGTTTTCAATCGAGCAACATGTCACTAAGCAACAGAGTTTGCCAAGAGTCTTTCTTTAGGCTTCTGTAGGAATACGTCACCATTAGCCATCCGGACTCGAACGTCCACACTTAAATTACTTTTTTTTTAAATATCTACGTTTGGCGATAATGTAAACAAACTCATTACTTCAAAGTAAAATAAAAATTAGTAGGTATAAGTAAATTCTGACAAGCGAATCAAACAAAATACACACGACAAAAATTGCCTCCTTTAATAATTACAAGTCCTACCTATGCACCTATACATACTTATATCAGCTGCTCTCTTGCTTATATAATAGGGAAATAAAACCAACAACTATCATTTGGTACTAAGAACAACTAAGACTGCAATAAACTTGGTAGAACCACTAACTCCACATTAGAAGCAGAACTTGGTGTAGTTAGTTCTTAGTTTTCCACCTGGCTCAATAGTTCACGATAAAGCTGACAGGTGGCGCTACTTTACGTGGCCGTAACTACAATGTTCCTAGTTGCAGTACTTGGGGTCGACAGAACAATAACTAAAACATTTTGTCTATTTGAAAATGGAAGGTTATCTACTTAAATCGGACTTATACAATACGTTCTGGTTTAAAGTACTACTGCTACTACTCGTGCAGGGTTGTGCACTTTCCCGAGTCGAAGGCGCGTTGTGTTCCACGCGTGCCTGAAAGAGATGTCAGCATAGAGGACAAGGCCCGCTTGGGCCAGAGCCGGCCAGGGCTGCGGAATTTGTTCGAAAGAGTCACCGTGGCCCTGGAACGCAAAAGGCAATAGGAGGAACATGGATTGGTTTTAGTCAGTAAGGGTCTGACACTCCGTTCCTCTCCGCCCAGAGCGGAAGGATTTACTTGATGATTTCCCATCCTTAAAAAAAAAGAAAAAAAAGGGTGTTGCACTTTGCTTATGTGGGCCGTTTCCAAAGGCGCATACTTCTTTATTTCTTACTTATTTTTACCTTTAAAAATATTAAAGTTTAGGCATAATTTTATGAGCTTATTATTTTCTTTTTCTGGCGGTCTATAACTATATAAATAGTCACATCTCCACGATAAGTGGTTGCATTTTATGATTTTGTTTATCAAAACCAAATAGCAATAATAATAAAGATTTCTTGTAAAACGTAGTGTAACTAAATATTTCGGTGTACAAAAAAGAATTACCTATCCCATTGTCCTCATGGGGAACCCAAAAAATCTGCATAAACTGTGGTTACGTGAACTAGTACTACTTCTACGTAAACTTATTGTACTATTACCTAAGTAGTCAGGAAATAAAATTCACACTTTCTTGCCAAATAGAACTTAAAAGCTAAATAAATAGAGCATTGACACGACCTACTACTGCAGAGTCCCAAAAGAAAACCGTGTGCTATAAAATATAACGCAGGCTATAAAGTGTTAATTGATACACAATCAAAGTTTCAACAAAACGAAATAGGGCATTAACAATAACCCATTATTAGGTAGGTAATATTAGGAATTGTAAAAGAAACAAGATATAAATTAACGTTTTCGCGATTTCAGTGTTGTCCCCATAGTAAAAGTTGTTCATAATGATGAGTACAATGACCCCTTAAGAGGTATTGCGTTTATTCTGCTACACGTTATATATCATCTTCGCCCTGCGGTAGATTATACTTTTCCGTCGTTAACTATAAGAGAAAACTGTTACGGTATTTACCAGCGCTTTTTTCTCATAAAGGTCTTATCCATAATCAGCAATAACTATACCAAAATAATTGTATCAGTTCTAATTAATTCAATTAAAAATAAACAGTGTGTAGGTACCTCCAAAATTATTTTAAGCAAAAAGCCAAGGTAAAGAAAGAGTCGGGATAAAATTGCGGGAAAAACAAATATCGTAAAAACAAAAAGGGTACAAAATTTTCTCGACTTTTTTTATTTGATTAGAAAACTAGTCTCAGTAAAAAACTACCTATAGTCAAATTAATTTCAAGGAATCAACAACGCAGTAACTAACTGTCTGATAAAATAATATCTAACTTAATTTCATGATCGGCAACCTTTTATAATAATGGATTCAAGTGAAATTAACACCTCTAATGTCAGTTCAAACTGAAGACCAATAATTATGTTACCTACTCCAATAGTTAAATCAAACAATCCTGAGTTTATGAATACGTAATACTATGAAAGGGTGCTAGTATTATACAGGCTGATTTTGAATTCAGAAGTCAGTCTGACTTTTCTTTGTTTTATAAAAAGTTTGGACTCCAGTCTTTTGTTTCGAATTTTGAAAGCAAAACCTTTTATTTTTTCTTTTCCCAAACAAGCGAAACTCCTTTGTGTTCTGGTTTTCTAATTTCGACAGTCCCGTATCAGGTTGGTTCATGTCTGGCTGAACTGCATCGGGCCAATTAATCTGGCTCTTGTTAGCATGGCTGCCGATCTGTGAAAAAATATCTACTTTCTCGTTAAGGAAGTGTAATTTTACATTTTCAATTAGATAGCCTAGCATCACCGTTCTTTAATTCTATTGGTTTTTCGCAATTACCTGACGGAACTTAATCTGCTTACCGAGACAAATTGGCTAGCCTGGAGGAAATTTCTCTCTAATCGGGTAATCAGAATAAGTTAAATGGCTGCTAAGAGACACAGTTTTGATTCGAAGCTATAGGTACCTAACTGAGAAAAAAGAGACAAACAAAAAAACTAATAAAAATTACTACTATGAATAAATACAAATTTTGTCTGAGCTAACATAATAATTTGTATACAGTACAACTATTTTCTTAATGTCTCTCGGCAATCATCGCATTTCCGAAAACAAACGAACGATAATTTCCGTATCCATCAATAATCATCATCATAATTTTGAACTTAGAAATTATAACAATCAAGTTCTTAGTTCTGAATTCAAATTTTTATACTAATACTATCGTTAAGGAATTTTAGTGATTTTGTATGTACCTATGTAAGTTCTGTAACAATATATACTTTCTTCTTTTCTTTCTAAACTAACATTCATTTTTATGTGATCTCTCACTATTTAAAAGACCCATAACCAATTTAAAATATCCTCAATCCTATGCCACCTGGAGACAGAACCGAAGATCTCAATCGAATAAAGGACGAGTCCTATTCTGGTCACGTTGCGAACCTTACCTTCGTTCGTAGATTATACCCGGTGCTTGTGACGGGCTCATCCTATCTCAGTGCTTACCGATTAGGTACACTTGTAACAGCTTATAAGAGTACGCCAATTTTTTTCTTGTTACTATGCGAGTTCTTATAGATGTCACCGGATAGTTGCAAACTCCGTAAGATTGTAATGAATCTTTATTAGGTTATTATTTTTCGATATAATGTGAGCATAGCATTTTGAATACAATATGTCCGTGCCTTGTTGAAAAAAAATAATTTACAATTTCACGCGATATTTTACAATCTAACGGTGTCTGCAATTTTCCGGTGACATAGATAATACGAGTAGGTACCTATCTATATTATATATTTTTATTAGGTATTTTTTCTCATCGCATTTAAGCACTGCGAGATTTAGACGTTTAAAAAACCGGTTTAAAAACTAAATAATCATTCTAAGTTACATACCTTACACAATTAAGGAAAGATAAGAATGTAAAATTTTATTTTTTTTGTTTGCCAGATAATCTAATATTTTTACTTCATCTCAAGACTAAATCTTTGTCTCTATCAAAGAAGTCGTTATGTCATTTAGAAATTAAAATAATTTTGATTTTTCCCTACAGATTTTTGGATTGCCGTACCTTATAATAAACAAAATTGATTTTCAAAATGTTAAGCCCAACGGTAATTAACTTCATAATCGAAAGCTAAAATGAATAAAACTCATTGGATTTTCTATCGTTGTCAGCCAGCACTATTACTGAAACAGTCCTATTATGTTTAATAGAAACGGGAATGTTGTCCATTTAAAACACAATTAAAACCACAGAATCGTTACAGGAATTTAATCTTTAAGCACACATTATCTCACCATAACTATCTACATTAGGTGCTCCATTTTAAACTAAAAAAACTAGCGCTGAAAATTCTGTAAATTCTTTAAAGCGACGTCCCCGTGAGTATTAAGTAGTGGCTACATAAAATTTCAGCGGCTAAGTGGTGTCTCTCACGTCATCCTTACTGTCTCGAGGGGGTGAAATTACCTACATTACCATATTTACGTTACGGTGCTCACTTCCTTTGCGTTTTATAAAATAAATACTAGCTAGCATTCAAAAAGTATTTTTTCTGGAATGAAAAGTCCTTTAAAAGGTACACACAATCTCGTTAATCTCGACACGAGAATGATTATGTAGAATCACGAGTAGATACAAATACCTACAGCATCTGAGGCCCTGGACAATGTGCCATTCCATTAGTGACTGCGACTGTCATCATCATCTTCCTGCCCTTATCCCATGTTACTTGGGGTCGGGTTATATCGCTCATCACACAATCCATCCATCTTTTCTTTGGCCTTCCTCTTCCTCTCCATCCATCCACATTGTCGAAATGCTAAAATGTAGGTATTTGAACACGTGACATTTCGATAGCATCTGTCAATCCCATACATTTTTGACGTATTGACAATCGCCTTCGCCACGCTACCGTTGACAGAATCTTACTTGTCTCGAGCCCCTGGTCAAAAATGTCTCACATCGAAATTTAAAATGGACTTACCGAACTTCTTCTTAACCTCGATGGCTTACATTAACGGCCAGGTAGAACAGCCATGAGGTTGTCCCCCCATTTCTGGAAAGAAAATCATCGAATCACAATATCGGTCTAACCTAACCTAACCTTTTTTTTAAGGATGGAAATTCATCAAATGACTCCTTCTGGGCTGGGGCGTGAGGTTTGCCTGTCCCTCACGAGGCCCGCCTCCTCTTTCGCTAGCATTACTGCTTCGTAGGAGCTGAGGCCAATCCATGCCCTTCGCTCCGGATCATGGATTGGCCGGACGCGAGAGGTCGCCGCCGCCGATCACCTCAACGAGGACAGCGGTGGTCCACTCAAGCAGGCCAGACCTCCACAGTATGCTCCACCGTGTCCTCCGGGTGATACTCACAGTGATGACACCCGGACGTGTCCTGGAGGAGGAGTCTGGTACGTAAGTCGTAACAGGCAGTTACCATCCACAGACCGACCTCGGTAATCGTTGCTTTACTTCAAGGATTGAACTATGTTGCTATTATTATTTAGCCACGAGCTCTTAATGCGGTAAGCTGTTGAAAATTAATTCAACCATTCACAGTATCTTACACGCGAACGGCAAATTAATTTGCTATAATATTCGTTCCACAGCCTGATCCTTAGTATCTAAGTCTCTCAGTCTAATTATACAAAAGTCGGCTATGTAGTTAGTTTATCCATCGAAGCATAGCTGACATAAAGACCTTCCTTTCGTAATTAAAATTTGCAAAGTTTCTAGTGAAACTGCTGAAAGATTTTCGAAAACTGTAGTTTATTACTTAGCTTCCTGAAAACATGTTATCCGATGTTGATTTATAGCATTTTTACTCTAGCAAAATACGAGATTATTGTCACAAATAACAACATTAAAATTGCTTTTGTAGGTAAAATGACAAAGTGAAAAAAAACTCGTCGACTTTGTCTCTGTCATCTCTGACCTAGACTAGAGTTAAGAGCAAACACAAAAAAAAAAACTTCTGAATCAGTATCGGGCCCAAAAGTTTAAATCAGTATAAAAGGTAACCAAGCGACAGTAAATTAATAAGAAAACGAACAAGATTGTTCTTTAACAACCTCATCTTCAGAATTTACAGGGCCGCTCTAAATAGGTAATTACATGCGCGGCTACTTTTTCAGGCCAGTAAGAGGCAACAGCCTGAAAATTCCGTTCTTTCGTATTTATGAAAATATGAATAAATGAGTTCTTATTTCTGTAAAATTCACGAATTTTATTGCACTATATAATTTGTTGCTCTATGAAAATATGTACGAAACAAGTTTTTTACACGAGTTTTAACAAAAGAAAAACATGGGGTGCTGAACCTCTGATATCATTATAGGCCACTTTTGAGCCTGTCTTCAAATCGCCACAAATAAGTATGGTCGAAGCCAGATAAATTTGCATTAACGGTCATTGATTACCCTTTCCTTAATATCTCTTCGTAGGTACCTGGACAATATTAATTATGAATCGTTTTTCATTACTAGCAAAAGTTAAGGATCACATCGATAGATGTCGATTCAGGACAACTTTAAGTCTTTATTTCTGTTTTCGGAATTAAGTATGTTAATAAAATGCAGGTGGGCCAATGGCCGTTATTGCAAATTTATCTGGCGTCGACCATAGGCACAATTAGTCAGCGGTATCGTCTGCACGAAAGTCAAATATCCTCTGAAGATCCTCCTTTGTTCAAGTCCAGGTTAAGGTCTATGCGTATGCTTCAGGACGTACTGAAGGATACCATACCAACTCTTCCATAAATATAGAGAACATGTTTGCTTTATAAAATCACAAAATAATAGTCCAACAGGAATGCAGTATTTAATCGCTTGTTCAATTTCTCCATCTATTTGTATCAAGCACTTAATTATATTTTGATAGTCAACAGCTAAGCTAGCAATGAAATTTTTCATTAAGTCAGAATGGTTCTGCCTTTGTTCATTTACTTACTGCAATTCGCTTGAAGACAACCTGAATATCTTTTTCATCTAGCTTCGGGAAAGCTAGACACGAAATGACAATTTCACAAAGTGCTTCTAGCGAGTCTAAAGTTTTCAACACCTGTAAATGGATGTACGTTTCATTTATTAAAGTTCTTTTGAAAGTCTTTATTGAGATTTGAAAAAAGGGTTTCGACGCAGTGCATTTCATTGGTGACTACAATATAAGTTTCCTCAATAATAAAATAACACTCTATTTGCCAACTAAAGATATTAAATTCTATGAGACTTACCTGTATACTTAATGAAATGTTTCATTGTGTTCGTTTAATTGCAGTTTTTATTGCTTACGGACTCATAAATGTCGCGTGGTGAACTCTAATCGCGCGTTCTGTGTGCATTTGATAACTATATACCTATTAATATTATCACGGTAAAAATGTAGTTATTTATACTGTGATATTAACATTCCTGATGTTCATAGGCTCCCTCAATTTTTGACTTTTGAATATAATTTTGACCTATAACATTTTTGCCATAGAAGCACTGATCAAAGTATTTCTTTACTATTTAATTTATTGCGCTAATTTATTAAAACAATAACGAGACCTTATTAGATAATATTATATACAAGCTAATAGAAAATATGTATAAATGTACAAGTTGAGTAAAAAGGGGGAGGAGAATAACTCACAGGGCATCGAAAAATACTTTACTATTATGTTTAATTTAGTCTCACAGTATCTAACACAAACATCCGTAAATATATAATAACAAACAAACATCCGTAAATATATTGTAAAATAAATAAATGTTCAATTTATAACAGCCTGTATTTCACGTGTACGCGAAGTAGTATTTAAAATGTCTGTCATGGGCCGCCTGATCGACAAGTCACAAATCAAAGAATATCATTTACAAATCTGCTTTGTGCCCATACAGTCATCATGACTGATCCTCAACTTCGTCCCAAACACTACTTCGCTTTCCACTACCGTATTCTTCGATTCTTGGGTCTGGGCTGGTGGCATCATCCAGAAGAAGGCAAAAATTCAAACTTTCCAGGATGGTACCTCTACTACTCCATTGCCACCCAAGTTGTTTGGGTAGCTGGCTTCGTCGGTTTAGAAACTATTGACCCCTTCGTCGGTGAAAAGGAAATGGACCGGTTTATGTTCAGCCTCTCTTTCGTCATCACCCATAATCTCACCCTCATCAAGTTGTACATTTTCTTCTTTAAGAACGTTGATATTCAGGAAATAGTGCGCACTTTAGAAATAGAGTTGTATGATTACTATCAAAACATACCTAAGAACCGAAAAACTATTAAACTGTCTAAGATAATAACTGGAGCCTTTCTCCTTTTTGGATGGCTCACTATTGGTAATGGAAATGTATACGGGACGATTCAGGATATCAAATGGAAATCTTTAGTTGCCACTTTAAACGATACTTCACTTCGTCCAGTTCGGACCTTGCCACAACCGATTTATATACCTTGGGACTACCAGAAAGATGCGTCGTATATTCCTACTTTTGTTCTCGAAACTGTAGGCTTACTATGGACTGGTCATATCGTGATGACTATTGATACATTTATTGCATCTGTAATCCTACACATGGGTTCACAGTTCGAAATACTAAACGAAGCAATAACGACTGCGTATGATAGAACGATGACGTCGCTACGTGAAGGCATACATCCTGATGCTATTCAAGAGCGAGAATCTGTATTATTGAGTCCAGAAGACAATAATGAGAAGATTGTACAGTCTTTCGTGCCGAGAGAAGAAATTGACGCAGCACTAGAAGCTACATTCAAGAATTGCTTTCGACAACATCAACTTCTTATCAGGTAAGTCAATACGTTATTATTACGACCAACTAAATTCATTCATATTTATTTTATTATATCGTTTTACAGTCAATGATATTATAAGTAAAAAGGTGTAGATAGGTTACATAAACAACATTCAATCTTCATACGGCACAATGTCACACTGTAAGATGACACGTCGAAGTAGGACGGCATGACGTAATTATCGGGGGCGGAAAAGAGACAAGACGAGTAAAATGTGGCTAATTAGCTATATTCTGACGTGCCACTTGCTGAGCGCTTATAACCTATCTACACCTTTTTACTTATAATATCATTGTTTACAGTACCAATATCACTTGACTATTTGTGATCCAATTTAATGACTGATTCAATTAAGATACCACACCATTTTATACCATAGAATCGTTACATTTCATTTATTAAACTAACATCCATATTCTGTAGGCTGTAATTTCAAATTATAAGCAGCCATGTGAAACGGTAATAAAATGTCAAAGAGAAAAGACACACAAATCAAGTGAGGAATAAATTTAATCCTCGATTGGTTTCCCAAGATAAGCCATGGGATGTTCTCCTTGCATCCGTATTAGGGATCACTTAGATGGAACCCTTACAGTACCGTCATACATCTGACCCAGAATTGTATTGCAGCGTATTACTTACTTATATTTCTATGAATAATCCAGGCATAATATACTTCTAAAGATCATTAATTGAAGGTAAACATACTAAACAATGAACATCGTCAGTAACAGTGACTACAAGTTTTACTCCCGAACCAAGAACAACTGAACAACGGTCTGACTAATCGTAAGTCCGTAGGTGATACGGAGTAGAAAACGCCCGACACTAAGGCCGAAACTATAGACTTCGGTCTTAGAGAGTAGACCCCCAGACAGAACGAATTGATTCCGAAATAATACTCAAAGAACTCATTAACGAAGTTTTATTTTTCCATACAATTCCAAAACTGCGGAACCTATTACTTATTTAACAAGGTACGACAAACTTTTAAACACACATATAAGAACAGATATTTCTGTAACTTTGAATGAAATATGGATATAAAAGATAGGTCAAACCGTAAATAAAGATATAAGTAATAATATCGCTCTCTGTATTCAAGGAACGTTCGCAGAGTAAGGGGATATCTATATTTCGTTGTGTTAACCTAGGTAATCACACTCACTTTGTATTCCACTCTGACTTTTCAATCTGTGTTTGCTCAGCTTTTCACGAGAATAGTCATGTTTTACACTTGTTTAAGAAGATGGAGTGTTTAAGGAGCAAATGACAAATGGGGCATGAATCCTTGCGAAAGAATTTGCCTCGCTATAACTTTTTTCGTCATGTCTTATAATTGCTGAGTTTTAGAATAGACTAGTAGTATGTATAATGTTTTTATGTAATATTTCACTACAAATATAAAAATTGCAATGGAACATCCTTCACGAATATATATACCTACCTACTTATCCCGACAAAAGTCATTCGTATTTAAGGGTGCCTTCTCTCGTATTTCAATAGTTTCATCTGTATGTCGCGCTTTGTTTTTATCGATACATATTTGAGACTTGACATGTTGTTGCAATGTTTTACTGACGTCTGACGTTTCGCCAGCTGATTTAAATGAGCCCCGGTATGGTTGTTAATGTTTATTCCAATGCACAGACACAGTAACTACGCACAAAAGCTCAGATTTACATCCATTACTAGTCGTGTTTGCTATCCTAGACTAACTACTATAAAGTTTTTGGCAGCCGACCGATTTGGACCCGCCGAACGTTCTAAACTGCCATAAAGTGCAATGTGAATTAACTGTAAGGTTTGGCGGCGGCATCCCGAGCCAAAGTTCTGCGTACTTTGGCAAATAAGCCCGTAAACTGTGACCAATTACATCAAAATACTTGTTAATCGAATTTCTGTAGAATCCCTTTGTACTGGGGTGTAAGTGTAAAGCATCAACGAACGACAAAGAGGGCTTCCAAGAATCAGCTATTAACAACAAACTAGCTCAAGTTTCCAGTCAGTTCGATTTAATGACCTCAACAGACATACCTGGTCGTTGTTGCGTGAATTTCAAGTAATACGATTACACGACTTCTCAAGCCAAACAATACATACACGTAAGATAAACAAACCTTTTGACCAAATAATCTCGAACACCCATATCTGTTTATACCATCCGCATTACAATTTTAATACAATGCGAACATCGCAATCGTCCCCGTAGTTATTGGAAACGTGCCGCCTACTACAAACACAGATATTTGCGGGGTCAATAAGGGGCAGGTCTGAAAAATGACGGGAATCCCGCTGCGTAAAAAATGTCAATTCACAGTCGATACGAAAGCAATAAAGGGACCGAGTTCTCTTGGATATGACATACTGCAATATCTCAGGATTACACCCTCAATATTGTCAGTTGGTTTGCCTTTTTTCCACACTTAAATCAACATAATCTGTGCTTTATATTCACCTTTCTGCGCTGATATTAGAATAAAGTTTTCACTACGTATACTACTGACTATTCCGAGTATTACATTTTTCTTTGCTTTAATTTCAGTTGTGTGGAGAGATTCTCTAGAACTTATTCGTACGGCTTCATGACTCAACTGCTCTCGAGTATGGCAGCCATTTGCGTTGTAATGGTTCAAGTTTCGGTAAGATTCATAGATATTATGTGGCTTTGTTTCATCTCCATATTTTTGCATAAAATGTTGTATTTTTTACTCGATACAATTTATTCCCTTACTATGTTATGGCACATGTTTATTTTATCCAGCAATTTCATTTTTAAAGAACTCCGATGTAGTTATATGTTACTTTTCTGAAGCATTCTTGTGGCTACCAGGTTCACTGTTTTCCCATAAATCTATCAGTAAAATTATTGCAATATCATCCTAAATTTTGACTAAAGTTTTAGTAACTTTTTCTGAGCGCCTTGTGCTATAGGTACTAGATCCTTGTGAGGCTGAGTTGATTCATTGACAAGCTTTTCTTGCAGCAAGACGCTTCAAGTTTCAAGTCGGTGCGATTGATAACGTCAGTGGCGTTCTTTGTGGCCATGATCATTCAGCTCGGCATGCAGTGCTTCACCGGAAATGAGTTGACACTACAAGTGAGTAGGTATTTCATCAGTTAAATTTTATGATTTTGGTGTAATTCAGAAAATGACGAGATATTCACTATTTAATTCTATACAATACTTTAGATACTATTAGAATTTAAAAATGTGCAAGGACGGAAAGGGAGAGGGAGGCCAAAAAAAAGATGGATGGATTGTGTGAGGAGTGATATAAAAGAAAAGGGAGTTAGTGATGACGTGATGGCTGACAGAACAGAATAAAAGACAAAAACGTGTTCCGCCGACAACAATTTAAGTAACATAGGATAAGGGCAAGAAGATGATGATGATTTTATATAGGTACAATTAGATCTAACACTTGATAGGTACTCTGAAAAAAATTCATTGAAAAGCATCCCATCTGCTATTCTGTAATCTCACGATGATACGAGAATCTTAGTGATTTTGAAGTGCGTTTGTCAATCCCTAGAATCAAATGGAATGACAACTCATTTCAACTACATCATCACGATGAGTTTTTTTTACAGAACCGACCGGCTGCTGTTCATGGCAGTGAATTAAAGTAACCGTGTGTAGCTGTGTAAATATCAATAGAAGTTCCAAGAATGTGTCCTACAACACCAGTCATTGATAACTGAAGGAAATTACAGCGACACTGATTAGTTGTTTGATTTATTTATCTGTCCAGGCCGAGCGTATATCAGACGCTGTTATGCAGAGCAAGTGGGAGCGCATCCCGACGCACCAGCGTCGACCTCTGCTGATGATGATGATGAGGGCACAGCGACCGCTGCGGCTGACAGCTGCCGGCTTCACGAACATGGACAACGCGTGCTTTCTAGCAGTGAGCGTCAACCATAGATAGCATAAGATAGAGTAAAATTACCCTACAACTTATAATGTAAGCACTTCTGGGACAGAGGCGTGTTTCTGTGAGATGGAGTGGGCCGTAAGTTTTCGATAGTTTGGGTTTTGGGCAGTAGTTATGAAATTATTCACACTTATTAGAAAAGTATGCCTGGTTTGTAAATCACGACTTATTATTTATAGCGCTCGTAACATAGAGCACATTTCGTAATTCGCGCCAGTTATTGAACATTGATGACGTCGTCTCATATTAGCTTGTGTTGGTAGAACTCAGCAATAATAACAGCCGTATTCATAAAAACTTTATAACCATTACTTAGAAAGCAGATTCTTTATTCAAAATTTTGTATGGAGAATTTGATTTTAGTATCGCTTAAATAGTATTTTAACCAAGTAATGGTTTTAAACTTCTTATGAATACGGATGTAAATAGGTACATATTTTAATCTTATTTTTTTTTTGTTTCAGATCATGAAAGCAGCTTATTCTTATTATGCCGTTCTCAGCCAAAAACAAGAATAAATTACAACAGAGTAAAAAGTAATAAACAATTTTATTTTTAAGTATATATTTATTTTTAACCGACTTCAAAAAGGAGGAGGTTCTAAGTTCAACTGTATGTATTTTAACGTTTATGTGCACATCGATAAACAGTATCTATTATAACATTATACATAAATATGAGTACAAATCAACTGCTTATTTCTAAGTAAATTCCCAGCGAAAGGACAAAAAGAAATGTAAACAATACTGTATAAGAAAAAGAAAAGAATATAATTATGAGTATGAAGTAGACACTGATCCTTCTAGATTCCAATTATGTATTATTAGGTATTGTTTAATTCAATCGTTGCAAATTGTCAGAAGTTTTTGTAATAATTTATTTTATGTATATCCGCAAGAGAACCAAGGTCAACCGACGTAACCCGATGGATTGCCAAACTGAAGTGGCAGTGGGCAGGGCACATTGCTCGCAGAACAGATGGTCGATGGGGCCGAAAAGGCCGGAGTGGCGACCCCGTACCGGAACACGCAGCGTTGGAAGGCCTCCCACAAAATAGACTGATGACCTGGTGAGGGTCGCTGGTAGCCGATGGATGCGAGACGCACAGGACCGGTTGTTGTGGCGACACTTGGGGGAGGCCTATGTCCAGCAGTGCAGGTCTTTCCGCTGATATGATGATGATGACGAATTAGGTTCTTTTAACCTCTGAACTCTGTCGCACCCACAATTCACAGAACACCAAACCATAGCGGCTATCAGTATCACTAGTCGCTGCCAGCGCGGCGTTCTGAACTCTTTGCTACAATGTAAACGACATAATTATTACAGTTTCTTCAATCCAGACTTTCGTTGATCATTTTAGAAAAACTTTGAGTTGCCAGATTAAATGAGATTCTCATCCAACCATATTTTTGTATTTTCTCCCATTATCTCTCTCTTTAATTGAATAATTAAAAAAGTGTTTTTGTTTATCATTTTTTTATGCTCAGATTTTTTGTAATTTTTTTTGGGCATGGCCAGATTTCAGCAGCAGATAGATGTATCTTGGCTAAAAATAGTGAAGGCATACCTACAAGGTTCTTGAAACTGGGTGTCAACAAATCTAATCTAATAAGGGCTTCTTGAAATGACGTGACGGTCGATACCTCGGGTCGCTTGTCCAGGGGGATGGCGATATAGATCGAGACGTAACGCACCGGATCAACTCAGGATGGATGAAATGGCGACAGGTCACTGGAACAACTTGTGACCCACGGATGCCCCTCAAGTTGAAGGGGAACATCTATAAGTCCGTGATAAGACCTGTCGTACTGTATGGATCAGAATGTTGGGCTGTGAAAAAGACGGATGAAAATAGATTGCATGTAGCGGAGATGAGAATGTTAAGATGGATGTGTGGAGTAACGAGAATGGATAAAGTGAGAAATGAGTACATTAGAGGTAGTTTTAAAGTGGCGCCAGTGACGGAAAAGTTGAAAGGTAACCGATTGTCCTGGTGTGGTCATATGAAGAGGAGGGATGAAACGCATGTAACTAAAAGGGTTATGAATATAAATGTGGATGGATGGAGAAGAAGAGGGAGGCCAAAGAAAAGATGGATGAAAGGATGGATTGTGTGAGGAGCGATATGAAAGAAAAGGGAGTTAGTGATAGTGTGACGGATGATTGGACAGACTGCAAGAAAAAAAAACGGGTTGTGCCGACCCCAAGTAACATGGGATAAGGGCAGGAAGATGAGATGATGAAATGACGTGACGGTGGCAACACTGACTCGTCATGTCCAGGCATTTGTCAAAACGCTAAGGTTTTCTGACATGAGTTAAATGGATGTTAACGTCATGTTTATGTCAAAGTCACTTTTCAAGCAAGAAGCTTTTTTTAGCAAGAGGACGTCTCGCCTATGTGGCGTCGTCTGATGGCGTAAATTTTCCTGGAAACCCTCATTAGCCCGTAATGTCCCACTGCTGGACAAAGGCCTCCCTCTCCCTTTCCACGTCTGTCCTCTACTATTACGAGCCAGTCCTTCCGGTAAAAGTCAAGTTCATCTGTGAATACTCGTCTATAGTCTGTCGCGAAGTTTTTTTAGCATTTACTGGGACTTTTAGTTTTATAAAATTTGCGTTTAGGAGTGAGTCAAACAAGACTATCTCAAGCACGGATATAGAAAGACATGATAACGCAAGAGCAACTACTTCGCGTGCCGGTTTCGGTGCGCAGCTTACGATCAAAAATCGTAAGCCGCCACTTTCGCGCTTTATTTGCATCGGTGTACGCTAGTCGGACGTCAGTTATGTGGTTAGGTCAGTTAGGTGCTACATGTGGCGGCGTCTTTGAATCGTTTTGATTTTCCCATCACCTAATAGTGCTTGTGTTGACGTCATAGTAGGTAGTCAAATAATGGCACGCTTGGTTTTCATACAGATCGTGATACTTGCGTTATCTATGTCTATCTATATCTGTGGTCTAAAGCCGTGAATCGCTCTCGCAATAAAATGACGGCATGCACGAAAAAGTAATATAAATTATAGCGCACACGCAACCTTCTCGCAACTAAACAGTCAAAAAGTCTAAGCAGTGACAAATTTTCTGAAAATCTGTCTGTTTATGAGATACAAAACCAACAAGCAGAAAAATAGAAATTGTTAATTGGGTTTGTACAAAGCAAAAGTATGAAAACCCTTTGAAAAAAAAACAAACTAAATACTTTTAAGAATTTTTTTTTTTTTCAAGCAACCAACAAGAACGCAGCAACATACCTATGAATAATAAAATAACAAATAAAACTCGTGATTGACGACAATCATCGATCACTAATAAAAAACACGACAATTTACAATTTATTCAGGTGACATAACGAAGTGTCCGAAGTGAAGACGAGTAATTATGATCCTTTCATGAATGAAATTAAATAAACCAACCCTCAATTTAGTATTATGAAAGGATGGACTACATAAACAGTCTGACTCATCACTAGTAGTACAATTCTTCTATCTGTTTGCATCAGCATCATCTGCCTGCCTTTTCCCAATTACCTATATGGGACTTGGCTTCTAGTCTAACCGGATTCAGCTGAATACCAATATTTTACGTGGAGCGACTGCCTGTCTGACCTACACAACCCAGTAACTGAGTAATACTTTACTTCTTGGCAAGGCTGTTGTCAGAATTTCTGGCTTCCGACAATCCGTAACGACTGCCAAAGATGACAGTGGAGACCAACGGCTTAACGTGCTTTCCGATGGCCACCCATTCACAGACCGGCCTCGATAAGCATTGCTTAACCTTGTTGAGAGACCCGTGCGGCTGATATTATTTAGCAACAAGCCACTCCCTCTTTCTGTTTGCGTAATCCACAAATAATATTTGACTGCAAGCCAGCATAACAATAGGTACTAATATGTTGCGCTCTCAAAGTGCATAATACTACATTTCGTTTATGAAATAGGTAATTGCACTGTGTTTTCATTTGAAATTTTGCAAGCAAAACGAAATGTCAATTTCACAAAGTGCTGCGAATCTAACGTTTTGAACAACTAAACTAAATAGTAATTTCTCATATGACAGTTCTTTCGACGTTGCAGTTGTGTGACTGTTCCTAATAGTGATTTAAAATAGCTTTCGACACACTAAGCCAAACAAATCATTTTTAACAGCGTTTACGCCTACGGCATTTCATACAAACTTTCAAGTCCTTTTTTTTCGAAATGAATGAACCGATTTTAAAGAAACTTTTAGTATTCCATACACAAGATATTCAGGTCTAAATAGATAGTAGAGAAAATTTTCGAAGAATAGTTCAGAGGGAAAGATAGTGATTTTTCACTTTCCATGCAACGAATATGAAACTCTTTTTCGAAAATGTTCTTTACTAACTATTTAGACCTGAATACAGGGGCGTAGCTACCGCCGTATCTGCCGTTTCAATTATACGGGGCACCCGGGCCACGGGGGGCCCCGACGTGCGTAAGCAAAAATTAATAAAAACTTCCCAAATTTTTTTTGTTTCAGAAATGACAAAAGTCAAAAAAGGCAATTTCTTTTTTCCCCCGTAAAGCGTGCGTTCAAAAGTTGGCAACACCCAATTTGGCGAAAAAAAGGCAAGGAGAGTGTATAGGTATTTAATTTGAATTGTTTGTAAAATTTTGGAAAAAGTGACAGATAGATAGAATTATGATGAATAAATATTTCTTTTAATTTTATGCAAACGTTTTTTTTTTCTTTTGTGAGAAATCTTTACCCTTCATCCTTATGAAGGGTAAAGATTTCTCACAAAAGCAAAGCTCTAATTTGTGCTTATACGGGGCCCCGCCAAGGCTCGCTACGCCACTGCCTGAATATTTAGTTTGAATACCAAGTTTCATTATAATCGGTTCATTCATTTCATTCATTCATGAAATGTGTACCGCGAAACGCTCTGAATTGAAATGAGTGTATCATAAAATCAATCTGCGTTTCCCAATTATTTTGAGGTCGGCTTCTAGTCAAACTGGATGCAGCTGGATTTAGTATTTTACTTGGAGCCAGCCACATTTCATATTTAGACATAATAAAACTATGTTATTCTTTGTATGGATAAATATCTGCAATACCACTAATATTGTAGCTCCTCCTAATTATTCATAGAAAGAACTTACTTACTTAATTACAAAATCTTATATCTTTAAAATTATAAATTGTTATTTTTTCTCAGATTTTTTATGAGCCTGCATTAATAAATCACTAAATGATTATACCTAAATGTCGCTTGGCCAACTCTCGTCGCGCATCTTCAATACGAGTATCGAGTATGTGCATTCGAAAACTATTTACACTTGTGATTGCTCGTACAAGTCTGAAGCAAAGCTTTACTGGTAACAATGCATTGATATAATTTATTAAAAATGTTGACAACTGTGTAATATATAAACTGTGATACATATTTCCAGTATATCCAAACTTAGCAAATACTCTAACCCTTTAAAATAAAAATGAACAGCCATTTGTAGCGTAAAAAAAAAAACAACAAAAAATTCACTTCATTAAAAACGTATAATTTTGATAAAATATGGTAAAAATAAATAACGTGTAAAAATATTTAGTTATTTACTAATAGCTCATTACCAACTCCTCAAGTTCGAAGTAGTATTATAACGTCAATAATTATTGGTTGCCAAAATCAAAATTTCGGACACGTCACAAACGTCAGAATTGCGTTAACTAATCTGCAGTGCATACGACGTCACTATGACTGTTTCTCGTCCTCGCCAGTATTTCCGCTATCACTATCGGATACTGCGATTCTTGGGGCTGGGCTGGTGGCATCAACCCGACGAAGGCAAAACCAACAACTTTCCAGGCTGGTACCTTTTCTACTCCATTTTCACCCAAGTTGTCATCGTAGCCGGCTTCGTTGTCATGGAAACTATTGACCCCTTTGTTGGCGAAAAAGACAAGGATGGATTCATGTTCGGTCTCGCTTTCATCATCACCGATAATTTCACTCTTCTAAAGATGTCCATATTCTTTTTTAAAAACTTGGATATTCAGGACATAGTGCGTACTTTAGAGATAGAGATGTACGATTATTATCAAAACATAAAAAAGAATAGAAAAACGGTAAAAACATCTGTAATATTAACAGGATTGTTTTTATTTTTTGGATGGCTTACCATTGGGAATGGACATTTACATGGGATAATTGAAGACATCAAATGGAAATCTTTAGTTACTACGCTAAACGATACTTCCCTTCATCCAGTTCGCGCCTTGCCGCAATCGATTTATATACCTTGGGATTATCAGAAAGATGCGTCATACGTTCCTATATTTGTGTTCGAAACTGTTGGTTTGCTATGGACTGGTCATGTCGTGATGATCATTGATACATTTATTGCGTCTGTCACCTTGCACTTGAGCTCTCAGTTCGAAATACTATACGAAGCAATAACTACTGCGTGTGACAGAACTATGACGTCACTAAGTAAAAGCATACATCTCGATGCTAGTCAAGAGCGAGCATCTGTATTATTGAGTCCAGAAGATAACAATGAGAAGATTGTACAGTCTTTCATACCGAGAGAAGAAATTAACGCAGCACTGGAAACAACATTTCGGAATTGCTTTCGGCAACATCAACTTCTAATCAAGTTAGTTACTACGTTTGGCTTTTTTCCACACACATCAACATAATATATGCACTTTTATATCGAGTATAATATTCTTTTTCACTTTAATTTCAGTTGTGTGAAGAGATTCTCTAGAACTTATTCGTATGGCTTCATGATTCAACTGGTCTCGAGTATGGCAGCCATTGGAATTGTAATGGTTCAAGTTTCGGTAAGATTCATTGAAATGCAACTTTATTTCTTCTTTCTTTATTCTACACCTTAACAACTATATTATTTGCAGTAATGAAAAGTTTATATTCAATGGCGAGCTTCACTCTTCTCTATATTTTTACATAAAATATTTTTTACTCGAAACTATATTTTCTTTTTCTTGACTTTGTGGTTCATATTTTATCCAGCGTTTATTTATAATAACCTAAATGGCGCCTATGATTTGTTGAAGGATCCTTCTGGTTAACATAATCACAAAAATCTGTCATCTAAGTCTTTGATTACAGCAATATGATCCCAAATTATGACAAACTTTTAGTCACTTTTTGAGTCTTTCGGAGTGCGGTAGGCACAGATTTAATTAACTGGCAGGCTTTCCTTGCAGCAAGACGCTTCGAGCTTCAAGTCGGTACGATTGATAACGTCTGTGGCGTTCTTCGTAGCCATGATCATTCAGCTCGGCATGCAGTGCTTCACTGGAAATGAATTGACGTTGCAAGTGAGTTGGAATTTGTTTTATATTTTACAATATAATATTGTGTTTACAAGACATTTTCATTTAGAAAAATACTGTATATTCATTATTTAACTTCTACAATACAATTTTAGTAACAAAACACTTGAAATCTGAAAAAAAAATCAGCATCCCACCTGCTGTTTATGACGTTTGTTCTGCTAAGCAACACACACTGGTGAACGTATTTTTTTTTACTGGTTAATTGGTGTAACTATCAATTGAAGTTCCAAGAATGTGTCCTAGAAAGAAAGAAAGAAAGAAAGAAAAGAAAGAAAATACATTTATTGGCCGCAGTAAGAGGCACACAACAAAAACAGCGAAAAAAACATAAACACTGAAGGAATTTACGGCGACACTGATTAGTTGTTTGATTCATTGATCTGTCCAGGCCGAGCGTATATCAGACGCTGTTATGCAGAGCAAGTGGGAGCGCATCCCGACGGAACAGCGTCGACTTCTTCTGATGATGATGATGAGGGCACAGCGACCGCTGCGGCTGACAGCTGCCGGCTTCACGCATATGGACAACGCGTGCTTTCTATCTGTAAGTGTGAGTCTAGATAAACTTAGCTACAGTTTAATTATTGCCCTATACTGTTTCTACTACAGGATAGGGTTATATTACTCTAGCTATAGGGCATCATAATAATTCACCGACCAAATTTCGATCACGGTGACCAATCTCAACAGAAATTATCCAAGTACGCAGGAGATATTAAAGTGCAAGAGTGTGTGCGCTGAGGCGCAGGCGCAGGAACAACGGCTTTACGTGCTTTTCGAGCCACGGATGTCACACCACCAACTACCTAAATTCGGGCTGTTAGTGAAAAATGCCTTATTTAAAAAAACCGAAATACACGTCGCCACGAGACCAAAGAGGATGTTATAAAACGTGTTACAGAATAAGCGCAATGCCACTTAAGAGGTTATTGTACTCATCATTATGAACAACTTTCACTATGGGACCAACCACGAAATCGCGAAAAAAAAGAATTGGCCTGTTGTTGTTCTCGTAATGATGAGTACAACGACCCCAGGATAAAGGCCTCCTCTTTGTGGGCCGTAATTCAAAAATTAGGCCTTGTGCAGGATGGCGAATGTGAAAGGTTCCAACACATGCTGGTTTACTCGCGATGTTTCCTTGACCGTTTTGAAAAAGGCGATGACGTGCGGCCGTAAACCGGTCAACTTTTTGAAATTCCCTGGCTGGAATTTCAAAAAGTTGACCGGTTTAATTTTTTTTAATTTATTTACAACCTGACAATTAGGTACCCTATAGTGGCAGCTTTATATAATATATAGCCTTTCTTTTTCAGATCATAAAAGCAGCCTATTCTTATTATGCCGTTCTCAGAAAAAATCAAGAAAATTTACCTACAATTGATTCACAAAATGTTCCTTAAATAGTATGTTGTACTTAATTTGAATATTTTGATATGTGAGCTTTGCTAGCTTTTGGCTGTTCCTATTTCACTATATCACAATATTTCACAGTGTATCGAACCTTGGCGACCAACTCTCCTCTTTAGTGGCTGCGGTGTGGTGGTTGCATAGCGGCCACGATGTGTACTTAATTATCACAGCTTCTTTTAAAGCTACTGCTTAAAAACCTACCTGTGTATACTTGACCAATGTAAACAAACTATAAACTAATTTCCGAAAAGATTAAATGAGATGCTCTTTGTGAATGTTCTTTTTTTAATCAATTAATTTACAAAGTAAACCTTTTTTAACCGACTTTGAAAAAAGGAGGATTTTTTATGTTTGTTCGCGCATATCTCCGTCGCTTGCCAACCGATTTGAAAAATTCTTGTTGGAAAGGGTATACTTCCCAAATGGTCCCATTGAAATTTTATCAAAATCGGTTTAGTAGTTTGATTTTTAAATCCAAATAGCTGGAAAAAATATGTGGAAAAATCATCCATGTATCCAAAATTGCGTATTTTTGTTTTCCTGTGACTTTCCAGTGGTGTTGTTAGGTGTGGGGTACCACTAAAAAGTGAAAAATAAAAAAACTTTTTCACAAAAAAAAACCGACTTCCAAAAAACACTACAAAGTTCAAAATAACTTTAATTTCGGAAGTCGGTGTCAAATAACGAAGAAGCAACCAAAAACACTGACTTCCGAAATTAAAGTAATTTTGAACTTTGTAGTGTTTTTTGGAAGTCGCTTTTTTATTTAATTACTGATAGATGATTTACATTTAGGGAAAAAAGCAAAACATAAAAAAGTTTTTTTTTAAACCGACAACAATAAACGTCTCAAAATTACCGAACAAACAAAGACTACTATAGTGCACTGGCTACGAACAAATGACTTTTCAAGCAGTTTGTTACAGTTTTTGGCATTAACTTTGATTCAATCACAGATTTGATGTCACCAACTGCATCAGTCTGCTTGAAAAGTGATGTGTTTAGAACTTTTTAGTTGGTTTTTACGGTCGATTTTTTTTTTAAAAAGTCCCTATATTTTTGTTTTGCTATTTTTCTTAATAAATATCAGCTACCCAACATCACCCTTAAATATGACTACGCACTTCTGCAACACCCTGTATAAACTAGAACTTACGTCCAAGCTAGCTGACATGCGTATAGTCACACATTTTGTTAAGGCGCTTCCCTGACCAAATAACCTTGAGCATTCGTTCCCTCTTTGCCGCACCCCACCTCTACAATACTTCGTTAAACACTACTAGCGCCATCTGGTGAACAATTTACGAATACAAGTAAAAGTCACAGACCTTAGAATTCACAGACACGGCGAAGCAAAAAGGAGGGTTATGAATTTGACCGGTATGTATGTGTATGTTCATCTGTTCACTCACAACTTCTAAAACATCAACCATTCGATAGATGATGATCGTGATGGGTCGTGATCGATATCTGAATGAATGAATGTGGCGAATTTGGTCAAAATGAAAATCCAAGATTGCGGCTGCAAAAACTTTCATAATTTTTCGTCATGGGTGTCGTTTTCATGGTCTTTGAGGCTGTTAAAGCTGATAGTGAAGTAAAAATGAAAATCCAATATGGCGGCTGCGAATGTTTTGGTCTTTATTTAAATCATACGTAAGAAGGAACTTCGTTCCTGACATTTCTAGTTTACATATCCCCAAAATCTAAATAACGGGTACATGTAGGTGTGTTTACGTCAGAAGGTTCGTTACCTACACTTCTATCTATAACTGCTGTCAACTCAATCTCTTTAATTAATTGAGGTTCAATATTTTCATCAATGTATGAAGGATTTCTTATATTCATACCTCGAGGGTACCGGGGGTTGACTAATTCTGGCAACAAACAATCTACATAAAATGATGAAAGCTTTTCTTTCATATTCTCCTTCCAGAATTTATCATCTCTATCGATGTATTCCGTTTTTAGCGGAAGGTTCTCATTTGACCAAACTGCAAATAAACACTTTGATCGAAAAAAAACCACCAATGTAAGAATAAAATAAGTCACCGTAACAGCAATAAAACTGTTCACAAAATAAAATCACATTTTCATGAAAAGTTGCGGATGCGGGCGTCGCGATGACAAAGAAAAGAAAAGTGGATAGAACATTGGTTCCAACAAAGTACAGTATGTACTTACTGTTTGTTCAAGGCACTTCACTCTCGATTGTTTTGAATATTTAAAACAACGCAACCGTTTATTTAGTTCAGAGATACCAACGATGTTTTTACCTATTTTGGTGTTTAGTTTTTATTGTTATAATGTTGGAAAAGTCAAATCGTTTGAAAGTCAAATTAATCCATGGATATTAATTATTATTTAAAACCATAAAATAACTAGCACAGTTATTGAAATTTACTACCAAAATGTGAGAGGTTTGCGTACAAAATTGGAAGAGTTCTATGCAGGTGTGTCATCTTCAGAAGCAGGTTTGTTCGCCATTACTGAAACAGGCTGCAACAAATCAATTCAGGACGCAGAAATAGTGCCACCTGGTTATACAATACTGCGCTACGATCGCGCGGATGGGCGAAAGCAGGGCGGCGCGTGTCTCGTGGCCACACCGCGTTTAGAACTGCGGCGTGTGTCCATCCCGAGTGACGTCAACATAGATGATAAGGTGTTCGAACTGGTTTGTGCTACCGTTTATTTACAAAGTAGACTTTTATTTTTATTGTGTGTTATTTACATTCCGCCAAACAGTTGTGAGAATGAGTATATGATATTGTTTAGGATTATAGAACAGCTGTGTAGTAAATATAGTGATATCGTCGTAATTGGTGATTTCAATATGCATTCTTGTTCGATAAACGTATGTAATTATTTTGAATACTTTTTATCATATTGTGGATTTACTCAGTGCAACACGATCGTTAATTGTAATAATCGATGTTTGGATTTAGTGTTAAGTACGCTTCCGAAGGGAGAGAGTGTGAATGTGCGCGTGGCGGGGGTGCCTCTCGTGCCTGTGGATGCGTACCATCCGCCGCTTGACGTGTTGGTCGAACTGCGGGCGCGCCGGGTTGCGGATCCACTGGCGAACGAGTCGAGTACTTTACCCACCGGTTGGAATTTTAATAAAGCTGATTTTTTAACATTGTACTCATCAATAGCGGCAATAGATTGGACTGACATCTATGACCTTGATTTAGAAATGAGTTTAAATTATTTTTATGAAACAATTAATGCGACAATAGATGACTGTGTTCCCAGAAAACGGCGAAGTGAGGTAAGCTCGAAGTATATTTATCCCGAGTTTTACACTGCTGAAATAATTCGCAACATACGTGTTAAGGCCATTCTCCACAAACGGTACAAGGCAAGTAAGAGCCAGGATGATTACGAGGCGTTTGCTCTGTGTAGGGCTAAAGTAAAACAGTTGATTAAATTAGCGGAAGAACAACATAGCAACAGGGTTCAAAATCAACTGCAAAAAGACCCAAAATCATTTTGGAACTACGTAAATTCCAAAAGGGGTAGTCGAAGTCCAAAAAGGATTTTAAAAAACGGGGAGGTTTTGTCTGCTGAGCAGTGTGTGAAAGAGTTTGCGGAGTACTTTCACTCGGTTTATAGCGCGAGGCAGCCCGACTTGAATGTTGCTGCGGCAATAGAAGGGGCGGGTGGCGAGAATGGAGCGGCGTGTATTCACCTGCAGAAATTGCAGTTGAAGGATGTGCAAACTGCGCTTGGTCAACTTAAGCCGAAGAGATCTGCGGGACCGGATGGTATTCCGCCTTACATACTCCGAGACTGTAGATCTGTACTGGCTGTACCGTTGCTCCATATCTTCAACAGCTGTCTGAAGGCGGCCGTGTTTCCAGAGAGATGGAAAACCACTCGTGTCGTGCCGGTACCGAAAGGAGGTTCGAGTAAGGACAATGTTAGTGGGTACAGACCTATTGCAGTACTGTCGTCACCGGCTAAAGTGTTGGAGTGTGCTATCCATAACAGCATTTTTATGCAGGTGAGAACGCAACTCTCAGATGCACAGCACGGGTTTAGACCAATGAGGAGCACCACTAGTAACTTACTGAGTTACATGGCTCATGTGTTGCCGATTGTAGATGGTGGGGGGCAGGCTGACGCTGCTTACTTCGATTTCAAAAAAGCATTTGACCTGGTCGATAATGACGTGTTGCTCAAGAAGTTAGCAGCCGTTGGTTTCACTCCGCACCTACTTCATTTCTTTGCCAGTTACATGAGGGATAGGCAGCAATACGTAGAGTACGAGGGACACAAGTCTGAGCCGTACTTTACGTGGTCGGGGGTAAGCCAGGGGACTAACCTCGGACCTCTGCAATTTATAATTATGGTAAACGATTTGCCCGAAGTCGTTAAGGAGGCAAATTGTTTATTATTTGCAGACGACCTAAAGTTATCCATGGCAGTGAGGGGTGATGAGGACTGTGAACGCTTGCAGAAGGCCATAGATAGCGTAGTTACTTGGAGCAAGGAAAACCTTCTGCAATTCAACGCCCAAAAATGTGTCACCATAACTTTCTCGCGTGCACGTAGTCCTATTGTGCATGATTACAGCATTGATGGGATGCCGATGATCAGGGTTACAGAGGTTAGGGACTTAGGAGTTAGTCTTAACGCGGGGCTAGCGTTTCGTGATCACATAGTCAAGTGCTGTAAAAAGGCCTACAGAAATTTGGGGTTTATTATGCGTACTGTTCGTGGTTTCACAAATATTACGGCGGTTATCGCATTATATAACACTTTGGTGAGAAGCCAATTAGAATGCAACGCAGTCATCTGGGCCCCACATGAGACTAAATATAGTCTCATGTTGGAGCGAATACAAAATAAATTTGTTAGATTTTTATATTTGAGGCTCTATGGAGTATATCCTTTTTACCCGCTTATGTATCCAACCTTGTTTATATTAGGCATGGTTGGATACAATGAGCTGAGAGTTAGGCGTGAGTTCGCACTTGTCTCTTATTTATTTAAAGTAATTAGAGGCAAGATACATAACGCCGACATATTAGGGTTGGTGTGTTTGAGTGTGCCCGACAGATATGTGTGGCGGCGACGGCGGCCTCAGCTGCTGGCTATACCTCGTGGCCGCACTAATCTGTTAAATGAGGCGCCCCTGACGCGGGCTCTTCGCACTCTTAACCTTGTAGCAGAGGAGATAGACGTTTTTGCGTGTACACTAAGTGAATTCACAAGGATAACATTATATGTAATAAGTTTTAGATAATAAGTTTTTAAGTTTGCTTCACTATTGCATTGGGTTATACCTGTAAAAATAGTTGTAAGTGAGGATATAAATAAATAAATAAAAAAATAAATAAATAAATATTTAACTGAAACTTAATCAACAAATTATTTAATTGAATTATAGCAAGATGCATGATTCAGAAATATTTAGACGCTTGTCTATCATTTTTTACAAAGAACAATCAGGACCCTAAAACTTTAATTCGAAAAACCAAAAGTAAGTACACCAAATTAATTCATTTTAAAAATCAATAATAACAGGATAGGTGCATGTTTTTTTGTATTTATTGATTTTGATTTGATAAATACTCAATTAGATCGTATACCTATGTGATATAGATATACGATCTAATTGAGTATTTTTCATAATGTTAAAATCCATTTTATCGATATCGAATATTTTCCCTTAATCAAGACAAGCCGCCCTAACGTGCGCATACCTACGCAACTTGACCTTGAACTGACCAGTAGCAGACGCGCGTTCTTCCTCGCCCCCCGGCCCGCGGTGGTGAGTCGTGCGCCTAAGAGAAATCGGTCTATAGGCTCTCTAGTGGTTATATACTCTATGGTAGGTACTCATATAATATTAAAAATGTTTGAAAACAAAACACGGAGGGAAGACGACGAGAGCGACACGGCCTCCTCGTACGAAAGCATGCAGCGCACTGCCGCCCGCACCCCGCGCATGCTTTTTTATCATAGAATTCACACAATTATTTTAATAAAAAAAGACAAGCTATCTTTTGAAATTAAATAAAACGTGCATAATTTTGATTTTTAAATTACCTATCCATTAGTCTAATCCTCGAATGATTAGAGCGTTGCCTTTAGCAACAGATACAAGAAATCAATAATTTTAGTCATTTTTTAAAAGTCTATTTTAAATGTATTTATAACACATAAAAACAAATTAAAACGTGGAATGTGATGATAGGATATCGGAAATTAATAATGTGCTTTTAGATGTAGTTTATTTCTCTTATCTAATGAGTTAATAGCCTCTGAATAACGAAGAAAAACGCACTGGCGCAAGGTTTTGGTCGGGGTAGAGCCTTAATGAGAAAATGCGTATTGTCTGCCATGGGGGCTCCGGTATCTTGCGCTCTATTAGACTTCTTACAGAACCTATTGATCTAAATAAAATGAAGTTGCTTTCTTAAACAACAAATATTATGATAATAACATTAAAGTGAAATACCTTATCAAAGTTTTGTTTTTATTCACCCCTCCGTTCCTATTTACCCCGTTTGTAGGAATTGTTCACTGATAAAACACTATATTTATTTACAAGCTTTTCCCCGCGACTTTGTACGAGCATAATATCCTGTTTTTCTCGTTCCCATACAGCCTTCCTCATGAATGTGGCTATCGCGTTTATTATTATTTTTAGCGCGTTCAAAACAAGCTCTTCAGCTGTAATTGTGACAGAAAATTGGAAAATTTTATTATTTTATTATTAGACATAAAAAAATTACTCAAAAACCCGACCGAAACACACTAAAATGTAGGAAATGAAAAAAAAATTACTGTCAAAAAAACCCGACCGCAAAAAACGACTAAAAAGTTCCAAACAAGTCGCTTTTCAAGCTTTCGCTTTCAAGATCTGAGGCCACAAACTTTAAAAATTTATTCCTATGTCACTGTCGCAGCCAATTAGCTTAATCAGCCGTTTAATTGGTTGCCTAGGCATAAGATGCCAATCAGCCTGGGCACGAACTGACAAAGACAAAGCTGAAGCATTTGCTATGCATCTACCCGAAGTGTTTCAGCCAAATAAGGGCAGTAACCAAGAAACGGATGTGAAATAAAGAATAAAGATTACATTTAATAATTTATTTTATTTTTTATTTGGACATTATACTTCACCAAGATAAATACAACTGTGCCCATCAAGCCAACATCGCCGAGAGAAATCACAAGGAAGTCAAACTACTAAACCCCAAAAATGCGCCAGGCTTTGACTTGATTACTCCACGAATCCTTAAAGAACTCCCTAGAAAATGCATTGATACTGATAATAACTCGTATTTACTGTTTAACTGAGTAGATACGTTGAAATTTCGACACTCATAACTTGCATAATAATATCTACCCGTATTAACTGTCACACTGGCAAAATTAGGGGAACACAAAAAAAATACATTAGTTTTTGAGATTTAATGTCTTTTATTTATTGTTTTCGCTTCATTTGACATTGTTTGTTTATTTTATGAAAGAAAAAAACAAAATCTAGGGATTATTGGGATTTATTCAAAAATAAACAATAAAAGTGGTCTAAAGTGAAAAATTTTGATGTTTTTCGTTGCGTAATGACAGAGCAAAATTAAAAGATAAAAGTAAAATAAAAAAGAATTAATAGCGCGTGTTGCCTCCTCTTGCCCTTATAAGGGCTTGAATACGTCTACCCATGCTCCTTATGACACCTTCAATCATTTCCTGAGGCAAAGTGTCCCATTCTTCAACCAGCGCCAATTTCAGCTCTTCAACATTTCTAGGAGCTGGATTTCTTGCTCGGACCCTACGTCCAATCATGTCCCAGACATGTTCTATTGGATTCATGTCTGGCGATCGTGCTGACCAGGCCATCTGGGTTATACCGATCTCATTAAGGTAATCACACACTATGTGCGCAGTGTGGGGCCGTGCGTTATCGTGCATAAACACAAAATTTGATCCTATGAATGGGGCAAAAGGCATAACATGTGGCTCTAGGATCTCAGTTATGTACCTGTGTGCAGTCAGAGAACCGCTATCGATGATGACTAGAGCGGTGCGTGCCGTCAAACTTATACCACCCCACACCATAACAGACCCTCCACCGTAAGACGTTGTTTCGGAAAAATTTGCTTGATGGTAACGTTCCCCTCGATATCTCCACATCTTCTCCCTTCCGTCGATGAAATTTACACAAAAACGGCTTTCGTCAGAGAATAAAACTCGACTCCACTCATTGGACCAATTTTGATGCTGACGAGCGAACGCTAATCTTGCTACTCGATGGCTCACCTCAAGTTTAGGCGCTTTTGCAGGCACGTATGAGTTCAAACCAACTTTATGTAACCTTCTCCTCATTGTTCGTTCACTAACACGTACGTTACGCACTTCTTCCAAAAGATTTCGGGTCTGAACAGCCGTTTGACGACGATTTCTCAAAGTTTGCACCCTTATAAAACGGTCGTCTACGGCACTGGTTGCACGATTTCTGCCTTGGCCTCGCCTGCGCACGTAAGATCCTGTCTGTCTGTATCTTTGCACATTACGATGGATCACGGATACTGATACACCCAACGTTCGACTGACTGAACGGTAGGTGTGACCTTCCTCAATAATGTTACAGCCCTGGCGACTTCAGTTGCTGGCAAATCACTCATTCTGTATGCAATACAATGTTAACTCTTCAAACAAAACAAACAAAACGAACTAGGGCCACCATTAACTGCTTAAACCAAATTTCTTATCAAAAACACTCAGAAGTCTAAATTGTAAACAAACGCATAGGAGGGTATAATTTATGTGAGAAGGTTGAAAACTGTCAAAGATCCTCTTAATTTCGTATGAAAAAGGGTGATTATTCATATATCAGAACCGCTTGTCGAAATACCCACATGTTTTTAAAAAAAGGCACCTTTTTCTTGTGTTCCTCTAATTTTGCCGGTGTGTCATGATCAGTATCACCGTGAGACTGATATTAAACCGTTTTATTGTTCCTTAGAAACGTACGTAGGTACATGTATGTGAAACAATGACTGACCTTAAAGAAAGTTATAAAGTCGAAACACTCCCGTAAAAAGTCGAAAATGTTTGACTTGTCAAAAATACAGTAAAAGAATTAGCTTTCGATAAAATTACGAGAACCACGGAGACTACTAGTATAAGCCGCGGTAACGAAACCATAGCGACTTCTAATTTTGCCCGTAACGCCATCTATCGAGCTGGGAGGCAAACTTTTGTTACGTGATTTACTGAAGGCTCTTTCATAGAACTTTATTTATACTCTTTTATAATGTAGTAGCATTTAGCCCGCGACTTCGGGTACTCCACAAACTACAACGCCCCCTATAAAAGGTTAGTTTTGGAAAATTAAGCACAACGATTTTCATTAATTACTTAGCCATTTCTACTTATTCTATGGTCTCAGGAGGCCTTCGACAATGTACCATTTAATTAGCGAATGCGACTGTCGAAATGCCAAAATGTAGGAAATTGGTCACGTGACATTTCGATAGCATCTGTCAAACCTATACATTTTTGACGTATTGACAATCGCGTACGCCACGCGACCGTTGACAGAATCTCACATGTCTCGAGCCCAGGTTCAGCGCAACTGTTCACCCCGTTCAACCCGTCAGGGTTTGATTATACAAAAATTGTTAGGTACATCTGTTTCAATTATCCCGCTTTTAGTTTGTTCATTGCATTCCGACGTAAATATTGAAGCAAGCAATTATGTCCTCCCCTAAAATCTTAATCACCCTTACTTTACTCCTTATTATGTATGTAGTTTATTTTCGAAAAATCCAAACATTTGTTATTGTTTTATCGAAAACATTTAAATCCCGTGGTGTTTCAACTTCATCGGACCATTGATACAATTCTCCCCAGTTCGCGCAAGCCGCGACAGTTTTCTTACTCCGAGCATGTTTATTACCGTCGTAACTTTTGAACGGAAGGTCCGATTTGAATAATTTAAAGCGTAATTTACATGGACATAATCAACCTTAATTATCAAACCATTTAAATGGATAAGGATTAATATCATGATACTAAAATCACCATTTTTTATTTCACCTTTGGATTTGCTTGAATAATCAAGCGGTCATGGTGACTTATCCATAATAGTTAGACATATTTACTTTTTTGTAGATATTGATGACCCCTATAAAACTGTAGTACATCACTTTGCTCTATTGTCAATAGATTCCGCAGCGTACGCGTTATAAGGATTGTTTCTCACACCTTGGGTTACATTATCGAAGTTTTCATACGGATCCCTAACTTTTTTGAAAATATTCTATAGCCTATGTCCATCACCGATAATGTACAATTCTACTGGTGAAAGAATTTTTCAAATCGCTCCAGGAGTTTCGGAGCCTATTCATTTCAAACAAACAAACAAATCTTTCCCCTTTATAATATTAGTGTAGATATATTTAATTTTACATTTGAATAATGCAATAAAAATCTAGGTTGATTTACAAACGTCTACGATGTTCAAAATCATAAGAAATATAAATTGATGTGGTAGCTTTGGCTGACAGAAAAGAATCATTAATCGGTCGACGATCGATCGATGATTTGCTGAAACACACTGCCTACGCTTGAAGTATACTGTTGTAAATGTTGATTATGGCTCAAAACTTACCAGCTTGTCCATGGTTTTATGCTCGTCTCAATCTTTCGCCAGCATGTGTTTTTTTCAATGTTCTAGAGTCTTCAACTCACCAGTAACACAAAGGTAAAAAACATAATACCTGCTTAATGGAATTTAAAACTGTCATAATTATGTGCTCTTGTGTGTTATGGCGCTGTGACAACAAAACCTCAGTCATTCTCGGAAGGATATTAATTGGTATTTACTTAATACTTTCGAAGTTGAGATTTTAAACTTTGGTCTGGTGAACTGTTGACTAACAAAGCTGCTGACATTCTGAAGTGTTGCGATTTTGAATCGTTGGTCTTACGGTGTTGATGTTTTAACTGCTGATATTATGGCTGTTGATCTTAAGTATCAAACCCCTATATAACACGCCATGGTAGGGCCGCTGGCTTGTATCAATACTTGGGCTAAGTCATTTGGCTTGAAGATCCTATGATCATGGCCTGAGATTTAGTTGGGTATCGGTATTGGTATTGGTAATCGCAGTACGAACGTATCTGCTGCTTATGCAGCAGAAACGTTCGTACTGCGGCTGTTGTTTCATCTATCGCGTTAAATAATAATAATAATAATAATTCTTTATTGACATAATGAATACAATTTGGATTATAGGATTCCCTAGCACCTGCGCTAGTCAAAACTGTGTTGCAGGTGTTAGTGTCTTCCCCTTAATAAAGTGACACAATTTACGTCAGACAGAATAAATTAAAAGAACAGAAACAATTTTTTTTTTTTTTTTATATATAAACCTAAAGTTAACAAACGTGCTACCGTGTTTGTGTGTATGTGTGTGTGTATACGGGTGTGTTTGTTTTAAGTACCATGCGAGGACATGCACCTGAATACACAAGGCACATCCGAGGACATTTTCAATCCGAGGACCTTTTCGTACGTCCTCGGATTGACCCGACCAATTCACCGTATTCTCCATTCGATTTTGAGCCTTTCTATATACTTAATAAGGGAAACTTGATGTCGACCTAGGTGGACCTCGGTTTGATCGCGGAAAGTCATGTTCACATTCCGAACGTGTGTAAGCTCTCATAAATTTTTAACACACTACATTTACACTTCAGTCATATTTTAAGTACCTTGCGGGGACTTATGTGTTATTTTTCACACATATGTCCTCGGATGGAAGTTTTTCCACGCAGTGTGTTTAAAAGTCCTCATATTGATAGCTTTTCCGAACATGTGTATTCAGGTCCCCATTTGGATAGATTTCCATGTGTATTGGCTTTTAATTGTTTCAAAATTGTCTGATTTTATAAAATCACTTTCTTCTCGAGTGCTGAAAATCAAATCAATCTACAGAGGCCTTAAACTACGTAACAATTAAATTGGGTTATTTTTCCATTGTAACAGAACTCTCGTCCTTGATGGTGAAATTGGGGATGACCATTTGCATGGAAGTACGTCATATTCACAGTACGAGACAAAAAGCTTTTGAAACTCTAGAAACATATCCATTTTTCTTTGGATGTCAAATCATCAAATGAATTCTCCCGCTCTGGGCGGAGCTTGAGGGCGACTGCTGACGCACAGGGCGTCTCTTTCGGCGGCTGGGACGTGAGGATTGCCTCTTCCTCACCCATCTCGCTTCCTCCTTCGCTTGCATTTCTGTTTTGCAGAAGGAGGTGACTGTTTCCCATGCTCTCTGACTCCGGACCTTGGATTGAACCAGGGCCGAACGCGAAAAGTCACCATTGCCGATCGCCGCTACAAAGACATGTAGTGTCCTCATTACGATCCACACAATGGTGACAATTGGGTGTTGTACCGTGTCCGGTGAGGACCTGCGTCAGATGGAATACGAGGACGTCGTGGCGCCTCTCTAACCACTCCTCAAAGAGTTGACTTTCTCGCCACAATTGTGGCGGGCCCAGCGCTGGGTTACGATTGCGACAGTCGCTTATTCCATACCACTATGAGATCGCGCCGGAGCTTGCTCCACCGTTCTGTTCAAATCAAATCTTTTATTGCTATCCATAATGTACAAATACAGGTGGCAAATATAAAAATGGAAACAATTATGAACCCTGTCGGGCACAGCAAATTTTTTAAATAAGTAGAGAGAGAAAGAGCGCTTTCATAAAATAAAACAAAAAACTTATAAACTATATTTTATTTTGTATCATAATAAGTTTTTTAAATTACCATTCATTCATATTAATTATTTATTTAATTGTATTAGTTATTTAATATTATCTAGGTATGTATTAATATTATTTATTTGTGAATTCATTTAAAGATTTTTCATTATTATTAGTATAGTATAACTATATAATATTAAATGTAATTGTACTGTAATTTGGTACTCAATATAATTATTTACTTACTAAGTAACTGTTATTAATACTTATGTATTAATGGATTTATCCGTTAGATATTCGTCTACTGTGTTATAAGATTTTTTAATTTAGAACTGTTTTAAATTATTTAAAAATATATTGGTTTTTTTGTAGTTTTATGTCTACTGGTAATTTATTATATATTTTTATTGACATTGAATATGGACTAGAAGAATGTAATTTAAGGCGGGAGGGAGGCAATTGATGTTTACGGACCAGTTCACATAACTGTTATTTTAATTAAGTGTGTACGTAAATTTTTTTTATGGTTAAATCTATAGAACTCTCTTTAGCATTTAAGGTTGTAAATTGAAGCAAAGATAACACTGAAAACAAGCAATATTATTTTTTAACTGCCTCCAACCTGGCTGTACAGCTGTTATCAATGACAATCACTACTACATTTATTCAACCATCATCCTTATGGCTGGTCAGAAACAACAGGGCTCGGTCCTAGAGCTACCACTGTGGAACATTGAACTGGATATGACTGGGCACTGCACTTCTCGACGGTGTCGATGAGATATGTTACGCTGATGATACCCTGGTGACGGCCCGGGGGCAATGACATTGGCAAGCGGTAATACTGGCCACGGCAGGGTTTATGCAGGTCGTCGGAAGAATCCGGCGTTTGGGTCTCGAAGTGGCTTTGCATAAGTCCGAAGCCCTCTGTTTCCCCATGGAAACCTTGGAACAAGCCAGCTCGGGATTAACATATAGTGGTTGGTGGCGTTCGCATCAGTATCGAGCTGATGACTAAGTACCTAGGACTCGGTCCCCAGGTTGATGTGCATTGTAGCTGCTCTTTTGTGGGTTGTACCCAATTTAGCAGGGCCAAATACTTCCTGCAGAAGACTATGTAGGAATCGTGTGGTCCATTGCCCGCCTGCCTGCTATTTATGGGGCACCCGTGTGGGCGGTAATCCTAATAGCCCGAAACGCCGTGGCACTGCCAAGACCGCAGAAAGCGATGGTTATTAGGTTCATGAGTGACTGGATAAGCGACATGGCGCCCTCAGTTTCCAGCTGACTCAGGCGCTTACTGGATACGGATGCTTTGGGAAGTACCTGCGTCGCATGAGTCGGAAGCGGATGCCCGTTTGTCACTAGCGCGTGGAATGTCCCGAGAACACCGTGCAGCATACGCTGGAGGAACGTTTAGCGAGGACGCTGGGGGTGGTCTATCGCTTCCGTTTTCTCGGAATGTCGTCAAAGATACATTCAAAGGAAACGTCAGAGAGGGAAAGACAGCATACCTCTCACTCCACCTGCACCAGAAAGGCAGCCGTGCGTTGACGGGAGCTCAACGATCTCCGGGCAACATGAGGAAAAGGGCGTCGAACTTTGGGCGGAGTCGTTGCCTGACCAGTGAGGCCTAAAGAGCCATTGAGTAATATGTTACGTGTATGCCTTTTATGGGAGTATATACCATATTAACATACCGAGATTCCTCCGTGCCACGGAAAGCACGTTAAGCCGTTGGTCCCAGCTGTCATTTGTAGATCTTTGGCAGTCGTTACGGATTGTCAGTAGCCAGAAAATCTGACACCAGTGTTACCAAGAAGTACCGTGTTACCCAGTTAATGGGTTGTGGAGGTCTAGTAGGCAGCCGCTCCTCGTAAAATACTGGTATTCAGCTGAATCCGGTTTGACTGGGAGCCGACCCCAATATAGTTGGGAACAGGCTAGGCAGATGATGATGCCTTTTATGGGAGTATGTGCTGCTGCGGTCGTTGGATCAGCCAAATTAGGTGAAGGTGTGCGACGATGCTAGATGGGGGTGCACTTGAACAATATTGTCTTTCTAGCTCCAGAATTATGGTACCAGTAGTTCTCCTCTCCGTTTGAGCAGCAGCTACATAGCATCACCATGACTATGTATTGCTATGAAATATCAACAAAAAGCACACAGAGTTTCAGGACGCTACAAGTAACCGATGAAGAGTTGTCTCACATGGAGGCAATTCGACCAGTAGCTACAATAACATCACCATAACAGATGTATTACTATGAAATTTAATGTCAATAAATAGAATACAAAGTTTCAAGACGATACAAGTAACCGTTGAGGAGACAATTTCAGCGAAAGCTTCATAAAATCACCGTGATTATAATATTTTTATATCAGACTTACATTTTGAACGTTTGTCAGTTAAAATCAAATTAGGTCCTCTGATGGTACTTAAATCAAGAAATTGACGTGTGTGAATAGAATTGCCTACATAAAGATAATTTAAATATTATTACGGTAAAATTATAAGCGTGTAAAAAGTTTGTATTGGAAATTTTCAAAAGGTCCTCGCTTTGTACACCGTCTACTCGGAAAAACGTCCTCGTACTGTACATAAAAAGTCTAATACTGCGTCCTCACATTGTACAAGAAATGAGAAAAAGTGTGTTAAATTAGGTCCTCGCATTGGTGTCCCTGGTCAGATGGTTAAGGTCCTCGTTTGGCTCACACACAGGTCCTCGGATGGTACTTCCCAGGCGGGTTTTCGAATGTATTAAGGTCCTCGCATTGTTAATAGGAAGTCATACCAAAAAAAGATTGAGATAGCACAATACGAATAGGCTCATCAACCTAAATATTGTTTTCTCTTTCTTTCTGTCTTGTTAATAAAGTCGTAAGTCGTCGTTAACCTGGTTTTCTCGAAGGTCCTCGGATGGTGACTTACAGCTATAGTCCTCGTATGGTTGTCTGTACAAGTAATGGTGTGTTTGTATATGTGTGGGTGTGTATGTGTGTGTTCGTGTGTTGTGCAGAATGGGTTATGTTTTTATGAGATTTTCTACATCAGTATAGTCCATTGACTTTAGCCATGTAAATAGAATTATTTTGAATTTGTTGCTATTCAATTTGCTTACTTTCTGGATTTTGATTAATTTATTATAGGTATGCGGAGCAAGAAAATTATAGTGTCTTCTAGCAAATGCTGATCTAGTACGGGGAACAGGGCATCTTTCCACGCGTTTTTTGGATATGGGTAGGTTAGGAACAACTTGTTTGTGGTATCTTCGTAGCATTTCATAGGTGAATATCTTTCTCACAGACAATACTCCAGCCAGTTCGTACACTGAAGAGGTGGGATGTCGATACGGTAGGTATAAAAGTACTTTAAGCACCATACGCTGTGCCCGTTCGACACCAATCATATGGGTTTTTGCCGCACCTCCCCATGCGCAAATGCAGTATCTGATAATGCACTCGCACAAAGCTCGGTAGGTTTGTACAAGAAGAGTTCTATTTGCAACTGTGCGCAAGTTTTTAAAGATATATACTAGTTTTCTGATTCTAGCTATTATCAATGTGAGATGCATAGTCCAGGTAAGTTGGTCATCCAGCGTGACACCCAAATACTTAATAGAAGCGACTCGTGACAGCGTCGAACAATCACAGCTGGATCGAGTATCTCTTCTGTTGCACGGGAAGGTATGAATTTTTAAGATTTGCGATGCAGCTGGTTTTCCTACAGAGGTTTTGCTGAAGCATACATATTTCGTCTTACTGGTGTTTAATGACAGGAGACTGTTTTCCAGCCAGGAGGTCACCTTTGCTAAGCCTGTCTGAGCCAATTTAAATACCATATCCCAGGTTTGAGCATGGAAGATCAGCACCGTGTCATCAGCGAACATTAAAAGATCCAAGTATGGCAGGGTAGCAGCTATCTTGCATAGATTATTAATATAAATGAGGAATAACGTGGGTCCTAGCGTGCTACCCTGGGGAACGCCGTATTTGCATATTGAGTCAGAGCTTTCATAGCCGGCAACTCTAACTCGTTGAGACCTATCAGTCAAGTAATCTTTAAACCAGTCCAGAGCCACCCCCCTTATACCAACGCCCTCCAAGCGTGTTATAAGTATCTTAACGGATACGGTATCAAACGCCTTTTGGAGGTCTAAAAAGACCCCCAAACACTTGTTCCCCCCATCCAGATAAGATACCAGAGTTGAAGTTAGTGCCAAAACTGCATCTTCGGTTGATTTTCTTTCTCTAAACCCGAATTGAAAGTCACTAAGCAGTTTGTTCTTCTCTAGATATTTCATAACTCTCTTGTTGACGATTTTTTCTAGAATCTTAGATAACGTTGATAGAAGAGAGATAGGGCGATAGTTGCTTGGCTCATTTTTGTTACCAGATTTAAATATAGGACAAACAACAGCTTTCTTAAATATAGACGGAAATTTGCCAGTTGCTAGACTAAGGTTGCACATGTACGTGATGGGCGGTGTAAGAGAAACAATATTCTGTTTCAAAATTTCCGAATTAATTTTGTCCCATCCAGGTGCGCTATGCGATCTTAGCCCTAGAATAATGCCTCTCACCTCGTAAGGATCCGTAGGCATGAAGGACATTGAATTTGTCGGTGAAGAATCCCCTCCAGCTTCACGTGATAGATCCTGTTCAGATTTTTTTAGCTTAATCAGTAGTTCATTTGCCAATGCTTCACCAACTCCAGTAAAATAGTTATTAACTTTATCCAGAGACTCAGTTGGAGTGTTGTCAACATCCAATAATTCCATAACGGGTTCTATCTTTTTTTTCATGTCACAAACTTCTTTTATTACTTCCCAGGTTTTCTTTATGTTTCCTTTGTTTGTGTTTAGCCTTTCTTCGTAGTATTGTTTTTTTAATTTTTTGATTATAAAATTGCACACATTTCTATATTTTTGGTACTTGCTTTGAAGAAGTATATCGTCCAATGTCTTCACTGCGGCTTTGTGTAATCTATCCCTTTTTTTTATGCATTTAACTATTCCTTTTGTTATCCACGGTTTTAGGGGCCTATATCTGTTAGGTTTTTTTACAGTACTGGTATTATAGGTAATTATGTTTGAAAGTCTTGACGTTATTATTTCCGATGCAATATTAGTATCGGTAACTTCATATAGACTGTCCCAGGACTCATCATTGAGTGTGTCATATATTTTAGTGTAATTGATCACTACTTTATTGTGCACTTCACCTTTTTTATGTATTTTAGAGTTGTTAATATATAGAAGTATCGGAGAGTGATCTGTTATAGGCTGCTCAAAAACTGCTGTTTTCCAATGATACGAGCATTTTATCATGAAATGATCAATACATGTCTTGACACGCGTTGGTCTATCTATGCCTGGTCGTAGTCCATGCATGGCCATCAGGTTTAGATAATCTTGGGTTACACTAGATACATTCTCAGGTAAAATGTCAATATTTATGTCTCCGGTGAGAATCACATTTTTTGTTGTGGTTTTACATAGAATAGTATCAAGTGATTCCAAATAGTGATTAAGATTTTTAAAACTTGGTGGCCTATACGAGCAAATGATTGTGTATTCGGACTCAATAGTCACAATTAAACAATTTCCTTCAATAATGTTAGGCTCGTGGACACATGCCATGATATCACTGTGCACATATACTACTACACCATCGTTTTGGTTTAAGCTAGTTTTGGTCCAATATTTTCTGTAATCATCCATATCTGGAGGTGGATTGTTCAAATTTGTCCAACACTCTGACAAAACAATTATGTCAATACGCATATTCAGGGCAGAAATAAATGCCACCAAAAGGTCAAAATTACAATTAATACTCCTAATGTTAACACTTATTATTGCTATTGCATCGTGGGTTTGAAGATTATAATCAAACCATTCCGGGCAAAGACTGGTGTCACTAAGGGATATACATTCAATTGGGTCAGCTGTATCTACTTCTTCTGTTATATTTATATTAATATTGCGATCGAATTTTAATTATGTTGTAATGCAATTGTGACATTAATAGCAAAGACGTTAAGCATCTCAAACAAAGATTTGAAATAAGCAGAGTTATTACCTGGTAGTAATGACTGTGATGCAGAAAGTACAGAAGAATAAAAGTAGATGTGTATGATAAAGTACTGATAGAGTGGATTGGGTAAACTGTGATTGGTATTTGATGTCCTGTGTAATGATTGCGTGTATTGTGTAAATGGTGATGTACAAGTAGTGTATTTATATTTTTGTGTGTAAGCAAGCACGTAAACAAAAATAAAAAATATAGTAAACAAAAAGCTAAATCTAGGAACTAAGTTATAAATAGAAAAATTGGTAAGGCAAACAATTTTCAGGCGAAACATCCGTTTTTCAGCTGGGATACGTTGTTGTGTATAAATCAGTGACTCTAGTCATTTTCCTTGCTGTTTTAAACCTTCAAAGTCGGAATCCTGTGCTATTCTCTTTGCCGGCGCTCCGTCTTCCTTTTTTATGTAGACATTGCCATGCGATGTCCAATGATAAGTATATGCGTTCAGTTTTGCAAATTCTCTTGCCTGATAGAACAGCTTCCTGGCTTTAGTGGTAAGACTCTCTGATATGAAAATGGGATTATTTCCCTCCAATTTAATATGCGAGCAGTTAAGCCGGTTGGTTTTGTGGTCACGGTTGTACTTTTTAATGCTTGTAAGGAGTTTATTCTTCGTTATGGTGGACGTAAATTCGGCGGTTATATGCCCATCAGTTTGGGAATTTTTGTTGCTACTGAGACGATAAACATCTCTGAGTTCGCTTGCTTGTATTTTGGTGTTTACAGCGATACCTAGATTTTTTACAATATTTATAAGGTCATCCTTAGACTCATTTGCAACTTTGGGCACATTACGAATTTCCAGACTAGAGGACTTTGCATTTCGTTCCATGTTCTCGACCTTTTCCTCTAGAGATCTAATGTACTCAAGTGAGCTCTTCTTTTCCTTCTCTAAATGGGCAAATTTTACCATCAAATCATCATACTTATTACTCAAAAATTCAACCGTAGTTTGTAATTCTACATTTTGGGCTTTTATTTGGTCTAGATTGCTTTGCATCATAGTAAATTTTTCATGCTGTTCCTTTCTCAAAGTTGCAATGGAAGACATAATGTCCTCACGGAGAGATTTCAACTCATCAGCTTGTTCAAAATCATGTTTACGCTTTTGCCGCACAGTGATTCTGTCCATTGTTTGCTTCGATTTTGGTGATGATAAATCGGGTTCGGAACTGTGGTGGGGCAAGGGTTCATTACCACTTTTGGGTGGCGTCCGCTTCATCATTTCGAAGAATAAATAAATTATACTGCCTGACGCGTGCGGCCGAAAGGGATGGATAGCGTGGACACCTCTCGCTCGATGCAGGACTCGATCTCTTGCAACACTCTGCGCGCCTGGTAGCGTCCTAATGAGCTTCGTCGTAATAGGCCCGCGGCAAGGCAGGCGGCGCTCGCGCAGGTGACGGTCTTCCACTGCTGGCGTTGTCCGCAACAAATAGGTGGCGCTACGTCTCAGCGAAGGTTGGTCTTCTCTGCAGTGGGATGGGCCGTTCTTATCTTGCAGTTCTCGGTTTTGTGTTGGCAGTTTACTCTTCGATTTTATGAACTCCGAATATTTCACTTGAATTTATTTGACTATTTAAATGAATTTAAATTAAATAACTAAGGAGCAGCGGTTTAGCAGACGTTAGCTCGTGTTCGAGGTCCGGGGGGAAGGGGAAATATCTTGATGGCGTTCGTATTTACTACATCGAAACTGTCAAAGATCTGGGTATTGAAGCCGCGTATCCACTAGGCAACAATTGACGCGCGTCATGATGCACAACATGTTGCGCTTCATGTTTAACGGCAACGAGCAACTTTTATTTAGTAACATTGTCACTGTTACGCGCCTCCTGGTAACGTCGCGCGTTGTTGTGCAACGTTGCTGAACATGTTGGGCGTCACGCGTTGCACGTGTGACTGTCTGTCACTTATACCTATTTAATAACAACATTATATTTATTTCAAAATACTGCACATGCTGTCAGACCACTCAGAAAATCATAAATTGTCCTTTTAATGCACTAGCCGTCAAGTCGAAGTAATATTTTAACAAAACGATAAAGAAACGAGTAAAATATCTGATTTCTAATGGCGCCCGCAATGCATGTTGCCCACATCTGGCAAGCATAACTGAGATTCAAGTCGGACCCAAACGGCCCTTAAAACAATTAAGAAATGGTACAAAAACTTGTCATTATGAGGAACTCTGCGAAAGTGTGGGAACTGTGGAATGTGGTATTTTTTTAGGATGTCTGGCGAGAGGTAGGCGGGACCCGGAAGGGAGATGTTTTGCTTTGAACGAAAAAGCCATGGCAGTCGGGGTTTAGTTCACGGAAGCAGAGGTTTTAGGATCACGAGGGCGTGCGGACGCTTATAGTCGAGGCTAGGGATATTTAAGTTATGAGACCAAAGTGTGTAGTTCCGTTGTAACTCGTAGCAAGTATTATCTGTTAAGTTAATTTAGACTATTTAGTACTTAATGTGTGTGTAAGTGTTGGTGTGACTGGGTGAGTTTTAACTATAAGTATTTCTAGGTGGCTGGTAGTTGTGCCGGAGAGGATAATTTAATAATCATTTATTCCAGCTAGGCGCAACTTTATATCCATATCATAATCCATACCTTGACAGTTATTTGTCAGTAATGTTTGGTTTAGGGAAACGGCGAAGGCCCCTTTACACTTAACATTCCCTCATACCTACTTATTTGTACACTGCACACCAACACACCCAACTATTGGCCATTATTGACTTTTAACTGACGCACCACATTCATGGGGGGGCAGAACCGTTAATATTCACAGCTTATTTAAAACAGGCTTCATGGCCGACCCGCATTCGGGTTATAGGTCAACCAAGCGTTGCTGATGATTACTGTTTCCTATAAGGTCTAGCTCAGAGTGCATTGCGTGGGGCTTGTTGGACGACCATTTCCAGGGGTAGGAATCCTGACCTAGGATTCACTGGGCACCCAAAAGGGATCGTCCTAAGGACGCTAGGGACCGTGTCTCGTTAAAACTAACCCCGGCCTATGGTATGGCCTATTACTGAATCGTCACTATTTAGCGAGACACGAGATTCGGATGGTAGCCGCTCAGAGCCGCACCGCATATCCAAGAAAGGGGCGAATTTAAGGAAATGTGAAGTGTTTGAATCACTTCGCCGTGCAACAATACCTATCTCAATTAACTCTGCTACAGACTTGGTCTACGGAGCGCTTGCGCTAGTTTTGTGTTAAAACGCGACGCGATTTGAGCTACATAAAAATAGACTTGTCTTCCTCAATGACAGTTGAACTTCGCAGTACTCTGTCTTAGGATTGTGTAAGACAATTATTTAGAGTCCCGGGAACGTGTTCTGTTAGTTTCGTTACAGTATTCAAATAGTGATACTGTGCGATTAGGTCTAACAGTACACGTACGACAAGGCCACCGTTCCATGTCACGAAAAGAGTTCTAGTTCGTTTATTCGGTCTGATGTTCTATTGTGAAAATATAAATTAAAGTAGAAGTAGATCATAAATTTATTAAACGCAAGCGTAACGTTTCCTTCACCACCTCACCATAATATAATATACTTTGCAGTCCTCTCGTCTCATTAACTTCATACCTATTTTATTATACTTGTTTGCTTACCTATGTATTACTAATCATGAATTCCCTACATTAACTTCACCTTGTATCCCCTCCTTGTCCCTAGCCTCTAAGGTCGGACAAGGCAGTAGTTTCGGGAATTCATTTCGTATAATCGGTGGGAGGGTGCCCCGTAAGGAGACGGGCCCTACAGAATCGGGCGGCGGAGGAGCCCGATTCCTTCCCCACAGGGGAAGCCGACACAAGAACAAGATGTAGTTTAATTTAGGGAAAACGAAAATTTTATCAGCCTAGGGTAATTTAGGAACAGTCACACACGTCAAATGTCGCCTAGTGGAAACGAGGCTTTATATTGACTTTAATCTTTCCTGGCGTGCGCAGGTCAATGAGGTTAGTCGACAGGTCTATTTTTTTTCTTTTCATTTGCTTAAATGTCACATGTCTTGCCTTTGAAGACGAAAATGTCTTTGGCCCAAACAGCCGATTATAGATTATGCCGACGCCTGCTACCTTGATGCTACTGAAGAGCTATTAAACTAGCTGGAGCGCCTGCAAAACTTATTCATTCAGTTTGTGTTTAGTCTTCGCAAGTAAGACCATGTTTTTTACCTTCGCAAGGAACTCAAGAACTCAAGTGGGGAGCCACTTAAGTGTCCTTCTTCGCAGGACCACTCGATTCTATGTCTCCTTTTCAACGTCCTTCACAACCCGTCTTACCCCTCTTACCTGCGTGAGCGCATTTCTTACGCTCGCCCTGTTGACGCTCCGTGCAGATCACACCTAGATCCCTTCTCAAAACCTATCCTCGTAAATCCAGCTACCTACTATTCCCACTCTTTCTCTGTCCACGAAGTTAGATTGGGGAACCCACTCCCGCCTAGTATTCGAGACCTAAAATCAATTTCTATTTTTAAAAAGGGACTTGAAGAGCACTCACTGCCCATATATTTATTATATCTAAGTAATTTTAGTATTCGGCATAATTATATATATTTTTAAGTATGTTTTTATTTGTTACTTTAGTTTAAGGCTTCACATACTCTTCTTCTCTTGTTCTTACACAATTATTGTCTAAATTTCTTTTCATTTCTTCTTTCGCAGGTCTGCTGAAAAAAAATCGTTAGAAATAAGCAGCTGTTCCTTTGTTTTTATATTCTATAAAAATATCTGTTACTGTTTTTCTGTATGTACATTAATAATTAAATAAATAAATCGTTAATTTAGTTTTAAAAAAGCAAATTGAAAATTACCCTTTTTAAAACAAATATAAATCTAACTTATTTTAACACTGTTATGAATTTAGTTTCTTTTCGAAGAATCCACATGACTACAATAACTGATTAATTGATAAAATAATAATAAATTGAACTCGTGATCGGCAACTATTTATAATTTATTCAGGTGAAATAACCGTTTAAAACGTCAGTTCATAGTGAAGGCTAATAATTATGTTGCCTACTTCCATGTAATTAAAACTGACCTATCGTCAATTTATGAATTCGTAGTTCAATGAAAGGGTGTTACTATCATACAGCCTGATTCTTTCTTAATTTTATTCAACTTGCAATGTTTGTTAATTTGCTTAGGTCAAACCTTTTTTTTGCTCATGGGAAGTCATCAAATGACTCTTTCCACTCTAGGTGGAGCGGGAGGAAGTGTCAGACTCTTACTGACAAAAACCCATCCATGCTCCTCCTAATGGATCCAGGGCCGCGGTGACTCTTTCGAACACATTCCGCAACCCTGGCAGGTTCCTCTACTCCTACGAATTAAAGAAGTTGATATTGTGCCTATTTTAAGCTCCGCTGACAATTAATTGGGAATTTTTTTGTCCTTATTGAATTTTACATACAGTCCAATGGTAGCCTCCCTTAAAATTGACACAATTGTCATTTGCACTTGTTTACATCAAACACATATTGCTTTTGAGAGACATAAAAACATAGAAGCTCCAGGTTTATCCACATTGATTGCTATTTATACACCTTTATCAGTTTGAAGCCAGCACAACCCACTACCTCACCATGGTTCCGCATCTGTACTCAAACTGTATAATTTCGTTTATGAAATCAATAATCCGTATGTCTTTTTCATGTAGCCATTCGCAAGCTACATACGTTAGGTCAATATTTTGCAAAGCGCGAATCTAAAGATGTGTACTTAAATTAATAAATTAATATTTTTTTCTAAAATACCTGGTTATTTCGGCGTTGTGAGACTATTTTTAATTTTAACAGTGATTTGATAAAAGCTTCGGACAAAATAAACTAAAAAATGTGAATCTTTCATGCTTTTACTATTTCATAAATGGCTTAAATATGTCCTCAATAATACATATACATACATTCCACTTTCTATAATTAAATAACTTTAACTCTACTTGCGTAGTTACAATTTCTATTGTGTTCGTTTTATTGTAGTTTTTTAATGCGGGCTCCTAAATGTCGCGTGTCGTACTCTCATTGTGTGCACTCGATAACTATTTACACATTGTTCTATTGTTTTTGCTAAGTCTTGAGTGCGATTTCGTACAAAACTATTCGTCAAATCGTGAATGCATTCCTTGAATTTGGCACATTTTTACCAGATTGCTCCCAATCTGGTAAAAATGTGCCAAATTCAAGCAGAAAAAAATATTACCATCTTTCTGGAGAGAAAGATGGTAATATTTTTTTCTGCTGTATTTACATTCTAGTTCTCATTTTATTTATACAATGTGTAACCGAATTAACGCAATACATTTTAAGGGGTCATTGAACTCATCATTATGAACAATTTTTACGATGGGACCTACCCCAAAATCGCGAAAAAAAACAGTTGTTCAGTACATTTTGTCGAGTTAGGCGCACAGAAATGTATGTAACAGTTGATTTTTTTTTCGCGATTTCAGTGTTGGTCCCATAGCGAAAGTTGTTCATAATAATGAGTACAATGACCCCTTTAGAGGTATTGCGTTTATTCTGTTATACGTTGTATAAAAAAGCAAAAAAGTCTGATGATTACACATTAATTTAAAAACATTAGCCAATGCTGAGTCTTCTAAAATTAAGCATAAAATAATATAATAATATTATTATTCATAGGTAACTCGGAACAGCCTGTATTTTTTAAATTCCGACGTAGTAAAATGTCCTTGGCCTGCCGAAGAAACTACCCACAGAATTCAATTTACAATTCTGCAGTCCATGCAAAGTCACAATGACTGATTCTCGTCCCAGCCAGTATTTCCGCTATCACTATCGGATACTGCGATTCCTGGGGCTGGGCTGGTGGCATCAACCAGAGGAAGGTAGAACCGACAACTTTTCAGGATGGTATCTTTACTACTCCATTTTCACCCAAGTTGTCATCGTAGCTGGATTCGTCATCATGGAAACTATTGACCCTTTCGTAGGTGATAAAGACAAGGACCGATTCATGTTCTGTCTTTCTTTCGTCATCACCCATAATCTCACGCTTCTCAAGATGTACATTTTCTTCTTCAAGAATCTGGATATTCAGGACATAGTGCGTACTTTGGAGATAGAGATGTACAATTATTATCAAAACATACCCAGGAACAGAAAGACGGTACTGATATCTAATATAATAACTGGATCCTTCATTTTCTTTGGGTGGATGACCATTCTTAATGGGAACGTGTATGGTGCGGTACAAGACCTCAAATGGAAATCTTTAGTTGCAAGCATGAACGACTCTTCTTTTAATCCTGTTCGGACCTTGCCACAACCGATATATATACCTTGGAACTATCAGAAGGACCTTATATACATTCCTACGTTTATGCTCGAAAATATTGGCCTACTGTGGACAGGTCACATCATATTGACGATCGATACATTTATTGCGTCGGTAATCCTGCACATGAGCTCGCAATTTGAAACTCTAAACCAGGCAATAACCACTGCGTATGATCGAACGATGGCGTCACTACGGGAAGGCGTACACCCCGATACAAATAGTACTCAAGAATCAGAATCTTCTGCACCGTTGAATGATGAAAATAATAATGAAGAGATTGTGTTGGCTTATGTGCCTAGAGAACAAATTAACGCAGCACTCTTAACTACTTTCAGGAGTTGTTTTCGGCAGCATCAGGTTATTATCAAGTAAGTATCATTGTTACATCATTACTAAATGCATACATTTTTATTTTATAGGAATCGACTGTGTAGCATCCTCCTACAGTATTGTCATTTGGGCTTCACTTAAACAGTGCTTAATATACACTTAAATATATTCAGACTCAACTATTTTAACAAGAATTTATTTTTGTAATTACTTTATTTTCAGTTGTGTGGAGAAATTCGCTAAAACGTATTCTTTAGGCTTCATGACCCAAATACTTTCCAGTACTGCAGCGATTTGCGTGGTTATGGTTCAGCTTTCGGTAAGATCACCGAGTTTTGGTAATATCACCGCATTGCTTATTTTGTTTTCCATCCCAATACAATTTATGCACTGACTTTAATAATGCATATCTACAGGGTGTTCGAGAAATGCGTGGTCATATAGGGTAGTGCTGGGTAGCTGATATAGTACATTGAGGAAAAATAAATAAAAAAATACGACCACTAAAACGGCTAAAAAGTTCCGAACAAATGACTTTCCAAACTGTCTAATGCAGTTCATCATCATCATCATCATCATCATATCAGCCGAAAGACGTCCACTGCTGGACATAGGCCTCCCCCAAGAGTCGCCACAACAACCGGTCCTGTGCGTCTCGCATCCATCGGCTACCCGCGATCCTCACCAGGTCATCGGACCACCTTCTGGGAGGCCTTCCAACGCTGCGGTCTTCCGGTAGGCGGTCGCCACTCCAAAACTTTTCGGCCCCATCGACCATCTGGTCATCTACGAGCAATGTGCCCTGCCCACTGCCACTTCAATTTGGCGATCCTTCGGGCTATGTCGGTAACCTTGCTTCTTTTGCGGATATCGTCATTCCTGATTCGATCACGCAAGGAAACTCCGAGCATTGCCCTCTTCATTGCCCTTTGGGTGACTTTAAGCCTTCTGATGAGGTCTGATGTAGTTGGTGACATCAAATCTGTGAATGAACTATAGTAAAATGCCACCAACGCCTCGGTAACAAACTGCTTGAAAAGTCATTTGTTGGGAACTTTTAGTCGTTTTTTGTGATCGATATTTTTTTTTAAAGTCACATTTATTATATTTTGCTAAGCCAATATCACCCTTAAATAATCCCACGCACTTGTGGAACACGCTGTATATCTCTAGATAGGCTAGTTCAAAGTTTAGGTGTCAAAGACTCAGATCCCATGTTAGCTGTAACTATTTGCCGTCGGAATAAACCAAATTCCGTGTAGGCCAGGCTACAGTTTGGAAGTCAAAGGGCAGCAAACCAAACGCTCGACTAAATTGACGTGAACATTCAAGAGCTTCAAATCAAACTACAAAGCTACGTACCGTCCTCCATCTCTACAACGTGTAACAGAATAAAAACAATACCTCTTATGGGACCAACACTAAAATCGCGAAGAAAAAATTGACTGCTCCATACATTTATAACCTAACCTAACCTAACTCGACAAAATGGAACAAACAGCTGATTTTTTTCGCGCAATTTCGGGGTTGGTTCCATAATATAAGTTGTTCATAATTGAGTACAATGATCTCTTAAGAGGTATTGCGTTTATTCTATTATACGTTATAGAGGTACACATAAAATAAATAAAGATCCTACACGTACAAATCAACTTAAAAATTAATCAACGTGTAAGCAAGAATTAATCAAACAATGCAAGTTTTAACTCCCCAAGGAAGAGTACTCGAACTTAAGTCTCTAAAAGGTAAAGTTTCCAAGATAATAAGACTATAAGCAGAAACCGAAGTAATCCGAAACTTACGTGATCGTGAGTAGTGTCCTACAAATGACAGTTTGATGTCTTTCCTCTGGCTTCGTGCCAAAAATAACGAGCCTCTTGTTAGTCTTCAAATAAACCTTCGTTCATGTTGTGTGCTTAAAATTAATTACTTACACGGCTTTTGTACCGATTCTGGGCAAGCCTTTGTGAAGGTGATAAAGGAAGTGTGTCAAGATGTTTGCAAACACCTTTCTGCCTGCTAATGACAACTGCGATCACTATTCTTACGGTTATGAGTTGTGATTGTGCTAAATGACTATCTACTATAACTATAACATCAAGTCACGTTATTCCTCGACTTATATTTGTAATACTAATAAGCCAATATTGTCTCCCCTATTTATGCGACTGCAATATTTGGAAGATCGATGTTAACCAAATCTTAAATCTGAAAATGTTTATTGCAATGAATAATGTACAAAAATACAGGTGGTAAATATGAAAAAATTTAAACAATTTATAATGGACCCTGTTCCGCACAGCAACGTTTTAAATAAGTAGAAGAGCTCTTGGGACTAAGGGACTCACCAGAGAATGGGCATACATTCTCTGTCGGAACATTGCTACAGCTACACTGCGCTCGCCATCCCACCTGCCAAGCGTGGCGATTATGGCAAACCCCCCCATTTGGGGGAGGCCTATGTCCAGCAGTGGACGTCTTTCGGCTGATATAGGTAATGATGATGAGAATTTTAAGTGCTCTTGTACTAAATAAGAATTATTTATATGTGCTTTACTGCTGTACTTAAATAGCTACCTGTCCGGCCCCGGCGACACACCGGTGTGTCGCGAATTAATCGCGAATTTAATGTTTATTTACCTATTACATAAGATTTACTTTATATTAGGGAATTTTCACATGTTGGGCCTGAGCGGTTAAGTGTATTCATTTATTTATTCTTTAAATATAATATTATATGGTAGTCTATTTATTTACTTTTTACATTATTAAAGTTTATTTATTCATGCTTATTTGTTTATTCGCATAATTATTTTTTATTTTCAATCATTCGTGATTCAATAGGCACAGATCCTTGCATTGAAGTCCACAGACAAAATTAATTGACTGGCGGGATTTTCTTGCAGCAAGACGTGTCGGGTTTAGCTTCAATGAAACTGATGACGTCTGTGGCGTTCTTCTTCGCCATGATTATACAGCTCGGCATGCAGTGCTTCACTTCGAACGAGCTGACGTCACAAGTAAGTTGATAATTTAGTTTTTAGTTATATAGTGTAGAATTTAATGGAAACTAGCGTTTTTCTGTGGCTTCATTCCTCTCCTATCCCTAACTTTTTTGGAATAGAAAGTAAGCACCCAGTAATAGCGCCGCTTGATATTGTTTGTAATGGGATCTACTTTCAGAGATTACTTTCGACAAACAAACTCCTTTATCCTACTTAAATTATAATATTGAAATATGAAAGTTTGTATGATTGAATGTTTGTATTTCAATCAAGCAAAAGGGACGTAATTATAGTTTATAACCTGGATTTATTACTTATATATCGGGTAAATGGCTTACCAGAGACTGGAGAAAGGAGAAGCTCGGAGACGGGCTCAAATCAAGATCGGTTTAGACTCACAAATTACCAGGGCCCCAAGTCTGCTACTTTTTATAAGTTCGTCATTCCAACACGATCCCATTGTCATTTTGCTACAAGTTCGTAATCTGCTAAATTCATAATGGTCGATCATTGGTCGGTCAATGGTCTCGCAATAGAATCGTGGTTTTAAATATTCAATGTCTTTGAAAAGCAATGACTGCACAATGACTTTCTAATGGTAGGTCACTGATCGAAGGAACTGTCAAAATTTCAGCAGATTACTGCATACGTCTGTAATTCATTTGTCATTATGTACGAGATTACCATTCTATGCCATTTCTTTCAATGGAGTGTCAATGTTTGACAATTGGAAAGTTATAATGACCCTTTTATATTAGTAGATTACCAAACTTGTCAAAATAAACAATTATGAAATCAATGATAGACCATTCTGACACTGTAATAGCAGACTTGAGGCCCTGGAGACAAGAATCATGAAGAAGTATTTCCGGGTCTAACATGCAATTTTTACATTTTATTATAATTGTATATCATTTCATTTGTCTCTAGATTCAATTCTGAAGCCAATCTAAATATTTATAAGTTTGGATGAATGTTATTTACATCTAACATTTCAAGTGATGCTACCGTCTTCTGAATCAGACCCCAGCGACACATTGGAAGAACTGTTTATTTTCCAGGCCGAGCTTATATCAGACGCAGTGATGCAGAGCAAGTGGGAGCGCATCCCGACGGACCAGCGTCGACTTCTGCTGATGATGATGATGAGGGCACAGAAGCCACTCAAACTTAGTGCTGCTGGATTCACGTATATGGACAATGCTTGCTTTTTAGCTGTAAGTTCTCAAACAATATTAACATTGCATGTGTAGAAGTCATGTTTCAGGACGATTTTAAAATTCTGGACAAAGTGTATCCAGCGATTGTAATTGTCAACAAAATCCTAAATCTTTCATATGGTTCTAGATATGAAGGCCTTTTCGCCAATTGAAAGTTACTTTGTTTAGTCCAAGAGCTAACTTTGGTCCATAAAGCGCAGGAATAGTTTGTTTTACTAATTACTGCTTTTACCAGGATTAATTTATAACATATTAGCTTTTGCCAGCGACTTCGTACGCGCATATCCCGTTTGTTTCTCGTTCCCGTATAGCCTATAGCCTTCCTCATGAATGTGGCTACAGAAAGAATTTTCAAAATCGGTTCAGTAGATCCAGAGATTACCGTACAACCTCACAAATTTTACGTCTTTATAATATTAGTAGATCACTACACAAGACTTTCCTCCTGCATTTCCTATACGATAAACCACAGAAAACTGACCTTTAAAACGACAGTTTTGCAGAATTTCTTTCCTTACTTTCAAACCATTAATGTAGTGGAAAATCAATCTCACATTTTTAACGTGCCTGTTTGATTAGATCACGACTGTACGCTCACACTCTCCACATTGTGCATTCATCACACTCCCGAGTTCGAGCCAGTAATTGAACATTGGTGACGTCATCAGCCAGTGCGATTCGCTTTGATTAATTCAATAACTTGTCTCATTGGCAGGCCCTGCTTTTCGAGGTTGATTTGTGTATGAAGAGACAGAATTTGTACCCATTGCCTGGACTAATGAATAGTTTATTTAAATACCATGAAATGGGGTGAATATACTTACATGCATGGAGAATAGAAACAAAAGTTTTACGAAGATTTTCAAGTTGTTTAAATAATCTATGCAGGATTAGAGGTCTCCATTTTTTATCATGTTTTCTATTCAAATGGATACATTGTTATAGTTTAACCAATAATATAGTACTAAAGTAAAAATACAAAAAAACTGTGTTCAAATCCTGCCAGAACTATTTTCTGCCATTCTGCATGTATATGTCACCGGATATTATTGCAGACGCCTTAAGATTACAAAATATCTCGTAAAATTGTTATCTCAAATTCTCACTATGACACAGATTTAAGAGCGTGTACGCCGTATGTCATTTCATACAAACTTTCAAGTCCTTATTCTTCAAAATGAATGAACCGATTTTAACGAAACTTAGTAAGCATACGCTAGATATCCAGGTCTAAATAGTTATCTATATAGTTATATATATGACGGAATATCAGAATGGGCAGCGGAGCGGTCTTTGTGATAGTCATCCATCATAGGCGTTTTATAGAAGAAACGTTGAAATAATAGCACGTTTGTGATTCATAACAGTCCCTCGTTTCATTCGATTACATTTGTAAACAAAATATACGGTAAAACACAAGATGAAACTAGATTACGAGCCAATAGGTTAGCACGCGTGCACTTCGTACGCTGTCTGTCAAAAGAATGCCAGCTGTCACGGCTTATACGCAAACTTGCTACCCTATTCGGGGTTACCCGCTCATATTTTATAAATCGCCATTTATATTCGACCAATTGAAATAAATCACCATTTTAATTTTGAATTTAACAATAATTACTATTCAATCAAATAACACAATCAGTCTCTCATCTTAAATCTTGGATTTACTTTTAATTTAGCTGCGCGCCGTCATATATAATAGTACCTACTATAAATTTTAAAAATTCATTTAGAATACGATCGGAAACCTAAAAAAACAAGCGTAACTTTTCTCGAATGATAATTTACCAGGATAAGTCAGATACCACTAAAAAATAAAATAAAAACTTGGACTTCCAATTTTGAAACTAGCGACCACAAACTTCGTCTTATTAGGTTGTAAAACTCGAGTCTGATGTAACTCAAAGTTATATCGAGAACGGACGCCGAAGAGACGACTGAATAAATATTAATGAAAATTAACATTTTAACGATAACTTTGTGTGTTTCAGATCATGAAAGCAGCTTATTCTTATTATGCCGTTCTCAGCCAAAAACAAGAATAATATAAACAAGAAGGAATAATAGACAATTTTCTTTTTAATAATTTAATTATAATCTTTTTACCTCTGAACTTTGTCGCACATAACTACAATCTACACTATCACAGTTTCTTCATACGTATAAAAAATTATAAAAGTAATAAATTAATTAGATGTAGTACCTAAGTACTAGATTTAACACCTACTTACACTTGACCAATTTTGAACAACTTCGAACTAATTGCCGACAAGATTAAATGAGATAAAGGTATTTTACAATATTTTCGTCTTTTCTTACACTATTTTTACACAAACAGATACCTACTTAAAATTATTAACGATATTTTCTTCTCAGGTGTGTGAAAAACGTGTGTGTTGGAAAACATCGCGTGATACGTGTGAGCATTTATGACTGCAGTCTTGCTCTATGAAATCCTAACCTCGGCTGCAAAGTCAAACAACTCACAAGTTTTTGAGTTGCAGAAAATATTAACGATACATGTCGATTTAGAACAACCCTACACGTACTCATTTCCATTATTGAAATAAATACATAATTTAAATCAATGTTGGTGGGTCAGTAACCGCTATTGCCATTCTAAAACGCAACAGCTATATTTAGAAAGTTTAAGGTTTTAAAATTTTTTATATTTCTTTTTTTTATATTTCAGTATCAAGTTGTTCATAAATCGTAAGTACAGCGCAGTGGTATTGCCATAGGCGATATTTTATTAGCTATAATAGTCTAGTCTCGAACGAACATATTTCACGAATCAAAGTTCAGTAGCGGCGGCTTCGGGGTCGTTGACCGCGATCTGTCTGTAGTCTTTAAGTCCAGAACTGTCATCTCTTCAGATCTGTGAAAGGGAAAAAGAAAATATTACGAGTAATTGTGGAAAACGAAAATATAATGATTGAACCTCACCTTCGGCTTAACGGAAACTGTTAAAATCTATCCAAATAAATTAAATAGAGGTGTCTGTTTGACAAAACGGCTGGACCGATTTTGACAAGACTCTGGCAGATAAACTAGCAGAACAACTGGCAGAGTAACTTAGGCTACTTTTATTTCAGTAAAAGGATTCCAGTTTCATGCAAAAAAAAATTAAAACACATGAAAACACAATGTCTCCCAGGTGAAACCGCGAGGAGAAGATAGTAAACAAATTAAGAAACAAACTGCTTGATTATGTTTATACACGTCATCTCTGAAAGAACTAAGTGCCAAATTCTACAAACTTTTAACCAAACGTTCGCAATCGCTTGTCAGTCGAAATCAGTCTGTGAATTCAGGCTTTTTTGACAGATTACGACTAACGGCCGCTTTAAAGATAAAGATAAAGATAAAGATAAAGATAAAGATAAAGATAAAGATAAAGATAAAGATAAATTTATTTGTCAAAACATGCGTATACATGCAAATTAAGCATGCAGGATGTCACATTATTATTATTACGATCGTACATGTTTTACCCGTAAGGTGTACAAATTTATAAAAATTTACCAAACAAAAAAAAAAGATGGAAAACTGAATTACGAAATAAAAAATAAATTACATAAGGCAAGTGAAATTAATTCATCATCACGGCCGAGTTTGTGTCCTTCACCACACAATCCTCACCGTTGATTGGTTACAAACAAGGATCGGGATCAAGATTGGGATTGAGATATATTATAGGAAGCGGCCGTTAGATGAGAATGCGAATGTTTTCTGGGTAAGCTCGCTCTATATATATATAGTCGAGTTCTAGCTCGAGTTCTCTATCGTCATCTCTGACCTAGACTAGAGTCAAAAGCAAACCCATCTCAAATAAAAAATATCCGATACAAAACATGTCTACGGATCAAAGCTACATGCTGAGTTCCATTGTCTACTTTTTAGCCCTGATAATTTAATAGTTTCTGTGAGATAGGTCACGGGCGCGAAATCGCAGGAATAATCGAATCGAAAGTCGAAGTTATTATAAATCGGCATTAATTTCCAGCCAGAAGCCATCAAACAAGACAAAGGAATGTGCACATACACACCTAACTCATTTAGCATTATGCTAATAGGTACGCACTTCGCGTTAAGCGCTCTATTCAGGGTGCCATACGTATGCGGATATACCTACCATTGGCACCGGCATCGGTGTATCTCGACTCGATAGAGAGTAGTGCTCGAGTGCTCGTATGATATAGGTACAGTACAACTATTTTCTTAATGTCCATCGCATTTCCGAATACAAACGAATGCTAATTACCATGTCCATCAATTCTTCGATTTATCTTGTAAATAATACTCACTGTATAATCGTTTGAATTGAGAACTAAGTACTTTTATATACGAGTATTTTACACGGAAATCAAAACAAGATTATTATGAACGATAAATCTAATAATTGATGAACAATGAAATTAGTATTCGTTTGTATTCGGAAATGCGATGATTGCCGAGGGACATAAAGAAAACAGTTGTACTGTACCTATAGGTAACTGGCAGAACGAACAAGATAAAATTAACGACCAATAAGTCCACACTACTAGCCCTGGAGCGAGATAACTGGAGGACTCGGCCTTTGCTCAGTAGTAGGATATCAAAGGCGACAATACCCCAGAAGCTAGCGAGCAACTAAACCCAGCTTTGCAGGGTGAAAATTGAAAGCATACCAACAATTTCTTCAGTAAATTCTTTGAAAATTATTCAAAGAGTTACCTGACCTCTTTAAGCCACATTTACCATCTACCTAGTTTAGAACTGAGAAGCTCGTACACTGACAAACGACTTAGGTATTTAGTTTTAGATGCAATGCATAGCTACAAATTAGCTCAGAGATTTCTTACTTCCAAAGCAACACTGGCCGGGTCAGTGCAAATCGCAAATTAATGGCTCCTGCCAAAGTTTCAAGTTGTTTTGTTGCATTATAAATTATTTAGAAATGCCTGGAATTCGCTGGAATATTCAGACGTACTGTCGTATGTCGTCGTTAGGATAATTCACTCCAGCAAGTATTAAAAGAACAATATTCTCATATTTGGCACGTTTTTTAATTTGTTTCGAAAACACGTTTTTGCTAACTGGAAATCTCTTTGGCTCAGAATACCTGAGAAAGTGTCGTTATTCATCTGGATCAGATGACCTACAACAGCAATCAACAATCCGAAGGTGCCTATCTTCTTCAGTGTATACCCAGTGCCATGCGTCATGCTGTTTTCGAACATTCGAAAGCGTGTTTTAAAATGGGTTTGGATGGCTAGCTTGTAAGAATCAGTTTTAAGTACCAGGAGCTCATAAACCATTAGTACCATATCCTCTTCAGTATACCACTCGATAAGGAACACGTTTGGCCGCGACAAGTCATTCTAGCTCAGCAGTAAGTTGTCATCTCTTGAAGAGTAAAAACTTTACGTCCGCGTCACTAAGCTATGAGGATGAAAGTACCAGGAACTGATAAACCTGTAGTACCTGTCTTCTTCAGTATGTCCCGCGTTATAGAACACGTCGGTCAGCGGCCAGTCGTGCTAGCTCAGCAGTGAGCTTCCAGCGCTTGGAAGCTACCTACCTAGCGTCATTTAGGTATGGAGATCAAAATACCAGGAGACCATCAAGAAGTAGTAGGTATTACCTGTCTTCTTCAGTATGTCCCGCGTTATAAAACACGTCGGGCAGCGGCGAGTCATGCTGGCTCAGCAGTGAGCTCCCAGCTCTTGGGGAGTGCGGACCGTGTGTTGCGTACGGAGAGAACGGCACTGCTGCTCTTAAGGCTGCTAGAACTAGAAGCATGCCGCCTGCGAACAATTATATTAGTCTAAGATATATCGTAGCTAGTATTTCTTAAGAGATAAGAACCTTGCTAGGGGTACCTATACTCAATTGAAAGACCCTTCGTATGTCAATATTTAAACTGGCCATTTCCTCAAGAGCCCCGATAGCTAATTGTCGTTCTAAGAAACGTTATCTCAGCGACATTCAATGTAAAAAAAACTTTTCAAAATGAAGCAAAAATCAGAGTCACATTTCTGAAAGATGGCGACTGCGATTGCTAACACTCCTTGAAACTACAGGAATTACCTTTCCGGTGAGTGGGACCTTTCCATGACATGATCTATTCTCCTCTAACACATCAGTAGTGGTACTATATAAAAATCTCAAAATTGGCTGGCTGGTGGTAAAAGAATGACAACATATCATCATCATATTTTGAAAAACCATGTAATGTGGACTATGCACTCAAATACATAATACCAACCAACTAACCACGTGTACCCAAGAAAGACACATTACTTATTACTACAACGGTTACGTTGTACTCGTGAAGGGTCACACACTCGTAAGATTTATTGTCTCACACCCGCAATTCATCAATGACTGACGGCATTAGGTTATGATAAAGGGCAAACCCTGTTCCCGGAAATGTATAAATCTCCTTCCTCTAGTAAGACGTTAGAGGCGACAAAGGAGCCATTTTGAGAGGATAAGCAGAAGCGTTTTGGTTTTAAATACATAATTATAACAAGATAAAGAAAATCGAATTGTATGATTAGAAGATTCTAAAGTGTTTTTAGAAATTTTAAATTAATGACCTGTTTATAATCAGTATTTATACTAAAAGCCAATCCTCGTTCTAAAAAGGCTTCAAATTCAAGACGCATCATATCAGCGACCATCAATGTTACTAACTAATCAAATAAAAAAAAACAGGGAAACTATGGTATTTTTTCACAGTTCGCGACTGCGATGCGAAATCTTCCTAAAAGTACGAGAATTGATCCCCCCTCTGATCGAACGGTTAGAGTGCCTTTTTGAATACGGCCCTAGATGATAAGACAAAAGTCCAATAATTTTAATTGGTTGTTGTATATACGAGGAACAGGATGGCAAACCTAGACTACCAAAACTGCAAACAATCTAACTAACAGGAAAGGATCCAAGTTTCCGTAACCCTCAAGACCCAAGTTCCGGCATCGTACTTAGTGGAGCAATGAGGCTACAAAGAGTAAGTAGTAAGTAGAAATACTTTTCTTAAGTCCTGTTTGCCCATAACACTGAGTAGTTACGTCTTCGCACAAAAACATGGCGCGTAAACATAGCCTAGGTTGCACAAACAAAATTCGGGTCGCGCGGTAACTGACAAAGCTAAAAGAAGTTCTGAAGTGAGGGAGTTTATGTTTACGACTTGCAAAGGGAATAGAAAAATGTGGGTTGGTATGCGAATGAATACTTGATGAATGATTTAAATTCAAGATTAGGAGAACTTTAAGTATATTTACTTCAACATTTCCAACAGCATGATTACGTAGAATTGTAGAAACGTGAAAAAAAGGGATTGAGAATTTTTCCGCGTTATTTCCATCCATTTCTGTCTATTATTTTGGAGTATGTAGACTAACCTATCGTTAAACATTACCTTTACAGTTAAAATCACTGCGGTTCCTGAATATAGCCTGCAGATTTTGGTGATATTCGCCATACATGTAACGCATTCTAGAGCGACAGCCTCTCTGCCAACCTGAAGTAATCTAATCCGTTCTGGCTAATCTTTTTACAATCCTTTCACAGTTATTAGATAGCCCTGGCCAAGCAAAGAGCAACCGTATAACGACGAGAATAGAGATCACTGTGATGTATTGGGTCATAATATCTGTGGTACTCGTAGGACTGTAGGTGATATAAGATGTCATTATGAAAGATCAATAAAGGAATATTCTACAGCGAAAACGGTTGTCAAAAAAGACAAAATGATTGAATATTCCTAAACGTAAACTCCAACTCAACTCGAACTCCAAATCCATCGGAGTCAGCGGAGCTTGTCATAAATTGAAGTTTACGCATTTGCTTGCTCACCTCTCGAGTACGAAAACATCAATCACACCAGCATTCATTGACGTTTTCGTGCTCATGTTGGAGTTGGAGTTCGAGTTGAGTTAGAGTTTACATTTTGGAATATGGGCCAGAATCGATTTCTAAATTCAGAATTAGAAGTTGAGTGTTGGTTAAGAGCGTGTACGCCGTATGTCATTTCATACAAACTTTCAAGTCCTTATTCTTCAAAATGAATGTACCGATTTTAACGAAACTTGGTATGCATACGCTAGATATCCAGGTCTAAATAGTTATCAGAAAACATTTTTGAAAAAGATTTCAGAGAGATAGAGAGAGCGATTTTAAGTTTTCTATAGAAAGTGAAATATCACTATATCCTTCCCTCTGAACTCTTTTTCGATTTTTTTTTTTCTGATAACTATTTAGACCAAGATATCTAGCGTACGCATACCAAGTTTTATTAAAATCGGTTCATTAACTTCGAAAAATAAGGAGTTGAAAGTTTGTATGAAAAGCCGTATCGCGTAAACGCTCTTAAGGTAAAACAAAAAGTGAACACACTGCATTGAAAACTCGTGTGACGTCACATTTGAGTACACTTTTTTCTCAAAATGTGACGTCAGCAGCCCCCTCTTGAACTTAGATACGCTTTATCTTCGTCAATTATATTGATTTGATAGAGCAAAAAATACACGTCCTATATTTTTCGATAATCTAACTGACGGACTTAATAGAATCTTTTTTTTTACCCATTAATCATCCCTATTCCTACAGCCTGTTTATTTAAGGCTTTATTACAAAACTCGTTCTAACTTTAAACCTAGGTTTAAACCAACAAGCCATTTTTGAATTTCGAACTTTTTTCCAAATGCCGTAAAGTTCTTGAATGCACATTGGCAACATAGACCGGAATCTAAAATAGGTTTTTGTATTAATAACTTTAAGGTAATCGAAATATAGTTCAAAATGCAATAATGGGCTTGAAAGATTAGGCTTGGACTAAAGTTAGAACGCGTTTTGTAATAACGCACTTAGAGTTTCCTACTTTAACACGGTCTTGCCTTTCTGCACACGATCAGTTCGGAAACCGATCTTGGCTTGCACTACCGAAATAGTACGTGGTCAATCCCAAACATTTTGGACTTTATCCATTCGATATGACCAGTGATCGGAATAGGTTGTGCTTTTCCCGGGATTTAGTGACCGTTATCTTAAAATAGATATGCTTTCTGAATTCCGGGACCAGTTAGTAATATAGGCATCAGCACCGCACGGGACCAATTTTTACTGGAAATTAGTTAGTAGTTTGATATGTTGTTGTGCGTACTCATTATATGTTAAACATATCTTCATTTAATACATCCACATTCAGAAAAATATATTCCCGGGAATGCTGGAACATGTCCATATTCACATTATCATTCTGGTTAATTGACTGAAAGAATATCAACTTATCAAAACCCCTCAGATCGCAAAAAAAAATCATACACAAAAACCCACCTGAAATAGTAGCAAGCAGTGTAAGATGAGCGAAGAGCAACGCAGTCGCAGCGCACGCATACATGGCAGCGCGCGCGCGGCCGCACGACCAGCGGAAGAAGTCCCAGCAGCGCAGAGACAGAGTGTATTCCCCTCGCCGGCACAGCAGGTCCACAAACAGAGCTGCCACCCACATCGTCTCCAAAATCAGGATTAATGCTGCTCCCACACTGTAGAAAAATATAGACGTATGACATCAGGCAAAGCCAGGCTACTCTCAAGTCATCTTTGACGGGATTGGATTCCCTGTAAGTCAATGCCATTCGTCTTTGTGCTAATCTTCAAGAAGCTTTGATTTGAAACGAACACCCTAACTAGCTCTTTATTACTCAGTAATGATATAGCTACAACTTGGGGTATTTATGTCAAGAGTGAATTGGTAACTTCTAGGCAAAGACCACAATAGTATACTGGCTATAGACAGGCAACTCTACCTTATTTTTTAATACTAGGAAGTGGTCGAACTCAGCGCCATCTAGTTTTTAGTTAAGGGAACTAATTTATATAAGTAAATGTATAGGTTGGTAGGTGTATAGCTGCTGTCTGATCCTTTATGATATTAGGTAGAGAGATGAGTGTATCCGCTATATACTACAAACATACGTACTACATAAAGGAAAAAAAACATATAATTGAATATTAAACCATTTTATTTAGAAAAACATCACACATTTTACAATAAAATTTTATGTTCACCTTTTTCGTCCCTTATGATTAAGGTAGTGCCGATTAGCCTTTTCTTTCATTGAATCGTTAATATTCGAAAAGGTTATTTGGCCGGTGAGAACATTATTGATATCTTTGCACCAGTTGTTTACAAGAACAACACACACAACACAACACAACACGAACGTACGAACGAATTGTAACGCGGCTCAACAACATGGAGAAACAAAAGCTCAACTCAAACTGCAGATGCACTTGCGAAACAACAAAAACTTGCAAAAGGAAAATAAATGCGCACGAGTAGTTACACTCTCACGCAGCCATTTGCAATTCAAGTGTGGCCATTCAAAAACAAACTTTTGCACGTTTAAATACCAAAATATAACTTCTTCACTATTAAAGCTCATAATGAAAACCTAATTATGTACTAATTCATATATTCTATTATTTTTATATAAGAAGATCATGAAATTATATTATTTTGTTTGATTAATGGTATAAAGTAACTCCCAGAAAAAAAAATATATATTTAACTGTAGCAACACCGCAATTTGTTTCCCTTAACTAAAAACTAGATGGCGCTGTTTTCAATAAAAAATGGAATTTTAATTTTGTTCTAAGTTGCCATAGCATGCTTTTAGGTCAAGAGTGATCCAACGTCGACCACATCATCGCTTAATCAGGTGAGATAGCAGTCAAACGCGAGCGTATTCATGATTAAAAAAACGTTTCCAACGGCCTTCAAAGTAAATCCGCTTTGCCTACCTAGGTTAAGAACCAGTAAAACGTCTATCTTCAGCATCATCACCCAATTTTAGTCTACTATAACTATAAATCGATCATATTCTAACGAAAATTTTCTAAGGTGTTTTGACAGAAAAAATGTGTTAGAATTGAGCACGCTGTCAGTTTTAAGGTGTCAATAATTGACACGTAAAAATTAGGTACGTCAATACCTTTCATCTTTCTGCCATTTTTCAAGTAGTTTTGAAACACCCTATCTGTACCATTCAAAATACTTTCAAATTCAGACATTTTCTTTCAATTCGTCCATGAAAAAATATCGCCCCAAAAAACGATAACCTAATTACTTAAAATATACTAAAGCTACTTATATTATAGCAGTCAGTAGAAACTATTCGGAGTACAAGTGACATTTACGAGCATTTAGATTCATATGGCGTAAACTGGAAACAGACGCTCAACATACATCACCGGAATACACGCTCATAGAGATACATTTACTCCAGAATAAAATGTGCTTGAACGTGTTTAGCGTGTCTTTTACGAATTTTGAGCTTCCTCTCTAAGCTTTATCTTTTAAAAAAATAGCATAATAATTTCTGCTGTGAAGGCTTACAAAAACAAAGTAGATAATTATAGACAAAGTCTTCAGCAAACATCAGAATACTTTAGGAACTTGTGGCTATGTCGCAGTAAGATAGATGAAGCCGTAATATAGTTATATCCCTAGGGATATAATTATATACCGTAACATAGTTATACGAAAGCGATTCTTTACTATCTCACTAGGAATATAGTTATAAAACGGTCCAAGTTTCGTGATATACTTATATTACTAGATTAAGTTTAGTGAAATAGCTGTAAGAAGCATTCAGTGCTATGTAATTCTAGATGTCATGATTCCTCTTCTTGTTTGAATAAAAAATAATAGGTCTTTACCTATGAAATTGCCGTTTTGTATGAAAAAATTTAAACGATTTTTTTTCATGTATTTTTTATTTGTATTAATCGAAGTAATCACCCATCCAATCAATGCATCTTTGCCAACGCAGTGGCAGTTTATTGATGCCCTTCTTAAAGAAATCAGCCGGACGGGAGGCAACAAATTCTTCAAAGTCATTTTGTACTGCCTCTCGGGTATTGAATTTTTTTCCCGCCAAGAAGTTATCCAAATTTTGGAAAAAGTAGTAGTCTGTAGGCGCAAGGTCTGGTGAGTAGGGCGGATGACGGAGAGCTTCCAACCCCAGTTCTTCCAACTTGGAGACCGTCTGCTGTGCAGTATGAGGTCGCGCGTTGTCGTGCAGGAGCAGCGGAGACGAGCGATTGACCAATGCTGGTTGGAGATGTGCCAGCTTCTCCATCATTGTATTCAGTTCTTCACAGTACACATCTGCAGTAATGCTCACCCCGTTTGGTAAGAAGCTGTGATGAATCACACCGGCGCTAGACCACCAAACAGTGACCATCACTTTTCTAGGGGTAAGTTTTCGTTTAGGGCATTGTTTAGGTGCTGAACCAGGATCCAACCAACTTGCTGAGCGCTTACGGTTATCAAACAGAATCCATTTTTCATCGCAGGTAACAATGCGGTTCAAAATTCCTTCATTTGTGTGTCTGTTGAGCAGTGCAAGGCACGTCTCGACGCGTACTTCGCGCTGGCGATCATTGAGTTCGTGGGGCACCCATTTGTCAAGTTTTTTTACCTTGCCAATTTGACGCAAATGGACCAATATTGTTTTAACGCTAACGTCGAAAGCTGCTGCTAATTCAGCCGTAGATTGTGTATCATCAGCTTCCACAATCGCCTTTAATTCGTCATTGTCGACCAAAGTCTTCGGACGACCGCGAGGTTCATTTTTCAGGTCGAAATTTCCAGAACGGAAGCGAGCAAACCAATAACAGGTGGTGCCTTGGTTTGTAGTGTTAGCTCCGTAAACGTCGTTGATGTTGCGTGCCGCTTGTGCCGCGTTGCTGCCACGACGGTACTCATATTCGATAATTACTCGAATTTTTAACGTATCCATGATGACGAAAAAGATTGAAATGCGATGAAAATGTAACACTAATCAATAAACAATGACTACTTTTGGAAAAAAAAACCATGTTTTTAAAATAAAATTAATTTGAAATTAGAATTCTTAGCCAAACAAAAATTATTTTGATTTGAAATGGCCAGTACTGCAGAACGGCAATTTCATAGGTAAAGACCTAATACTTTTAAAGAAACCGAGATCTCAACTTGTTGATAAGAAATAAAGATATCTCAAAACTGTTTGGCTTTAAAAGATTTTGAATGTTTTATTATTAAATAAAATATCGTTTTAATTATAATTACTTTAATACGTGTTAATGTCACAAAGTATTGTAACTAACTGCAGGATACATAAAGTTGATTTATTAATAAAGATAAAACCAATAAAATTTTGTTTTATTTAATTATATATGGTAGATTTTTATTTCACTAAGCTTAATCAAGTAATGGGTCTGTCTCAAAAAAGTGGCACACTTTTGAAATTTTTTCAATTTTTTCAAAAAAGCATTAATATACTACAATATGATGACAATATGATACAATACTCGTATGACTTTTTTGAGACAAACCCTAATATATTTATAACACTGAACTTAATCTAGTAATATAAGTATATCACTAAACTTCGACGGTTTTATAACTATATTCCTAGTGAGATAGTGAAGAATCGCTTTCGTATAACTATGTTACGGTATATAATTATATCCCTAGTGATATAACTATATTACGGCTTTATCTATCTTACTGCGACAGCTACACATTACAACTGCACGGATATATCTTCCAGGTTAACGGATTCACTATCTGCACAGCAACACAATAGGTAAACAATCAGCGAAGACCACATATGGCTCATAGTTTGGAGGTAGCGGAACAGAGAGTAAAGTCCCACATACCTCCGTTGAAAAGGGAGGATCCTCCGACCGGACGGTTGTTGGTATCCGGTGGGCAACTGCCCGACAGTTGATATCCAGGATTTGCATATGTTCTAATCGCACGGTAAACTCTGATATCGCGATTGAGGATTTTGTCCAGTTAGTTCGCAGCTGTCGAGATAGATGGCGCTGCGAGTCTCATTTGATGATTCTGCTACGTTGATTTTTTGTGGCGGTATTAATGTCGCCTACAATAGAACTGCGAACCGATTGAGATATGCTTGCGATGGGCGGTTTGCGGACGGGTGACCGTCTAAACATACCGAGATTTCTTGGTGCCTCGGAAAGTCCCGTTGCGGAATTCGTTCGAAAGAGTCACCGCGGCCCTGGAATACAAAGGGCACTAGGAAGAGCACGGATGGGTTTTTAGGCCGTAAGAGTCTGACACTCCCTCCCGCTCCACCTAGAGCGGAAGGTCATTAAAATTTGATGATTTCCCGTCCATAAAAAAAAATAGTTTGGAAAAAGCTAGGCAGATAGATTGAGAAGACTTCTACATCTCAATGTTTTCAGCCTCTTTCAAATTCTGGTTTAAAACCAACATTCCTTTCAATATTAGTTATGAAAGGAATTTTAGTTTTGAAAAGACTTCACGTGTAAAATGAAGAGGAACCCCATTCTCTGAAATGAAAACACAATGCAACAAACATCTACCCTTTGGGGAATTTAAATCTACAAAGGAATGGGACACGAGCCTTTTTGCGCACATGTCCCATAATTATGATTTGTTTTTTAAAACCCCACATGGGCACGGGTTACATTGTTTAATTATAATTTCAAAAATCATAAAAAGCAAAAAGGTTTCACAAAATAAGTAATTTATGTGAAACCTTTGCTTAAACTTTTTTGGGAATTGAAAGCTGTAAAAACATTTATAGCAGTTCTCCGATCTTGCGCTAGGAGTCATAAATCTGAACTTAGTCTTCGACTCTGTTACAAGGTTGCAAAATAAAGGTACGATGCTCTTTAGTTCAAAGTTATTAATTATATTAAAAATGTTCACAGATTTTGTTTTCACCTGCTACCTACATTGTTAGAGAGTTTTCTTCCCAAAAACATGAACGGCATATCCGCAACGACAGAATGAGACATTGAACTTGTGTCAGCGCGAGGATATTGACATTTTATCTGATACAAATTCAATCAGGCAGCGTCAAAGATTTTTTTGCCAAAAACATTCAATAGATAACTCTTCCGGAGCAAGGGATCGAACTGCCGAGCTTCTAAGCACCTATAAGCCAATAAATAGTTAATCAGCTAATTTCGAGGCCAACGAAATTGTTTTGTGTAAAATGGAACTGATATCCAACTCCAACTTATGCATGCATTATGGAAGCATATTGCAACATATTCCAAAAAAAATAGTCTTGATGATAAGGTTTGAAAAGCATCACTAAACCCCAAGGAATGTTTCCTCTGGGCCTACACTGGGCCTGGAATGAAAAACTATAACTGATCTACTTTAAAAAAAAACGAAGTTATACTCACAGTAGACCCGGTGCTATGTCGTATCCTAGAACCAGCAGCTCTGTGCCGGCACCGCTCATCACTGTAAAAAAATCAAACGAATATTTTAGATGTTTGCTTTGCAGCTAGAATTAACATCTTAAAGATTAGCACCCAGAAACAAACTGTTAATTAACATTTGCGTAGCACAGGCCCAATCTAGGCCAGGCCGGAGACAGTTAGGGCACAATATATTATACTGTGGTTAGGGTCAGCCAGGAGATCTGTAACTCTGGAATTCCGTAATTCCGACATTGACCTTCCACTTCCTCTATCTGTCATTATCTTTTCTCCTTCTTAAAGATCGCTTGTAGCGATAAAACTGTCCCTTGTAACACCTTATTATTTTTAAGGTTGCAATTTGTTATCGCGTAAAATAAAGAGTATGGACAATTTATGAAACAGTGACTGACATTATGAGGTCGAGAAAAATAAAGGTTTATAAAAAAAAAATATGACAGTTATCATGACAGCCAGAGAGCCAATTCTACTAATTTTTAAACAACGTTCACTTTCGCATGTCAGTTGCAATCTGTCACAAATGTATTTTAAATGTATTGTTTATGGAAAAGGCTTTTTTGAAATTAGTAGAATCGGCCCTCAGTACAAAGACTGAAATGAAGAACAGTAGTTAACCAAGGGAACTTCAGTTGGTGATAGGTAGACCTATAACAAGGCAGTTTTCTAATTTCGTTTATTCTTATCGCAGTATTATCTCATAGAGCACTAGCCAGCGCCACCTCGTAAATTCGATTCCATCCACAAAGATATTCTCTGCAGAAGACATTAATTCAGTTAGGTACTTATCCAAAGGTTTATATTCCTGTTGCTAACGCCTGTTGCCAAGAGCAAGGGAAAAGAGCTGTTAAATCAAATTTATTGTCAAAAACTAGGTATTGTATTTCAAAGGTCGCGATGAATAAATACAAGATGGGAGGGCGTTTGCGAATCGTTTAGGGTGGCAGGAAGGATAAAACAATTGACGATCAGATCTCATAAAGGCTCTAAAGATATTATTATTCGCACACCGAAAGCGCCTGGAGGAGCTTTTGGTCAATGAAGAATCTTCTCAAAGGAGATCTCCCGCTATGCCTCAAACGGAGAATTATGGACATGTGCATTCTTCCCATACTCACGTACGGTGCACAAACCTGGTCTTTGACGCTTCAGCAGAGGTCCAGACTCGGGGTTTGCCAAAGAGCTATGGAGCGCAGTATTCTAGGAGTTCGAATTTCGGACCGTGTAAGGAACACGGTGCTGCGTGCCAAGACTAAAATCACGGATGTTGCCCGGAAGGCTGCTTGTCTTAAGTGGGATTGGGCCGGACACGTTTATCGTATGTCTGATGAGCGGTGGGCTAAAAGAACCACTAAGTGGATCCCTTACAAGGCTAGGCGACACCGCGGTAGACCAAGGCGAAGGTGGAGAGACGAACTCGACTCTTACCGGAAGGACTGGCCCGCAATGGCAGAGGACAGATGTGTGTGGAAAAGGGAGAGGGAGGCCTTTGCCCAGCAGTGGGACGTAACGGGCTTTTAAAAAAAAAAGAGGAATTTACCTTTTTAACCTGTTTTAAGCAAATTAATGATTTGATTTGATAATATCACCGGATTATTGCAAATGTGAAATCCCTATATTGTGAAGGTACAGATAATTTCGAATACAATAAATCCGTCAAAGTAATTTGTCGTAAAATTAACGCGTCTTAACAAGAAGAAAGAGTTTACAATATTTGCGATTAATGCGATTTATTAAAACTTACGGTGTTTGTGATAACATAGTCACAATATGTATCTTAAAAATTCTAATTTTATTTAAGAATTAAGCATTAATAAATTCAAATTATTTATAAAACGTAAGCTATGCCAGATAAAAGCTTTTTACACAGTTAAGTATTTTAACGATGTCTGGCAGTTTGTGTACTTTTGCTGTCTACCCAAATGTCCTTTCATTTGCATTATTCGTCGACTCGTTGAGCTCCTTATTGGTTCTAAGTTGAGCTACTCGACTACTGACCAAGGCTTGCACTGACTGGACAGGTCCACTCAAATCTGTGTGGTTCGTACCTCAAAAGACCATTTCAGAGACTGATATGTATGGTCCTCAATAACGTATTGAGAATGTGAGGACTATCATCATCTGCCTAGCCTTTTCCCAACTATTTTGGGGTTTGCTCCCAGTCAAACCGGATTCAGCTGAATATCAGTATTTTACGTGGAGCGGCTGCCTACCAGACCTCCACAACCCATTAACTGGGTAACACGGTACTTCTTGGCAAGACTGGAGTCAAATTTTCTGGCTTCTCACAATCCGTAACGACTGCCAAAGATCTACAAATGACAGCCGGGACCAACGGCTTAACGTGCTTTCCGAGGCACGGAGGAAACTCGATATGTTAAGATGGTCACCCATCCACAGACCGACTCCGGCAACCGTTGAAGATCGACCCGTGCGAGTATAATTATTTAGCCACGAGCTCCTCTGAGAATGTGAGGACTATGTAGAACGCTATATTAGGGGTTAATTTCATGTTAGACTGGCAGTTTGAGTTCTTTGTGCGGCCTACCCAAATGTCCTTACTTTGGTATTGTTCGTCAAATCGATGAGCTTCTAAGTTTCAGCTACACGATAACTGACAAATGCTTGCACTGTCTGAACAGGTCCACTCAAATCTGTGTGGTACTTAACGTACGTACTGGTACTTTCCTCAAAAGACCACCTCAGACATTAAAATTCTATGGCCTTTAAAAGAGACATTGACCTCTGAGTTTGTTTCGGTATATTTTCGCAGGGTAGTCAGCTGGGAAACACAGGTCACATCTATGCAGTTTAAAACGGCCAAAAAAATAAACGTGTAGGTCATTTAGGTAACGCAAATATTATTTTTACATAACCAGCAGTTGTTGATTTTATTACCTAATGTACCGCAACTAAATCAATTTTGAACTCCATAAGGCATTTGTATAAACAATTCAGAATGCCAGACACTTACCTATCAGTTACTTCATCCCTCTGTCTGATAGTTTGTTATTGGAGCAAACAAATCCACCCGCCTGGGTGTACCTTTCATTTAGTATGCATATTCCGCATTACAATACCTGGGATGCTGTGGAAACTACTCTACCATACCTACTAATAATCCTAACTAATATTATTCATGCGAAAGTCTGTTTCTTTGTTTGTTTGTACGCTTTCACGATAAAACGGATCGTCATGGAATTTGGCAGATGTAAAGCCTGGGATACTTTTTTACGTGATAACCGACATCCACGCGGGCGGAGCCGCGGTCAAAACCTAGTCTATACTAATATTATAAAGAGGTAAAGCTTGTGAGGTTGTAGGGGGTAATCTATGGATCTACTGAACCGAATTTGAAAATTCTTTTTGCATTTGATAGCCACATTCATGGGGAAGGCAATAGGCTATACGGGAACAGGAAATTCCAACGAGAATGGGAAACAACTAGATATAAGCGTACGAAGTCGTATGTTATAAATTAGAAAGTAACTATGTCTGTCTATTTGCTATCCGTCTTTTCACTTCTGAACGGATTCTGGTGAAACTTGGTTTGGGTGGACCATGTTCTGGATTACGACATAGGATCATTTTATTTCCGACTGTTCACGCGGGTGAAGCTGCTAGTAGAACCTCGTATTGTAAAAGCGAAAGCTTAACTTTGGATAACAGTAAATTTGGTATAGTCCTTCTCCAGGATCCTGTTCATGGATCCTGGAGAAGGACATAATTTTTTTATCCCGGAAGTGCATCAGAATCATTTTTGACTTTCATGCGGGTGAAGCCGTTGGCAGAAGCTAGTTATATTACTTCGCTAAGTTATTATTTTGGAGGTTCGGAGAGCTTATGAACAAATTTTAGTTCTAAAGTTAGTACAACTCCTTGTGAATGACTTAAGGGGAAGTTCTACTACAATAGTTATTTCTGTCGCCATTGCCGCATTGTATTGTGTTCTTCTTTTGAAAGGTGCCTTTTGAAATAGGAAGACTTTTCGCTTTTGAGTTCAGGTAAAGGGTGAGGTACAATCAGTGCAATGATACCACATGTATGTACCTAGCAGCCATTAAAGGATTCTGTTGAATTCTCGAACTGATTTCATGTAGTGTTGGGTAGGTGTGTATTAACGTAATGTCTTCCTGCAAGGAGGTGCGATATACGATGATGCTTGTTCATAAAAAGATAAATGGCCGCCAATTGTATGTTTTTTTTAGTGTAAGGTTTTCTAATAATTATGTATTTATAAATAAATATAAAGCTTTTTAGAGCAATTTTAGAACTTTTTTTAAGTGTTCGATCGTATTCTCCATAGTGTATTGTGATCTCCTATGACCCAAAGTTTTTTCTGGGAGAAAACTCAACTTTGACTTAATTTTAACTTTATCATTAACCTAGAAACGCATCGTCGCTTCGTTGTCGCATTGTCGCTTCTCATCTGTCTTTGGGGGTCTTAAGGCTGCTGAATCGTCGTTAACTACAAGATTTTATTACAGTTCTTATCTGACAGTTTACTCAAAATTTAATCATTCCATTGTTTTCGATTCGTCTTGGTGATTATGGAAATTGGCAGTTTCTTTGTTTGGAATACAACTAGCTATAATATTAGACGCCCGTGTACGTGGTCGGCTCAACTGTACACGTTTGCTGATTGACGTTGTGACGTCAATTATTGCAATGACTTAGCGTTTCGCGAAAATATTGCTTATTTGGTGTTTACAGGGAAAATCGACGGAAGAATACCCACAATGTTTTGACTACCGTGTAGATGTAAGATTTTACTGGTATTCAGCTGTTTCCGTTTTGACTGGAAGCCGAACCCCATATAGTTGGGAAAAGGCTAGGCAAATGATGAGCTGTATGATTTTGTTTTCAAAACTTAATTGTCGCGGCATTGATGCAGCTACACTACTACACCATTCATTTCTCCGGAGTTAAAAGAAGCTTAGGTATGGCACTCGGGGACAATGTGGTTTTCTATCAGTGAAAGAATTTTCAAGCTGATCAGCAGTACGATTCTGTACCTACACATCTCATCTCACTCTGTAAGCTTCGTTGAACTGAACATGAAGAGAGCTGCCAATCCATACAAACAAGATGGAATGACAGTTCACTTATTGCTCACTCTACTGGCATACGAGTAGACGATCCGAGTAAAAGTCTACTCTCTAGTCAGCAGCTCGCACGGTGTATACTAGCTAGAGTCTGACACCCTTCCGCTCTGCCCAGAACGGGAGGAGAAAATACAGGTGTGCGCACAACCTAAGCTGAATATTACAAAACGTTTGAGATCCTCTATAAACATACTAACTTCGCATCTTACTTATCACAATCCTGTCACAGACGCAGTCCATTAGTCAAGGTGACGAGCACTGAAGCCGAGCAATGAGCCGTGAACGGAATCACAAACTTTGCTCAACACTTTGTACCGGAGGCGTCCGGAGGCGCTCAAGATTGAAACATTAATTATTTAGCAGCCACCTACTTACAGTAACTTCTGACGTTACTGTCTAATATTTGAGTATATTTTAGCTTTGTTTCAATTTTGTGTTATAAAGACTTATTTATAGTCCTGCTTTTATCACGTCATGGAAAAAACTGGTGTATTAGTCTGACACCAACCATCGTATTTTTTTTTAGCGGTATTACAAATGTTATTAAATTATAATTTATATATGATAGCTTCTTCTCTTTATTTTAAATTTTGTTTCTATCAAAAACGGTTATTTATTTTATTTTGTTATATTTATCGTTTCTAATTTGGGTTGTAAGGGTATTTATATTATGTTTGTTTAGTATGTTTTTTTGGGTATTTATATATTTTAGGTCGTTTTTTTCTTTAAGTTATTGTGTTTTTTTTTTTTGTTTTTCTCTTTTTTTACGATGTACTTATTATTTGTAAGTTAGTATTGAGAGAAGGGGCGGGCTGTAAATCAGCGTTGACCAGTGTTGTGTCCATGCTGCACACTGCTCAACATTTGCTGAGCCCGCTCCTTTTGCCACACAGCACAATTTTTTTTTTGTTTGTTTTTTTTATAATATTATGACTGTAGTGTTGGCAATAAATGTTTCTTTCTTTCTTTCTTTCTTTCTTTCTTTCTTAAATACGCACTCTGTAAAAATTTTAACTGTCTACGTATTACGTTCGTGACATACAGCCCGCGGACAGACAGACGACCGGACAGCGGAGGCTAAGTAGTAGGGTTCCGTTGGTTGGTGGTTGAACGAATACTACCTACTCCTCATCATCTGCCTAGTCTTTTCCTAAATACCTATATTGGGGTCGGCCCCGAATACCAGTATTTTACTTGGAGCGGGGAGCGGATGCCTACCAGACCTCCACAACCCATTACCTAACTGGGTAACACGATACTTCTTGACAAGACTGGTTTCAGTTTTTCTGGCTTCTGACAATCCGTAATGACTGCCAAAGATCTCCAAATGACAGCCGGGACCAACATCTTAACGTGCTATCCGAGGCACGGAGGAGTATCGGCATCTTAAGATAGTTACCCATCCACAGACCAACCTCGGCAAATGTTGCTTAACCTTGAAAATTGTCCCGTGCGGCTGTTATCATACGAACTCCTCAACCAACTATCTCTTTTGTATCGTTAAATTATTGATTGACATAAATGTTGGTTACACGTGTAAATGAAATTGCTTGGCTCCTGCGCTAGTGAAAACTGATTGACAGAAACCCATGCTATAGTACAAATACAATTTTTCCTACAAACATAAAAAAACAAATCACAATAAAAAGGAAGTTAAATAAAATAAAATGCTTTACATAAATAAAGAAGCTATATTAAATGAACGATAACGCTTTTTCATTGTTTGAAATCTAAGTTATTCAACAATAGAATCTTCTATTAAAAATACTGAAAAAGCAATAATGGCGTTCAATGTAGATTGAATGCTTTAATTACAAAATTTTATTTAATGCAAGCTCGCAAGGAGAAAGAATCCCAGCATATGTTATAATAACAGACTTAGTTTTATAGACCCTAACTACCTTCTACCAGTGACTTTGCTTGCGAGAAAGTCGGAAATTATAACAAAAGAACAAGTAGTGCCAAATTTTACTGCTGCTTACCATCTATTTCTCAACCTTTCCAACAACTACTTAACCCAACAACCTATACAAATCCGATCAATTGAGACTGGATTTCACCGGATTGATAAACAACATCAAAACTTTTACATTTTCATAATATGATAGGATAAAAACTGTCCCAAGTAGTTACCTACTTTATACCTACCACCAACAGAAAATTAAGAAAAATCGTCTGATGAAAAACTGAAAGCGTCAGAGGCAGGTGTCCACTTTCAGTAAAAGTTTCATTTCTTTTCAAGACGTTACTTTTACACTACGTTTTATTCCAGATGATTTGAAAAATCTATTTATTCAAACAAAGTTAACGTCAAAAAAATAAAATATCACAATCACAGAAAATCTGCTACAAAAATGTCATCCGTCATAAATTGAACAGTGAGATGAAAATATTTATTTAGTTTTTTAAATGAAGTAACTATCATCAAATATGATATTTTACCCACCAAAAACTTACCATTTCATCCGATACACATGTCGAAGCCAATTAGCTTAATCAGCCGTTTAATTGGTGGCCTAGCCTTTTCATTTAAATTCGCCGATTTTTCAGCAACCTAAGTGACATATTTTGTTCAATATCGTTTAAGGCTACTCTCTCGAAAAAAGCTTAAAAACAGCGTGCAGATGAAGCAGCTTTTCGTCAGCATTTATAAAGAAATTACATCTGAAAAAAATATATAGCAATCTACATGATATAATACGTAATTTGGTTTAGCCAAAATTTTTCTATCGGTATCCGATAATAAGAAAAAAAATCACCAAATCACCTCCAAATCGTTGAGATGAAACCATTTTACTCCTTCATTTTATATCAAAAGAATATAAAAAAATTATCTACTGCTTTGCAATACCAACGAAAATGATTTGGTTTTGTTACTTTTTAAAAACATGTATTATTTTTACTATAATAAATTAAAAATGCGACCATTTAAAGTCCGTGTCTATATCTCCCCCGCACTCGTCCACAAATTCAGTGCGGGGCGTGTCGTGTTGCTAGGTGGACGTGCGTCGCTTTACGAGAGCTCAGCACTACAAAAATATCGTAAAATATAACTGCAAAAATTTAATTTTGTTAAAAGTGGAGTAAGTTTTTTCTGATTCCTGTATAAGTAGTGTTTTATAGTTATTTTAATTGTACAGTTTTATTAGTGTTTCAGTTTAGTTTGTAAAACATGGGGAATAAGCAGAAACGTTTGAAGAGAGGTTTCAAAAAATATTACAAACAAAAGGGTATAACATTTTATCAAGGTAAGTTTTATCTACATTTTCATTATAGCTTTACTTACCTGTCATGAAAGTATAGGTATAGATACTGTTTATAAAATACCTATATTCAAACAAAGTTGTAAGTATAATGCTTCTGTGTCATAGAGTAGTGAATGATCACAGAAGGACCATGTCCTTGCAATGACTTTTAGTCAATATTACTTGTAATTTTCCTTTTCGGTACCTCAGTAAAGTATATTTTTATCCGACCGCGCCAGAAGGAGGGTTATGTTTTTCGAGTGTGTGTATATTTCTTTGGTACGCTTTGTAGCCTAAACGCCTTGATGGATTTTATCTTGATAGATGTCATTAGATTTGTCTTGATAGTGAGAGTGACACTGAGTACATAAAAAATTTAAATGGCGGATTTTTGGCGCCATATTATGTCTTCAATTTTTTTTCCTCAAAACGTATAGAGGGGGTAACAAGATAAAGGGCACGAGGAGACGATTTCAAAAATGTATTTCACTAAAATGAAAGAAATAAAAAAATACCTTTTTAGTACTTTTTAGCGATCGGATTTTTAGACAAAGTCAATTGTTTTTAATATTATGATTGATTTATTCTGATTATTTTACAGTTTATTCAGTGAATGGCTGGAATTGAGAAGGAAACTGTTAACAGCCTCTAACTTTGGCCGCATTATAAAGAGGCGTTCAAATATCAGTTGCCGTTATGTAGTAAAAGATTTACTGTAATATAAAGAAAGCACAAGTCACGTTAAATCAATAAAACATGGGACTGAAAATGAAACAAATACTCTTGAGCAAATTTCAAAAGACACTGGTTTAGTTATACAACCATACGGTTTATTTATTGACGATGAATTGCCATATCTAGGCGCTACTCCTGACGGTATATGTGTCGAGGAGAACATGGTGGTAGAAATTAAATGCCCTATTGCAGCTCACTAACTGAGTTTTACCGAAGCAGTTACTAAAAGAAAATACCTTTTTATAAACCTGATAAAACTGCTACGATTGTTATTAATACTAATCATAATTGGTATTACCAAATTCAGGGTCAGCTTCACATAACCAAAAGAACAAAATTTATTTTTGGAATATGGCTGGGTGAAAATATTTCCTATGAAAATCGAAATTATAGAAAAAGATGACAAGTTCTGGAAAGACGTAATGGTAAATAAATTAATTGGATTTTATTTGGATTGCATATTACCGGACCTTATTGATCCAAGATACCCGAGAAAAATGAAAATTAGAGACTATTTGTATGCATAGAAAAAGCAGTGGTAAAAATAAATTACCCAACAAAAGGAAACAAAATGATTTAAACCAACAAACAAATGATTTACAAGAAGGCGATGTACAGGAGAAAGAAGAAAATGTCAAAGAGAAGGAAATAGAATTAAGGAAAGAAAAAGAGGTTGAAGAGAAAAATTAACAAAACAAAAACGAAGAAAAACAGAAAACAGAACAAGATTTTGTCTGGCCATCGAAATTTTCCAAAGTAAATATATGTAAACACGGAGAAATAAATGAGGATCAAGAAGTTCAACCAGCCAAAAGAATAAAAATACTCATTGAAAGGAAGTTACATTTCAGTGAATTTTAGTTCTTATCTTTTTTTTATAACAAATATTACGACATACACTAGTACTTATTACTTATAATATACTACCTACTTATATTAATTTTTATTAATTTATATAAATAATTTTGTTCACAAGTTGTCTTCCTCGATCATGTTTCAAGCCTGGCTGATTTGTAGTAAAGGTATTAGAAACTATACCTTTACTACAAATCAGCCAGGCGCGTTCGAAGCATTTGACAAATTTATTCGTAACTGTTGCCCGAAAAGTACCTACAATAGATAGTAAATAAAAACAAAAATTTACTACTTTATATGCGGAACGTATAAAAAATAATTTTAACTTCCACGATGATTTGACCTTCTGTGATTTCGATACTCTGTGACGGGACTAGGCGACGACGCGCGGTGGCGGAGCGGGCCGCGCGCGGCTCGTCGTTCTGTTGCGTGCGGGTAGCGGAGTGGGAGTTCGCTCCGCCCAAATGCGCAAGGTCATTGGCATGAATACAAGCCTTAATGACTTGCCCGTGTCACTTATGTCGCTGGTTAAACGACGCAATTCAACGAAAAGGCTAGGCTTTTAATGAAACGGCTGATTAAGCTAGTTGGCTGCGACAAGAACACCATAAATTGGATAGTCATCACGGAAACATGTAGTAGCAATAATCACCACTTGATCCTTGTCGAAATTATTGATGACTGCTGCAGATCGTGATCAATACCACTACCTACTACCATATACCTACCTTTTTTTGGGGATGGGAAATCATCAAATGACTATTGCCGAGTCTGGGCCGAGCAGGAAGGAGTAACAGACTCTTCTTGACTAAATTCCACCAGTGTTTCTTCAAAATGCCCTTTACGTTCCAGGACCTTTACGTTATATCTTTCGAAAAATTCCGCAAAGCTGGCAGGACTACCATACACCTACATACACAATTACGTACCCAATAAACCCACTAGCTAGTAGCTACTCAGTAACTAAATAAAATACACAACAATAGAATTACCCACCCTTACCCACCCGCCCTTGAGGATGAATGAAGAAAATTACCATCGACATTATGTGGGGACGTGACCATAATACATTACATACGAACTTTGAATTTTGACGATTCAATGAAGTATGAAGAAAGTTTCTGTTACGAAGAAACACATGAAGATGTACTTCTTGGTATGCTAACTAAAACTCAAAATATGGACAATTTCCAATTATATTTAAAGTTTAAAGATGCACTGTTGCATTTCGTTGACGATAATTTGCCAAAAGACCACCCAAATGTGACTTATCCAGTGCTCATGGTATCTAATTTGACGAGGTCATTCTTTGCTTTAGTTTAGTCAATCAAAGGTCAATTAACTTTAATTGACCTTCTCGTTCAATTCAAAATTTGGTACAGTTAATTACAGAGAGAGATTAAAGCTAAATCTTAATGTAAGCGAAGCCGCAGGCAAAATCTAGTAAGAAATAAAAAGATGGGTACAAAGAAGGTCGTTTTCGTCAATCAAAGGTCAATTAATGTTTATTGACATCTATGAGTGGAACAGTGCGTACCTACTTATATTTTTGCAACACAAACAAATCGATTAGAGAGAAATTGACCCTTATCAACAACGTATGCGAACATTGCGAACACACCCACAATCGAATCAATCAAAGGAACTATATTGTTTTGTTTTGCAATAGCGGAAAATTCCGTTGACATGACACCGACAGTACTTGTAGCAGCGGTACAAAGTAAAGTGCAATACGTTACACTAGAAAATTGGAAACTACCATCAATTCAATACAAGCAGATGTTGCTACAATAGAGTTATGGGCACAGAAGTTTCGTCCAGCTTTGAAACGTCATCGAACATATGTATCTAATTCCGAGGTCAGTTACTGGTTTAAACGTAACGGCTGTACTTGATTTATTAAATGACTGCCAATTTGTGTTACAGAAAAACTATGAAATTCTAACAACGATAACGATTAACAGAATTTCACTTCATCCGTAGAAGTAACAGTGTCAGAGTTTAATAATAGGTTAAATCGCGAAAATGGATGAACTGAAGGGGACAGACCTCTTTCTGTCAATTACAACAAATTTACAATCCTTCTAATCGTTCTGATTATGCCAATGACCACTGACAATCTATTCGTAATATTAAATGAACGTCCGTGAAGAAAGACATGATATATAACGAACACTAACTAACAAATCAATTTCCATTACGAACCAAAACAAATCCATTGTACATCTAACTATAGCAACTCTTACTCTCCAATGGCCCGAACTAACTTGTTGCAATACGTTACTCAGGCAAATTGAAAAGGAATCCCGAAAACATCTCGGGTTGAGATTTATCACGCCGGCTTGTATAAATAGGAGCGTATTAGACGGTTCCGCGAGGTATATTTATAGCCCCGTGTGGTTTCTTAGACGGTGCAATAGATAGCTCACTCATCTGATAAATACGCTCATTATTACACTAGTTTTGAGGGTTCTGTTGAAGAGAAAACTTTTTACACGCCTCGGAGACCACAGGTCCCATTTACACATATTTCGCAGGCTTTCATTTACACATATTTCGCAGTCGTTACTGGTTTTTTGGAGGTCAGATCAGTGGTTCCATGAGTGTGTGTCGTGTTCGTCTTTAGGTCAAGAGTGAAGTGGTTACTTCTAGGCAAGCGTGCTCCATAATATTTAAAAAAAATACTGGTGATCAGCTGCATCCAGTTAGATTAGAAGCGGACCCTACCAAGTTGGGAAATAAGCAAATCTAAATGAAGAGATTAAACTTTAGAAACTTCTTTTTATTTATACCCTTTGTTTGTCCAAAATTAACGTTCTTGTTTCACAAAGTGTAAATAGGAAGTACAGTTCACACAATAGCACTTATGAAATATTCAACAAACATTTTACAAATAAGTTTGACAAGAGTGTTAGCACCCAATTAATTATGCGCAAATTTTTCCAGAAAAACGTCAAAACAAACATTGGTGACAAGGTCGGGGAAAATAAATTAGTAAATTGATTTGACATATTTTGCTTGATTCAAACTAAACGATGTGATAAGAGGAGCTCATGACTAAATAATAACAGCCACCGGATTGGTCTCCAAGGTTAAGCAACGGTTGCCACGGTCGGTCTGCGGATGGGTGACAATAACATATCGAGACTCCCCCGTGCTTCATAAAGTCAGTTAAGCCGTTGGTTCCGGCTGTCATTTGTAGACCATTAGCAGTCGTTATGGATTGTCAGAAGCCAGATAATCTGGAAATCACCAGTCTTGCCAAGAAGCACCGTGTTAAACAGTTTCTGGGATGTAGAGGTCAGGTAGGCAGCCGCTCCACGTAAAATACTGGTATTCAGCTGCATCCGGTTTGATTAGAAGCTAACACCAATACACTTGCCAAAAGGCTAGGCAGATGATGATCATAAAGGTCGTAATAGGTACACAAAACATGCTTGTACCTTGTACAAACGCATAAGTACAAGTAGATATATTTCATGCCACAATGCCATATCAAGTTCTGATTAGTGCATGTCGCTACGGCATGCAAATTACTTGTATACTTTTGTGCATGTTACAGGTCTGATCATACTCTATAATGTTGGGGTCATAGCTTCCGTCAGGTACGGATGAGAAGTACGGACTAATGAGTAAAATTATACTGTCCACGAACGATATCTGATATTATTGACAGCATAATTATAATTATAGTAGAACAGCATCGGCGTGAAGAGATACACCGACTGCTCGAGCAGTCATAGTTAACAGCTTGAAGCTGCTTTTGATAACTGCTGCAGCAGACGGTTTTAACTGGTAGATTAGCCACAACGAGGGTGTCACATAGGGTTTGACGCCACGTAAGCGACAGGTTCTCTTCCTTGAAAAGTGACTTTGGCATAAACATGATGTTGACGTTAATTTAACTCATGTCAGAAAATATAAGCGTTTTGACAGATGCCTGGACAGGTCCGGGCATCCGTCAGGACGACTCAGTGCTGCCTTCTAGTGTACATCATTACAGGAAACCCTCTTGAATGCGACGCAGAAGTGGGATGAAGAGCGCACGCGACCGGGATAACTGCGCGCGAGCTGTTGACAGTTCGAGAAGTCAATTTATGCCTGGCAACTGCTTGACAACACGATGAAATTTTACCGTGCTACTCACCGCCCGGAGCATTAGCAACTGCTCGAGTGGTTCATATGTCTGCGAATAGAAGGCTGAATACTGTATAGTTCACTATGCAGTCGCAGCTTGAAGCAGTCGATCCTGACTACTTCAATCTGCACATGTAATGGCCTATGTCAGATAATTGTACTATTATGCCGACCTCTAATTACCACAGTTAAACGTATTCCGGTACAGATGTGAAAACGCGTGGAAACCCGTTTTCCTTGAGACGAGATAAAATAAATAGACAGATAAGATAGGCAACGATAAACACTGTTTCATGAATTTTACATTAATTTAAATACGTATGTTTTCAATGAATGGTTGAAATAATATTTTTGTGACGTTGGATAAGCTGAAATACTGCCTGTTTGAAACAGGTAAATGAGAAAGGTAGAGAGGATTACATTGAGATTTTACTAGAAAATATCAACAAAATAATGGAACCATTGAGACTCTACATTTAAATGTAGAACTTACTATTTTAATAACACAAGAACCGATTTTTCTAAAGTGACATAACTTTTACCTGTAGGATAAAAATGGCAAATTGACAAACTGTATACAAAATATTATAGGTACGTCAAGCCAACATATTTATTTTTCAGGTCAATATATTCTGACTATTGAAATATTTGCCCTAAATATTCCTTAACATTTTTTACTGTATTTTCTCCTATTCACGATCGTGATTCACGGAAAAGGGAAATAGATAGGCACTAATCATTTACGGATCGGACAGACGTTCGAACCTTCTGTCTCCACTTGATCTATGTCCATCAACCCGTTTCTCCAGAACGGTTTTATGTTCAAAGTTGATGCATAGTTACTGGATACCGAACCTGAAACGTTAACAGACCAACAGTTAGATTCCATTGAAACAAACAAAACTAAGCTAACTTTAGAAATTAGTTTCCTCCCATTGTTTAGTTCAGGCATAAACTGTTCCACTCAGTTTTATTGAATTGTGTGAGAAACATTTCTGATTTAGAACAATAAATCCTCTGGCATTTCAATTAAATAATATGGTTGAATAATAAACTGGCTCTTGCAATTAAACTTCGTTCGTATGCCTTCTAGGTTAGTGCTGACTTCACAGCTCTCATTTTCAGGGGCTTTGGACAAATGGTATATATCCAATTTATATAATGTTTCCTGAAAATATCTAATTTGTCTATCAGATAGATTTCCAAAAATAATTGGACAAATATTTTTTCTTATTTCACGTAAAAAAAAAATTAAAATGATACAGTGCGTTGAAAACTCGTGTAACGTCTTATACCGATACACTTTTTACCAGAAATTGACGTCAAACTCTTCGATCTTTGATGTGTTTTAGTTTCGTAATTTTTTTTTTGATAAAACAAAAAATACGTGTCCAATCTTTTTCGATAATCTTAGAACTGACGCACTAAACAGAATCATATTTTATTTACTCAGAAATCAATCAATCTATTGGGATCGATCACGTGTCCTTTCGATACCGCATGTCTGCTAGGTGCCTATGCACTTTGGAAGTATTGCAGACTTTTTACAATCGATATCTATCACTTATAAAACGCCCGCAGAGTATGAAAATCTTTTTTTTAACCTACCTTTAACCTTCAAAGAAACATCAATGAAATATCTTTACAGCCGTATTCATAAAAACTCTTTTATAACCATTAGTTGCAAAAATACTGATTAAGCAGATTCTTTATAAATTTTCTATGGAGAATTTGAATTCAGAATCTCTTAAACAGTAATTTAACTAGGTAATGGTCAAAAAATTTTTATGAAAAAAGCTAACTCTAAACTAAGCTAATAACTTTTAAAGAGTTTCACTGGATGGCTGTGGGTTGCCTTTTAGTCGGTCAAGGATGCAGTTGTTTTGTTTTATGATAACGTGATAGATGAAGACGAATGATGATCGAAGAGCTTCATTATCACTCAAGTAGGTACCTGTAATGATCAACAATAATCACACCACACTTACTACAAACAAAGATTGCTGACTAGATGAGTACTTTGTGCTAAACGCAGAGTTATTATCAGACCTGGATCAAACAAAGATTTGTAGATAGGTACTTTTACGATCAACACAGATTTATTAGATCATCAGACTTACCTACCCACTATACATAGTATGTCTAGCCATGGGCGGATCCAGGGGGGCTAAAGGGCTCAAGCCCTCTACAAAAGACCGAGACATCTTTTGTAGTCTACAACCTAACGAAGTCATTGAGGAATTTACTTCGGGAATTTACGACAAGTAATCCAAGGAGGCTGGTTGTGCGTTAAGCAAAATAAAATGTATTGTGTTTTTAGCGTTCCATAGTCAACAAGGAACCCGTTTCGCCATTTCCGTCTGTCTGTCCGTCCGCGGTTTAGCTTAGAGACGGTTAACGCTAGAAAGTTGAAATTTGGTAATACATATTGTATTGATCACGCCAACAAAGTAGTACCTACCGCCTACACGTACAGTGGCGATGATTTTTTTTTATCGTGACCCCATTTTGTGGGATATCGTTGGATAGATCGTTTAAAATATTGAGAGTTTGTTAAAACCATTTTTCCATTCAAGGATCCCTTTGCGTAATATTAAGCTTTAAATTGCAAATTGTTAGAGTCAAGTGTGTGTCCCTCTGCCAGCTAAACGATTGTTTCAGGAGACGTGAAAAAATGCATGGTAGTAGCATACGCAGTTGTTTGTAGTATTTTCTTTGCTACAAACCTACTCACAGCGGGAGAAACCCCCCCCCCCCCCGAATGATAATGCAGGATCCGCCCCTGTTCCGAGCAATAAATGTGTAGAACAGAAATCTTATAATATATCCACGTTTATAAGCACATTTGCATACGAGTATAACATAATTTCTTATTCTAAGTATATTATTTCTGTACACAAACACTCATCTTTATGTAAAGACGCACTGTTTGAGATTCACAGTCGAATGTAAATGTATGTTTTACAATACATAACCTACCTACTACATAATATTCACGCCTTTGATTCCCGTGGGGATAGACAGGAATGTGTGACCCAGAGATCAAAGCAGTCACGCGGGAGTTAGGACCAAGCCTGTCCCCCTTCACCCTCTCCTATGAAGGATGAGAGTTGCATTTCTAAGAAAGGTATTTTAAGTAATTTTTACCCGACTGCGTCAGAAGGAGAGTAATGTTTTTCGAGCGTATGTTTGTATGTATGTCCATTTCTTTGGCACGCCCTGCAGCCCAAACGGTTGGACGGATTTTGACATATGAGGTGTCGTTGAATTCATCACAATTGTGGTAGTGACATAGGTGACATAAATTTTCAAAATGGCACCCGAAAAAGATGTAAATCACTAAAAAGTAGGTAATATAGAAAATACTGTCAAAAACTGCTCGAAAAGCGACTTGTTTGGAACTTTTTAGTCGTTGTAAGCGGTCGGGTTTTTACTCCTTCTCAGTCGAGCTACCACTTGATGAGGTCGTAAGTAATAATACCTAACAGCCACACGGGTCGATTTGCGACGTTTGGCCATGGATAGATGACCGAACGTATCGAGACCCCTCCGTGTCTCGGAAATCACGTTATGCCATTGGTCATCTGGGATCTTTTTCATTCCTTACGGTTAGTCAGAAGCCAGGAAATTGGACACCAGTCTTACCAAAAGGTACCGTCGTGACACCCAGTTACTGGGTTGTGGAGGTCAGATATGCAGTTCATAATCAGCATCATCATATAAGCCGAAAGAAGTCCACTACTGAACACAGACCTCTCCCAAAAGGAGGGTATTGCCATAATCGCCACGCTTGGCCGGCGGGTTAGCGATTTCAGTGTAGCTGTTGCAATGTACCTACAGAGAATGATGCTGACCATTCTCTGGTGAGTCCCTCAGTCTCCTCTTACGACACCCACGGGAAGTGATGGGATAGGCAGTTGCTCCAAGTAAATACTAGTACCCAGCTACATTCAGTTAGACTGGAAGCTGATCCCAATGTGGCTATGAATAGGCTAGGCAGACAGACGACTCTGAAACCTTTCAATAACTCATTTGACATTAGATTCGCTTTGAATCCGTTCTTAGTAATTTATTTAAATCCATTTGCCGTTTGAATTGTCTCTCTAGGGAATCATAAATATAAAGTGACTAGGGCAATGGGATGTTGAATAGAAATTGTGGTCATAGTAGGAGTTTTGCAAGCATTCAGTTTTATATCGAGGAGTTCTAAACTGGGTCTCTAAGCCCGAAGTCCGTAGATTCGGCCTAGTGTCGGGCGTTTTCTACTCCGTATCACCTACGGACTTACGATTAGTCCCGAACCCGAAATAAGAATGAACGAAAACACGATTTGACAGTTGTTCTTAGTTCGGGTTCAGGTGATCACTACAATATCGGAAGACTATTCTTTTCTATTTTTATACATGGCAAGCAAAGCCGATGTCGAATATTCTGCCAATGTCCAAAGTAGATTGGAGAAGAAATACCTATCGGAAGACATCCGTGCCTCGAAAAGCACGGCTGTTGATCCCGGCTGTCATTTATTGACCTTTTACAGACGTTACAGAAAAGTCAGAAGCCAGGAAATCTAACAACTGTCTTACCAAGAGGTATCGTGTTAGGTACCTACCCAGTTTGAAAGTCAAATAGGCAGTAGTACATTCACCAGTCTTCCTAAAACGTCTGCGTACATTCTAAGATGAATATTACAAAAAGTTTTTACTCCTAAAAACATACTTTCGTAAAAAAGTCAAATATTATTTTAAAAGTCGTGACTCGTGGTTCGAACTTCGAACTCACGTAACAATATTTAAGTAGACATTTCGTAATAACTTCGTAAGAGTCAATATTATAATGAGCCGGCGTTTTTTTGTTATTCTTCCGTATCTCAGACCAACAAAAAAAGGTAGACGGCGCACTGCGAATATCAAAGATGAAGCCGTCTTTTTATCTATGTGTGTCTCGAAGGGTTGCCATTTTTTATTATTTTTCCCTATAACTTGGGAAATAATATTTTATGGGTAAGCTAATATTGTGCAAGTCAGCACAAGTAAGCTATTGTTGAGTATGGTATTGTAACTTAGTTTTTTAGAAAGATCTATACCTAAAAAACAAATTTTTACATCACACATACCTACATTCAATTATGTAAACTAGTTAAGTTTTAAAAGGTTGTCGAAGCGTAACAAGCGTAAGTCATTATGTAAATTGTTTTAAAATAAAATAGGTAATTACATTTTTAATCAACTTTAATAAATTGAAAAAGACCACCATCACAAAATCACTGACTAAAGAAAAAGTAGGTAATATCAAGATAAAACATATCAAACGAAACAATAACGTGTAAATGTTATGTTTAACATGCTTACAAAATAAATATTATTTATCATGAACAAATAGTCTTTTTCAGCACATTTGCTCAAAAAAATGCATTTACGAAGACTGTATATATTATTCGAAAGTTAAATATGACGCACCACACAATGGAACGTGCGGTAAAATAGGTACTCTCACTTTAGTACATATTTTACCGCATACTCCGTTGAATAGCGCCTTACGTATCCTTTACAGTTTTTTTTTTAATTTTCTTATAGGAGTATAAATAAGTACGAGAATAAAATATTAAGCTGAATGATTGAACCTACTTGGAAGCGCTTTTGCTCAATACATTTGTCTCAATTTAATACTAAAGAGAAAATGAGACGAAAGATGTAGTTCCATTTGCAAATTCGCGCTATACTACAAACGTCAAAGATTGTTGCGACTTTCTGACTATCTAAAAACTAAAAGTTTTTTTCATTACCTATTGTACTGTTTTCTCGCAAATGTGTTGAAAAACTTCAAATCTAAAATATTTTATATATTAAAAAAAAGAAAATAGGAATTTAACTCGAAGAAAGAAATCTATATTTGAATGGGAAAATATTAAATCGTATTATGGCAACCCTCACACTTAATGTCACTGCTTTCGTTTGTTGACGTTTTTGTTCCAAGTAACCTAAAATTCATAGTTAATTTATAATAAAAACGATGTTATTTCAAGTACTTACAAGTGAAAAGTGATTCCGTGAGACTTTTTATGTGATTTGCTATTGTTTTTACAAATTTTTACTAAACAGGAAGGCATAATTATATTTTTCTATTAATGTTTTCTAGACGACGGCTCGTGAAGTACTAAGAGCGATGAGCATGGTTTTAGTGTAGGTGTGTGGGTGAGCTTGTGTATTTACTTGAAGGAGCACGGTTTTGTGGCTTCACTTTTGTTGTTCGCGGTGCGCTGTCTACCTTTTTTTGTTGGTCTGAGTTCCGTATGTAAGCCGTGTCCTCAAGTTTAGGAAATTGTCTAGATTGTGTAGGTCAACCACAAAAAATAATGCCTCTCGTTTTCTGTGTTTTTTTAATTGGTACCCACCCACTTGGTTTTACAGATAGGTTCATCCCATCATGGTTTACCATCAGCCAACATATTCTGTTAAAATGTCGCGCAAAAATTTTGGTGTCGTAATATAATATGATATTCCAGCCATCGTAAGCTACAGCTACGTATTGACAGCTCGCATCAAGCTCACTTCACCCATGTTTCACTGAAGGTGATTTACCAATCATTGTGTGGATCGCCCGGAGGCTACGGTGGAACATAGCTTGGCGGTGCACCGCCGTGTCCTCGTAGCGACGATCGGCTGCGGCGACCTCTCACATCCGCCCCTGAGTATTGACCTCTCACATCCGCCACTAATAACCTCAGCTTGCTCAAAGAGGTCAACAGTCAACCCATATTTTGGCAGTTATGCTTTATGTCAAATGTTATAGAGAGCGTTCCGACATGGTCATTGCTAAACTGGGCACTTATCCAGACTTCGGCTTTGGTCTGCTTTTGAGAATGGTACCGTAGGATTTCAAGCTCGCAATTGCGCTTTTTTTATGGATGGGAAATCATCAAATGAGGGGTCATTTGATGATTTCCGCTCTGGGTGGAGCGGGAGGGAGTGCCAGACTCTTACTGTCTAAAACCCATCCGTGCTCCTCCTAGTGCCCTTTGCTTTCCAGGGCCGCGGTAACTCTTTCGAACAAAATCCGCAACCCTGGCAGTCGCAATTGCACTTGCAACCACTAGGTCCTCCAAAGGCACACAACACTGTAAAGGATAGGTATGTACGTAGTTTAGTAACGTACCTACTACTGCATTACAAACAATCTACATACATATATTAAAAAAAATAGAACGTTTAAAAGATTAATTATTACACAAGGGCCTACGGGAAACACTGTGAGGAAAACGGCTTGTTTTACAAATTTTCGAAGACATGTGATCCATCCATCCATCCACCAACCTGCACTGGGCGTGGTGGATTTCAGCTACTCTCTGTCACGAAGACAGTATGCCAGTGTCCCAATAGTGGGAACGTTATAGGTTGACTATAGATATTGACCTTTTTTTTAGCGATGGGAAATCACCAAATGACTCCTTCCGCTCTAGGTGGAGCGAGAGGGAGTGTCAGTGTCATCCGTGCTCCTCCTAGTGCCCTTTGTTTTCCAGAGCCGCGGTAAGTCTTTAGAACAAAGTCCGCAAGCCTGGCAGGATAGGTATAGGCCTACGGGCACTTATAAAACGTCAGAAGCTTGTGCCTTGTGTGTGTTCGTTTTGGTTTTTTTTTATGCATAAGTAAGTGTTGTTTACAAAAATGTTGTACGGCGTCACTTTCACGTGAATAAACGGTTTTTCTTTCTTTCTTTTCTATGGAGAACTGGCAAAATACTCCTCGAATAACCCTTTAAAAAAAGTAGGATTTTACAATCTTTCCATGATACAGTTATAACAGGTATGAAAAGACAGTAGACCAGGCAACACAGAAGCAAGTAAGTACATAACAAAATATATCGATCTGTTGATTATCAATCCTGTTTTGATAACAAATACCAGTCCAGTGATAAATAATAGTCCAGACAATTCTAGACAATTTAATCTCCAGACATAGTACATATCAATGGTATCAGTTTAAATATATAATCAAGATTCTATTTAGAAGATAGAGTCGTCCTTATACGCAGGTATATCATAATTGATTCATAGTCATTAAATTGATTAATAAAAGTACTTGGATTTTAATTAATGTTACCTATCGGGGACTATTAAAATAGTTACGGTCATTATAACCTACTCGTATGTATACTTAGTAGTTTATACCTGCACATAATTATCCTAAGTATCCTTTGTATCTATATTATAAAGAGGTAAAATTTGTAAGTTTGTATGTAGGGGGTAATCTCTGGAACTAATGATCCAATTCTAAAAATTTTTTCACTGGTAGAAAGCTACATTATTCCTGAGTGCTATAGGCTATAAATTATTTTTGTAACATGTATATTAACCGAGCTATCACAACTTTTGTCTAGCAAGTCATCAACAAGAAATTTTCCGCGGACGAAGTCGCGGGCAGAAGCTAGTTTATTATATTTAGCTAAAGTGACTTTGTTTGTTTGTTTTGGTCTCACGCCTAAATCGCTGAACAGAATTCGACGAATTTTGGGTCAGAGATAGATGGGATCCGGAATAAGGTTAGGCTTCTTTTTATAAATTAAGACATAGGTAGAACAGCTAGTTGAATATGAATGTTAATGGTTACAAGAGAAGGGAAGACCAAAGAAACGATGGATGTATTGTGTGAAAGATGATATTATTATGATTTTGATTTATGATGATATGTGTAACGGGAAGGTGTATTTTAAAAACTGTTTCTGCCCTTGTAGATGAACCCCTTTCTTCTAAAAATCTTTTTGGATTTGGTTATGACTTCCTTGATGAAGTTTTTCATGTAGGTAAATGGAGCAGTTTTAAAATATCACTAGGTACACCTTTCCATAACATGTCAGGTATAGATGTATGGATTGAGGAAGGCATACGGGACCGACTCCATCTAAATTGAGACTACCTAGATCAAGAAAATTATGATGATGAGGTAAATATTCAGAGGAATAACTAAATAGATAGATACATAATGAAGATATAGGTACTTAGATAGAACAACAAAACATAAGAAGCAAAGCAATGTCTCTTCGTAGACACTAGGTACAATATTTATGTCTTAGCCAATTAGCTTAATCAGCCGTTTAATTGGTGGCCTAGCCTTTTCATTTAAATGCGCCAGTATTTCAGCGACCTAAGTGACATCTTTTCCATGTCACTTAGGTCGCTGATTAGACGGCGCAGTTTAATGAAAAGGCTAGGTTTTTAAAGAAATGGCTGATTAAGCTAGTTGGCTGCGACATTTACACAACACCTATATCTACGACGTCCATGAAGATATGAAATGTACGTACATTTCATAATCCGTATAAATACAATAACATTATTTACCCACCAAGTATCTACACAAGGAAACATCTGACTCATATAATATTGGCGGAGACTATCTAACAGTTGGTTGCAATACTTAACACATTTTGGATAATAATATATCAAGCCCTTACCACGCCGATATATTGTTGGTCTAGTGGTTAGTGACCCTGACTGCAAAGCCGGAGGTCGTGGGTTCGATTCCCACCCAGGACAAACTTTGTGTGATGAGCATAATTGTTTGTTCTGTGTCTGGGTGTAATTTATCTATAATATGTATGTATTTATAAATTATATAAGTATGTATATCAGTTGTCTGGTTACCATAACACAAGCTCTGCTTAGCTTGGGATCAGATGGCCGTGTGTGAGTTGTCCCATGATATTTATTATTTATTTATTATTATTATTATTGTCGTAAGCAATACTTTTTCGAAAATGAATCTTAAACGATTAGAGTTTAAGAGACATTATCGAAGAAATGTTACTTACAGAGAGTTAAACATCCTTTTTAACCGACTTCAAAAATAGGAGGAGGTTCTCATTTCGATTGTAAGTTTTTTTTTTCGTGTTTGTTACCTCATATCTCTGTCATATTTTATGTACTGATTTGAAAAATTCTTGTTTCATGTGAAAGTATATACTTCTCGATTGGTCCCATTGAAATTTTATCAAAATCGAAAATCGGAAAAATCATCCATGTACATACGAAATTGCGTATTTTTGCTTTCCAGTGGTGTTGTTAGGTGTGGGGTGCCACTAAAAAGTGAAAAATAAAAAACTTTTCCACAAAATAAAACCGACTTCCAAAAAAACACTACAAAGTCCAAAATAATTTTATTTTCGGAAGTCTGTGTCAAATAACGAAGAAGCAACCAAAAACACCGACTACCGAAATTAAAGTTATTTTGGACTTTTTCGTGTTTTTTTGGAAGTCGGTTTTTATTACTGAGCCTTTTGCGTTTCAGTATTTCTCACAACCATTCACAGCTGGTACCAATTTACCAAAATGTTTACCAAATTATCTTGAGACACGCGAAGGGGACTTTTCAAACAACTTTTGGCACTTGTTCATTCAATAGTTCTACAAAACTTTACTTCGATATTACTCAATGACACGAACAGATGTTTTGATTTTATTAAAATGTTCTCCAATTTAAATATAGGTACGCAGTGAAACCCGTTGTAGAGCCAATATTCCTGTCGTTGTATCTTGAATAGGTTTAATTAATTTTCGTATCCTGTGTTATGAAAACACCGTTTAAAATTAAATACTTTACTTTACTAGAAATTGTTTTTATCTAAATTTACCGATCTTTAAGCCATAGTGTTTTACTAACAGACTTAATAAAGGGCTTCGATAAATTATGATGAAGCACCGTTGTCTCTTTTTCTGTACTTGTTAGTTTCTTTAAAACTAACAAGTACACATTAGAAAGGTATCTATGATTTTATTTATTTGTGTACGTTTTGATTTTATTAAAATGTTCTCCAATTGAAATACACGCAGTGAAACCCGTTGTAGAGACAATTTTCCTGTCGTTGTATCTTGAATGGGTTTAATTAATTTTATTTAAAGTATTTTGTGTTCACAAATAAATAAAATAATAGGTAAGTTCCTTTATTTGTAAGTAAGTACTTATTTTATTTTCGAAACTAAATTATATATTAATGTTTTTTTATTTGTTGTGCACCTACCACAGTTTAGTCTTTTTTGTAGGTTGAGTTGTAGCGCATATCTTGTTGAATCAATTGCTTCATTTACCACACACTGCTTACAGAAAGTAATAAATATACTAACCAACAGCGGTGATCAGGCCCCATAACCTGGCCAGAGGTTGCAATAAGTCCCATAGTTTTGACGCCGTGGACTTCTTGGGAGGTCCAGCGGACCTCCTTGGTTGCAGACGAGAGGTGCTCTGCGTCTGGAGGTCTACCTCCGAATCCGTTTTTATCGTTGGCACATTCATGGCAATGTCATTGCCTCGTATTAAAAAAAAAAGGTTTTTAATTTCCGTTGTCACTTGCACATGGTAAGATTTTCACTGTTCCATGATTATTCTGATTATAATTGCTATTGGTAAATTATGGTCCATTGTTTAATTTAATTAGGTATAGGTGCTTATTCTATTGTTCAAACTTTTCTTTGCTTGTTTATGATTTTTCAATTATTTAAATTAAATATCAATGACATCAATATGTTTACTAATCACATGGCGATATCGTCACAGAATTCTATCAAACACAATTTGGCGTATCGCCCGGGTACCAAAATATCTTTCCACCTTGGATATATGCATACGACCTATATTTTTATATAGTTTTTATTTGAATATTTTACTCGATTTTTAGAGATTAAATAAGAAATAAACACTGTTTAAATTCAGAAAAAAAAATTTTTGGTTGGATTAAAATGAAAATGTTCGGAAAATGCGTTTCAGATTTTCGACGCGGAACTCGTTGGAAATCGTTCTGGGCGACACGAGCGCGCGCGACCATGTATCACAAGAAACTGAGGCAGGAAGGCAGAAAGCAAATATCTACCGAACTAATATCTACATGGCGTGCTCTCTCGAGTAATATACGAGTGTTCAAGAATCTCGTCGCGTCTGAATATCTCCCCTTTTTAGTAAAGTTCTTACGTAGGTACATACTACGCAGAGGTAAAACATTTTCTTTAGGTTTTCAAGTGATTATTTTTGAGTGTTTTATATTATATAAGTAGCTGCTGTAGATATGAAATGCAGAGGTAGACTTTTAGAATGAATACTAAGAGAGGTTTCCCCCCGATTTCTGAATTGAATAGAAAGCATTTACAGTTGAGTACTTATTTCTAAAACTCTTTTTTAGCCTGAAAACCTGTGAATACAGGTTTACAGGCATTAAATTACGGTTTGACACTTTCCACATTGGTTCAGTGGCGGAAAGCGTCGCTGCGAACGTGTTGTCTTGGTTTCGATTTTCAGTTCCCTATATTATTATTATTATTTAGTATTGATAGGCACGCGCTTGACCACTATCTCACCTGATGGTAAGCGATGATGTGGCCGAAGATGGAGCACGCTGTATGGACAATAGATATTAGTTTGAATAGACCGAACGTGGAAAGTGGCTTTTTCTATGCATGACTGCGTCATTCATTTTTATTGTAAAGTAATCGTAGCAGCGTTTTCGTTACCTGTTTCATCGGAATGATTATTATCTAAATTCAATGGCTCTTAGCATTCAGGGCATACCGGTAGGCACTTACTACTAGATATAGGTACCTCGGTTTTCTTTTATCGGTGGGAAATCATCAAATGACTTCTTCCGCTCTGGGAGGAGCGAAAGGGAGTGTCAAACTCTTACTGACTAAAACCCATCCGTGTTCCTCATATGCCCTTTTGGTTCCAGGGCCGCGGTGATCTTTCGAACAAATTCCGCAACCCTAGCAGACCTGTGCAAATCTTTAGTAGTTATCAATAATGACAAGACTTTATTGCTATTGTATAATGGTTAGTTAGCAATCTTAATTATGAATTTGTAAAGATAATAAGCTATCTATGGTTACGCATATCAAGCTGGGTTATGTCTAAGAAGGGGTTATCATTCTTAATAGATACTTCTAGACGTCTCTGTACTTTGGAGAACACGGTAACCCTTGTTCTCCTTTAACACACAGATAGGGTTACCATATCTCAGGATTTGTCCTGAGATTTCAGGATTTCTGGACTCTTCTCAGGATTGCTGCTGGATTTTGCAAATCTCATGAAATATCAGGATTTTTTGAATTTTCAATAAAATACAGCTTACATTTTAAAAAATCTCTTTAATAAAAAGTAAGTATGTGAAGATACATTTTTAAGTAAGGTTTTTTCTTTAATTATGGATTTATAAAATGCCCCACATGTTAAGCTCTTCAAATTATATTCATGTCAGCCAATTGCCGTCCACTGCTGAACGTAAGCCAAAGAGCGCCAACCATCCCGGTCTTGAGCAGTCCGCATCCAACCGCTGCCAGCCACCTTCTTCAAATCATCGATCCATCGTGCCGCAGGGCGTCCCACACTACGTTTGCCCATACGCGGTCTCCACTCTAGCACATGTCTGCTCCATAGACCGTCTGTCCGTCTACAGACATGGCCGGCCCACTTCCATTTCAGCATGCTGATTCTTCGCGCAATGTCGGTGACTTTAGTTCTCTGGCGAATGACTTCGTTGCGAATTCTATCCACCAGAGAAACCCCGAGCATTGCTCTCTCCATTGCACGCTGAGCAACCTTGAATTTGTGGACCAGACCTATGGTGAGTGTCCACGTTTCGGCTCCGTAAGTCATTACAGGTAGGACGCACTGGTTATAAACCCTGGTCTTAAGGAATTGTGGGATCGACGATTCAAACATATCACGTAGGTTCCCGAATGCCGCCCAGCCCAAACGAATTCTTCTGGTCGCTTCCTTCTCAAAGTTGTGCCGCCCCAGTTGAATAGTTTGGCCTAGATATATGTATTCTTGCACAACCTCGAGAGTAGCGCCATTTACGATTACAGGTCTCGGGTTGACATGACCATTGTACATGACTTTGGTTTTGTCCAGATTCATCCCGAGACCCACCCGCCTTGAAGAATCGCTCAAATTATATTGAATTATTGCTTGAACTGAAGACACTGTTAGTCTGTTTCTTTCATTCTACCATTGATAGAAAAAACGCTTTCTGCAGCTACCCGGCCGGGGCGCGCTTCGATTGCGATGTGCAACGCGTTAGCGGGGTCCGCAGTGTATAAAAACGATAATATTACGGCTTTTTTCAATTGTTAAGTACGTTTGAGAAAAAATCTCAAACTGTAAAAAATCTCAGGATTTTTCAATGGAAATCAGGCCTTTTCTCCGGACTTTTGATTTTTTCATCTGGTAACCCTACACACAGATGACTATGAAAGTAGATAATTAGATGGTATTGCTCCATAATATCCACCGATTGATTGGTAGATATAATAATGTTACGCGCCAGTATTAATGCCGGTCACGTAGCGATATTGGTTACTACTGGCGCCATCTAGTATCGAGTAGCAGAACTAGTAGAGTCAAGATCCTTCTAGACTTTTCGATGCTAGAACATTCTAGAGTTTTCGATATCTGGTTAGTCGGGACTGGTATGTACTCGAACTTTCTAGATGTTTCTATAGTAGAAGGTTCTAGATTTATCTGCCGACCTGTATGTTAAGGCTCGCATAGTCCGCGACCGAGACAGTATTGAATTTGCGAAAACTTCGAGAGCGATCTTGCTCGTAATAATTGTTGTCAGCCCTATGTGCTACGGCTGTGGTGAAAAGGGCCACCTTCGATCCAGTTGCCCTAAGCGAACTGCACAAAGGAAAGATAGCGAATCTCTAGAAGGTAGGGTGGCTGACCACAGCACCAAGCGGCCGCAGGAGTACGACTTGGCAGGAGTCGGACATCGCAGCAGAAGAACTCAGGGCAACGCAGATGTATTTTCGAGAAGATCTTGCACTGAAGACTGCAAGCATTGTAGTAGGCAAGAGGATAAAGAAGTCATACCTGTCCTGTGAAGTTGCTCAAGACAGACCTCAGCAACGAGTGGAAGGAAATCCTGAAATGTGCACAGCAGGAAGATACGGACGATTCTGGAGTGGATGAAGGCAAGTGCTCCTAAGCCAACGTGGAGCGACGTCTCAGCGATGAGTTCGATCACAAAAAGCTATTGGGCCCAATGGGAAAGCTTAGTGATTCAGGATGGAGTCCTGTTAGGTGCCGTAAATGGGAAAATGCTCGGGGAGACAGCTGTCATTTGCAAATGGTTGTCCCTAAAGCTAAAGTACCGGATGTTCTACAGCGGTACCATAATGGTTGTTCTATAACCGAATCATTAAAAGTTAAGAAGAGGGCAGAGCTTTTAATGATAGGGATGAAATTAGCTTAAACTGCAATACTGCACAATTCCATTGATTTACAACATGGATTTAACAGCAAGGGTTTTTAATAGAGTAGGTACAAACTTGGCTTTTTGAAACATTCTTAGATTTCGCAACTGAAATTCCGAACGTAAAGTACAGTGTCAACACAACAGCTGTTCTCCACTGTCAAATCTATCCCTATTTGGTTGCTATTTGGTCTGTGTGTGAAATTGTGAATCTATCAAATCAATCAATGAATGAATCAACACTGACTTTTGGAAATATTATTTTCTCTGGTTATTTTCATTTTCATTGAAAATTGTAACATATTTCATACAGGTTTTAGCTTTATTGGTCAAATCGAACTCGATACAGTTACTACTTAGTGAAAACTTTGCATTTATCTAAGCATTCATTCATATTATAATTTACAAAAATGCGCTTCATGAGCACCATTCGCAAGACGTTAGTTGTATGTAGCGTGCCTAAAACTATAACTCGAAGGTTTTCAAGCAATTTATCATCGTTCAAAGAATCGTTGAGTGCTGCAAAAAATGTGGTCATCATCTCAGGTGAAGATATAAGCTCAGAATCTGGTCTACCGGCATACAGTTCTACTGGGCATTGGAGGAGGTACCAAGCACCTTCACTAGCCACTTCTGGGGCTTTCCTGACCTTTCCCAGTTTAGTTTGGGAGTTCTATCACTATAGACGAGAAATAGCTTCTCAGGCACAGCCCAACCAGGTAAGAAGATCATGTAAGTTTTGAAATTACTATTCTTTCTGCTAAATTATTTCATTAATGTAATCTTATATAATAGCCTTAAACCTAAAAAAATATTAATTCTGCCAAATGAGAAGTCCAAAGTATTTATTTAAAATTTACCATTTATGCAACCTGATTTCATGCCAATCAATGGTTTGAAAACAGAAAAAATATGGGGTGTAGGTGTCCTTTATACATAATTGGGTAACCATTTATAAGTATTTTCTTTAGTTTTCTATCTATTTATAGTTTTTGCTTACCTACCTACTTTTATTTGAACTTCATGTACTTAGTTACAAAGGCGGACTTAATGCCCTAGGCATCAAGTCAACAAAGAGTGTAAGAAGAGAAGCAAAAAAGATGTCATCACTTAAAAATCTCCTTAGCTACTAAAACCAAATGTCATTAATTTATCATTTCAGGCTCACAAAGCAATAGCTCAATTTGAAGAGAAGTATGGAGCAGATAAATCAATAACAGTGATCACACAGAGTGTTGATGGGCTACATTCTAGGGCTGGCACCAAGAAACTGATTGAACTGCATGGCAGTCTATTTAAGACAAGGTGCATTCAATGTAATGATGTTCTAGCAAATGTCGATAGCCCAATATGTGAGGTATGTGAGAAATAATTTTGTGTTTAGGTACCTAGTATAGCAACCTGCTTGAAGAAACCCTACATAATGCATGGTTTTAAGAAATCTATCTCCTATTTGTTAGAAAAAAGGAATAGGTCATCAAACTGTTAATGTGTTCCAGGCATTAACTAACAAAGGTTCTCCTGATATCCAGGATACTCATTCTGATATTCCTGAGAAGTTACTGCCACACTGCAATAAGCCTAGCTGTAGTGGTCTACTCAGACCGCACATGGTCTGGTTTGGAGAATCCCTAGAGCCATCAGTGGTTGAAAAAGCAGGTAATAATGAATTAATTAGTTTTCATAAAAAAAAGCAAAGTCAAAGCAAAGCAAAAGGCAAAGTCATGCTTAATTTTGCGGAATATTAAAAGTATTTTTATTTTGGAAAGAATGCCTATCATTGGCACACTATTTATTGGACAGGATGGGTTCCATTCTATCCGGATGCAGTTGAGTACCAGTATTAGAAAAACAAGTTTCCTTTATAAAATACATTATTAAAAAACAACTTTTTTATTTATTTATTATACACTTTATTGTGCACCAAAACGTAAACAACAAAAGAAAACATAAAACTAAAACACATACAATGGGCGGCCTTATCGCATTCCGCATTTAACTTTTTTATTTCAGAGGAAGCAATGTCAACTTGTGAAATATTACTAGTAGTTGGATCAGCTACATCAATGTTCCCTGGAGCCATTTATGCCTCTGAAGCTATTAACAGAGGGGCAATTGCAGCAGAATTCAACACAAGTCCCAGTTCCAAAGTTGAATTCCACTACTTCTTTGATGGCCCTTGTAGCAGAACTGTACCTGCGGCTCTTGGACTTTAAAACTGAATAAAACACGGACTTGGCCCATTTATTGTAAATGCCTTGTGAATACAGACTACAGTTATTGGCAGGGATGAGTTGAAAAGTATGTTTTAAAATAAATGCAAGATAGTTTGAAGAATGATGTGACGTTAAAAATTGTGTGCAATAAATATTTTTATTTATTATCATAAGTACAGATTTTTCCACATTTTATTTCTTCATCACCAATTTTTGAACGAACCAGATAATGTCAATAACGAATTTGACAGCAATTCGACACTGACATTTTCTTTTATGGTTATTTACATTTTGAACTTCGTATTGTCGTCGTAAAAACTCATATTATCAATATTAATTATGTACATAAGTTTGATAAGCTCTATACGTAGAACAATAGTGATTTGTAGTTTTCCTAAAATCATGACTTCTCGACAGTCAAGTGACATGGGAAAGTTTAGGGAAGCCTTAAAATCTGCAAAAGATGTTGTGATCTTATCTGGCGCTGGTATCAGCGCGGAATCTGGTATACCGACGTTTCGGGGTGCTGGGGGATACTGGAGGAAGTACCAAGCAGCATCGCTAGCCACTCCTGGAGCTTTTAAGGACAGCCCAAGCTTGGTTTGGGAGTTCTATCACTATAGGCGCGAAGTTGCAGCAAAGGCAGAGCCCAATTCGGTAAGTTCTTACGGTTTGGACAAAATTCAAATAATAGATATTACCAATGCGGTAATGACACCAATTTTACACTGCTGAACAAAGACCACCACAATTAAATCCAATTAAAGAGAACTTCCTAACCAGACCCAAGACCAATGATCACAGTTGAGTTGTCACTAGTAACTTGCTGAAGTAGGCTAGGAACATTCTTTAGAAATACTCTCTTAGTAACCTTTTACAATACTCTATGTCTACCCTGAGAGCTGGTAATAATGACACTTAATCAACTGTTTTAGGTGAACCAAAGAAAAAAAAACTTCTAATGGTACAATTATATCTACTTCCAGGGTCACAAAGCCATAGCTCAGTATGAAGCCAAACATGGAGCAAATAAAAAAATAACAGTGATCACACAGAATGTGGATGGACTGCATGTCAGAGCTGGTACTAAGAACTTGATCGAGCTCCACGGCAATCTGTATAAGACAAGATGCACTAAATGTAAAGAAGTCTTGGTCAACAATGATAGTCCTATATGTGAGGTAAGGTATGTGTTGCAGCCGTTTAATTGGTGGCCTAGCCTTTTCATTTAAATGCGCCAATTCTTAGCAACCTAAGTGACATATTTTGTTTGCCCATCTCACCTAAGTCGCTGATTAAACGGCACAGTTCAATGAAAAGGCTACACTTTTAATGAAATGGCATATTCAGCTAGTTGGCTATGACGTAGGTATCAATTCTAATTTTTAAAAGTGTTTTAGGTTGTTAACCGCTCCGGCCCCGGCGACACACCGGTGTGTCGCGAATTAATCGCGAATTTAATGTTTATTTACCTATTACATAAGATTTACTTTTTTTTGGGAATTTTCACATGTCGGGGCCGCAGCGGTGTAACAGTGAATTGTTGTAAAAGGTACAAAGGGGGTGAATACTTACTGAAAAAAAAAAGATGTAATTAAGAAAGACTGCTCTACACTGACTGTAAATAAACAATTGGAATGAGCAGAGTAGAAGAAACATGATTGCAGACAAATTTTACTATTGGACTTTTAGGACTACATAAAAAAAATCAGAAAAAATTTATGGCTTGTGCCAGGAATGCCATGAAAAAATAATGAAGTGATTGATAGCTTTTTGATTGACTGGGGAGAATGGAAGAAAAGATTTTATGACCCCAATGAGTACAAAACAAAAGTAATAAAAAAATTGTTGAATTGAGACCCTCCTCCTTTTTTGGAGTTGGTTAAAAATAACTGCCAAAAAAGTTTTTAGGGCTTAGTCTTTTACCAGCTTTTTTAATTTATTTTGACCCTGCTTTTGTTTCATATTCCAGGCTCTAGAGGGCAAAGGTGCTCCTGACGAAAATGTGCGAGGCTCTGATATTCCTGTGAAGTCACTTCCACACTGCAAGAAGTCTAACTGTGGTGGTCTACTAAGACCCCACATAGTTTGGTTTGGAGAGAGCTTGGATTCTGCTGTGTTGGAGAAAGCTCGTAAGTTACATTTTGCTACCTAAATCTACCAAGTATCAGGACTTGTAGTTACTGTTATCTTGATTACAACATTGTAGAGATACACGCTTACAGAAGCAGAAGCCTTTTTCCAACTAGTATAAACAGAAACTGCAGAACACCACCTGCTATGATCCTCTAGCTACGTTTCATGTGTCTATCCTAGATATATCTCAGTTGAGACAAGACAGTGGAGGTGGGATGACAAAAGTCAAGCCTTTTCCCAGTTGAACAATGGGATATTATATAAAAAGCCTGGTGAACCTCAACAATGATTTTTCCATTCCAGAAGCAGCAATGCACACCTGTGATGTATGCCTAGTGGTGGGAACATCGTCGGTCGTATATCCTGCGGCTATGTTCGCACCACAAGCTGCCGAAAGAGGGGCAATTGTAGCAGAGTTCAACATTGAACCGACGCCCGCTACATCGGACTTCCACTTTTACTTTGAAGGACCTTGTGGAAGCACTCTACCAGTGGCTTTGGCTGATTAAATATGGATTATCAAGTCTTGCCAAGTATGGCTGTTACATTAGACAAGATTATATTGATGGCCAAGGCCTTATGGAATGTCTGTGATAGTGGTTGAAAATGGAACCTAGTGAAAGTTTATAATAGGGGAATTCGATTTGTTTTTATAATGAAGTTAGTAAATCATCAATATAATATATTATAAAACTCTTCCGTTACCAAGTGACTGACAGACAATGCACAGCCGAAACTACTGGTTGTAAAAAGCTGACATTTTATTTGTAGCTTCCTTGGGGAGTGTAGGGGAGCACTAAGACTAACTAAGAGAGCAAAAGGTAGCAATAATTAGAATAAAGGACTAGAAGATAAGAAAACAAGCAATGTAAATATATGTACAAAATAATTTATTTATCACAATTTGTTTTAAACAATAAATAGTTTTTAAAGGTTTGTCTGTTATTTCTCTTGGTTTGTTTGTTGTTTATCTTTATGTTTCGTGAAAAATTTTGCTACATTGGCAATCGTCATTCCAAAATTGCAATTTGATAGCAGGGATTTCTGTAAAAAAAAAGTATTGATGTCGCATTTCAGTAAATTCATTAGACAGGATTATATTTGGATAGCGTTGTATACTAAAACTCAATTTCTTTATAGCTACTTATATTCTTACTTCTTGATCATGTTTACGGGGCAAATTTGGCCAGAGACTGCCCAACACAGATGTTTAGGAGGAGATAAGGGAGCCCATAAAAGAACACAATATCAGTCTTACTAGAAAAACATCTTACAGTATAATTATACCTGCACAAAAGAAGGTAAAGCTGCCATAGTTTGAGGTCTTGAGTATCTTTCGTCAACCAACAACACGCAAGCGTAATCGTTTGCATGTCTCACTGCTCTGCCTGTAACAACGTTTTTAAGATATATACATAAGTTATATGAAGTATTTCCTTTTGATTTCTTAATTAAAAGGTGTCTTCTTGAGTTCAGCATGGACCAAAGATAAACGACATTCAATATTGAACCTTTACATTACTATGTCACTTTATGAGAACTTCCATGCTGTCATCCAAAGGCTACTCAACAACCTCGTAACTCTTTTACGCTCGTAATAAGGTTTATTATTCAATGAATTTCAATGGTCAGAGGGTCAGGGATACAGGGATTGCAATTCACACAAGTCTTCAATACTAGTTTCTTTTTTTTTAGACTCTGTCTTTATCATTTAAAAATATTTCAGTATAAAAATATAATGATAAATCAATACTCACCGATGCATTGGTTCACAGCTTTCATACAGAGATTCTCATAATAAATGTTACCGGCGCTACCGCCAGCGGTTTTGTTCAAATAGTTCATCTTTTCTTGCAACTCTGGTGATTTCACATTTGGATAAGGCATCCCAACCACCATTACGCATCGTCCAAGGTCGTCACTGAAAAATATAAAGTTTGTATTGCAACTTGTCGTTTATCCCTATAAAATGTACTGAAGAACTATCAAAACTTTTAAGCAGAAATTTGGAATGTAGGTTTATTCCATAACATAAGCCAGGATTTTTTGAATTTTTAACTGGGGTGGGAAATGGGCCCTAAGTGTGAAATTCATTGTTCTTTGAAGCCGACCTCTACGCCGACGAATTTGCGGGCAACAGCCAGTATGCATATAAAAGAGAATGGGTGTTTTGGACTCAGTGATATAACAAGTTGTGGTAAACATAATTATGTAATTTACAGCCAGTTATGTGTAAAATAAAATCAATCATAACTATTTCAGAGCTCATGTCTGACTGTTGGTGTCATCCAATAAAATAAAGCTATTATTTGGATCTTTCAAATGACTTATACCCATTGAAACGTCCGGCCCGCGCGTTTTTTTATCGCTGTAGCGTCCGCCCCCGCATGCATCCCGCACCCCGCGCGACCGCGCAGCTCCGTCTTAACAAAAACCTTTATAGCTACTTAACCGTATAAGCCAGAATAAAGAAAAAAACACGAAAAAAATTATGAAAGTATACAGATCAAACTAATCTATTTTTTTAAGTCATCAGATATATTCTATGATACTCAAAACGGGGGTAAACATGTAATTAAGAAAAAAATAAAAAAATAATTTCGATCTTTTTAAAACATTAAAAAAAGTAATGCTTTTTTTATCAATAAAATAATTTCACAACAAACTAGATTTATTTTCCTTTCTTATGATGTATAAATCATTTTAATCAGTTAATTTTAAGTATTAAAATTAATCGAAACAAAACACCTACTCCTCGTAATTTTATCGCGGATTCTCGAGCGCCTCGATTCGCTCGCGAATGCGAAATATTAGCAATATGGCGCCCATCTAAGGTTTCCCACACAAGTTTTGATAAAAAAATGGCATTTATTATTGCATAAATAATAATACGTTTTTGTTGTTTTTTTTTGTTTTAGTTGGGCTTTTTAATTAAAAACAAATTTTAATAAAATAAATATATATTATATTTTATAAATATACTCGTTTATAGCTTTATTTACTCGAAACACCCTTTATTTTGCGTATACAGTTGTCAAACAAAAATCTGCTGATTAGCCTCTCAACTTATCGCGGAGTCAGATAACACCGCTCTCAAACACTTGAAATGGTTTCGGGTTCTTGAATGATGTTGTTATGAAATACAATGTAAACAAGATTGTTACAACTCGAAATACATAAAAACATTTCCTACTGATATGAGTAGTTGCCGAAAGTAGTGTTGCTGTATTATGTTGTTTTCGTGCTGTATATTTTGGAATTTTGGTCACAAAAAGACAAGTAGGTAATATAGTGACAATGTTATTTTACGAGACCTATAATTAAATCGACTTCCGCAATATTCAAACTCAAAACTTTTTAGCGGTGCCACTATTTTGAACTAGGTACGTAATGAATATTTTTGTGAGCAATCATAGATTCAAAATTGAAATTGACACAGTTCAAAGGGCTTGTTCATTACTCAAAACCACACTCTCAGATAACGTTTGTTTACAAAAGCAGCCGGTCGCGCACGAGCGATGACGTAATCCCCTTGCCACTTAACGAAAAAAAAAGTCGCGCGCATATGGTCGCTCAATCGGGTATGGACCGGTTGATTATTTATCTTAAGAAACAAACACCATTGTACCAGCACTGCAATTTTAAAAACAAAAAATATTGCAAACAATGTTGCCGTCTATGGCGAACCTAATTTGTAACAATTGATGTTACGTCCGTGGATACAACTAAATCCACAACAAAAAACTTGAGGAACGCATTGATATTATTAAGGAATCTTCAATGGATTTAATATATTTCTATTTGTAAAATGTATTGTTTTGCTTATTACGAAATATAGTTCGATATTTTATATACATTTGTAATGCAAATAATGTAAAACATGAGTAAACAATACTAAAATTGGCCGACACCGTGAAAACAGCCATTTTTTTCGAAACAACAATACTTTGAAGTTAAAATTAGACTACATGTATCACATAAAACTGTAACATGTAAACATCATCGTAAAGCGCAAATTTCCTAGTTTATTGTGATGTATAACACTTGTAAGATAAATAAAACAAAACTGTAGTGCTTACGAAATAATCGCTGCCACTCACAAAGACACTTCACGACACACACGTCAAACGAGTCAACTGACGTTTAAAAAATTCTCATTTGTTTGTCAATATATCTAAAACTGCCATCTTGTGTTTTTTCGTCGAACTATTTCATCAGCTATCCATACAATCTATCAAAACTGACGTAACGGTACCGCATTTTCTACTAGATGGTGTTAAATACGACTCGTCGCTGCGGATACTTTTATATCCATGGGCAGGTGACAGTTTTTTTTTTTTGGATATTTTGTTATCCGTGAACGTTTCAATGGATACAACTACTTGATACATCACTGGGTACGGAGTCCATACAAAAGTGGCCTTTGTCCTTTAAGAGCGCGTAATCGATTTGCACCGAAAACTTCATGTTTTCGAGTTTTTTCCTGAGCTATATCGGAATGATGTGAGCAGATTAATCAAAGAATATTACGGCTTTAGGAAGTTTATGTCTTGATTTAGTGCACTACACGGTAAAAATATAATTTTTAATGATAGTTCTTTAAAGAGAAGGCAATCCCTTCATAGCGTTTTACGAGAATAGACGTCAGAGTTATCTTTCAGGACGAATACAACCATTGTAATGTGCTAAAATGTTTTATTTTTTGCGTTTGTCCAACAGAATATATAGTCTCAAAGTGCACTACATAGCCTTTTTGGGAAAATATGGCTATAAGATAACACAAAAACAATATTTAAAAAATACAAAATCGGCTCACTTTAACATTTTTTTTTTACCAGTATTTAAATAAAATCATAACAAATAAATTCATTTTATAAAAGTTAAGGTACTGCTCAATATACAGTTTTTTTTTCAGACAATTTTATGAACATATTAATTTTACGCGATTATTTTAAAAACACTATAAATCCTCGCGCACAATCGTTTGCCGATCAGTGCGTGCCGGGTCCTCCCAGCGACAGGACGTATCGCTTTCTCCCGCCCGCCCGCAGCTCGCTCGCGTAAACATCGATAGCGTAGGCGACTCATAGCGCGACACACCAGTATTGATACTTTGGCAGTTTATATTTTTATTATTTGGTAAGTAATTTTGAAAAACGTAGTCTACAGATAATATAATTATTTAAATATCAAATGGCGTAATCACAAATAATAGTCACAATTTTAAATTTCGTATTTTTTTCAGAAATGGTTAATAAACGAAAATTATTTGTAAGTAGTAAAAATTAAAAAGTTGGCTTTCGTCAGGCAAGCAAAAAGGTGAGATAAACCTTTATAGGCTTTTTAACCGACTTTCAAAACAGGAATAGGTTCTGATATGTTTCTTAAAACTATGTATTTTTTTGTTTGTTCATCGATTTCTCCGCCAATTAAGAGACTGATTTTCAGTTTTTTTTTTTTAATTTTAATTATGTATAGGTACGGTCATTATTCATAGTGACCTAACTTATCAAATAGTCCGTAATATATTAGACGTCCGTAATTCTCAATTTAATTTTACTATTTATTTGTATTTGAAATCAGTTTACTTGTATCATGTACTTATTTTACTAGTTAGTATTGCAAATGTCCGCATTTATACTAGTAAGCTTTTTCTTTCAGACAAAAAAGATGTCAAATAGAAGAAGAGTCAAGGTCAAACTACGATGACACGGGTGATGTAAGTTTTTAGATAGCAGAAAATTTACCAAATAGACTAGTCAAATTCAAAGACTAGGCAGCTTTAACGTACTTTCCGAGGATGCGAGGCGATGTAACATCAGCTCTGCACCACTCGTGAAGTCTCTCATCTATTCATATTCTTTGAATAACGTCCCAGCAATCGAATACGGCAAAAACAACGAAAAAATGCGGACTTTTCATTGACCAGAAACATTTTTTCTTGGGAGCGTCTCCAGATGGCCTGTTTGATGAAGGAATTATCGAAATTAAATGTCTATATTCGGCGCGTAACACGAGAGCTGAACAGGCGATCACAAAAAATAAAATCGGAATGTCGATGGATCTATAAATACCAACCACGACTGGTACTTCTAAATCCAAGGACAGCTGCATATCAGGTGAGAATCAATATCACTTCATCTCTCTGGTCTATTATAAATTTATTTATGTAGTCCACAGCATGTCCTTTGATATATTCTATTCTTAATTTTCAAATAAATTATAATTTATTTTCAGTCAAAAAAATGTTAGTCTCTTTGCGGTATGGACAGGAAATGATTTTCCATTGAAGACCACAAGGATACCAAAAGACGATGTGTTTTGGGCGACAAAAATGGAACACAAGCTATTGGACTTTTATGACAAATGTTTTTTGCCCGAGATGATTGACCCCAGGAAAAGTCGGTCAATGGCAATCTAGAGATGTACGATGTTAAAAAAAAATGATATAATTATTTTACAACTTTATGTTTTATTTATTAAAGCCTTTGCAGGCGGTTGTAATTTGTAATCCAGCGTCCCGTCCCGTATTGCCATCCGTCTAGACGGTGGAAGTAATCCAAAGGAGATGGCTAATGAACGATTGCCCTTAGAATGTATAAACATGGCACCTAGCAATATGTAATGCTGAATAGCTAATTATTATTATTTCGTTTAAAAATGTTTCAGGAACTGTTTATATCTTTGCAATCCTGAAAATAAAATCGTGTTACTCCTACGTCAATACGTATCGAAAAAACTTCAAACAAACGACATTGCTATGAATTTTAGCGAGCAACCCACCCCAATTTCGCACGGTGGAACTTACTTACTTAACCTACTTGAGTAAATATCTACAAAGGGGTAATTGCACCATAAAACATGATACAACTTACTTTCTGCAATCCGCGCAAATACGCTCCCGCTCGCGTGTAGGTACACGCGAAATATTAAACTCTCGTAAAGCCTTACTACTTATCCAAATGATTTGAAATAAAGACAGTTTTCACGAGACAATTTAAATAATGGTTAAACATATTTGAAAAGATAAGGATTAATATTAACTGACCCAAACAAACTAAAGATTGTTGTATTTTGAGGTAAGCAAACCATTCTGCAGTAAGTACTTTATCAAATATTACTCACGTTTTAAGCTGACACGCAAGAAAAGCCCTCAGGATTTTTCTGACTTGATTTACATTCAATGATACCTACACGAATGTACACCTAAACCGTAGAACCAATCTACCTCATAAGTAGTGACAACCCCATCAAAATCTCTTTCTACATTTGTACAGACAGACAAACGCGCCAGGGGGACTTAGTTACCTAGTATGTGTTGATTGATAAATCCACCCTTTACAAGATAACAAACACACTGAGTAACCAAGGAAATAAAAGATTATTGAAAAAAAAACAACAAAAATACGATTTATTTATTTATTCGATATTCTAAATGTCTTACAAGAACATTATCAAAAAATGGAGCTGATAATGTGTTCTGGGGGTCGATTCTGCTATTGCAATCGTGTCTCAATGACCGGTCAATGATCGATTTTTGACGTATAACGTCAAACTTTTGACACATTTCCCATACAAAAACTGTCAAAGTTGTCAAATATTCGATCACTGACCGGTCATTGAGACACGATTGCAATAGCAGAATCGAGCCCCTGGTGTATCGTCCATCCTCAGATACCAGCACTGTCATGACTAGGAGTGTGACGAATATATTAGTATTAGTTACGAGATTAGTAATATTCTATGAATTCACGTATTAGTAAACTGACGATCTGGTATGTGCTATTATTTTAATTTATTTTTCTTTTTTGACAAGCACGCGCTTGACCACTATCTCACCTGATGGTAAGCGATGATATGGCCGAAGATGGAGCACGCTTGCATGGAAGTAACCTATTCACTCTTGACTTATAAAAAGACTTCCGGGTTGTAGCTATCAGGAAACACAGACTCTGGCAGAGAATTCCACTCCTTAGCTGTACGCACAATGAATGTGTTCCCAAAACGTTTAGTGCGTGTGGGTGGGATGTCCACCATGTACCGGTGGCGTATCGCTGTACGTCTTGTGGTCCGATGATGGAATGGGCTTGGCGGAATTAAACATCGCATAATCCACAGATAACTACTATGTACACAATCTTTATCATAACGTGAAATTCCATTCACTTGGCACGGATCGGCGGGATCGGATTCACTCAATCACTGTGACATTCGTGTAGTTCTATGGATTCTATGGATTCACGTATTAGAAATCCGACGAACTGATATATGCTAATATTTAATATTCACATAATCTACAGACTACTAATAAGTACAATAATCTTTAACATAATCTGGGCTTCCATTCACTTGGCACGGATCGGCGGGATCGGATCCAAGAAGTGAAACGTATTTATTAGGTTTTAGTTATATATAACTGATTCTCAAATATAAGTTAAGATATTATAATTATTGTAGACTAATATATTTATAGAAGCTAATACTGATAAATACCGATATTAACCCATCTTTAGTCATGACACTCATGACAGACAACTGACTTTGGTTTTTGTTATAAGAGATGGCATTGAACTTCTAGTGTAACAGAATCGATAAATTAATCGAAAGGTTTGTAAAAATAATGAATTTGTTTTTGACAACCATTATTCAGTTAATATTTTTCGTCACAATATACATAGGTAGTAAGAATAAACGAAGAAGCACATTCCGAAGCTTTCATCTATTTGATTTTATTTCGATTAGAATAATGTGGAATCGAATGAAGTCGATTTTCACTTTAAAACAACCCTGTTTTCCGAATCAAAACTCAATTAAAAAGCAACAAAACAGGACAGCGAATTGAATGCCATAAATTCCCGCCAAAATCTGTGATTGCCACTTCTTAGATCCGAAGATGTTTCCAATATTTTTTAGACATAATGATGACTATTCAAGAAATAAACGTATTAAACAAAAAAAAAATATTTTTTTATATTTATGCAACGTGCAACAATATGACGGTCATCACTTGACAATGAATCGAGCCAAAGCCTCACGAAGTGGGTTCGAAGATCATAAAATGCATATTGTCGATACCAGCTTATGATCACCATCGAATTGAGTCAAGTGAAGTTAAGCCAAACATCACAATGTTCATTGATCCAAAACGATCCCAAGTCGCCCGAAGTGTTAGTATCGCTTATCCAGACATAATTAGGTAGTTTCAGAAAATAAATCGATTTGATAACTGTTTTAAAAAATCGATATATGTAGTTTCGATTTGACATTCTGGAAAAGCGATATGACCCCTCCCTAGCTTTCCCTTTGATCTTATGTTGTCAAACAAATCAAGCTAAGAAAACAATTCAGATACTTTTTTTATGTCTAACAGTTCAAGCAAGTTCTATAAAATTATCAAACACTAAACAATTCACGAATTAATATTTCAATATTTCGAATTAATGTGAGATTCTTAGACATGCTTAGGGCAGTCATTTAGCCATGTCATTTTGATTTGACCTTCAACGTCCTTGGTCACATTCTGTACAATATTTCTCAGGTATGATTTACAGAAATCCTCATTCTGACACAATTACCAAATATAAGTTATCCAAAATTCACAAAAGCGTCTCATGAAACGTAAAATAAAAAAATCGCACCTTTAAAAAAAACGAAACGGCTGAAATATGGTTTATTTTTACATTTTCAATCCCGATAATGTCTGCCATTTTTTAAAATTTCCAAAATCTAAATGTACAAAAAAACTACATTTAAAGCTGCTCATAAAGTTTCGCGAGTATTGGTTGAGAAAGCAAAATTTTATATGAACACTTTTGCTCATAAAAATCAAATTCTTACAATAAAAGATAATAGTATCAAAACGATTCGTTCCTAGCTCCGGGCTCACGCACACTGACGGACCATTGTAGTGTGCGGCAATACTGCGCCGTTCTTGCAATTTTGTACCTACGCTAAATCGAATACGCGCTCTTAAACAATACTGTAAAGAACTTACTAAGGAATAAAATGCAACCTACAACACTGAATAAGTTTTTATATTATTTGGAGGGCCATATTAATCAAGCTCATCAGTGAATCCGTCAGACAAATCAAAACTATATTACCTGAAATTCAATCCTTCGCTAAGTTTTCCACCAACAACACTTAACAATAGAGCTCCTGTTTTTTCTCCATCTTTGCTTTTAACTGCTGACGCAAACTTATTTAGCACCTAAAAACAGATTAATGTTATACAGAACAAATTTAAATGGACTCTATGCGGTAGAACATAAGACTCAAATTGCAGCAACTTACCTGATCAACATCAGATGCAGATTTAGGCTCACGGAATATAGTTTTCTTCTTAGTGATAGCTTCAATAACTTTGTTGTTCTTCAAATGGTCGTATACAGTTTGTTCATATGAATATGACGGTAGGAAGCATACAACACCCCCCGGTACTATACTGCAGATGTTTCTTAGAATACGGCCTACTTCACTTAGCTGAAATAAGGTTTAGTATACTAAGACTTGACAATATGTTGTTAGTGCAAGTCCAAAGAGCCTAAAAATACCTACCTCTCAATTTGACAAGCGAATTTGAACCATAAAGCTTAACATCAACTTATGTAACAGTTTGGCTACTTCTACTAGCAGCTAGACAGAACCCGACAACAGAGTCAAATGATTTGTGGAATAAAGAGGAATAAAATACAAACATCATCATATCAGCAAAAATTGATCAACTGCTGGCTGGACATAGGTTCTCTCCCAAGCATCTTGAAACTGCTGCAGGCAGATAATCATGTTACAAAACATTATTTCTTCATTTTCTTATTAAGTTATTACAAAAATTGCAATAAAGTTGAAGTTATGCAAGTGGTGTTACCAATCATAAAATATTGTTTTGTGCTCATACATACCAATTCATTAGACATCCGATGCTCATACGAGAAATTCAGACTAACGCTTGTCGGTCCTCTCGACATACACACTCCCAACACATTGTCTGGAGGCACTACATGTTCACATCGTACTACATTTACTATGTCGTTGTTTGTTGAGTTACTTGTCAATAATGCTTGGAATTCTGCTATGGGTTCCATTGTTCCTCCTGCTACGATTACCTGGAATAAAAAGTTTTTTTAATGGACAAGGCTAATAAAACTAGTTTTTACTGATAAATTGTTGCTGTTGGATAAGTACTGATGATAAAACATTTTAAAACTAAATGGTAGTTGATGGACATAATTTCTTATGTTGTCCATTACATCAAGTGTAGAGAAATCATTACATAATATTATTATTTATTTCAGCTTTCATAGCATATTTGTAACATGATACTTTATATCTTTTTTTTTTAAACATTGCTCCATACTAGGAATTATTCCTGTATAGTGGGCGGGATTACAAACAGCCAGACCCAGAACAACTATCTGTAGGCCATACAAATATTTATTCCGTGCGGGAATCGAACCCGCGACGCGCAGCGTAGCAGCCAATTGCTGTCAAATATCTGTACAATACTTACAAGATGACAAGCTCGTAGTTCGCCAGCGAGTAGTATCCTAGGCTTCCGAACACACTGCTGTGCGCCAAAATCCTAAGACGTTACCCAAAAAGCTTCTTATCATAAGTGAGATTGTGATGGATAGTCTGCCACATTTCAAACGAGAAAGGGGCAAAAAGAATCAACAAATGTCCCATAATGCCACACGACGCGACAGACCAAGACGGAGATGGCGGTAAGAGAACTCCTCAAGAAAGAACAGGACGAGGGAGGCTTTTGCCCAGCATTGGAACAAAATAATAGACTAGACCTAGACTGATACTTACAGACCGACACTGCTTCACGACCTCACTAAAATGTTCAGCAGGGTTGAGTAACAAGTACTTCAATAGTCCAGTTAGGTCTCTCTGCGCTAACACTCGGCCGTCCTCACTGCGATTGCAAAGCATCTCTAGAAAGTCTAGTACTGCGTACAATCCGCTACCCGCTGATGTTTCTGATGGTACCTAAAATCAGAAAGACTTTTTTCTTCAAGCAACAAGGGTATTGAAGAGTGGAAGTGACAGGGCGTATGAAACGCCCAGTTACGCGTCGATACGAATGATTATTTCGTTTTCTATAGCCCTATTTATAATACCAAGAATATTGTAAGAAATAACTCAGAAAATCCAATATTTTATTTAAAGTTTTCAGTATATTATACAGGGTGTCCCAAAACTCAACGTCAAGCCGAAACGGGGTGACAGGATTGATCATAACCATCACGAGAAAAATCTGAAAAAAAATCTATCCCATGCAGTTTAAAAATTATGGGCGTTTTAAGAAAAACCTAGAAATTTGATCAAACTGTACCATTTTTCGGTTATTGTGGTTATTCTTTTTTATTTTTGTTCATTTGAACTTTGGAAACGTAATCCTAAATAACATTTCTAGAATCCCAATAAAAAATAATGACACAATTGCCTCAAGTTTCCGAGAATTGAGACTATTTGTTAAACTACGAATTTAAAATTTTCAAGATTCGTCGACTTTGACAGGCCCTCCTATAAAAAAAATGTACTAGAGTGCCTTGGCAAGTGGCATTAAAAGTTGGCGCATTTAATCAGAATTCTAAAATGGTACAATACTTGTTAGTTCCATACAATAGAAAAGAGTAAAAAAATTAAAACCTCAAGTAACCCGATTTTTGCTATCTCATTTTACTCAGTTAAAATGTTTTTAATTCACACAAGCTCTAGGTAGGTTCTTAATTTTAAGACAAAATGATGAGAGAGATGGATAATGGGTATGTTCGCCATGAGTGAGCGAGACAGATAGTGACGCCACTTTTACCAAAGTGAAAAAAAGTTAGTAAAATTAGTAAAATAATTAGGTTTGTTGGAATAAAAGTCAGATGATAGAGAAATAACGTTTTTTATTAAAATAAATGTTCAAATTGTTTACCATCAGCCTCAATACAAGCCCTACATCTTCTTAAAAAAGATCTACTTATTAGTCGGGCATATCTTCGAGAGTTGATCGCCTCAGCTGCTTGAGAAATGCGTTCACGCAGGTCGGCTACGTTCTCAATGGGCTTTGAGTAAACTTTTTCTTTGAGAACTCCCCAATAGAAAAAATCCAGGGGATTTAAATCTGGTGAACGGGCGGGCCACGAGATAGTGCCCGAACGTCCAATCCACCTTCCCGGATATTCCTGGTCAAGGAAATCTCTTACTTGCACTGCGAAATGCGCTGGGCAGCCATCTTGTTGAAACCACATGTCGCGAAGATCTGCTAGTGGTACGTCCTCTAACAGGGTTGGTAAATCTTCTCTTAAAAAATGTAGGTAATTAGTTCCATTCAAGTTCTCAGGCAGTTCAATAGGCCCAATAATTTTACCGTTTAAAATTCCGGTCCACAGGTTTACTTTAAAACGATACTGGGATCTATCTTCTCGCATTAAATGTGGATTCTCCACATGCCACTCGTGATAATTGTGCAAGTTCATGTAACCATCTTTTTTAAATGTCGATTCATCTGACCAGAGAATTTTTTGGATGAATTGGGGATTCTCATTATGCCTCTGTAGCATTGTTCTACAAAAAGAAATCCTTTCCTGATAATCTCGAGGTAGAAGACTTTGAACTCGTTGTACGTGAAACGGATGCATTTCGGCTCTTTGTAAAATACGATGAGCAGTGCTTTTCGGTATTCCCGTTCTTTCTTCAATTCCACGTACGGAAATACTTCGGTCACGTGCGACCTCTTGCAATACTTCTTCCTGGAAAGGAAACACAGGTCTACCTCCAGCCTGTATTTGATTCGGGAAATGGCCGCCCTCTGTGAGTGAACGGTGCACATTAACAAACACGCGGTGATCCGGGTAGCGCTCTAAATTTGGATATCTTTCACGATAAAGTCTAGCGGCAGCACTTGCGTTGCATCTGCATTCCCCATAAATGAGGTGCATGTTCGCATATTCTTGTGAAGTGTAGCGCGTAGGCATGGTAGATAAAAAGGATGCCAACACAAAAGTCCAGAGAGAAGCCAAAGTTGCCGGTATGTTATCAACAAGTCCAATTCACAAAGATTCAAGTCCAAAAAGAGAAGCCAAAGTTGTCAGTACTAAATCAACACAAGCGAATACGAACGTGCGCAGTAGACGAATGAGCGAAACGTACTAACTGGTTGGTGTCGGACTGGTAGCGTAGCCATTTGCTTGGCTGAAACTAGTGCGAATGAAACAGATAGATGCCATAGCATCTATCTGTTTCATTCGCACTCGTTTAAACGACGCATCTCCGTCTCAATGCGTGGCGTCACTATCTGTCTCGCTCACTCATGGCAAACATACCCATTATCCATCTCTCTCATCATTTTGCCTTAAAATTAAGAACCTACCTAGAGCTTGTGCGAATTAAAAACATTTTAACTGAGTAAAATCTGATAGCAAAAATCGGGTTACTTGAGGTTTTAATTTTTTTACTCTTTTCTATTGTATGGAACTAACAAGTATTGTACCATTTTAGAATTCTGATTAAATGCGCCAACTTTTAATGCTACTTGCCAAGGCACTCTAGTACATTTTTTTTATAGGAGGGCCTGTCAAAGTCGACGAATCTTGAAAATTTTAAATTCGTAGTTTAACAAATAGTCTCAATTCTCGGGAACTTAAGGCAATTGTGTCATTATTTTTTATTGGGATTCTAGAAATGTTATTTAGGATTACGTTTCTAAAGTTCAAATGAACAAAAATAAAAAATAATAACCACAATAACCGAAAAATGGTACAGTTTGATCAAATTTCTAGGTTTTTCTTAAAATGCCCATAATTTTCAAACTGCATGGGATAGATTTTTTTTCAGATTTTTCTCGTGATGGTTATGATCAATCCTGTCACCCCGTTTCGGCTTGACGTTGAGTTTTGGGACACCCTGTATAAGCATCACATTATATTGAAAACTTTAATTATTAGTATGATAGCTTGTGATGTTTGCGAGTTAAAATGAATTTCCATCAAAATATTGCAAAATGAGATCAATTAAATGGCATACATACCACATTGCTGTTTGAGGTGCAATAATAATGGACCAAGAGAATTAATTAATTCTAAGCTGTCACAGGTACACAGTGCAACTGGTTTATCATAGAAATGTAAATAGAATACTTGTTCTAGGAAGAGGTTCTCAATTCAGTTTTATTTATAAGAACCTTTTTGAATTGAGAACCTTCTCCTTTTTTGAAGTCGGATAAAAATACCTACATTTACTTGAACAGGCACACTTTCCTTCACTTCAGGTTCAACCTCTTTCTCCCCACCATTTTTCTTAGCAATATTACTCAAAAACGTTTCAAACGAACTCTTTTTGCTGACGGTACTTTTCTTCATCTCTTCTTCCAACGCTTGCTGACTGTACCTCATAGAAAAACCGTGGAGTTTAGGAGCGAGTCTTGTATTCCTACAAAATTCTACTAAAGGTCGTAAGTTCATGTGATCTATTTCAGCCTTTATTACGAAGTCCTCAAGGGTGAAGATTGTTGTTTCAACTATTTTCTTTTCGTTTGGTTGTTTGGGTTTGATCATGCCTGGAATGGAAGGAAATATGACCTTTATGTAGAGGATTACACATGGTTCTTTTTTAAAAAACAAAACAAAGGAAGTGAGGCACAATGGGAGGAAGACACCAGCAGAGAATTTTCTTAACCTTATTTCAATGATACAATGTGCAAAATTATACCAACTTTATTGCAAACATTCTTCAGTACATCAGGCGCTCTTGGAGTGTGTTCTTTGGAACTTTGCAGTTTAAGATGCTGATAATAAGGTTTATTATTTAGCACCACCGTGTGTTGCGCGAAGTCTTATAAAATCAAGAAAAACTTACCTAAGAGCTTCCCCACAACAAAACTAATCTGGTTCAACGTCAACAAGTTCCTACTACTCAGTCTCGCTCTATACTTATTGATATAAAACTGCAAGAATGTCATCACTGAACTCAGTTGTTTGAATGTCACGGGGGCTGAGTGAGCATTCTCTAAGGCAGCGGTCAGACCATGAGCCTCATCCAGTATTAGTATGTTGTTCTGTAGTTTTAGAGATATTCCGGAACGGGCACCAGAGCTCACTATACCTGCGTGACTTATTAGGACGACCTGGAATTTGGAGAATGGTTATGAAAACCTTTTGTAAAAATCTTATGACAGGTAGATAAAATATACTTCATTACACCGAAATTGTAACACTACTCTTTTACAATTACTTATTTTTTGGAGACGGAAGCACCATTTTCTGGTCAAAAAACCAGTTAAAGAAATGTTAAATATTGTACATCTTCCCTACTTATTAACAAAATAATTTGTGAGCAAGTACATATGAGTACAAATAAGGTAACTTATAAGTACCTATGACAAAAAAAATGTTTACAAAATATTCCTTCTCCATTTTAATTCCCAGTCTTCTTCTTCTTTAAAAATCTTCACCTGCCTAGCACTTTCACCAGCTTAATTCCTACATCAGAAGAAATAATTGTATTGCTTATGGAAGGGGAAAGATTGACAAGTTAATTACCTCGGCATCATCCATAGCCATTCTAGATGCGTAATAAGGACAGGCCTTCAACTCCTTACCGCACTTGACCAGATCTTCCATGTCCATGATATCAACCAGCATCCGTTCCTTCAAACGATTGATATTCGTCTGATTGTAATATGGACAGGCTGTACAAGATCTTGTCTTCGTCTTTTTAAGAACTTTGCCTTCTTCACCTACAGAGGTTGATTTCGTTTTTGATTTTTGCATGTCTAGGCATCTGTAAAAAAAAACAATTGCTTGTATTACTTCTATACAGAGAGAAGCGGAAGAACAGAAGGAAGGACTTCACATTGCAGTAGAAAAATCCATGCAACTAAAAACAATATTTAGAACTTTCATAAAACAGCTGCTAAGTTTTGAAATTTAGAGCTTTTCTTTTTTAGGTGTTTTTTTACGGTAGGATGTGGCAAACTGATTTGTGTATATGATACCCAGTTATATACACAAACACATGACACCACACATGCAGTTTTGCACCCCATTTCAAGTTATGCAGAGTTGATACCATCTCAGAGATTTAGGCTTGGCCAAGCAATGCACTTTTTTTCTATGTTTCTCATCTGAATTTTCTCTTTACCTTTCATTAATAAGGTTAACATTCTTCAGCCTGGTGACTTCAGAGTTAATGCAGTAGTGTTGTCTGGAAGCTAGTGTGACCACTCTTGTGTCTTCTTTGAACACTGTCCTTTTTATTTCCCCAATGAATTGAGACAGTTGACTGTGAGTTCTACTGCTTATGTAAATCTGAAAGACATTGTTTTTTTCATATGCAAACCTTTTTTTCTAAAATCTGTGATGCACCAATCATTAAGTGACTGTCCAGGGTACTGGCCAGTTAGTACGAGCCATCAATAGTACTCTAAAATTTCTCCAACTTCTTATGTGAGCTAGGACACACTCACCAACACACACCTTTGACGAAAAATTTATAAAACGCAAATATGCTTAGAATTATGAATGATATTGCTGTCAGCGAACTCACTGTACCCATATAATTCAGTTTGTGAAGAGAACTATTTTTGGTGTACAATAAAGTTTATTATTATATATTATTCTTACTTTAGTTGTTTGATCATCAGCATTTTCAACAGTTTCTTCTCCCTCAGAATCTCTGTCTTCTTTTTCCTCACACTCTTCTAGAATAAGATCTCTATCTTCTTCCATCTCTGCTTTCTGTTCTATTAAATTCTCTTTTTCATCATCGACTTTCTCACTTTTATCTTTCTTATTAAAATAAAATTGAATAGTCTTATTTGCTGTATTTGTTTTCTGTTTCAAAACACGAACTTTCATTTGATCAAATATATCTTTCTGTTTTTTAATTTTATCTAGTTTTAGTTGTAATGTTACTAGGGTCTGTTTTTTCTTGATGTTTTCATATTCTTCTGTTAGCCAATCATCAGATGCTGGAATGGAGAATACAAATTAAAGTTGGAACAAGAGATTGTTTAATTTACATTCACTACAAACTTTTCAGTCAAGGGCTGATATAGGAAAAAGTACCTTTTCAGAGAAGTTTTAGTTTTTTTCATTGAGAAATGGGCTAGCTCTTGACCTCGATCACGCCTGATGAAAAGCGATGGATGAGGTATATGATGGAGCGAGCATGCCCAGAATATGCCTTAAAGGATTGGTACTCCCATGCGTCGACAAAACACATCAGGCTGCTGGACTCCAGTAGAGGGTGGTCGCGAACCAGGCGAGCATTAGCCCTACCACAGCAAAGGAAGGATTGGCGAGTCTTATTAGATGTTAGGCGACTGTCCAGGATATGACGAGCGCTCGGTTCAGTTCAGTGTCTGATGGAACAAATTGCGCTACACAAGGAGGCTCCTTCATTCATCCATGCAATATTTATGCAATAGATGCTTTATTTTTAACAAATCATACTTGAAGAAATAAGAATGACAATCATATGTCATAGTTATGTAGGAAATCTTTTTACCTGTGTTATTGGATATTTCTGCTTTTAGCTGAGCAATGTCTTTTTCTAGCCCTTCAAATATTTTCTGATTACTGTCCTGCAACCATTTCAGAGCTCCACAACAAATGCTAAGAGATTTACCCTAAAATGATTTAAATAATGATTAATAAAATGAGCTAAAGCCAATTAAATATTATATTATTATATTATATTACTACATATGTGCACGTATCACATATGTCAATGACTATACAATTATGTGAAATTGTAAGTAATATTTTTATTTGTTATTTGAAAGTTTGTTAATAGATCGTTTTTTATTACAAAACGACATTAGAAATAACAAAAATAATTAATTAAATATTAAACTTGGGATATGCTACCTCCAGTACACAATACACATTTAGGAAATAAACCAATCGTGATTTGTAGTCAGTTAAGTATTGCTGAACTGAAATTACACAATACAGACAACATTTTTTTTTAAAAGAACCTCTCCCCATACCATGAATTTCCCCAGTATCGTGGGTGCGTTTACAAACATATAAACTCACATACTTACACTAACAGCCAGACCCGGAAAAACTATAGCTGTAGCTGTAGGTCATACAAACATCTGTTCTGTGAGGCCGTCAAATTTAAGTGATATCGATGCAAATATTCTGATCAGATTACTGCTGCTATTTTCTAACTTGACATTATTTTATTGGGAGTAGGTGGCCTGACTGTGAAACTCTTTTTTACGTAGTTACTTCATAATGATACATGTTTCTCAGTTAAAATAGAGTAAAATAATCATTGAAAATAGCTTACGGTTCCAGTAGGGCTCTCAAATATTCCAAGTTTCTGTTCTTCCAGAGTTAAATAAAGTTCTCTCATAAACTTTTCTTGAATATGGTATGGTTTGAAAGGAAATGGAAATGTCTCCATTTTAGTTGACTTAAGTGATAGTTTTAGTAAATCACAACTTCAAAAACAAATCTTTATTAATGTCGTCTCTTTCTAACAACAAAATAATATAAATACAACAATTTCGCGCCAATCGCCATCAACGGTAACGACATTGACTGAACATCTGAACGATTATAATTGTCACTTGGCTTGTCATTTGATTGATGTCAGTTTGGTTTTTTTTTGGTTGGCCAATGGGTGGCTGGGTGGCTACTGAGGTGTTTCAGTCGTATGATTTTGTGTTTCAAACAAAAAATGAAGACGAAAGCAAACTCACTATTAGAGAACCGTAGTTACAGAAGGCGAAGCTTTAAACCTGCAATACGAATGTTAATAGAGAAGCATGACTGTACATTTGCTCAGCACAGACCTCAGAAGCATATCTACTTCGTACGAGATACAAATTTTTTTTACAGACAGCGTTCGTAAAGAAAAACATGTTTCAATTTGAACTACATTCCTTACATGTTTGATTAATATTTCAAGCATTTGAATCTTGGTCTTAGATAGATAATTTCTTCAAAAACCTTTCACTTCAAACTAAAAATAACCGGTTTTACAAGAAAGAAATGTCTAGCCCATGTCTAGCCCAAAAAAGCGAATAGTGATAGTGTCATCTTTTCTGTTGTCTGTCACTGTCAGATTGGTGACGAATCGCACGCAATGTCATTGTCAATCGACTGAAATTTCGATAAGCTTGAAGTAATTTACTATTTGTTTTATTTACGCCTTTTTAATTCTATTAAATAGATAATCTAGCATTGAAAGTTTCGTAACTGTATAACATGTCTCATAAGTAAGTAGGATATCGGATCTAATTATTGCATTGGCTTACAATCTACGAAAGAGAAGTTATTATTCAATGTGCCTTTCTTTTTCAGTGTTAAAATTCTTCCCGGTGCTACAGTTTGCGAAGATTGTACTCTAGAAGGAGATATAACAATTGGCGGGGGTACAGTTATTCACCCAAGAGTGACTATCATTGCTGAGGGTGGGCCTATAATAATTGCCGAGTACTGTATTATTGAAGAGTACTCTACTATTATTCACAAGTAAGCATATTTATGAACTAATACCGCAAGCTCGCAAGCATTCTATAAAGTTTATTTCGATGCTTAGATAAAAAAAAGTTGTTACAAATCTTGCACAAAATATGTAAACATTAATTAATTATTATTCTTACTGTATGATACTTAATAAACAATGTTTTCTGTACAATAAAACATTAACAAACCTACTTTAATATTTTACAGAAAGAGCGACAAGCAAGAGAATCCCCCTAAACCCTTATTCATCGGAGCACACAATGTGTTTGAGGTGGGATGTAAGTTGGAATCACCGTGTGGTCATATTGGGGAGAGCAATGTTTTTGAGTGCCGGTCCCATGTAGGAGTAGATGTCAAGATAGGAAGCGGCTGTGTTATTGGTAACTTAGTTGTTTTTAAGAATTAAATGATGCTTCGCATAGATGACCATTAAAAAGTAGAACATTATGTGTAAAATAAGTGAGATAACATGGCATTAAAATGGACCTAACAGATACTTTTGGAGGACCTTTCGTATAGTTACTAAGTGAAATCCACATTATTGTAAAGACTTGCATTGTTACTTTGGTAAATTGTATTATCTTATCCAAATTCCAATAACCACAATTAGTAACCACAGAAAATGTATCTTAAATTATTTTCATTATATTTTAGGTGCAGCTTGTCGTCTAACAGCACCGCAAACTCTGGCCGACAACACTGTGATATGGGGATCTGACCACCATGTCAGAGAAGCACTTGAGAAGCAGCCATCGCAACTTTTGCAGTTAGACTTTTTGAGTAAAGTCATGCCTAATTATCACAGACTAAGGAAACCAAATGTTCATAAAAGACAGCCTTCTACAAGACAATCTCAAGAATCATCCCCAAAACCATAGAGTAACCATTGTTCACTGTTATTTACTGCTGTATTATATTAATTCTAACTAATTTATAGCTTGTAATGCAATATGTTTAAATTTTATATTTATTTAATGCTTTCACTGAATAATCAAGTATTTTGATAGTGAAATACTAGTTGTTTTTTTTCGGACCGTCTGGTTTTTAGGGTTCTGTACCAAAAAAAGTAAAAAGGTAACCTTATCATGGTGTGACTCAGTCTGTCTGTCTGTTTGTCACAGCTGGATATCTCAAGTACTGCTAATCCTATCAACTTGAAATTTGGAATAGTTTTAGCTGATGTTTGCCCAACTATTTTGCAAATAGAAAGAAAGAAAAAGAGTATTTGCACCAAGCATAAAAAAGCAGCTAAGTCCTGTTCAGTACCTTTAGTCGAGTTATGCGCTCAGAAATGTATGAAGCAGTCTAATATTTTTTTGCGATCTCAGTGATGGTCCCTTTGTGAAAGTTGTTCATAATGATGAGTACAGGAGGATGAGACAGCAGCACATCTGCTTCTAAGCTGCCCGGTAGTCGCCGATTACAGGGCTAAGTACTTCGGAAACCCAGGTACCCTTTGTGAGATAGTTAGTAACACCAAGGCGTTGCTGGCCTTTCTTGGGGAGCTGGGGTGGATCGAATGAAACATTTGTCCCACCTGCACGCAAAATACGCGCTTAGTCGTGGAGTTGCGGAAACCGGCCCGATTTACATACATACATACATACATGATGAGTACAATGACCCCATAGGAGATATTGCGTTTATTTTGTTACACGTTGTATATTTGTTACCGTCAATCAGTATAACCCGATATTCTACAGAATGCCTAAGCAATGTATAGAATACCTAATACATTAAGGTAATGTATGAAATATTATTAACTAGCTGTCCCCCGCGGCATCGCTCCCGTCAACTGGCTACCTACCTACCTACCCTACACCTACCCACACCTACCCTACCCTACACCTACCCTACCCTACCCCTACCCTACCCTACGCCTACCCTACCCTACACCTACCCTACCCTACACCTACCCTACCCTACCCTACACCTACCCTACCCTACCCTACACCTACCCTACCCTACACCTACCCTACCCTACACCTACCCTACCCTACACCTACCCTACCCTACACCTACCCTACCCTACACCTACCCTACCCTACACCTACCCTACCCTACACCTACCCTACCCTACACCTACCCTACCCTACACCTACCCTACCCTACACCTACCCTACCCTACACCTACCCTACCCTACACCTACCCTACCCTACACCTACCCTACCCTACCCTACACCTACCCTACCCTACACCTACCCTACCCTACACCTACCCTACCCTACACCTACCCTACCCTACACCTACCCTACCCTACACCTACCCTACCCTACCCTACACTACCCTACCCTACCCTACACCACTACCTTTTAAACCTTCCCTAGACCTCCACGAACATTTCAAGACCAAGATAAGATAAATCTGTTCAGCCGTTCTCGAGTTTTAGCGAGACTAATGAACAGCAATTGATTTTTAAATATATAGATTTGATACTTTGCCTAGGTATTCTATACAATACCGAATGTGCAGCCGGCAATGTGTAAAAGACAATAGCAGGGAAAGCAAACACGTCCGGGGGCAGTAACGCGACGAAAATATACGTCTGTCTTAGCCATATCGTAGAATTGGCCATTTCATGATATTTCCACCTCAAATCTATCCTAAAATAATATGTTACAGCTAATAGCCGAAGTGCGGCTACACCTAGTTTTAGCCGGTTACAATTAGGTGCAGCCGGCCACACGAAAAGGCGAAGTCAGGGTTCCGCTTCGCGGGGCTCAATGATTTAAAAAAAATAACCGCGAAGAGGATGGCGGTGTGTGGAAGACCCCGCCATCCCCTTCTAACCTACCTTATCCGAGTCGGGGTGCCCAATGGCCGAATGTGATGTATTATTTTACAAGTTTACATGTTTCATTTGCCCATCATTTTATAGGTAGGCAGTTAGTAGGTACGTTAAATCTATTTATTTTACACATTGCCGGTGAACCAGCAGGTACTCTACACAATCCCTAGGAATTGTAAATGTCGCAGCCAGCAAACATAATCAGCCGTTTCATTAAAAGTCTAAGCTTTTCATAGAACTGCGCCGTTTAATCAGCGACATAAGTGACATGGGCAAGTCACTAAGCCGCTGAAAAATCGGCGCATTTAAATGAATAGGCTAGGCAACCAATTAAACGGCTCATTAAGCTAATTGGCTGCGACATATGCATTACCTCGGTAAAGTATGTAAAGCACAATAATATTCATAATCTATACTTATACTTATACTTATAATATATAATATATATAATAATAATAATCTACACTAATATTATAAAGAGGAAAGATTTGTTTGTTTGTTTGAAATGAATAGGCTCCGAAACTACTGGACCGATTTGAAAAATTCTTTCACCAGTAGAATCCTACATTATCAGAGATGGACCTAGGCTATAGAATATTTTCAAAAAAGTTAGGGATCCGTATGAAAACTTCGATAATGTGACCCAAGGTGTGAGAAAAAATCCTTATATCGCGTACGCTGCGGAATCTATTGACAATAGAGCAAAGTGATGTACTACAGTTTTAGTTTGAGGTCATCAATATCTACAAAAAAGTCCGCGATACCATATGTCTAACTATTATGGATAAGTCACCATGACCGCTTTTTGTTAATATTAGTCAAGCAAATCCCATGGTGAAATAAAAAATGGTGATTATAGTACCATGATATTAATCCTTATCCATTTAAATGGTTTGATAATTAAGGATGATTATGTCCGTGTAAATTACACTTTAAATCATTCAAATCGGACCTTTCGTTCAAAAGTTACGACGGTAATAAACATGCTCGGAGTAAGAAAAATGTCGCGGCTTGAGCGAACTGGTGAGAATCGTATCAATGCTTGGTCGGATGACGTTGAAACACCACGGCATTTAAATGTTTTCGATAAAACAATAAGAATATCAAATGTTTGGATTTTTCGAAAATCAACTAGGAACATACATAATAAGGGGTGAAGCAGGGGTGAATAAGTTTTTAGGGGAGGAAATTATAGCTTGCTTCAATTTACGTCGGAATTCTATGAATAAACTAAAAGTGGGATAATTGCAACAGATCATGTACCTAACAATTTTTGCATAATCAACCTCTGACGGGCTGAACGGGGTGAACAGTTGCGCTGAACCAATAATGAGAATCGTTGTGCTTAATTTTCCAAAACTAACCTTTATAAGGGGATATGTATAGGGGCGTTGCAGTTTGTGGAGTACCTACTATCCCCACGCGGACGAAGTCGCGGGCGAAGTGCTAGTAATAATATTATAAAGAGGAAAGATTTGTTTGTTTTTTTGTTTGAAATGAATAGGCTCCGAAACTACTGGACCGATTTGAAAAATTCTTTCACCAGTAGAATTGTACATTATCGATGATGGACATAGGCTATAGAATATTTTCAAAAAAGTTAGGGATCCGTATGAAAACTTCGATAATGTAACCCAAGGTGTGACAAAAAATCCTTATATCGCGTACGCTGCGGAATCTATTGACAATAGAGCAAAGTGATGTACTACAGTTTTATAGAGGTCATCAATGTCTACAAAAAAGTCCGCGATACCATATGTCTAACTATTATGGTTAAGTCACCATGACCGCTTTTTGTTCAAATTATTCAAGCAAATCCTTGGTGATTTGAAAAAATGGTGATTTCGGTATCATGATATCAATCCTTATCCATTTAAATGGTTTGATAATTAAGGTTGATTATTTCCGTGTAAATTACACTTTAAATTATTCAAATCGGACCTTTAGTTCAAAAGTTACGACGGTAATAAACATGCTCGGAGTAAGAAAAATGTCGCGGCTTGAGCGAACTGGGAAGAATCATATCAATGCTTGGTCCGATGAAGTTGAAAATGATTTCGATAAAACAATAAGAATAACAAATGTTTGGATTTTTCGCAAATAAACTACATACCTACATAATAAGGGGTGAAGCAGGGGTGGTTAAGTTTTTCGGGGAGGACATTATTGCTTGCTTTAATTTACGTCGGGATGCTATGAACAAACTAAAAATGGGATTATTGAAACAGATGTACCTAACAAGTTTTGCATAATCAACTCCTGACGGGGTGAACGGGGTGAACAGTTGCGCTGAACCTGAGACCATAGAATAAGTAGAAATGGCTAAGTAATAAATGTAAATTAATGAAAATCGTTGTGCTTAATTTTCCAAAACTAACCTTCTTAAGGGGGTATAGGGGGCGTTGAAGTTTGTGGAGTACCTACTAAATCCGCGCGGACGAAGTCGCGGGCGAAGTGCTAGTATTTCATACATTGCTTGGATGCCCCCATGCCCCATTTAATATTACTTTGTAATTTCTGTTGTTGCATTTTCAACTCTCGGCGCTGATCCGAGAGTTGAAAATGCAACAACAGAAATTACAAAGTAATATTAAAATAATATTGTTTTAAGAGGTTGTGGTAGGCCCCCTGGTATTCTATACATTGTCTAGGTATTGTATAGAATAGGTAGGTACCTGAATTATTTATACAGATTCCGGTAACATAATATTTATTTTGTTGCAACAGGGGTTCAAATTCGATATGGGGCTACAAGGGCATGTGGGGTATCATATGAAAGAATGCTATTTGCACATTCTCAAAGATTTTTTCTACTTTATTTAAGTACCTTACAATTAATAAAAAGATAAGAAGGAAACAGAAAAGTAGGTTTGCTATTATTTTTAGGCCGCAATGTTTTCGACTTCTATTTATTTAAACTCTATGTACAATAGTGGTACATGGGCGGACTTAATGCAACAAGGCATTCTCTACCAGTCAACCTTTGGGTCAAAAAGACTACACTGTGGTAGGTGTACAACAAATAAATGAGATTTGAAATATAATTTTATTTTGGAAATAATAAAGATATAATAAATATAATATTAATAAAACACATATATATGCTATAATAATAAACTAACGGTCGCTCTATTTTTGACGAAAAATGTAAAAAATGCCGTTGTGAAACGTGAAATGTGTTTAAATTTTCCAACATGCGGAGTGCGGTGTAGAATATTGCAGTTTTAGGTCAGCGCCATCTCTTGACCGATAGTTGAACTAATGTCATTTTCGTTGATGATTTCTGAAAAACTGTGGTAAATAATTTCCTGTAATCTTGATCATAACTTCTATCACATAGAAAAGGGGAACGGTATTTTTTTTCCATTTTTCGTTTGTAGTCGAAAACTATGCGGCCTAAAAAAGAAAAAATGTTTGAGATGAGAATGATACTGTCATCTCAAACATTTTTGCACATTGTGCAACTCTAAAGTACTCGACTGTCACTTGGATGTAAAGTCGTCATATGACAACAATGACTTTATCATTAAAAATACATTTATAATGCAATAGATAATAATATTTATAAACTTTATGTTTATCGCCACGGTGCTGCATTAGCATGAGTCATGAATTCATGATGAATACAAAATGCATGCTGTGGAGTTAGTTCGGTATTTTGCCGTCTTTATAAATATACTGGTAGTACTGTAGTTAATTTTATCTGTAGCAATAATGTTGCATGATTTAAAAAAACAAAATTTTCGTGACTGCTTTTATCTTACCAAAAAAAACCCACAAAATGAAAAATAATAGGATGTCGTCTCGGTTGGAGCGTCATCGATTTCTTTAATTTTGAAGAATTTGTTTCTTTTACTACGCCTACCGTTGATTTTTATTTTAAAATCGTTTTAGTGTTTTTCGTTGTTTGTTTTTTTTTCCACACAAATACCTGGGTTACGTGTTGAAAAAGTTTGTAGGGCATTCAAAGGTTTTCATACCAACTTTGCTTGTTTTATTATTGCTTTGCATTGCAATATAGATTGATGGTATATCAACGGCTGTGAGTAGATAGTTTTGTTGGGAATTGGGGTAAAAGAGCAAGAGCTAGTGGTATCTGTCTGCGTTTGTAGTATTCGTTACGGACGCCATGTTGTTATTTACTTTGTGATTCTACTACGGGGAGGTAGTGATATGGGTATATTGTGTTGTGCCGCTGCATCGCGTGTGTGAGAATGTTAGAGGATGTACCCGTCCACGGAAGTCGGAGCGACGTCCGATCCCCCAAAGCCACGACTCATCAGAGAAACCTCAGTCTGGATTTCAGGTATGATAATTAAAAAGTTCCGTTCACTATTTGATAACAAGAGATGCATGTGTTTTGATGGAGGTTTTTATATTGAAATGTTATTAACATCACTTTTCTTTCCCTCGTGTCGTAGAGATTTGTCAACAGAAACTCAACAGTGAGGTAGGGTATTGTTTACCTTTTCATCATTAGTCTGCTTAGTCTGCCTGCCTTGGCAAAGGCATAAAGCGTTTTAGGCTAAGGAATTACCTTTCAACACTATCTAAATCTACGTTTTGATACTGCTTATCTCGATACAGATAATCAATAATTATAATATATGATAAAACTGTTGAATAAGTTCAAAACCTGTTTATCCTAGAATTTAAATAAGTAATAATTTTTATATATCTTAACGCATGTTCACAGCTTTAAGGATATTTCTCCTTGACAATAGTAACAAACAGTCATATTCTTTCATTTTATGTGTTATATTTACCCTTGTTATTTAATTGATTACCTAATTACTTGACTTCTATAAACTATCATCAATAATAATATTTACTACATTACATACAAACATTTGCTTACTTTTAAACATTACTCTGATGTGGGGTACTGTATGTAGTTATATTCCTGACTAAGCCTTTGTGGAGTACAGTAAAACAAATGTGATACACATGTGGTATTCCTTGCATGCATATTAAATTATTAATTTCATAATTAAAGTCTTCTATCTAATATTTTATGGGCCATTAAAACGGTCTATTGCAATTTATTAGCTGATTTTATGGTCTGTGTACATGCTTTGGTTTGGTTAAAGTATGCAACAAAACATGTTCCCAATACCACACATGTTTTGAAACACATACTGGGCATGTAAATGAAATAGTTCATAAAATTATTAAGTTTATCAAAAACTAGTGTTTTCACACAGCTTTGGCTCTTGTGAACTCAAAACGTGAGAGAAATGTAGTTCCGCTCTTGTGACAAGAACCATATGACTGAAATTAAAAGTTATCTTTAACTCTTGGTGATGATGTAGATAATATAATTACTTCCAGGCATTTACTATTTAAATTTTAAAATCTTTATTGAGTAGCTTAGTAGGTCCATGTGGACCTGTACTGTTTTTGTGCTACTATAAAGGCATGTCATATTATAATCATCTATCAGCCTGCACCTAATGTACTAACATATGTTTTCAATTAAACTTAAAACAATATCAGTCACGATGTTACACTACTGAAAAACAAAGATAATTATGAAAGAAATATTACTCAGTTTGGAAACCACAGTAGATGTCTTATCTGTAGTTAATGAATTAAATCTTATCAAAAATTGTCTGACTCACATATTAATGCATTTAAATATAGGAAAATTCGTGAAAGATAACAGTGTACTTTAGGCATTATTTAACCATTAGCAAAAATGTAGGTTTTAATTTTATAAAATTACTAGCTATTGCCTGTGACTTTGTTGGTGCATATCCCGTTTTTACCTGTTCCCGTAGGAATTTCCCATTCCCGTATAGCCTACGCTTTCCTCACAATTTGCCTGCGACTTTGTTCGTGCATATTCCGTTTTCTCCTGTTCCTGTAGGAATTTCACTTTGCCGTATAGCCTACGCTTTCTACACAAATGTGGCTATCACATTACAACAAAAAATATCCAAATCGAACAGGTAGGAGCATGTTCAGACAAACTCTTCAGCTTTATTATATTAATAATGTATATGTTGCAGCCAACTAGCTTAATCTGCCGTTTCATTTAAAGCGCATAGCTTTTTCATTGAACTGCCCCGTTTAATTAGTGACTTAAGTGAGAACAAAAGATGTCACTTAGGTCACTGAAAAATTGTCGCAGTTAAATGAAAAAGCTAAGCCACCTAAACAGCTGATTTAGCTAGTTGGCTGCGACATATATACCAAATACATTGTGACTATGTATTTCCGTTGGCTAGATTAATGATATTATTTAAAGTAGCAAATATTCAGTCAAAGTAATAAGTCAAAGTCACTGTTTGCCTCTGTTTGTTTCTCCACTTACTTCTTCTTAACTACTAAACGGAATTTGGTATGGTTTTTACTAATGGAATAAGGTGTACTAACAGAGCAGACAAAACATCATGTCAATTTACACCTATGCAAAGCTGGGTCGGTTCATCTATTTTGGGAAATAAAGATAAAATTAAACAACTAGACTAAAATGTTTTTAGTAGGTGTAATTATTAATTTACAAGTTCTTGAAAATATTATTATGTTGTTACAAATTCCAAGATCTTTGATATTTTTTCACCAATAAATCAAATCAATTGAATACTATCAAATACATAAATGAGAATGGATGTGACAATCACTACACAGATAGTCAACATGTAAGTACCATAGTTTAATGTCAAAAAAAGCTTTATACTTTGAGTAAATATGATTTCTTTTATTTAAAAACTTTCTTCAAGACATTCTCATCTACATACCTTAATATAAATGGCTAATAATACAGTCTTGCATGTAAGAAAAATTTTAAAAATATTGAAATTTTACGACCAGGGAGTAACTTTTAATGACTTAATTAATGCTCAGTATGTTAATATTTAAGCATTACATTACTACATAAGGCTGCCTTGGGATCTTGCTCATTAGTACTTAATATGTTGTTTCCTTTTTTACTGGCATTCCACTGTACACCGCTACTTTTATTCACTCGATAACTTCATAAGGTATGTTCTGCTCCGCTAACTTGTTGAACACCTGTTACTGATTTTTAATAGTATGTAGCTATGAATAAATAGTTGCAAGTGGAAATAATTGTTTGAATATACTGCAAGCAATTATTTCTTCTTTTCCAGTTGATGGTGGCCACGCTTATCGTGTCAGGGCAATTGGGGTAGCAACAGGTGGGCCATGTGTTGGATGGGAGCACCGTACTCACATTTGGTGTCTAGTGGGTCAGTGAAATCCCATTTTGCTAAGTTGTATTTGCAGCGGCCTATTATGAATGGTGTATGTTTGATGACAGTGTTCTGTTAAAGCTATATTACTGGGACATTTGCAGTTTCTGTTAAGCTTTTTAAACTGTACTAGATAATAATGATCTGAACTTACATAAAAAAAACTACTTTTAATGTGAAGTGAGTTCCAAAGCAGATGTATTGACGCGTTTCGACTTCACGCAAAATCAATTTTTCTCTTAAAAAAACAAGGAATTTGCGTATTTTTTTTTATGATCATGAAAATTGAAGAGTGTCCTTAGTGAAGCCACGATTGACAAAAGTTTTCTCGATAGAAAAAAATCGCAAAGTTCCCATAATCTGCTTTTTTTTGTTACGACCATTAAAAGAAAATCCTATGTCATTCGATTTTTATCAAAGCAATTGTAATAAAATTTTGTCTACATGGTCACTATTAAATACTTTAAGGGACTATGGGCTTATTTTTCTAGATCAACACAAATAAAAACTTAGTTTTGAGGAAATCGATAAAAAGTTTCATGGCAATAAATTGCAAACATTGTGTCGTCGCGCCTCTCTTTCTTTTCAATACAGTCCGAGAGTGACCGAGGTTTAACATAAGCCTTGTTCTGCTTACCCCAATTTGCACCCAACATCCCCCATAAGAACAAATACGGTAGGTTTTTGGGATGACATCATACTACATGCTTTTTAGTACTTACCCAAGAAAACTTCTTTGTTTGAAAAATCTGCCATAATATTCATAACCAGTTTTCTGGGGTTTTATGCTGATCTCTGACATTTATCTACAGCTCGATTGGGCTACTGATCATTATTAAAACTATTTAGTCACCCATGAGATATTCATTTATCTCTAATTTAATTGTATTTAAGCTAAAGACGTATTTCATTAGAGATTTTAAACGAGGTGTGAATAAGCTAACCACAACAGATCGTTAAAAGGTAGTTGCCTAAATCTGGTACAATTAGCGTTCAAAACCTATATTTGAGCACATAACTCTTCACGCTTTATTCCGTGACTCGATTAATGGATTATTCCCCATTTTACGTTCTTATTTCCTTCGATTAATCTTGAGTGTTTGGTGGCTCCAAAGGTGCTGACTTGGGCATTAACTTGTAAGGCCCGGCGCCCACTTGCGGCAAAGGATTTTTGCAATACAGATGATTTCGAATCTTATTTAACACTTAACGCTCACATTTCATTGATACATCACAGCCTGCTTCGGCATCCTTCGGCATGTTCTGGCATATCGTCGCATCCCGAAATTTGAATGCTAAGCATGATAAAATAAGATCAAGTCATTTGCGATTTCTAAAATCCCTTGCCGTGCCGCGTCGCCAGTGGGCGCCGGGCCTAATAGAACATCGAGCATTCGCCGTGTTTAAATTTGTCGAACTGAACTAAGAACAGAGCCAAGCATAGAGCCAAAAATCGCTACGAACCTTTCCCCATAATTCTAGCGAACGCTCTGGTAAATGCTCGTCAAAAAATGTACCTATTCTTCAAGAAGTGTTCAGTCAGACTTGACGGTCGCGTGTGCGGCAAAAAGCTCGAAGCAGACTTACTGTCGTTTCGCTAAATTGCTCGCTAAAACGCTGTTTATTCGCTAATGCTCTTAACAAGTGAATCAGTGGCTCAAAACCAAAATCATGAACGTTACCCAACAAGCCGCGATTTCTGCCAAATGTTAAACGAATAATGGGTAAAAAGAACCACCAAACGGGTCCCAATAAATGCCAGACGGCATCGGGGCAGACCAAGACGAAGGTGGCGGGGCGAGCTCGTGTCTCCTGCCGAATAGACTGACCCAAACTAGCAAAGGACAGAGAAGAGAATAGAATAGAATATAATACTCTTTATTATGAACACCATCTATGTAACAGAAAATATAGATGTAGAAAACATTACTTAGGGTGACACAATGGGCGGCCTTATCGCTAAAGCGATCTTTTAAAGACGACCTTTGGATGGATTTTGAAGAGAGAAGGAAAGACAGTGCTGTAGGTACTCTTAGAGTTATGTGGAATAGAGAGAGGGAGACCTTTGCCCAGCAGTGGGATGAAATAGGCTAGATAGATTTGTTAAAGATACAGTAAACATCGAGCGGTCGGTATGTAGGGCGTCTTTGACCGCTCTCGGCCCAGGTGAATGTACGAGGGCGAAAGTAAAAGTGGCCAGCGTCTCGAGTCTACGGAAAGCGGCTACCTACCTCGATTTCTTACGTTCTCACCTCAACACGCCATGTTTTTTTTCCGACGTACTTGAGAACCCTTGACATTAAAGTAAACATACCGACATTAAACCGTAAAACATGCTCAGAGATTATCCTCTACCGAGAAATATTTAATTCAAGTACTCATCCGATTTCATACTTGAAATCCTACTCACGAAAAACATAGGAATATTCATTATTTGAAAGATGAACTTATTCGTAGCCTTCGCAAAATTTGAGGCTCCAAGGAATACTTCCATAAATCCCAAATTAATATTTTCTAAGCCAACTAGAGCTTATAATTAATTTCTGTCAAAGCAGATCTTTATTTATGTTTAAGGATAGATTTGGACTTTGGTGGAATAAATGAACTAAGCTGAAAGAGTTCAGTACAAAATTAAATTATTATGAAACTAGTGAGAAATGCGTAGGCGTTGTAGTACTCAACTTTCATTGACTGTTGCTAATGAAGTGTTAAAAATATCTTTACCTACTTTATGTAGTTGAAAGAACTTTAGTTATAGAGATTCTCTATTCAGTTTCTAGGTTAATAAAAAAGATTCTTGGTGCAAAAAAAGTTAATATTATCCATTAGCTTGTTTGTTGCCCTCGTGACCGGTTAATTAAGTACATTGTTTTCTATTGATTTCTCCATTTCACACGGTAAGCAATGCCATGTCAAAATAACATTAAACGTTTTTCGTTCTGTATTTGCGTCTACTGCAAATGTGTGGATTTTTAGAATAGTATTGGAGCTAGACTAGATAGAATCTAAGATAGAGCTAAAACTTAGTTCAAATAAAATTATGACATTATCATTTCTCGTCCATAATATGTACTCATCACTGAAAATATTCACTCAAAATGTCTTTGCAAGTAACGAGTCAACGCACCATGTAAGTAGGTTTAAAGTACAGGCTATTTTCGTCATCCTGGTGACATTCGCAACCAATACAACACAAGGTTGACGATTGTCGTCAAACTTCACGAACCGTAATTTATAATGTAAATTCCTTTTGTGCAGCAATGAAGCCTTACCTTTTTGTCATGCTTTAATGATTTCCTTGACTTTGTTTTTCCTCTCCGAAACCTCCTCAACTGCTCTGCTCATCCGTGCTACGGAATACGTTAGCAGAATTAAACGAGACGTTTCATTGAACAATAGAAGTTTCAACGTCGTTTCATATTTCTCTCGCAGCGTAAATATTCACGAAAAGCCAAACTTAGTTAACGATTTTGAAAGGATTAATCAACGGCCTGGACGAATGATTAATTATTGCTTTTTGTTCATGTAACGCTTGAAACAAAAGTGTTGTTCGACCGTAATCGATCATTTGATTTAGAACAATTGATAGTGATATAGAATGTGTTGAATGTAACCTTGTTTTGGTCGCTTCAAAGCCAACAGTGGCACTGGTTTTGTGTGCTGAGTCAATTAGTAAGTGTAGGAGACGGTCACGCGACCCGCCCATAAAAGCATTACAAGGCTTGTAATCGTAGTAGGTACTGAAGCTAGTGAAATTATCATCAGAGACCCATAATTAACAATAGACTCAACTGACTAAGGATCATAACTTCATCTCTAGCAGCCATAAGCGAAAATCGGAAGTTAACACATCACTAGCCAAACTTTTTGCTAGCGAACTGAAGCCGAGGCAAAAAGTAGATAAAAGCAAAAGTTTGTTGCGCAAACTATTCTATAGGAGAGCAACTTTTAACTCTACGCTGCAAAGCAGATAGTAGCGTAGACTAAAAAGCAAGCAAAAAGTGCTGTCTGGGTTCAAGTGATCAATTTTATGCACCACGGTATCAACAACCTTAGTCCTATATGAGTCATTTGGCGCCCACGTTAAAATCTTTATCTAGACTGTCTCGTCAGAAAGCGTGTGTGTAGCCAATTACCTAAGCTAATTATGTTGACCCTTCATTGTTGCCTATCAACATCGGCGCTCGAGGAATGCGACACGCTACTGGCCAAGACGCCCGCGATTAATAAATGAGCTGGTTTATTGTTATCGCCCAAATTAACTAGACCCATCCAGCATAACCCTATTGAAAAGAAACACAATTCTCTTCAAATGGACTAAGACTAAATGTTCCAAGGCAGCGTTGTCTCTGCAGAGCTCATAAAATTATGGTCCTGGTTTATCATAAGCATTTTTTGTAGTCAATCCGTGACACGATTGCGTTCGTCGGTATATGATATGAGTACTAATTATTAGAACAGTAGCTTCATGCATTTTTCACTCGTATGTAATTGTACACGGCTTTGAATATAATTAAACTTTTGCAAATATAGCTCGCCAAATGTAGAGATAAGATAGTGAGACTTACTTAGCTAGTCTACGCTTCATTCCATATTTGAGTGATTATTACTTTTAGTGACTTTATAAGTCACTTGAAACACGCAAATTATTATACTGTTATCATCAGACGACCTCATTCCAGTAAATAAATAGAAATCATAGTGAAATTTTACTAAATTTTTGGACTATATAGGTTTTCAACTAGTATCTTTTTGCAAACAGAGATCTATTTACTATGAAACGATCAATGTTTTTTATCTAACCTACGTTTTGGCCCTGAGTCAGAATTGTATCACCGCGTCATCGCTATAGCGTCTATCAACAAAAAAAACTCGAAACACGTCTAATTTGGTCGTCTGATAAGTCATGAGTTTGTACTCTTCCTTAGCTCCGTACACGTGCACCGAAGAACTTTGCCGCAATCACGTGGCGACCAATGAGTTCCAATGTTGATGCCTACTCTATGTTTAATATTATGTTACTATTTTAATGCGAAAGTTGTATATGTATATATGTATGTTTGTTACTCAATCACGCCTAAACGGCTGATCAGATCTGGATGAAATTTGGCACAGAGATAGATTATAGTCTGAAATAGCACATAGGCTTTTTATCCCGGGAGTATGTTTCTTTGGTAGGAATTTCCGACATTCAAGCGGGTGAAGCCGCTGGCAGAAGCTTGTGCTTTAGATTTTTTATTTTAAACTTGGAATCACATAATAATTAGCTTAATTAACATCCTAGATATTTATTATAATAAAGAATACACAGATTTAATTTGACTTGAGATTCCGTACGTCAGAGGTTTTCCCTGTTGTTGAGTTGATAAGCTTGGTTTATTAAGGTAATTTATTTTGCCATTGTCTTCAACTAGTTCTGGGAAAATGGTAGCTATTTATAAAATCCCACTGTTTCTGAAAAACTGGGTACCTAATTGTTTAGATTTTAAATCCATTATTTGATCTATTAATTTATCAATCACACATTTAAAAGATCAGTCAAATTCAGAAGCCAACATTGCTTTTTTAAGTTGTATGTAACCCAATTGTTCCGTGAAATCAACCTGAACGAAATTTAATACAACTGCACAATTGAAATTGTATACTAAACCTCTTGTATTACGTTTCCCAGAGAACGATACGTAAAAAAATAATGTTTGGAAATATGTCTTCGCGTCGCTGAATGAAATTAATCTGACACTCACTGCTTACAATCTTTTATTACAATGTTTTAAAGTCCAAGTTGAACACAGTACCGAGTTCCGTACGTATAATGATTCATATTGTTTCTTGTTTACGCACTGTTGTTAATGACTGGTGTTTCACTAATGAGTTAGTCATTATCAAGCTGAATTGAAGGAACACTGCTAAATATAGTTTGATTTCGTCATCTCTTCGCAAATTGTCTGGAGTATTTTTAATGTTCCATTATGAATTGATAAAGGATTTTGATTATTATGTACTCCTAGGAATGCACACACATCTTGATTTGAGCAAAATTGTACCTATTTATTTATTTGTATTTAACATGTTATAAAAAGAGGAAAAATCTAATAATATCGCAAAAGCTTTTTATTAACATGACACAATATTCGCTACAGGTACGCAAAAACTTGACAATGGGCAGGAAATTAATACAATAACAAATTAATATTGAGAGGAAAATCAAAGCAAAACTTATTTATTAACGCACCAAGGAAAATCAAATCAAATAAGTTAGAAGCAAGCAAAAGGAAACCGGTAACTGCTTCATAATGGAGTAGAATTTAATATTGGAAACATTCTTGTGGTTTTACTCGACCACTTGCGATCCAGAGCAAAACCAATAGTGTAATAACTAGAACCAGACGATCTCGGTAATTGTTAAAGTATCTTATTGAAGCCAATCTTTAGATATGAATACCCGTAACTACGCTAGACGTCTCAATTGCTTCTGTCGTCTAAATATAGACTGACAGCCAAATGAATGGATTTACTTGCACGAAACCTGTCAAAAATGGGATGAAAAACGTGCGTGGAAGCGTTTAAGGAATGAGAGGCAACAAAAAATCGTGTCGTATTGCTTAAAGGCTCGAACAACATAAAAAGATGTGGATGCCAAATAGTTAGATGGCTTCCGTTTTGATGAAGGTCTATAACAGTTTGTCTTATTTTAACTTGAAACAGTAACTTGAGCCAATCTCTCTTCACAGCTCAAGTGCTTATTGGAGGCAATCATAACGGATGGCGACGCATTAGCAATCTCATGGGATGTGTAACGGATCCAACGTATAGAACACAGACTCCATTGTGAGACAAGAGCGGCCATAATGTGTCTTCCCACGGATTCATATCGAGGTCTGACTAAGGCTGTAAGCTGTAACACACGATCGATTTAAACTGTCCGTAGCGCTCTGTCGAGTTAGGCGCTGGACACACAGAAAAGACGTAAGGACGAGGACGTGGCGCGGACATCATGTCTCTTCCGCGTTCCTGTCATACAAAATGTATAGAAGCGTCGCGATGCAAAACATATAGGAAGGACAGGCTTTGCTTGCTCGTCTGCGCCCTATTGTATAACATACAGAAAGGACGGGGCAAGGACGCGAGCGGACGAGAGACGTTCGAGAACGGGGGTGCGGGAGCGGGTGCCGGGACTCGCGCGTCGCTGTCACACACAATTACACCACCACAATTAACCACGTCTGTGCCTCGTCTTTTCTATATGTTTTAAAAAGTCGCGACGGCGCCCCGTCCTCGTCTTACGTCTTTTCTGTGTGTCCAGCGACCTAGACTCTAGTGTCGTCATCAAGTAACAAGAACTGACTAAAGAGTTCACATGATATTGAACGAGTAATTTATGGGCGTTGTATGTAGGTTAGTGCTAGACAGGCCACATGATACACGTTCAATCTTTCATTGTCTGATTTGTCACCGATTGTTTACTATGTAACCGTTACGAGTATGACGGCGCTTTATACTACTGTTATACAGTTTTATCTTCTGCGACTATATTACTGTATATCGAGGGATGTTCTACAGTGTGCTGTAATCCTAATACGCCCACAGGCTTGATATAAAGAATGAAAGACAGTAGCTTACCACTAGTCGTGATGAAAAAACAGTCCTCTGATCTGCTTATAGTCAGATGACGCATTAACAACACGAAATCATAAAAGTTGAGGACTTACGAATGTGAATCTCTGAGTGACATTTGTCGAGAAAATGTTATTTTGTTCCTTCATCTAGAACGGGGGATAAAAGTTAATGGCACAGGGGCGATGACACGCAAAGATGAAATGAAAGTATCTATTGGGACAAGGAGTCTGAAGAGACATTTCTAATAACGGCTGAAGATAGAATACAGCACTGTTTTGACCTTTTTTAAGTTTGGGTCAGCTAGATAGAGAGTAGCAAAAAGCTTAAGCAATCAAGTTAGCTTAATGTAGCCAGACAGATTGTTTTATGTCAGGGAGAAAATAATTCCTAGAACGATCGGTGTCGGCATTGAAGATATGTCGGTCATGTTGATTATAAATCTCTACTGCGCATAGTACATAATTATTATAATTTTCCATGTACTTCAACCTCACCTTGTGGTTGTTATTAATTTTCAGAAAATATGGCAATAAGATGTCAGCAACAGAATCCGCAACAATTTTTGCTTTTATGAATTTATTAACATCATTACCCACTTTCTACGATAATCAGACAGATTTATCGAACATGAGTGGTTATGTCATGTCAACTAATCTACGCAAATATTAGGTGTATAATTTCCTGTTAGTCGCTTTCTTACGTCGTGTTTTATATTTTGCAAGTTGACTCACCCAATCTCTTCTAGTCTGTGTCAGTTACTTTTTATTTCGTCTGCGACTGCTCAGTGTCCGGAGAATTGCTGATTCCATTTCATTACCTACACAAAAGAGATTTAATTTAAAACATTACGTCATTTCCCCTTTCCCAGCAATAAAGTCTACCCTAGGTACATCATATTCCTTTGTAGGATTGTAGTAAACGATGCGGTAAATGATGTTGGATATGATATATGGGAAGAACTGTACGTTGACCCTGCTAAATGGGGACGCCCCAGAAACCCTGAAATAGGTTATTATACACATGATATTTAAACACACCCCTACATAATATATCTAAGCCGATGCCGCCACCAGTGTAGGTCGTAACACCATTTGTATTGATTTGAATTTAATTAACCTTCCATGATGTAGCTAGTATACAATTAGGTATAATTGATCATCGTCTAATTAATGTTGAAACCAATTACGTTGATTTTTATCTGAAAAACAATTCTCCAAACGTTAACAAGAGAGAGATATTTATAGTAACGAGGAACTTACGTCAGTTGATGATAGTCTATTTCGATGACATTTGTTACGGTGAGCGCCGAACGAGCTGAGTATTATAGGCCTGTGGGGTGTATAAAAGGGAGTGACACAATGGACGGAAATGATCAATCAGGGGCCCTCACCCACGAGAGGGACACTGGCGTAATGGTCGCCCACAGTCCAATGCAACGGCCCCCTTTAGTATGTCTCAAGCATGATGATTTAAATCTACGTAATCTCACGGGTCAAGGGACTCAAACACTACATAAATTAGTCATCTTGTCTGCTGGATGTAGATTAGGACACAACACCCGAAGGTCGAAAGAAGTTAAGACGCTTCTACTTTGGTTAACCATTAAAGGAAATTTCTTTAGAAGTATTTCCTTTTTACGGTTTTCGGCATCTATAAAAATCTTTCGTGACTTTGGATATCATCATTACATTAACACAAATAGCAGCACACGCCACTCTTGAATTCAGTGAAAAGCTCATTCGAATGTTTCATCCATAAAAAAAATGGAATAAATCCCAGTGTTCAGTCACGGTTGCAAATTGCAAGAAATTGGCAGACGATTTTCCATGTCACGAGTTAGTCACGGTTGTTTTGGTAACCGACAACCAAAACACTCCGGGGAAATCCTTGGAAAAGCTTTTTTAGCACTGAATAAGCTGATATATAAGATTGTATTCAGGTTGAATACTAATGAGTGCAACTGTTTAGTGTCTCGCTGGTTTCAATTGGAGCATGTTCGAATAATTCGGTGGTCGGCCTCGTTCGCTTAGCTCGGAAGTGGCAATTCATAGGTTCAACTCGCCTTGCACGCCACAAGGTCGATACTATCGTAAAAATTAAGCGGACCACTTGAGCGTGGGTTTTATTCGGTTTATTAACGAAATATTACTTGCTTTAACTATTATGGAACGCACAGATATGTAAATCGATCTTCCTACTGAGAACTGAGCCAGATAATAGAATCGCCAACCGCATGAATGTTTAATACTAAGGAACAAAGTGTAGGCATGTGGTTTCTTACGTGATACGTTTAGCCAGCAATTGATAATAAATAGTGACTAATATTAGCTCAGCAAAAGATTAAGAACCATTATGCAATGAACTTCCAAAACAGTGTTTAGAGTAGATTATTGATCTTTTGTTTGAAATTCAGGCGTTAAAATAGAAACTAATATTGTGGTAATTGCTAGTATTATCAGCATGACGGGAAGTGAGCGGAACGAATAAACAAAATTTATCCGTTTGCTAGCTGTTGTGATTTCAAGAAATAATCTATTGTTGTGATTAGGTAATGGAGTACCAGGGTTCTATCCACTATCAGAAGTAGCACGTAGCAATGTATTTTCTGTATAACAGTGATTACTTACATCGACCGGGTAAAAGGCAGGCTTTCTGTAACCAATAAAATAACAATGAGGCCACTAAAAAACGAGTAGCTAATACATTACTGCTTGATGTGGGTGTCTGCGAGAAGTATTTATTGTATTGTAACTAGACTGTATTATAATGCAGATTTCTTTCGAACCATTAACCGAGTTGCAAAGGTCTGATTAACTAAACTTTGCGACAAGAATCTGTAAGGCTATTGTTTCTACTTGAAGGACAATAATCTGAGTTTAATCTGGGCGTGGATCTCATTCATTTTGTTACATAAGAGCATGTCACATTGTCTGATAGAACTGGTGATTGTTCAATATGGGCCTGCCCCTAGACTATTACCGGAATGGCCATCGTGCTTTGTAGGTGCATTGGTGAGCGTAGTATGATGTCATCGCTAGATAGCTGATAGACCGTTCCTGAATTGTAGAGGTATAGTACCAATCTCCTTGTTAGAAATCTTTGCCTGCTAACTTTTCATTTGCGAACGTATCGTAGCACCCGGAATTTTACCGTCACCTTTGTGTCCTTCCTTTCTTTCATATCACAGACTTTTCTTACTCTTGCTTCTCCTATGAATAAATTCTATTTCTTTGTTAGCATAATACGTATTTGAATACGTAATAGATGATTGCTATGCTATACATTATTTAATAAATCTTTTGCACCACGATAAAATATCTTCTGTTTGATAAACCACAGGTTTACTCCTGATAGATTTATGACTCAGATTTCGATTGCCACTATCGTTATTTTTTTAAATGACTTTTTACGACCGTTCTATCATTTGCTTTTACTTACTTTTAAAACAAAGCTTGTTACGTCACTATTGAAAAAAAAACTCACAACCATTCAAGGTGATACGAGGCGAGATTGCATCAGGTCTATTTGGTTCAGGATTTCCTTCTTCGCTGTCATTAAGAATTTTAAACTAATCAACTATAGCTTTTTGCATACAACAATATCGGACTACATATGCGCACGAGTTGGCGTTTGTTATTACAAAATAAAGTGCTCCACAGGTAGTAAATCTCAGAAATATTGCCACATGAAAGAAATTCACTATAGAATAATGGATATCGTTTCAGAAAACAAACTCATTAAAAATATACAATAGAGATCTGATTTATAAAAATAAATGAGTTAGGTAACAGCTAAGAAAGAAACAGTGTGAAACCTAATATCTCTAGGTTACGCAAAAACAGGCAGAGCTTCAGTTTGAAAATTGCTGATTTGCTGTCGGACTTAGATTTGGTCGTAGAACCCAGTTGTGTCACCCTCACTTAATAATTGTTGCTTTGTCACGGCATGTGGCTTTTACATTCTATTGTGTTTGGAGGAAGCGGTATAATTGCCCTTGCAATGGAAGGAAGCAAACGTTTTTGAGTGTTTAGGAAACCACATTGTGTTGAGAGGAAAGCGATGACTCCCCGGAGCGTTGTACGTTTGAGGGTTACTAGATATTTGTGGGAAAAGGAAAATAATTGAGCATCTGTCCCCAAAGCTACATTATTTTGTGAGACTTGATGAAATGAATATTACTAGTGTTAAGTTATTCACGTAAGTAAGACTATTTGTAATGATTATGAGAGTCAATATAATCTGGCTTAGGGTTTAGCTTTAAATGTGAGAATACATAATGTGTAAATGAGACTGAATATGAGCTTTCTAAAAATGAAATCTAGCTAGATCGTTTTATCGCCCCCGAAACCCCCTGCATACTACATTTCATGAAAATCGTTGGAGCCGTTTCAGAGATTCAGATTATATACATATATAGGTATATACATATATATAGGTATAAACACATATACAATAATTGCTCGTTTAAAGGTATTAGATATAGACTGTTGGGCTTGGCCGACTTTTAGAAGATTTTGGTCAAAGGTTAGAAAATGGCGATGAGTGATAGCCCGAAGTAACCTCCTTTCATGACAGTCTTTTGGACTTTATAGGTCACTGTGTCACAAACACAAAACCTCATCTTTTATTAGAGAACAAACCATCAATTTGATGCGTTCAGGGGAACGAATGGCAATATTAGCATGCAATAGCTAAACATGATCTATCCATGAAGTATTTGTTAATAACTTTACGAAATACCGGCAGTAATTTAAACCTTACCATGATCTAACGCAGGAGTTACTAGCAAGCTTGTGGCCTTCTGGGCTTTTCTATGCGTCCTGAAGAACCTTAATGGGAAACTCAACACGTAAAGCAATTAAAACTTCGCTGGCTGGCTAAAGACATGGAATGAGCACCAGCGGGATAGGTACTGCATTTGAGATTACTCCCACAATTTAAAAGTGCTGAGGCATAAGGTTTGAAGCTTGGATTGGATATGAAAATAATGGAACCGAATCAAATTCTTACACGCAGTTTGTTTAATATTGGCTTGAAAACAAAACTTAAAGAAATGGTCATGGAATTGTCTTGAAGTCGGCAACTAATTCTATCAGAAGCTATAAATATAAAGAATATTACTGAACGCATAAAAATGCTTGTCAAACAAGTCAAGTATCCTGCCATAGACGCCAGCGTTACTTGAGGAAAACAAGATTTATTCTTCGTAGACATGAAATATTTAACATGAAATCATGTTCGAAATGGTGTTATGAACTTATGACTTAACTGAATCAGAAATCCGTCAGTCACTATTGGCCCTGTTCAATGACCTCGGTAAACACTTGAACATTCATTGATGTATCAAATATGAATGTGGCAGACGGCAAATGATGTAAGTACGTATTGATATGATCAATTTGAATTGGCTCAAATATTTCTTATTGAACAGCCAGACTGTTTTAAATGCTGTTTACGGTTCCGCTCATCTGGAAGTGTAAACCAGCGTGCAGCGTGAACATAAACATTGTAAATGACTAGACTCATGTCCAATAGGATACCACGCTACTCCATACGGTGAAACTACACTTGACACTAAACCTACAAACTTATGAGCTACCTTAGATAAAAGAAATCGTTATCGGTGAACACAATTTCTTTTAAGTTTGGCGTAGACATTTGGCCAACCTGCCAATACTAGGAACACCTGTTTCCACATATAACACAATACATACTTCTGTATTGCGCACGCGCTTGTGGGGTTGTTGTTTGTTTTGTTAGTAGAACAACGTTTATTTTCAAATACGAAGACTATGTTGGTAAACTAGCAGTTTGAAATAAACTCCGATCGTCGTCAAGCGGCGAATAGAGCCAGTATATTGGGTCAAAAGGAAGGACGTAGCTCTATGATAGACGCACGGTAGAAATAGTCTGATCCGGTGGGGAATGGCCGGAAATTGCATCGGTCAGTTTGTCTGGGACTAAGGAGAATATCTTGTTCACTGTCTTTCAATTTAAAAGCATAAAGGGATAAAAGCATATCGCACTTGAGTGAGTAACTGGTGTTCTGTTTGCATCCAGCCTCTGTGCTTTTATGCATGTTGTGTTGGCAGTTCTTTTCCTTTTAGTTATTTTTAGCTCACCTACGTGTTGTCCTTAGGTACCTACGCATGTCTATGACCGCACCGCATTGAACTTGAAATAGCTTTTAATCAATTAGGTACTATGTTATGCACGAAAACGTTCCGTTTAATCACTCAAAGGGGACTACTAAATGAGAACTGATGTTTATAACATGAGGAATTCCCCCTTTATTAATTCAGTTATACGGGTGACGTCATGATAAATGTGGTTGTCAAGAGCTAGCCCTTCGACAAACATCATACGGGTCGATTGGACCCCGATTCAATTGATTGAATTTTACATCTCAATAGGATCGCCACGCCTACGGTCCTTTCTGACCTTGTTAACATTCAAGGTCTATTTACTTTGGTGAATATTTGATTCATTTTTTCCCACAATACAGCTTTTGTTGACTGGAATCTCTGAGGGATAAATTTGCGACGATCTGTTCAGAAATGGTTCTAAGTGCCAAGCCGTATTACTTATATTTTTGACTTGACATAAACGACATACCGTTTATGTAAAGTAAAAATATGAATAATGCGAATTCTGTTCTAAAAGTTCTGAACTGAGTTGAGTAAAATAATTATTTTATGATAAAACACGAACAAGAGTCATCGCTCGCGTTATTATCTCGATTCCACACCCAAGTACACAAACCTTTTACCAACTCTGAACAAACTTTCTACCCAAAACAATGATACCAGAAACCAGAAGGCCTTGAGAACATTAACGGAGAAAGTCTCATTAAAATACGCCTACTGCTTTTAATTGATATGCACGTCAACATAAACACACTTGCTGTTGGCTCCACAGACTACTTACATAAAGGATGACACACCACTTTATTTCGTACGTTCAAAGCTAGAACCGTCAGCCAGAGCGCTACGCTAAGTACAAGAGCACTCTGCGAGGCCAGCCATACTGAAAGCAACTTATTAGTGCACTATTTTACATAAATTTTAAATACTAAACATTCACCAAATCATTCAATCAATTTCGTGTACTATTAAACAGTTATTTTACTTATCATGCACGTGCTCGCTTGTATCGCATGCTTTACTGCGTTTTGGTACCACAATGGAATTCCTTCCTCGGTTTACACATCAAACGCTTGATTTGTTTCATACAGTACTGTGGTTATTCAACCAAATGGGCACATGTAGTTATCCGGGACAGACTCTATTACTAACTGCCTTACTATTTAAAGTAAGTTCAAAGTACAATGTCTTATCATTGCTCGAAGTCTCTGAGTAAATCATTTCTATGAAGAATGTAAGTAATTTTCTTGTTGTCAGTCTAAGTTATATAATCTCTTTGGATTGTTGTTATGCCCATTCATACTATATTATCTTTAAACGTGAAATCTCAATGTGACTTTACAATCTGCGTGTATTTATTTTGTTTCGAATATTTTTACATCTGTCGTTATCCACTTATCTCTGTATGAAATCGAAACGAGTGGCAGATGGTGTGCGAACTCCCGCCAATCCGGGACCGTTCAATTCGACAGATGTACACTACCCGCAGATGCGACCCTGCAAACATTTGCGATTGCGGGATGATGTCCGGAACCTTTATTTTTACTTCTCGTATCTCAAAAACTAAATTTTGCACTTTATTTTTGCCTGGCAACATATGTGTGAATGTTGCCGTTAATTAGCCTTCATTATATACTCTAGTATTGACGTCACACGTTTCTCTACATTTCAGTCATTGCGAATCGACCTTCAGACCTAAAACTAATTGTATGTTTCAATTTTACTTCAAATGACTTATACCGCGCAAACAAACTTAATTACCTTAATTACTTCTCACGTATTTATAGTTCAGTTGTTATAGATAGAATTGTGTTTTGTTAACTGTCTGTGAGCAGACGATTCTATAACACATAATATATATCAACGTCCTTCTCACGTTCTTCTTCAACGTCCTTGTAACATCAGCAGCGAGTGAAAGAAAGCCTAGTAAAGTTATCAAATTCGTTAAAATTGTCTTTCAAACATAGTATTATGTATGTATAAGCTTAATGTTACTTTTGTAAAATTAGGCTTATTCGTAATTTTGTATTTATAAATAGAACGAGGTAATGTTTTATAAAGAACTTGCTATATTTCTAGGAACATTTTGAATTCTGCAAATGCTGCTGTTTCGTACTTTTTCTTAGTACTTGTTCTAGCTAAAATGTTTGCCAAGATATAGCTAACATTTAATGTATCAACAACATAAGCACTCAGTTGTAATCTAAATAAACTGCTTACTCAAATTTTTCAGTCAGTTTGTAAAGCACGATGTTTATACCGATATCCCCCCAGGACCGTCCTCTCTCCGTTATAACGGTCGGGCCTACGCGGGAGTCTATTCACTTATTGGGATTCGTCACGAAACTTTCATCTTCTTCACATTGATTAAATAATTTTAATTTCACAATTTCTTTGAAGATTATTTTCATTATGGCTTGTTCACAATATACCATCGTCGTAATATTTGAAATAACGTTTCTTTACGTTATTTATAATTTGATTTTTCCATCTCTGACGTTGCATGGAACTACAAAATTCAATAAAATCGTGTAAAACCAGTGTCAAGGAATCCTTACAAGTGATTCAAGTGTATTATACGTTGGTTGGTTGGAGTCGTCTATTGGATTACTTACTTCCCTCATACAAATTTAATTGAGTAACACGTGGTCGCAAACATTCGCAGGGTGCGTTAGCTGCTAATTTATTTATCGATTTTGTAAGGGACACGTTGGTTTGCAGCGGGACCGAATGTCTGGTCCTTATCAGGCAATTACAAAGATTTCATCATCATTCATTATCATCATCATCCACAGCCCTACTTCGCCCACTGCTGAGCAAGTGAGCATAGGCCTCTCTTTTCTTGTACTAATTCCCACGTTCCTGTGCCAGCCTCATCCAGGTTCTACCCGCGATGGCAACAATGTCGTCGGCCCATCTCGCCATTGGTTTATACTTCCTTGTTTTCAAAGTCATACAGGTATAAAATAAATTGAACAACAAACAACAATCGATGCCTCTGAAACGTGGTTGTTTGGCAGATGTTTTTATAGCATTTTGCTGTGTAGACTTGCGTCGAGTGTAGTCGAGACGTGATGATGACGTTTGGTCGTTTTTTGTCTGTTTTTAACATCAGCGTCAAATGAAATGAAGTCCCTCTAACTAGCCATATCTGGTGATTGATGCTACAAGCTGAACAAAACATGTTTATGCAGTGATTCGTGTTAGCTCGGTCAATAATTTAATAAAATCGGAATTCCCAATCAAAGTCATTACATCAGAATCATATTTCTAATCTTACAAACAAGGAAGACTTGAGCGATTGAATTTTGTAAGAACTAATATTGCAGAAATTATCTAACGCTCTTATCTTTTACTTATTAGAACTTAGTAGATAAAAAATTCGCAACACAGCGTTCACAATTTCTTGCATAACGTCAATATTACGGTCCAGGTGCCATCGAGAATACATTCGGTTGCTCAATCGTCTTTAGTTTACTACTTTTCGTTTCTATATGGCTTGCTTACAACAGTAACAATATTATGTAATTAGACCGTGCATCTCATTAAGCTAAGGAAGTATAGCAAGGATCTAGAATAATAATAAATGTACGGAATTTTCCAATGATCCCGTTTTATTGGCGCGCTAGATTGGAAACAGTTTCTCTGTGAACTATTTTCCAATCTAACCGGGCTTCGAATCCATTATTTTCTTCTACTTTACATTTTATTCCTTAGACTGACTTTGAATCAGACTTTATTAAATCCTTGATTGGTTGAGCAAGTTCCACACTGACGTAAGACGTAATATTTAGGTCATCCATTGTGAAGCATATGTGTGCCAAATACATTCTTGTGGCTAATTCATAAACTAGCATGTATTTAGTTGGATAGATTATATTAATATTACCTTACACTGACCTTATTTTTGTGCTGTCGTAATTGATGAATTTGTTTGCACATGTGTTAGTCTGGAACAACACATTGTGGATCTGATAGCTATTAGCGTGGCTTAGAGACGAGCAAACCAAGATTAGTGGACCGTGTGTAATGGGAGGTCCTGGAGGTCCCAGATCCTCTGGGAGGTTTAAGCGACCAGGGGATTAAATCCGGAGCACAAACAGTAGTAAATGTTTGCTAATACCATTGTGCTGTGGTGACTAATCCCGTCTGCGAAACGGGATGTTGAAGACAATATTATCTCAGGACTATGTTCCTATTCAAGCAACAGTGCAACCTTTTCTAATGCATAGTTCGGATATTTACAATATGCAAAATAGATTTTATGTCGATGACGAGAGCTTACGGAAACTCTTATCTGCTGTATTTCTTTATCACGCGTATTTTAAGGCATTGTCATTTGTTCGGTAAAACCTGAAAGCGCATACATACTAATGAACGCGGTGATCGCTTTCAATTAGGACAACGCCTGAGACTTTAAAGCATTTTTGTTGCCAAGGCTGCCTGATCTTTGACAGTCCGTTGATGATTAGCTGTGATGTGATGTTCTACGGATATTAAGTTCCAAAAGATCGACTGTTAAAAGAAGCTTTTAATTGCAAATAATGTTATGATTATGAAACAAGATACCAGACTGGTTCGACGCGTCCTACTTGGAATTTTTTACTAACTCACGAACAACAGACGCGGTTGTTTGAATCTAGCTGGGTACCTACGTGTATGTATGAAATAATACAGATTCTACTAGCAACCAGTTGTATACGATAGGTACTGTGGAAATGTAATATTTCAACTTAGTGGAGTAATTAAGTTTTCGTAATAGGTACATAGTTTTTAATAATGTAGTTTATGAAGTCACGTTAACACGGCATGAGTACGGCTGTTATAGAATTCTTAATTTTCTTTGATGTGCAGGACAAGATTCATAATTCTACATCATTGTAAAATCTTAAAATATTCAAAACCCCAAACACGACATAATTTTTTGAATATTTCAAAAGCATGTTGAAAATAAATGTTTATTTTCTACATAAAACGTTTTCTACAGCGTAGTTGGCTAGAAGTAACTGTACTCGGTTATATAGTTATTTGAAATGATCGTCACAAAGACATGTTTAGAAGAACATTTCTAATTTTAAAACAATGATATTCCTTTGAGATCCTTCTTTGTCTGTTTCTAGCTAAGTATCTTAGTCCGGTTTTTTTGAGACTGTTGTTAAATAGGAAGAATTTTTGTGTATTTAGAAACATGTGGCAGACAGTGTTAACACAAGGTCGAAGGAGGCGTTCACTATCGCCAACACGATTTACCAAGAGCGTACCGCACGATTTTCTCGTTCCGTAGACAGTCGACACTTGGTGATCATTGCTTATAAAAGCAATTATACTCTAACGACTCTAACAACTGTTGCCACGATCTTTATTTTCATGTCTTTTATTTTCGCTCAAATTGCAGCATTTCTACAAAACTTTCTCCATCTTCTAAACCTAATGTTGATCCGCAGTGTTTATTACAGATTTCCAACGCTTGTAAAAATACTATTAAGTCTGAATTAAATCGACGAAGTGTTTCGAAATGAATTTTGAATCAAAACAGGTGCTTGCGCCGATAGATTAAATACTCACAATGATCGATTGTGTACGAAATCAGTTTGCAGAAGCCGACACGACTGGCTTTCACCAATATTCATACAATAACACCACGGTATGGTGCCGAGTCGAATCAATCCGCTATTGTTTGATGTTGACGTCAATACGCGTCGTGAAATGTGTCCATAACGTGCACACCAGAACTGAGGCCTTCAAGTTTCTCGCTTGCCAGTGCTCGGTAACATTCACCTGTTACTAGCAAAGATTGCGTGTCTCGAAGAAAAACTACGAGATCATCTAACTAAGCCATTAAAAGCTTTTCCTAATGTACCGGAATAATCTGACAGCTGGACGACGTTACTTATACCATTCGCTTTAAGGAACAACGCGCGAATATTTCTTATGGAATGCTGAAGACTTAAATGCCAGCTGGCGTCATTGGGAGCTGTAAATATGAAGTCCTAATTGAAATCAATATAGGAAGAGTCGCCATAAGTGGTGTGGCAATTCATTTAGTGTTTTTCATTGGTGCTATTGTCAGAGGTCTCACATCCAATAATTGTTTTGTTGTGTTCCATGTTCTTGTTTTTGCATTGTCACATTCGTAGATTAGTTTTATTGCTTCGGCGTCATTTTCAATGCGTGGTATAAAGTTGTTAGTAATCGTATTGAATTTGTCGGTTCGTTTCTTACCTGTCGGGCACGCGAGGTCGGAGAGCGGTTATTTGTATAGTCCATCGGTCGTAGTGGGTTGACCTAGTTGGGGTGATAACGTAAACAAGTTGTCTCATAACACCGGAAAATGGTTTTAAGTTAAGATTTGAATAACAACCAGGACACCGCACCTTAGTGTTTCTCCGTTAGCTGGTTTCTATATTTTCACCTTTCTGAATTCAGTTACATTGCCTGCATTGTAATTTATTGGCTTGAAGGGGAAATTAGCATCAGTAATCGACCACAGATCGCTGCCCGATACTTTGGCATTTCCGGAAAAGGAAACATACTTCTTTACATGACCTTTTAGGTTGAAGGATTTTTAATCAAGACAGATCTTTCAGCCGTTACTTTGCAGTTTAAGGATCATATTCTGGGATGCTCACTAAGGCAGAAGACGTCTATCTACATCATATCTAATTAAGTTATTGTTCTAATGTTCTTAAATTAAAGATCAAGTAAAATATGTATAAATTGCGGCTATCCTTACGTTAGGGTATTAGATTGGCTTTGTTCCATAAAACAGTAATGGCCTCTGTGGACGATAATTGATCGTAAATGTTTAATGTTATGATCGTTATTATAAATATAGCATTATGTTTACGAAGAAAACTAGTAACAAGTGGACCTACAGCGTTGGTTGCTAGTGCGTGCACTTCAGAAAAAATCCTTATATCATTGAAAATTAATTACACTCGAATGCTCGTTTTTGAATCTTAAATCTCACACTTATTGAAATGATAACGAAAATAATATTATCATTTCCTATTTATAGATACCTACTCTTGAACGACTGGTACTATGTTAATGGAGGTTTCCGTACTCCACATTCTAGTATTGCGTACGTCACTAAAATAGGTTCGGATGAATGGCTCCTCTCTTTCGATGCCTCAACACTGTTGAACGGCACATCTGTTGGCAGGACGCACCACATGCACGATTCCCGATAACGTTCCAAAAATAACCAACGATAATTCGTTCACCACTCACGCTCCGCATGGAATGTTCAATCATTGAGTGGCCACTATATACACTTCCACTTCCTCTACTTTCTTGTGTGAATACGCGGCCACATTAAGAACGCCATCGCCACTTAAGACTGCACTGCGTTTTATGTATCTTCCGAGAATGATAGCTAAGTCGGATGGAGCCCGTGATAAACTTTTCGGGGTCATCGGCCGCTTTCTCCTACTTAGCGAGTTGGTATGCGTTCTTGAATCTCGGTTATGTCACGGTGTCTGCTGGTGGTTGCAAAAAGAGAACAAAATTATGTGCAGAATACAAGAAGACGTCTATCTGAAGTCCTAGGTTGTGTTTAAGACTGTAACTGTAACCATCTCATTTAAATTCTCTGCAACATTAGCAAATACGCCGCGCAGTCTCATAAGGAAGGCTTTAGTAATCGTCCTTTGAATATAAAATATGAGACTGTAATGCCATCCTTTTACAATAAAGCGTGCGTAAAATTGCTTGCCCTTACTGAATACTAAGTCATTGACACAAAAATAACTATCAGTTTTACTATCGTAGTTCTTGCTTGAAAGACCTGATTACTGAAGAAAGTTACGTCAGTTTGCACAAGTGTATTGTCAAGTATGTGTAAAATTTAAATAAAACAGAAATTGGTTCCACGTTTCTGAGAAAATGTAAACCCTGCATCGTAAACTCGGTCGTTGAAATCTTTGGCCTGCAAAGATCTTTGTTTATACTGTTTCGCAGTTGTTTAGTTGCGTTTCGGCTGCGTAATCGAGGTGATCCTTATTCGAATGGTATGCGGAGCGGCGCGTCTGTTTGTTGCGTAAAACAGTTTGCCATACGGCGGCCGCGAGGTAGGACGTGTGCGCTGCGTTTACACAATGTTCAGTGTTGTTTAATTACGCGCTATGATATATCGCAAGGCTGCTCGCATTGTTTTAACGCTACGCTAGTGTTTGAGCACAGCTACTATGTTTATGTGAGGAGGCTAATTGAATAATCGTGCTCTGTGTTCTAAATCAGTGTTGAGTTTCTGTGCGATATAGTGTAAATTAGTAAATCGAACAAATGGTTCGAAAGATTATTGTGATTGGGATACAGCATTACGAGGATCCTTTTTATAAGTACGTAACTTAAACTTTGTGTAGGGCTTTTTCACTTGTATTATATCTTCAAGGAAATTGTTATTCTGGAACCATTTTTCCTTATATATTTTTCCTTTGTTGTAGACATGTGACGGGTGCGAGCGGGCCGCCAGCAGGATGCGGCCACCAAAGGAACAGATCCCTGGATTCAGTGCTCCAGAGGATACCAGAAGACATGACACCTACTTCGCCGGAGGGGGCGCCACTTCGAATCCCAATCGAAGTGCCCGCTCCGAGATTAGCGCTTCCACCGGAGGTGCCCACGGGCTCCGACGACTCCGGCATCCACACTCCTCCCGACGGCAACGACGAGGAGCGACCACAACCCCCAGCCGCTGCACGTTCCAGAGAAAGCCTCGACTCCGGCAACCCAGAAGACACAGACAAACCGCCCGATCCTCCCGATACACTAATTGACACAGCAGTGAAATCCGATATTTGTGCTGCTGAAACATCTAAAAACAAAGACTTTCTGCTCCGGTTGTTCGAAAGTAAACTGTTCGACATGAGTATGGCGATCTCATACCTGTTCAACTCTAAAGAGCCGGGCGTTCAGACCTATCTGGCGAACAAACTATTCTCATTCCCGTACGAAGACGTGGATTTCTATCTGCCACAATTAGCGACCATGTATATAGAAATGAGCGATGTGGCGGACGTGTTGAAACCGTATTTGGTGTGCAGGTGTAAACAAAGTGCTGAGTTTTCACTTAGGCTCGCGTGGTTATTGACTGCTTTCGGGGGTGACGTTAAGAGGTCGAGAGCGACTAAACTAAGGGACTCTATATTGGCCGAGGAGATCAGGCCGGCGGCGAGGAGAGGGCATCATAGATCGCAGTCTGACGCGTCTGCGTTGAGGCTAGCGACTCCCTCGGGGAGGCATCTAGGCGACCTGGCGTCTGGTCGGGCGTTCGACAATGGATGCCTTTGTGGAGAGCAGTGTTCGTGTGGAGCACCGAGATTAGCACCTCAAATACAGGTAAGAACACAACTCTTTAAAAATATTCCATAATCAACTGTTTCTCTGTACACAATTAGTCGTCATTCATACCTCTGGTGTATTTTTGTATAATTTACAATGCTTATAAGTGTCTTAACATTGATTACAACGAAACACAATATATGGCTGCTGATAACTATGAAGTACTCACTTAGGTTGTTATGCTAAGCAATGCTTTTCCGTGTCACGTACCTAGTCAATCCACTTTATTCCGGTCTCCTGTAAAGGTGAGCTTTGCTTAAAGCCAGTAAAAGTCTTCATTGATGATGATGAACTCTTTTTGGTTTTGCACCATGATAGGCAAACCATGACCGTTTTCCAAGTTTTGTTTTTGAGACTGTTGTTTCCCATGTTTAACTCGTGATATGACGGATATTTCATAAGCAGAGAGCAGTTAAGCCACGATACCAAGTAATTCCACCAGTGTAGTGTCGAAATGTTTTGCAAAATCGTTAGGACTGGGTATTCACGTTCACATTCTGTAACACGCGTGTATCCGTGTCGTGAGCCAGACGCCAGCCTACGTAGAACCTTGGCTAAAGAGGCAAGTGACTACAATCATTAATGTTATTGCGATATTTAGTCTTATTAACAAGTTAACAGAGGTTGAGGTAGCGTGTTACAGGCGTTAGATCAAAAACATACTCGATGTACCTACGGGTGCACTGCACAAAATCATTAGAGCTTCGCGTCAATGCCTGATCGATTGATGATGAGTATGGCAGTCCAACTCTCGTATTCGATATTTTTATTTCTTCGAGTAATTATAAAGCAAGTATCGTTCTGGGCTTATGGAGGTCAGAAAAATAAGCGTGTATTTTATTTTTGTATTAACAGTCGTCCTCGTACTAGATTAAATTGAATAGGACCAACAGAATATTATACTACTACCCTGAAACAATTTCATTGACCTTCGATCAACGAACCATCGAAGAAATAATATTTATGAAGTACTTATTTCTAGAACTCATAGTAAATTCATGATCCGAGATAATTTTATTGGCATTGAATGAAAAGAAAATTTATTTTGCGTCAAACAAGTTCATTTCGGCCTGGAATAAGTTCGGCAGAGGTCGGTGTTCAGCCGTTTTGCAAAGCTCAACAAGGTCTTGCACTAACCTTCACATTATCATCGACAGCAAAAAATAGTGTGGGTATTGATCTTGAAATATAACTGATATTTAACAGAAAGTACATGGCATTACGGATTAAGCAGCCTGTATATTTTAAGTAGCTAGATGATTGTACTAGAATAAAAACAGAAACAAAACGAATTTGTACCTATTTGGGATTTTAAAACCATTGAATCTCATTTGCATATTAATTCTTTATGAAAAATGAAACTAGTAACACTGCTTGTCAACATGGCTGCGTTTGAATAGATCTAATAAAATCGAATATTTCTTAGTAGGTAAATTAGTTTGTTTTCGATATTTACATTTATCTTCTATAATTAGAACTGGTTTTCATAAAACAATGAAAAATATTCAAGTGATATTTTCCTGTTTCGACCATGCAAACTCATCTCCAACAATACTTTATTTACCTAATACATGTTCTAAAAACGTAAACAAACAATGTTTAAATTAATTCATATTATTGAGAATTCGGCTGTCAGATAAAATTTCAATTCATTGTTTATTCAGGCTGTTTCCCCTTTTTAGGGTGAAGGCCTTCACATAACTTCTATTATGTTTTGGTCACGTAATATTTATTAAGTTCATAGAAATGTGGGGGAAAAGTGAAATCTCTTTGACTAGTGTCAATAAAAGTTAATGGTATTTTACTGCGTGACCTTTAACCAGACCCTTTGTTGCTGGTATCGTATTTTTTACATCATTTTGGACATTCTACGGAAAATTGATCCTTCAATATTTTTTCGGCTGTGTAGTTGGCAATTAGTTTTTTATTTCATCATATCAGCCGAAAGACGTCCACTGCTGGACATAGGCCTCCCCCAAGTGTCGCCACAACAACCTGTTCTGTGCGTCTCGCATCCATCGGTTACCCGCGTCCCTCACCAGGTCATCGGTCCACCTTGTGGGAGGCCTACCAACGCTGCGTCTTCCGGTACGCGGTCGCCACTCCAAAACTTTTCGGCCCCATCGACCATCTGTTCTGCGAGCAATGTGCCCTGCCCACTGCCACTTCAATTTGGCGATCCTTCGGGCTATGTCGGTAACCTTGGATCTCTTGCGGATATCATCATTCCTGATTCGATCACGCAAGGAAACTCCGAGTTTTTTATTTAATGGGTACCGTATTTTTTTTGGTGTTAATAAGTTAAGGCAATACTCCATTAGATCTTGTATTCAGTTAATACTCAGCTCATAAATGAAAACCTAAATACGCACGGCCTTGGTCTTAGAATGACCGCTCACCAAATAATTTTATAGCGACTCACTCACGCCTTCCACACCTACACCTACGGCGCTCGTAGCATTTCTATTGACCTTCATATAAGCGCTAGCGGTCATCATTGCAGCCATATTTGGTGAATGTCCACTATTAGCATTGTGTGCCTCCATAAATTGTCATGTCATTATTGTACACGTTGCTTTACCATTTGTATTTTCTATTAATTTTGCTGCTCCGTTGTGTTCAGTTAGCCTAGCCTTTCCCTAACTGTACGATACATCCACAGCCTAATAACTGTACAGATTTAGAACGTTAATTTTCTAAAAAAAAATTATCTTCGGTGTTACAAACGGCAGTTCTCAGAGAGGCTAATACCAGGAAGGGCCAGTTCCCAGAAAATTAACGCTTCGTTAGTTGTTCAAACTTTCAAAGTTTAAATGATCGATTTTGAGATTAACAGTCGGTTTAAAGCGCCTCTGGTTGAAATAGTGCTTTATTAATGACGGAAGGCTCGTTTTATATGACACAAAACAAGCAGAAGATATTATATTATGGTGCGTAATGCTAATTACGTAATGAGCCAAAACTTCGGTGTCCCACAAGGGTGAATGATGTGTCCTATTCGGTACAGTTGACCTTAGGCCATAATTCGCTGTAAGGCATGGCAGATCCAGATAAGATTATGCCAAACCACTGTAGCCAACATTCAATCAGTGATTAGTGTTCCAAGTAATACAGATTTAGGCATTTCTTTAAATCAGCAAAGCTGAAGTGTTGCACAGACTTTCATGCTCACTAATTATCATGACATTGCTGTTGCGTATACATAATAAACCAGGTGTTTATGCAACCTCTATTTATTTAATAAAGCATTTTATTTATTGTAAACAAAAATGTATGTAACAATCACAATGACAAACAAGTAGTCAACGGCAGCTCTTTGTTGACAACAATACTATAGAAAGTTGCATGATAGTTCTGTCCTGTGTTGATAATTGTACATTGCTGTTGATATAATCATTATTAGATAACAAATGCACGCCGCTATCGATTTCCGATAGGTTACTGAGGACATGTTATTGCTTGTTTCATATATTACTGCTATCACTGATAAAAATACAATATATTTCGGTTACTGTACTCATTCACTTGGACGGCTAGCTTCATTCACAAGTTTTCATTCACCATATTTGTTTATGGCATCATTTATCCAGTATATTGGATTCAGGTACTTATAATTTTTATGAGAGATTGAACCATGCACAATACCAAGCTTATCTTCCGAATGACGATGTTATATATAATTTCCGGTTACATTTGAGGAACTGTATGATAAAATGATAACTTGTAAAGTTACATAACCTGACCAACATTTACCTATCTCTTTAGTCAAATAATTATGTAGATATTTAAACGCAGGAAGTGTTTCGTGAACTGTGGTAAAGTTATTACAATCGTACAATAGTGACGTCTAAAACACCTGCTCGCTTGTGTATGGTGATAAAATTATAGCTATAACATTATACGCTTTGGAAACATTCAAACATTCATCAACTGTTAGTGCCTTTCATATGGAGGGCTGACGATTGGTAGGTACCCGGTATCCGGTGTAGTGTATGTATGGGTCAGTACTCTGTATGAAAGTTTCACACGCATGCATTCTCCAATGGGTACCAGGAAATTGTCAGCTGCTCTGATCGTGTGAAAAGGTGCTAAGTAGTCAGTGTTTATAACAAATAAAGATACCTAACTAGCTTTTGCCCGCGGCTCCGCCAGCGTGGATGTCAGTTATCGCGTAAAAAAGTAGCCTATGGCCTTCTCCGTATCCCAGCTTATAGTATAGCAGGGATATCGTCATTCGTCAGTTGTGCTTGTCCTCAAATCATAACCCTTAAATGCGCGAAACCTGACGTCACGTTGTTCCGGCGTTAGCACTCGTTTTCTTTTAAATCTTTGTAGCTGTACTTTCTACGAGTACGTTGTGGTCTCTCCATAATAAAACTTCTACGATGTATTATGTTTCCGTTAGAGAAACGGCAAACTTTTCAAAGTTATACGCCCCACTTTGTGTTATTTTTCCGGGTATCCCGTAGCGCAAGAGATAAATGACGAGTACACAAGGTAAAGCGTTCATCCCACGTCATACTTGCTGTTAGTTCACAGACAGATTAATACCCCGTTTTTAGTACAGTGTACTCGGTACTCGCATGTATACAGCTGTTCCTATCCAGGTTGACCTAGTTTAGAAGTCAGGGCCAGGCTGCAACAATACAAGCAATACTATCTGTCAAACGTAACTCGTTAATGCCTAGGGCGAGAAAGGTCGTGAAACCCCGCGTATCTAATGAAATTAACTTGTTGTGTTCAACTATATTTAGATTTAATTGACTGTACAGGGAAAAATGTTTCGCAAAGGACGTTCTCTCTGTTATATTTTTCGTAGGACTTTTCCTCGTTCAGTTCGCGTACTAATGTACTGATTTATTTTTTATCCCGTATTATGCTTAATACCTACTGTAATATTATAAACCTGTTTCGTGCTTAGACTGTTGATGTTGTGAAAGCTTACGGGAAAGTGATTTTTCTCAGGTCATTTACTCTGTGCGTAATATGTAGTGTTTTTATGCGTGCGTATCAATATCCTGCATTTTCTTGTCTGTTAATAGAAGTGAAGGCTCAATCAATGTTGTGGCTTGCGAGACTTGATGAGTTTCCTGTACATCAAGTTTACTTTCACGTAAGCAACCTTAGAGCGCACCTTGTGTGTGAAGCAATGACATCAGTCTAGCTCGCTTAGAAGCTGGGGCACTCTCTCTAGCTTTATGGTCGATTGATTCAGTAGTCCTAAATGAATGTTGTGACGTCTCTAAAACAACTTTGTCTTGGACGAGCCACTTGGGAAGTGTGGAGCTTGTGGTGCAACCTAGGAAATCATCTGCCTAGCCTTTTCCCAATTATATTGGGCTCCCGGTCAAACCGGATTCAGCTGAATACCAGTATTTTACGTGGAGCGGCTGCCTACCAGACCTCCACAACCCATTAACTGGGTAACACGGGTTTTTGGCTTCTGACAATCTGTAACGACTGCCAAAGATCTACAAATGACAGCCGGGACCAACGGCTTAACGTGTTTTCTGAGGCACGGAGGAGTCTCGGTATGTTAATATGGTCACCCATCCACAGACCAACCTCGGCAAGTGTTGCTTAACCTTGAAAATTGGTCCGTGCGGCTGTTATAATTTAGCCACGAGCTCCTCAACCTAGGAAATAAACAGCCTTAAAATATGGTTGTTCGGTTCTCTCTTCTCTTTAATAAACACGTTGCTAAAACTATGGAGCGAACAGTAGCTAATTAGAAAACATCATTAGTGCCAAACACGTGTCAAAGGCAGCAGCCATCGTTTACCTAATGTAACCCTCTGTACCCGTGTGACCTGCGTCAGTACTCAAATACAATCGTCAATATATGCTCCACACGTTACATGGACACGTGCCGGTGCTGATTCACATTACTTGCCATTGCTTAGAGGTCTACGGGCAAGGAGAAAAACATGCAAACGTTTATAATATCGCTGTACCTAAATCACTTGTGAAATAACATATAAATCTTGTGTGAAGTTATGTGTTATGTTTTGTCCTAGATTGTTTTTTTTTTCTTGAGAACAGAGACAGAACAAATGTTTATTTTAGTGGTATGTGGCGGATTATTCAGGAGATTCAATTTATGTTTTTTTTTTTAGAAACTTTTTTTTACTAAACAATCACGCCCACTGGAGAGCATAATAGTAAATGCGAACGATCCCTATCTTAATATAATCGATTTCGCACTTGAGAAATCACTACATACATAGTTTCGCCATACAATAGCACGGCCCACTTCAGACGTTGTCCATTACGTAAAATAAACACCTCCATTCCATATTTCAGTTTCTGACGTCACTGACGAACATCGGCAGACGTCTGGCCGGGGTGGCGGACAAGGAGCGTCGTAATGGCCGTCTCAGGGCCGAGCTTGCGACGCTAGACCTCAACCTGCCCGCGAGGGTGTGGTTACCTTTACATCAGAGGCCGCACTATGTGCTGAGGATACCACCGCATGCAGCTGCTGTGCTAAATAGCAAGGATAAGGTGAGAATTTTGTACTGTTTAAAATTTATTGTCCCTTGCAAAGGCCTTCACCTCAGTCTTCCATTCTTCCTAGTGTTTCCTACTCCTACCAAATCTGCCGTAAACGTCTCTAACTATTTTTATTCCTTTTACATAATTTCACGTTTTGTCCCGAAGAGTGATAGAAACTAGAGAACGTCACCTGCTACGAAGTTTGTATAATCCTTTTGTGTTATAAGCGATCAGTATCGCAACTGTTTAAATAGCCCTGTCAAAACTGCAAAAGCTCTATTGATTTCAAGGCCCAAACTTGAGGAAGCTGACAGGGGTTATTTTATCAAGGCTGTGGCCTTAATCCTGGACCTGGCTCTGGGCCAGATTTTCTATTGAAGGCTGGTAGTAAATCAAGTTAGGAGAGAAACTACAACGTACAAATAAACGACACTACTATGAAAAGGAGTTCAATAGGTGTGTTGATGTGAAAAATGGTTGTCGTCACCGTAAATCGGTAATTGATGTGATGGTGTAAAGATTTCTATTCCTTATCCAGACGACGTGACACTTAAGGAGTTGACGGGTGGTCTATACTCAGCAGAGACCACATAGCCTTGGAGGCGAGTTCTTTAATTAAATTGAAAAATGATAGTGATTAACGGCCGCTTTCTATAATATATCTCAATCCCAATCTTGATCCCGATCCTTGTCTGTAACCAATCAACGGCCGAGTTTGTGTCCTTCACCACACAATCCTCGCCTTTGATTGGTTACAAACAAGGATCGGGATCAAGATTGGGATTGAGATATATTATAGAAAGCGGCCGTAAGTCAAGCGCAAAATTTGTTGAGTGCCAGATCAGGACTTAAATTAAGTACTTTTACTTGTCCGGCAAAAGGCTCGGCGTCACTCGGCGATAAGTGCTTAATCTTAAAGTCGGATCTTAAGACACTGGTGATTTAAGTACGAAAAAAAAAACATTGAAGAATTTAATTCCTTCATAGATCTTTATAATTTAACTATTGTATTAAAAACGAAGGTCGTTTACCTTCGATTGTGTTGGATATGATGCACGATACCCATCACACTGATTGAATTCTTTTAATAGGGGAGGTTGCAATCTACGTAATAGCGCTTAGTTTGAACTGCTAATTACTTATTATTGCTTTGAATGCACAATGTGTTGTTTTGTCTTTCCGAACTTATGAGAATTGGTTGTTGATCAATATTTATGAAGATTCTCAGAGCTTCTGCAAGCGCGCCCGCGTGAATGTCGGAAATTGCAACGGGAACATACTACCGGTATAAACATTCTGCCTAGCCTAAGTGCTATTCTAGACTATCTCTGTGGCAAATTTCACCCAGATCTATTCAGCCGTTCTGGCGTGATTAAGTAACAAACATACATTCATTCATACTTTTGCATTTATAGTAGTAGTAAGATTGAATTTTTGTAATTCGATCAAATTACTTTTGAGTGGGTTTTGTCTACGTGATTATTGAACTCTGTCTCAGCACCTACTACGCTTGAGTTATTTTATACCTTATTATAATAGCATTAAATTTTAACTTCTAATATTGCTTTGAATGCACACACTGCCTTGTTTTGTCTATCCGAACTTATCAGAATTGGTTGTTGGTCAATATTGGCTTAACGAAGTAGTGAATCTTTATTTCTGTAATTCGGTAAAATACCTTTTGGGTTGGTTTTGTCTACGTGTTTATTGAATTCTGTAGCAATTACTACGTTTTTGTTATTTGTTCCCTTTTTAATTGATTTTGAACTGCTAATATTGCTTTGAATGCAAATTGTTTTGTCTTTCCGAACTGATGAGAATTTTTTGTTGTTCAATATTGGATGTGGGAAGTGTCGAATCGTTAATTCTATAATTCTCGGTAAAATTACTTTTGGGTGGGTTTTGTCTAAGCTTGATTATTGAACTCTGGAGCACCAACTTAAGCGCTATTGATATTTGATCCAGCCTTTTTTATGTTATCCTGTCTCGTTCCACTGCTGGGCAAGGACCTCCCCCATGTTCCTCCAACTATATTATATCCTGTCTTCTTCGGCCAATCTGTCAGGAACAAGTTTAAATCGTCATGCCAGCGCTTTTGAGAAGCTTATGCGGGCCATACACGTTCAAGTAATTTGATCAAACAGGCTGGTTCAAACAGTTTTATCAAATTGGCATTAATGTCTGTGGGAAAATTTGATCAAAATTTAGTTGTCTAATGGTATGAAGTAATATGAAATTTCATATTTATGTATTTTATTTTGATCAAACAGTTTAAACCAGCCTGTTTATCTGGCTTTAGCTATCTCGGTGTATTCCCATCTGTCCCGAATGGGGACAAATGGGAATTTTTGTGTAATCCGTCGACGAAAATACTCCGTTATCTTGTTTAAAATTTCATTTAAATTGAAATACCAATACGAGAAGTGTCAATTTAATCTCTATTTCAACTCATTTATCAAGTTTCTAAGCCTGTAATTGAAGCCTTGCTTTAGCCTTTCTAAACAAATAAATTGATAATGATATTGAATTTCGTCTAAAGTCTAGTGTTTACGAGCCATAATTTAATCTGATTTATCTTTACGACTCTAGTAATTTATAATATTCTCGTCACGTTACAGGGCATTATATTTTCTCTCTTGAATGTTATACAGATAAATAATAACAGTGCGATCTTCATGCTGGTAATCCCCAACAGAGATTACAGAGACAGGCAGTATAGTTGTGCACTTTACTACTATTTGGACTTGATGATAAAATCTGTGACGTAGATGCTCACATTGATTAGGTTCAGGGAAATTATTTACTAACTTAAGCACGTGGCTTTGTTTCAGTGTCGCAGAGAAGCCTATATTTAAGAGCGTGTACGCCGTATGTCATTTCATACAAACTTTCAAGTCCTTATTCTTCAAAATGCATGAACCGATTTTAACGAAACTTGGTATGCATACGCTAGATATCCAGGTCTAAATAGTTATCAAAAAACATTTTTGAAAAAGAGTTCAGGGGGAAGGAAATAGTGATTTTTCACTTTCTATAGAAAACTTAAAATCGCTCTCGAGCCCTCTGAAATCTTTTTCAAAAATGTTTTCTGATAACTATTTAGACCTGGATATCTAGCGTATGCATACCAAGTTTCGTTAAAATCAGTTCATTCATTTTGAAGAATAAGGATTTGAAAGTTTGTATGAAAAGCCGTACCGCGTAAACGCTCTTAACCGTCTCCAGGGTCCCATCTATCTCTGCACTAAAATTTATCAAAATCAATTCAGCGATTTAGGCGTAAAAGAGTAACCAACAAAAAAACAAACTCACTTCCGCGTTTATGTTTTTAGTTAAGATAAAAGCGCCATCATTTGCTGGATGCTGGTAATCCTCAAACGAGATTACGGAGGCAGGCAGTGTAGTTCTGCACTTAAGTATCTACTATTTGGTCATGACGATAAAACATTGTGACATTGTAGATGCTGGCATTTATCAAGTTCAAGAATATTATTGGTTGTACTTGGCGATTTTGTAACAGAAAACCGACATTCAATAAAGAGTTCTCGCGCTTTCACAGTCTTGGAAAACTCAGTTAAACTAGATAGGAGTGGTTTAATTAACGTGCTGAGACTTATTTGCAAAGGAGTTTCCCACGGACCGCCTTATTTGGTTAATGAGCGCGGCTAGCGCCCAATTAATGCGTAAAATATACTTAGCCAGTGGTCGATACTTTTTTGGTCAAGGGCCACATAGGACTATTGTGAGGTATCACTGCGGGCCGCACATTCATGGTTTGGTTAGTTGACACCAACAATCAATGGGGAACATGCAATAATTTCGTTATGCTTTCATTTTGAAGAGTTCCATGTAAAATAGACCATACATAAAACAGGATTTTGCATTTAGGTAGCTTCATGTGCAAAATCAGTTTTGTAAATGTTTTTGTCTACTAAAATTGTTTGGAATGTCACGGGCCGCAGTTTGACAACCACTGTACTACTAAGCCGTTAGTCAGTCACCTTGGCACGGTGTATCCCCATATAAAATCTACGGTTTACGCCCAAAGGCTGACCTCATTACCCCCAAGGCAAGCTTTAAGGCATTGCATGTGGATTTCCTCATAGGATTTCCCTTCACCATTTACTCAGTGTAACACTCAAATTGTGTAATATTCGCTAATAAAATGTTTTAACTCTAGTTTTTATTACATTGAAGTATGTTACAAAAGGTAATTAACGAAAATGTTATTGTTATCGCATTTAATTACGTATTGTTATATTGGATGCGTGTTTCTGCTATTGCTTTCGTGATGGACACTGGAACTGTAACGCGAAGATTTCCTAAAATGTTGAAACTCTATACGCTTAGTGGATGTTTGGAAAGTTCAATAAGCTATGTGCTAAGTGGGAACGTAACGTGCTACGATCCTCAGAGCTGTTTTTCTGAAAGATTATAATATATTTAATCTTGTTCTTCGTCGTTCTCTCTCTGTTGAGGATCGCGACCATACGACGCATCTCCAAGCCATGCGGTCTTCTGCAGGTTTCTTTTATTAAATTCATTCTGCAAAATTACTTCGAGGGTCACTTGGCACTATCCTGAAAGAGAACGTCAATTAACCTTTTTTAAAAGAAAACCCGGTGCGTGGTTTATCTAAAATTACGACGACAACGATATAGAATACTTGATAGCCCGGTGAAACTATTAGGTACCATACAATATGCTTCAACAATGTTGATATAGCCGTTCTGCAATTCAATCTAACTGATAAGTTCAGATAAAACTGTATATATAACTGTTTTCAATATCAAATTGGTAATAAAAGGAGAATATTGAATGTGCCAGCTGGTTGTACCGGGAGACTCGTAACTGTCAATTAAGAACACCATTTGTTAGGAAACGTTCGCACAAGAAAGACAACTACGGAACAAGATAATTGTATACGTTTTGTTCGCTATGCAGTTGGCGCCAATTTTAAAGGGATTTTTATCGTGTTTTGTAGTACTACGGTTATGTCAACTAGGTAATTGAATTTTCTACGTAACGTGATAGGATTTTGAGGAAATGAGAAAAACCGCATAGTTATCTGTCGATTACTAATTGAATGTTAGATAAGATAACTTAGTCATCTACATCCGTTAGTCATAATGACAAAAATTAATTAACCTAAATCTTTGGGAATTGGGATACCTACATTGATTTTCATTTTAGATTTACTGATCAGTGCCAATTAAAGTTAGATGCTTTGAGACCGCTTCATTAACTTATTACACTACACTAAATGAGTTCTAAATTGATCTTATAGGAAACGGGGACACGGCGTAAACTGTGCCATCTAGCGTTGCAATAAAGAAACTTTTACCTTATAAATATCTGACACATTGGCTCTTTTGAGTTTTGAGCTGCCGTCTATTATCCTCATGACGTTCTCTATAAACCTGACGAGAGTACCGCTCGGTGGTATTATCATCAACTTGGCTAACTGCCGAAACTTTTCCAAACGACACCACTACAAATTCTTTCTCGCATCCCGTCAGCTACAGCAATTTACACACTGTGTACTAACAAATGTTTTTGCTCCCACAGGCACCCTACATAATGTACGTGGAAGTCCTAGAAACGGACGGACACGAGCCTCTCCCCCCGCGTCTCTTACCGCCGGCGCCACCTGCCCCTCACTCGCCCCCCATCAGACACACGAAGAGCGAAGAGAACCTCGTTCCTGAGTGGCCAGCATTATCGTTGTATGCGGGGCTGGATGATGGCGACGCGGGAGACTGTTGGAGTCATGATGATGAGGATCTCAGTACGCAGTACTCGCATAGAGCGCCGGCGCCGGATAGTTTGTCACAGGTAATTTTGATTTTTGTTTTTGGAGTTTAGTTTAAACTTTTTTGTCATAGATGTTCATTTCATAGTTTTTGGGGTTGCTCATAACGAATATGGGGTCAATATCAAATGCAAAAAGACGTTGACGATCTGTTCATGTGAAAATTATTGAAGAGCTGGCACTGGGTAGCATAATGTGCTGGGTAGCAGTAACAATACATACCTAAATAAAAAAATAAAGCAGCTTGAACCGGAAGGGTGCTATGAAAAGTAGTGAATCACGCAACAGATTATTTGATGATGAGACTCTTTAACTATGACACATTCACCTCGACCACAGCCCACATAAACTACTGATAGATGACTGCCTATTAAGGCGCGTTCCGCACAACCAACGCTTACGTACGGACCCGCATTTGTCAATTTTTATATATCTTATGTTAATATCGACACACATTTACCATTCTACATCCAAACCGGAACGGCTGGGAAACCAGTCGGTGTTTCAAACGTGCATCTGATTGACTTATTAGATACACGCTTTTTGCACTTTTTGTCTCCCACTGTTTGACGTGTGTTTACTAAGCCATTATAGTAAATTGGACACTTATACTTTAAATATTACCTGCTGTTTAGAAGATTCTTTTGTTTAGCTGTAGAAAAGTAGTGTCTTCATGATAAAACAATCAAATATCCGAGAACAATGGTAAATAATAAATCGTTATGTATGCTTGTGTATCTTGGGTTGATAAAATGGTTATACCTAAGTATAAAGGAGGTGAAAATTGAGATGAAGGTGAATAGATATGCTATAACTCATCTCGATTTCTATACTCCATTTGGTTAGGTAATTAACTAAAGGTAAACAAAAAAACCACGTGACAAGGTTACCCGGCTAAACGTAATACCAGTCACTTCAGTTGTCATGCTACGTCACAGTTGTACTCTTCAATTTAGCAACGTTATTAACGAATAATAACGTTGCTAAATTGAAGAGTACAACTGTAACGTATCATGACAACTGAATAGACTGGTATTACGTTTAGTCGGTTAACTAAGTCAAGTGGTTTTTTTGTTTACCTTTAGTTAACTACCTACTCGGATGGAGTATACGGCTTTGCGCAAACGGGCCACCGACCACAGCCACCGGTAGCTGGAGACAAGCTGTTTAGTTCACATGATTTTTGACGGCGGCCACTCATGAGTCGTGACTCAGTGTTCGCGATACGTCACCGGTGGCGGCCACTCGCTACTTGGAGCGTGGCAGCCATCGACCACCTTCGTTAGCTCGGTACCAAAGGACGTGGCGCGCGACAGCCACCGCTGCACCGTCGGTTGTGGTGTCGGTGCCGCGGTGGCCCGTTTGCGCGGAACCTTAGTCTATAACAAAATCGCTGTCTGCCTCTCTTTTTCTCCACTTACTTCTTCTTTACCATGCAACGGATGTTCGTTAACAGCGATAAACGAGCAAGGTTTTTGTAGATAGTCCGCACTAGTCCGCAATAAATTGGGATAAGAGAAAATGTGAAATTGATTATACAACGTTTACCAATATTAACGGCATACCTTAAAAGCGGTCATTGTACTCATAATTATGAAGAACTTTTACTATGGGACCAAACACGAAATGTACAAAAAAAATCAGCGGTTCAGCACATTTTGTCGAGTTATGCGCACAATGTAGGGGGCAGTCGATTCTTTTTTCGCGATTTCAGTGTTGATCCCATATTGAAAGTTGTTGATAATGATGAGTACAATGACCCCTTTTAATGTACTGCCTTTATTCTGTTTCACGTTGTATATGCTTGAGTATATACCTAGAATATGGGCTTCTGTGTATACTGGATAACTTTTTTTCCAGTGCGCAAACTTTGAGGACCACTTCTGCCCATGTAAATGAACAACTTTCCCCAAGAAAGCCATAGTCAATTCCTAAAAAAAAAATTGAGTCCCATACAAATTGTGGTCAGTTGATGACAATTTTGTATGGGAAGTTCAAATTTTTTTTTTAGTTTTTCATTTACATGGGCAGAAGTGGTTCTTAAAGTTTGCGCACTGGAAAAAAAATACCCGGTATAACCAGTAACAATAGGTACCTATTTCACGGAAGAATTTATTGACTTTCCAAACTGATTAGATTGCATTACTACATATGATATGATAATTACTTTTTATTACAAGATATCTAGTATCGTTTGATAAGTGATAACATATAAGTTTTGTTAATTGCAATGAATTTGCGTTTTAATTCGTGCTTATAATCATGAAATTAACGGTTAATTTTATCGTTTTGGCGGTATTTTTAATTTAAGAGTTATGATACCAATTTTAGTTTCCTGTCGTGCGAATATGATTGTCCTTGAATATGGTGAATTAAGTACACTTGTACTGTTTGTACATAGTGACAGATTGTCCGCTTAAAGGGGTTCAGTGACCACGATCCTCAGTAATGAGGGACCGACTGAAGAAGAGAGTACTGTTTGTACATATGTGCATATGAAAAGCGTATTGTCCGTTTGCTTATAGAAGCAGTTTTGAAGAATATATTTTTATTAATGTATTATTTTAAGCTGCTATAATTAAACTAGATAATACCGGTATCCTCTACCTCTTATTAATTATCAAGTAATCTACCTACTTCACAGACAAAGTACTTGAAAAATAAACAATTTATTTACCTGCACGTGCCTGATTTGCCAACACTTCGGTAACATTAAATAATTAATAATATCCAAAGACTATTTTAGCGCCGCATAATAGGCAATGGATTCCTGACAACATCTGAATACAAAATCTGATGTTATAAACTGTCTAAAAAGGTGACAATGCTTGCTAATTTGTCTAAAAGAAAATGTAGAAAAATATTTATTTAGCACCCACATTATTTAGCACGTAAGTACATGAAACACGCACGGTACATAGAAATAACAAAAAAAATATAGGCATGTCAAAAACTTAAGTGTGTGTCACACGGCTTTACAAATTTTATAAGTACTTTATATTCCAACTTTTATTCAGGTGTGTGTTCAGTCCTCACAATCAAACGGTAGGACCAATCACAAATCAGTTCCTCGCTTCCTTATAAGTACCTCGCTTAGTTGACAGATGTTTTGTTAAAATTGAAGAGTCGTCTTCCTAGAAGCTAGTCGACGATTAATCCTAATAATTTATTAGATACAACTTACTAGCCACACTTAACCTAGTCTAGGTTCAAACTTCAAATCTAGTCTAGTACGGTTCTTTGTCCCAGTTTATCGGTAAATCATCGTTCTAAGCCATTACACTTCACGTGCTTGTGAAAAGGGCACGTGAGCTGAGGTGAATGCTTTCTTAGAACCTTTGTGAAGGTAACTGGATTAATGTATTCTGATAGAATCGAAGGTAGGATTTGCGGAATTTGTTCGCGAGTCACCGCGGCCCTGGAACGCAAAAGGCATTAGGAGGAACACGGATGGGTTTTAGTCAGTAAGAGCACTCCCTCCCGCTCCACAATAACATAAATAGTCAATACATTGAATATTAAGAAACGTTTTGAACCATCAAAAGATCATTTACATCTTTTAGTCCCTATAATAGATCTTTTACCATGAACAAAGAATGGCTTTTAACAATCTTAATGGCGAATATTTTGGCTGATGGAATAATCTAGGCAAAAAATAAATTATGTGGATTTAATTAACAATCCCAACATCAGTATACAATGCAATGGTGAACAATGACCGCTAGTTAGCTTTTTGTTTCACCTTTTTGTTAATAATTCGTTAGTGCTTTGAATAAACTTTGTTTTAATTTTTGAATTTTAAAACGTTGCTGCCATGTGATTCAAATCTAAAAAACTGGCTGGTTATGGAACTGGTTATGGAATAGGTAAACTTTTTTTTTTCTTGGCGTGTGGTGGCAAGTAATTATTTATTAATAGTTATTTTAGCATCTTGTCACGTTCATACGTCATGTGTTTTGTATTAAGACGTCGTCATTTTTATGTTCATAACGTATTGTATTTTCAACGTAGATATATAAGTAGCATTTCAGGTTTAGGAATCGAAAACAACCAGTCAAAGATCATTGAACTGTCCCGTAGAGTGATATAACGGTACTACATTTTATAAATAAGATATGTAAAACTCCCACGTCTAGAAAATAATTATTTTAGCTTCCAAATTAGATCTACAATCATCTCGCATTCAACTGAAGCACGTTTTCAACAGTAAATGGACCTCTAATATTATATTACTCTATTGAACTCCATTCACAGCTTATGGTGTGTGGGATTTCATTATACATTTTGATATAAATAGGCATAATACAAACGCTGATTTCGTGGCATTCATTCAATTTTCATCGGCAAATAAATGGCTTATTTATTTATTTATTTACTGACAAGGATCGGCGACATTGCAAACGCTGTAAGATTAATTTTACATTATGTATGGACTCGTTCTAGTACTCTTAATACAAGTTATTCAATAGCTTAGCAAGGGTGCTGATTGCAACACCTACGTGATATTGTTATTTAAAATATACCTGATGTAATCTATTGACAAAAGAATGGTTTTATTTTAAGAAAACATTGTAATTTTGGCTGAAATTATTATTATCAAAACAAATATTAAAGTTTACACTGTGGGTCATATAAAAACGTTGTCTATTACCCAAGGAAAAGCCTCGTTTACGAGGAGATAATGATACAGGGAAATGACTCGCAGTAATTACATGTAGAAAGAGGTAGTTAGTTCTCAGTTTATCGAGTTCATACTACCCTTTCACTTGATGTTTGTAAGTGGAAAACTGCTAAAGTTGTTAATATTGTAGTAAATAGTGTATGTATCATGTTTTTTAGGGCTACTAGCGACCAGCCAGGTTTGTGTAAACATTTTGTACAAAATATTTAACACAAACCGAGGCAGGTTTGTGTTAAATATTTTGTACAAAATTGTTTATCGCTCTTTCTGAAAAACTTATCAAAATCCGTAGCGTTGCTTAGAAGACGTAAGCAAAATTTATTTTTACTACAACATTTTAAGGGTCAAATTTAGTTGTTATAATCGGATGCGTGGATTATAATGTGGTGTAGTTAGGTACGTGTAATGAACTACCTAATGACCTATCTAAAGGGAGTTTTGATAAACACAGGAAACTATTGCTTGGTTCACATGTTCCCTATGCACTTTTATGAAGCCAATTGGCTACTGTGATTTCTCAGATTAATAAAAATTTAACTGAGAAATTACAGTAGCAAATTTGCTCCTTTTTATTTGATAATGATTTATTAATATAAATAAATCATTAACAAACAAAAATGAGCTGTTTATGTACCCCCGAAACAGCACACTTGATGAATCCAGTCGAGTTACCAACTGTAAGCAAGTCTGCAAGCTGTCATTTATTATGTGAGCTAGTATTTTTACCAAATTACCAACACGTATCCGTGATTGTACGACATTTGTCTACAAACAGATTGGCTTTCGGTATATACCCAGGCTACTTCTCATTTAAATTTCATAATTTCTTGACTACCTCTAAAATCCCTACCCTCCTTAATCCTTGTGTTTAACGGGAAAGAAGCATTGTGGTCAAAACCTACCTAACCTACCTAACTAAGATAAGAAACAGAATACGACTTTAACGCCATAAGTGACCACTTATTTCAAACTTTTTCCATCATCATCATCATATCACCCAAAAGACGTCCACTGTTGGATACAGGCCTCTCCCAAATGAGGGGGTTTGCCATAATCGCCACGCTTGGCAGGCGGGTTGGCAATCGCAGTGCTGCTGTAGCAATGTACCTACAGAGAATGCTGCTGCCCATTCTCTGGTGAGTCCTTTAGTCGCCCCTTACGACACCCACGGGAAGTGACGGGATGGCGCTATAAAAGTTTTTCCATCCCATATCTAAGTATCTCCATTCGTTGTCAGGTGTCTGCAGTGTCGGCACTGTCGACGTCATCGTGCGGGTCGCGCGAGTCGGTGGCGGTGGGCGCGGGGGAGGTGCGGCGGCGGCTGGCGGACGCCACGGCCGCGCCGCCGCCCAACGCCTTCCGACACGACCCCGCTGATCCCTCCGCTACGGCGCTTAAGGTGAATATTATGATAATCAGTGTAATCAAAACAGCTGCACGGGTCGATCTTCGAAGTTTAGCAACGCTTATTGAAGGTGGTTGGTTCGCGGATTACATACCGGACTGCTCCATGCCACGGAAAATACGTTCATCCGTCATTTTTTTTGTTTTTTTTACAGTTTTTACGGGTAGTCAGTAGCCAGAAAACTGACAGTAGTCTTGCAAAGGGTTATCGTAATATCCAGTTTCTGGGTTGTGAAGGTTAGATAGCTGCATTCGGTTATCCTGGATGCGCAATAGTCCGGTTAAGCAGTTGATAGCCCAAGCATGCTAGATCTGCAAGTGGTCATTCCAAAAAAAACCCTAGGTACACCACCATATTTGAGAAAAGGCTAGATAAATTGATTGTTGAGAACCGACAAAACAAGTAATCTACCTGTATGCATTTTTATGAAACCTTTTCTTTTTTTAAAAATGTTGCCCCACACTAGGAATTTCTCCTGTATCTTGGGTGCGTTTACAAAAATACAAACTCACATACACAAACAGCCAGACCCGGAACAACTATCTGTTGTTTTAAATCTTAAATCTACATTCCAGGAATCTTGGGAAAGCAAGTACGCCCGCATGCGGTCATCGTCCCCGTACGGCGCTCTAAGCGGCTGGCGTCTACTCGGCTGCATCGTCAAAGTGGGCGACGATCTGCGACAAGAAATGTTAGCAGCTCAGCTTCTTAGGCGCCTGCAGACCGCCTGGGTGGCCGAGCGGGTGCCGCTGAAGCTGCGGCCTTACGAGATACTCTGTCTGGATAAGGAGTGCGGGCTGATACAACCGGTGAGTACTGAGGTTATACCTAGTATAATTCTTGACTTTCATCGGGTTGGGTCAGGTGCAGTAAAACGCCTCTTGAAAAGGCGTAAAACTTTTTCTTTTTGTTATTATTTTAATAGACTTAATAATGCTTTACACAGCGCTTCTCCTCCACATTTATTATGCGCACAGCCAAAGTGTGGAACTCTCTGCCAGCGTCTGTGTTCCCTTCCACTAATAACCCGTTTGCTTTAAAAGCAAGAGTGAACAGGCATCTTCTGGGCACGCTCGCTCCATCATAGACCTCATCTATCGCTGTCCATCAGGTGTGATCGAGGTCAAGAGCAAGCCCATTCTTCAATAAAAATAAAATAAAATATATTATTAATCTTCCATGAGATTAACGTCCCAAAAGTCCAGACACGTGTTCTCTTGACGGGCTGTCATCCATTTTCTTTGTAGCAGCCGGCCACAGAGGTCCGCATGTACTCGTACCTACAGAGGGCTTAGTGCGAGTTTTTTAACGTACTCGATCGCGTTAACGTAAACGTTCGCTTATGTCAAATTGTATAGGAAAAATAAAAGTTGTCCGTGAGTATCACCAGACGGCGCTTATTCAGTTTCAATACAAATTGACGTTTACGCTAACGCGATCGAGAACGTTAAAAAACTCGCAATAAGGCCACAGAACTATACCATTGAATAACAGTATTAAACCTTATAGACCTACCACTACTACCTCTAAGAAGAAAATTAAATATCTTCCAAATACCATTAAGGTTGTTGTTTGGGTTAACATCTGTACAGGGCTTGGATGAGCCTTGCTTGTCGCTAATAGACGTCATAAGATGCTCTTGCACACAACAAAAACTTGAAGACGTCTCTGGTTTACTGGGTGATTTGTCATCAATATTTGTTTTGAAAACGAAAGGAAGTACTTAATTTTATGCAACTGATTCACAGGAGGTGATTCACTTCGTATTATGTCTATTTTTTCATAATAATAATGAATCATCTTACCAAATAATATAAGTACTTATCAATTTAGTTTTAATGCGAAACCTTTATCTTGGTAACATAAGATATGGATAAAACCTTGTCTAATATGAGACAAGTGAACAGGCTCCTTCTGGGTAAGCTCGCTCCATCGTAGCCTTTGTCTCTGTCATATCTGACATTGACTAGAGTCAAGAGCAAACCCATCAACAATAAAAAAAAAAAAAAAAAAAATTGAGAACTAGAGCACTCGATATGATAATATGTAGTACAAGATCACAATACATCTCACTGATACAATACATAACATAATAGTAAATGAGTGACAATTCTTTATGTTTATAAAACAATCCGAGTTATAATATAAGGTACTTAACCTACAATAATAATAAATAAAAATGTCGAAGAAAATTTTCATTACTTACTTTACTTTACTTTTAACCCGACTGCGACAAAAGGTGGGTAATGTTTTTTAAAAAAACGTTGCCCCATACTAGGAATTTCTCCTGTATCGTGGTTGCGTTTACAAACATACTTGAAACTTACATTCAAAAATAGCCAGACCCGGAGCAACTATCTGTAGGCCATACAAATATTTGTTCCGTGCGGGAATCGAACCCGCGACACGCAGCGCAGCAGTCAACTGCTCAACCATTGCGCCAACCGTGCGTGTGTGTCATTATTATCATTTCAGTCCGAAATCTCACCTGCTGGTTGTAAATCGTTTTGCCATAATTCTTGATTTTACGTCCCTCTTAAAAGTGCTCCCGCGACATCGATATCTTCAATCCAATGATAAATTTTAAAATGATTTCTTCCCATTGGTGCGGCCTGCTACAGGGTGTGCTGATGACTCGGTGAAGGCCTCGGGAATCCGCTGGGCAGGATCAGGAGATATGATGACAATGATGACGATTTTTATAATGACCACAGCCAATAATAATGACAAGAGCAATAATCCTAACAACCATTGTTCCCCAGGTACTAAACTCGGTATCCCTGCACCAAATAAAGAAACAATCGGGCAAGAGTCTCCGCGCGTGGCTGGAGCTGGAGCACGGGCCGCCCAACAGCGAGGGCTTCCTGCGCGCGCAGAACAACTTCGTGGAGTCGGCGGCGGCCTACGCGCTCACCAGCTACCTGCTGCAGCTTAAAGATAGGTCAGTATGGTTGGCTGATAGTGTGCCTTCGGTTATTTGTCCAACAAAAGGTGGTACAGTTCTCGTCAAATAACTGTGCCCCTCTGAAGTTAGCCATTTGCAAAGATCGCTTGGTGCAATCCCGAAGCCGGCAGCGAGCGGGACGCAAGCATGCATCGAACGTAAACGTAGGACTGAGACATAAAATCGCGCCGCCATAATCCCCGCCCCCATGTCTCTTGCGCATGCGCAGTTGCAGTTTGTTCGTAATTTTGACTACTACGTAGCCACTCGTAACCAACTTCAGAGGGGCACAGTTATTTGACGAGAACTGTACAAGTGTAGAAGTGCCACTTACAAAATGATACTCTATAGCTTAAGGCTTTATAGCTTAAAATTACAATAATATGTAAAAAAAAAATCACGTATTTCTTTTTTGTTTCAGGCATAATGGGAATATTTTATTAGACAGCACAGGTCACATCATCCACATAGATTTTGGATTCATATTTTCAATATCACCCAAAAATCTTGGATTTGAAAGCTCGCCTTTTAAGGTAATTGATACATTTATTAATTAGGATAATATTTTCAATGGATACGATTCTGTACAATCTACTTCGGAAATGTCTCTCAGTTCATACCATTTATTTATATTCAATTGTATTATAATATTTATATGTATTAATGTTATAATTAATATTTAATTGGTTCTCTCGACACTCGCAAAATGGATCAAGGATCATATTCTTACTATAAACAGATTAGGGATTGTAACAGGTGGCATTTTGTAGTTTCTACCTACCCGCATTTCAAAGAGGCTTGAGTTTTTTATGTAAAGTATGTTCTGTTCTTACTAAAGGTACACCTCTATCTTGGTCATCATGGCATCGAGCCATGATGACTAAAATCAAGATTAGCAAATTAAAACCAAATTGTTGTATTTCCAGTTGACGCACGAGTTCGTAGAAGTGATGGACGGCGAGAACTCGGACATGTTCCAGTACTTTAAGATCCTCATCCTGCGCGGCCTCATCGCGGCGCGCAAGCACTGCGACCAGATCATACACCTCGTCGAGCTCATGCGCATGGGTATGTACACTTGTCATTGATTTATCATAACATTTTTTTGAATAATTAATAGGGTCAGTTTCACCGTGGCGTAGGCGTGAGATCCTAGGTGTCAGACAAGAAATTAAGTTTTTAACTAGAAACTGTTCAGTAGAAGCCCGCAGTCTGGATTTGCGCTCTTTTAATTGCAATAGGATCATCGCCACTACTGAGGCCCACCTGCACAAACCAGTCGAATCTTTTAACTCCGAGTTACTTGCTAAAACCATGATCATAAATTAGTATGAAATGTTTGTGGTTGAACCTCGTGTTAGCAACTAACTCTGAAATAAAAGATAACTCCAGTTTGTGTAAGTGTGCCTAAATGGTCTAAACTGCCAAGATGATGATCTACTCTACTTACCATTTCGAGGACTACAGGTGTATTTTATTTCGATAAAAGAGGGACTATTAATGCTCTAATCTTACTACTATTAATCTTTGGATTTCAAGAGCAAGTATCTTCAGAACCCTTTTAAATGTGACAGTTTGACACGGCCAGTAACAGATAGTTGTCTTCCAGGAGGGCAGCTGGGCTGCCTGCGCAGCAGCAGCGCGGTGTCGTCGTTCCGCGCGCGCTTCCACCTGGGCCGCACGGAGCCGCAGCTGCAGGCGCTGGTGGACAAGCTGGTGCGGGACGCGCTGCACTCGCTGTCCACGCGCCTCTACGACAACTACCAGTACTACACCAACGGGATCCTGTAGCGCTGGGGCCGGCTTGTCCCGCGGCGACCTACGTCGAAGGAATTGCTTTACCACTCTAAGGTCGTATTTCCACCTACAAGCAAGTCGCATATAAGTTTAAATACATTGCGGGTTACGACCGAGCGATTGATCGCATTATACTTCGGTAGCACGCAATGTATTGTAACTTGCATGCGAGCTGGTTGCAGGTGGAAATGTGGCCTAAGGTAGAATATCACTCACACGTTAAGGTCTATTATTCCTAGATTAATGTGACTGTTACGTAGTTAAAATCTACTGGACCTCAAAACGTGGCAATTACGAAGTTGACTATCATAGCGAATGCTGCTATCTCAATCCCAACAATGTCGCCCTAGAGTTAGCATACTCAGTTATTCTTTAAATCCTCTGTCGTGCTTTTTGTGTAGTGTCTCGTCTCTTGTTGACCCTTTGATGGACTTGAATGTAAAATGAGCCGACGAATGTGTGGGAATTAATGCTGAATCTCGTTTGTTGGTGTTCGCTACCTGGACCGATCCAATCAAACTGTTGAAGTCATTTGTTGAGGTTCGTTGGCTAACTGCACATATTCACTTCGCCATACCACTCCAATGTAAAGAATTACTGTATTGGAGCTGACCTTGTCATGTGGCGAATTAGGCAATTGCATGACGTTAACTGTCATTGAAAGGTACTTTATTCCTCAGTTTCGTTACTATAGCTTACAATATCGTGCACCTGCACTTTAGAAAATGACTAGTTGAAAGACAAAGAGACTCTTTAGTAATATTTGAATTGAATGTGTTATCGCTCTCTCACTGAAACTCATCCTTTCTCATTATACACAGTGTAACCCAGAGAGTTGACATCGATCTTCAATCCACATATTGGTTTAGAAATATCGAGATTCGCATACTATTTTTACTTGTAAATCGTAGCTTACATCTCGTAGATTTTGTAAATTTTAGTGCCATAACCCACTGACACGCTGTACCTTGGAATCTTAGTCTTATTTGCTCAAACATTGACTCTCGATCATTCACGAATATGTTTGACCCGTCCACTGTAGATCCCGATAGTGCTTTGTAATGATAAAACAGATTGACAGATTAATATTTTTCATGTATAAAGGTTACTTACTGTGCAAATAGAATGTTAAAAAAATTCTAAAATAAAAATATGTAAATAATAAAATGAAATTATGATAATTTTCGCAATGAGAAGACTGATTGTTCAGGCATGAAGAGTGGTTTAGATTTAGGTTTCTTAGCCGATTAAATTTAAGTTTTATCCTGTATGTACATTGGAAGACATGAATGCAAAGCGAATGATAAAATAAAATTGCTGTTACTGACTTGAATGCGAATGATATGCCAAAGGAACGTGTAAAAATGGCATTGTTTTAGATGTTAAATACTTTTAGAATAATATGGAAATCGAAAATCTTATTGTTAAATGTCCAACGCTAGATAGACTCAGATACACCAAAACAAATTTGGTGGATCAGACGTTTTTTGAATTATATCAATGTATGTATGATATATGGGGTTATTGTTATTCTGTGTTGTGGGCAGTGTTGCCATTAGGTAGGTAATGGAACCAATATTATTGTACTATTTAAAAAAGGAGCAAACATTAATTAGAATATTATACCTCGTATCATTGACCTTTCGACATCTAAAAGGTTTGCAAAGGGAGTGAGAATGTTGCCAAATTTTTAACTATAGCAATGACGAGATGTTTATATTTTTAAATATGTCCACTCTAATGTTCCGATTTTCTCCTCAAATATAAATGACATACTCGTAATTAAAGACATGCAGTAGACCTCTCGTTAGCAGAGATATTTAGGACCGAAGGGAGGCTGACTTGATATGATCAAGGGCTACTGCAGCGATAGGAAAGTCAGTCACAGATATAATGCTGTCAACATCAAAGTCTATTGCCTGATTTTAAACGGCAAGGAACGTCTGTCGAGGCAAGGATATATGTCGCAACCAACTAAAAAAAATCTCAATCAGCCGTTTAGTTGGCTGCCTAGCCATTACATTGAACGGCGTCGTTTACTCAGCGGCACGCTAATGTTGAATTGATTGTTGTTTGAATTAAGAATTTACAAAATTAAATATTTCATTTATTTTCGTCACACGGTTATTCCGTACTAAACAGCCCAAGCATCTGCTTGCTAGCCCTTTCATTTTTATTAGACGGAAACGCTACATGTCATTTAGGCCGTTGATTAAACGGCGCCGTCCTATAAAATGGCTAGGCAGTCAACTAAACGGCTCATTAAGCCAGTTGGCTGCGACATGTATACCGTGTATTGTATTTGATGACGTCAAATATTTTATATTTCTTGTATAATACGATAATCTAGATTACAGTGTCAAGTTTTAGTTGACACATACAGTATATTGGGGTCAGTTTACGTCGTTGCTTTGATTTTGAATCGTGAAACGCTAGAAGTTATTGTGCCGCTAACTTTTAAGCTTTAAAGCATATAAGTGTGGATGTGGAACATATGCACGGAGTAGTAAGATAATGGAATGAGGAGCCAACAGTAGTATAGACGAAATGCTGTCTTCCCCCTTTTCATCATCACATGGTGATTGGGATTCCATAGAATACGAGTGTTGTCCACTTACTAAATTCGTAAATAAATGGAAACTGTATATGAATCAAGCAATAATATGCCTTATTCTGCAACAATTTAAGATATTATGTACTTAGCTCTTCCGCTAGAGAGCCTTCGATGTAAACTGGCCTCTTACGACGCTACTCATAGGTTTGTATAAATTGCCTCTCAGCTTAAAAATCTAGCCTTAATAAATCCATATTTATTACCATTATATTTGTGTGTGGGTGAACTATTGTAAGGTCGCATTGGACAAATAGATAGTATATAATTGACGTACCTTTAAATATATTCATTATAGTCTCATATTTGTTTCAAGTTGAAAATTATAATTATATCTGTATATAAACGTTTTCGATTACGGTCAATATTAAATTATTCTGTTTAAGAAAATATTGCAAATGTCCGAAACTTAAGATAACTTTCTCCTCGAAATTAATTCGTTATTTATCATCATGTACAGGTAATTGTAAGTAGGTACTCTAACATCTATCGTTTATCTTAATTTTTTAAATATACATAATCATGATTTTTTATGTGACTTTTATTTACCAAAAAAGCACACTACCTCACCTAATGTCGCCTGCCGGGCTGGCGGAATTTGTTCGAAAGAGTCACCGCGGCCCTAGAAAGCAAAGGGCTTGAGGAGGAACACGGATGGGTTTTAGTCAGAATCTGACACTCCCTTCCGGGAAATCATCAAATGACTTCTTCCGCTCTGGGTGGAGACATTGATGATTTCCCTTCCATAAAAAATACCTCACCTAATGTATAAAATGGGTGCTGCTGATTCTTCCTTGTAATGTTTTGTTCTACAGAGTCTATAGCTAATAGGTACATACATTTAATTACAGTGCGATCACAGCTATTTTACCTGACCCATTGGAAATCCTATGACAACCTGCAATAAAGATCACTGTGATGCAAAGTCAGGTAAAATAACTGAAGCAGAAATTGTAGCGGGTGATCGCCGATGGCTCTTCAACGTCTGTTCCCAATTGTAACACCCGACTCACCACTGCCACTGGGGAAAAAATAAATGGTGGAAACGATTGGCGATGGTTGACCTGCTGTAGTTACGGACGTGGGCAACAGCTCCACCCCCTGGATTACTGGTTTCGATAAATCTCTCGTCTCGTCGCCACTTCACGACTTACTTTACAATTAAGTACAATGTAATTATTTTGCATTAAGTTAATTATTAGGGTTCCGTATATTACAATGAATGGCTGGAGTCGAGTATTCATATTATGTCTCTTTGAACTGACGTGTACTGAAAAATAGGTAATCAAGCATTTCCTAAACGTGATTAATTGCAAAGAAACTACTGTTAACGTACTAAAAATCGTGCCAATGATATGGTATTAGTACTCGTAAACTACTGGAGTACTAATTTTGAATTTTGGGTACTAATTTTATCTTGCCGGGTACTAATTTTATCTTGCAGGGTACTAATTTTATCTTGCAGGGTACTAATTTTCTATGTAGGTTTGAGGAAAGCGACAAGCTCCTCAAACTTGGAATCAACATTCAAAGTCGTGGTCCTGCTGAACGAGCGCGAGAGTAATCATCGTTAATACAAATGTTTCCTGTTTGTTTTACGAAATGAATCACTTAGAAGGGTACTAATTATTTGTATACTTAGAATAAGGCTACCATCAGACGGACTGCACCGCAACTGCATGCAGTTGCAGTCCATCTGATGAACCAATCCGATTTCGTTAGCGGAAAAGAGATGTGGAAATAACGAAATCGGATTGGTTTATTCAAACACTAGCACTTCGACCGCGACTTCGTCCGCGCGGATTTAGTAGGTACTCCACAAACTTCAACGCCCCCTATACCCCCTTATAAAGGTTAGTTTTGGAAAATTAAGCACAACGATTTTCATTAATTTACATTTATTACTTAGCCATTTCTACATATTCTATGGTCTCAGGTTCAGCGCAACTGTTCACCCCGTTCACCCCGTCAACGGAGTTGATTATGCAAAAATTGTAAGGTAGGTACATCTGTTTCAATAATCCCATTTTTAGTTTGTTCATAGCATCCCGACGTAAATTAAAGCAAGCAATAATGTCCTCCCCTAAAAACTTAATCACCCCTGCTTCACCCCTTATTATGTAGGTATGTAGTTATTTGCGAAAAATCCAAACATTTGTTATTCTTATTGTTTTATCGAAATCATTTTCAACTTCATCGGACCAAGCATTGATATGATTCTTCCCAGTTCGCACAAGCGACATTTTTCTTACTCCGAGCATGTTTATTATCGTCGTAACTTTTGAACGAAAGATCCGATTAGAATAATTTAAAGTGTAATTTACACGGAAATAATCAAACTTAATTATCAAACCATTTAAATGGATAAGGATTGATATCATGATACCGAAATCACCATTTTTTCAAATCACCAAGGATTTGCTTGAATAATTTGAACAAAAAGCGGTCATGGTGACTTAACCATAATAGTTAGACATATGGTATCGCGGACTTTTTTGTAGACATTGATGACCTCTATAAAACTGTAGTACATCACTTTGCTCTATTGTCAATAGATTCCGCAGCGTACGCGATATTAGGATTTTTTCTCACACCTTGGGTTACATTATCGAAGTTTTCATACGGATCCCTAACTTTTTTGAAAATATTCTATAGCCTATGTCCATCATCGATAATGTACAATTCTACTGGTGAAAGAATTTTTCAAATCGGTCCAGTAGTTTCGGAGCCTATTCATTTCAAACAAACAAACAAACAAACAAATCTTTCCTCTTTATAATATTAGTGTAGATATCTCCTATCGTCTCCGCTCCTCTCTGCTTTGATGGAAAGCGATAGACGAGGTCTATGATGGGTCGGTACGGTACTAATTTGAGTACTAATTATTTATCAAATAAAGTGTGTTGTTGCTGTAGTCTGATAATAAATTTAATTCACTCAACCTCTTGCACGCCCGGACATCATTGGCCTTTCTTTTTTTTCCAATCTATCTTATCATAAAAATAAGAATACCTACATCATAGTTTAGTAGGTATTCGCGGAAAAGTATTTGCCATGTGATTGTGTGTATAATTATTGTCCTGAAGGTGTTGTTATTTCGAGGTGTTTCATATTTAGAAATAAAACTAATAATACAACTTAATATTTTATTTAGGAACTACTACTACTTACATTATTTACAGTTACTTTAAACAAACATTCCCTCTGTTGAATTAAGCCTAATGTTAACAAATATAAATTAATCAGTCTTCAAAAATAATTATATAAGTAGGTACCTAAATTAGCTCGTTTAGTAATGTGTGTAATGTAAAAGTTGGTATTGAATTTTCACTTAATCAACTTCTTCCACTGTTGGACCTCTGTTTTGTTGGTATCCTCCGTAGCCGCCTGGCATTCGACCGGACATTCCTCCTGGCATGCCTTCAAAACCGCCGGGCATTCCTCCGAAGCTACCAGGCATTCCACCTGACATACCTCCGGGCATTCCTCCGAAGCCACCAGGCATTCCACCTGGCATACTTCCGGGCATTCCTTCGAATCCACCAGGCATTCCTCCTGGCATTCCACCTGGCATACCTCCGGGCATTCCCTCAGGCGTACCACCGGGCTGTCGACCAGGCATGCCCCCGGGAGTGCCAGCACCCGCGCCGTGCATCTTGCTCATGATGGGTGAGCACACACGCTGCAGGTCCTTCAGCTTGTGCTCGTATTCGTCCTGCTCCGCCAGCGTGTTGTTGTCGAGCCACTTCAGCGCGTCGTCGCACGCGTTCCTCGCGGTGCTCTTGTCCTGCTCCGACAGCTTGTCTGCGGCATCGTCCAGCGCCTGCTTGACACTGAACACGTATGCTTCGAACTGGTTCCTCGACGCTACGCGCTGCCTCTGCTTCTCATCCTCGTCCTTGTATCTCTCCGCCTCGGCGAGCATGCGTTCGATCTCCGCCTGTGACAAACGTCCCTTGTCGTTCTTGATGACTATGTTCTTACTTCGGCCGGTGCTGTTCTCTTTGGCCGAAACGTTGAGGATGCCGTTCGCGTCCAGGTCGAAGGTGACGTCAATCTTAGGAACGCCGCGCGGCGCAGGTGGGATGCCGGTTAAGTCGAACGTGCCCAACAAGTTGTTGTCCTTTGTCATAGCTCGCTCGCCCTCGTACACTTGGATGGTGACCGCCGGCTGGTTGTCAGAGTACGTGGTGAACGTCTGCGACTGCTTGCATGGGATCTTAGAGTTGCGTTCGATGATTTTCGTCATCACACCACCAGCAGTCTCGATGCCGAGGGACAGAGGGGCCACGTCCACTAATAACACGTCCTGGATCTTTGAGTCTTGCTCGCCGCTCAAGATAGCTGCCTGCACAGCTGCACCGTACGCCACGGCTTCATCTGGGTTGATGGACAGGTTGAGCTTCTTGCCACAAAAGAAGTTTTGCAGCAGACTCTGCACTTTTGGAATTCTGGTGGAGCCTCCGACGAGGACGACATCGTGAATCTGACTCTTATCCATCTTGGCATCTTTAAGCGCCTTCTCCACGGGCTCGAGGGTACCTCTGAACAGGTCTGCGCACAGCTCTTCGAAGCGCGCGCGACACACGCGAGTGTAGAAGTCGATTCCCTCGTATAGCGCATCGATCTCGATGGTAGCTTCCGTGCTGGACGACAGCGTGCGCTTAGCGCGCTCAGCGGCTGTGCGGAGGCGGCGTAGAGCGCGAGGATTTATGCGCAAGTCCTTCTTGTATTTGCGCTTGAACTCGTCCGCGAGATGATTCACTAATCTGTTATCAAAGTCCTCGCCTCCGAGATGTGTGTCGCCCGCCGTCGCCCTCACTTCAAACAAGGAGCCTTCATCGATGGTTAGTATCGACACATCGAACGTTCCACCGCCAAGGTCGAAAATGAGGACGTTCCTCTCGCCCTTGAGGTTCTTGTCGAGGCCATACGCGAGCGCGGCGGCTGTGGGCTCGTTGATGATTCTTAGCACGTTGAGCCCGGCGATGACTCCGGCGTCCTTAGTGGCCTGGCGCTGAGAGTCGTTGAAGTAGGCCGGCACTGTGATGACCGCATCGCGCACACTGCTTCCTAGGTACGCTTCCGCCGTCTCCTTCATCTTCGTCAGCACCATGCTGCTGATCTCCTCAGGGGCGAAACGTTTTGCTTCGCCCTTAAACTCCACTTGAATCTTTGGTTTGCCACAATCGTTGACCACTTTGAAGGGCCAGTGTTTCATGTCTTCCTGAATCTTGGGGTCGTCGAACTTCCTTCCGATGAGTCGCTTGGCGTCAAAAACTGTGTTGCTAGGGTTGAGGGCGACCTGGTTCTTAGCTGCGTCTCCGATGAGGCGCTCCGTGTCCGTGAAAGCCACATAGGATGGTGTTGTGCGGTTGCCCTGGTCGTTGGCGATAATCTCCACGTTCCCGTGCTGCCACACGCCAACGCACGAATATGTTGTACCGAGATCTATTCCAATAGCTGGCATTTTGTCTTCTTTCAGTACCTATATTTCTTTCACAAAAAAAAATTGCGGTGTAACGTCGCGTTGAATATAATTTGCGAGTCTAGTAAACTTCTCCGGTTTGCGCCGAACACTGTCTTCGTCTATTTTGTATCGCGTTTCAAATAAAACTGAGTTCGCGCCGATCGGGCTCCGTTTATATAGTGCACAAATGAAATTCGAGAGATTTCTACCTCTTGCTCGACTTCACTGGATGCGGCCAACCAGAGAACGGAATTGAAAGAATAATCTAACAGGGTCAGCGCGTTTCGACCAATAAGAGCGTTTGTGGGAAAGAGATAACGAGACACATGTTGTCTCAATGGGGTTGTCATTGTTGAAATTTACCCCGAAAACGGGGAAATTTCAAAAATAAAAATTAGAATATTGAGTTCAGACGAATTAACACCGCCCGTTTACCATCCAGAAAATCCTTATTTTTCACAAGCGAAATTGATCTAAATTAGTTGTTGCATGAATATATTTTTCCTTAATACTCAATACTTTATTTGCATTCCACAATGTGTACTTAGGTGGTAAGTTAAAAAAAAATTTGATCATTATGAACCCTGTCGGGCACAGCAAAACAATTAAAAATATAGTAGGAGAGAGGAAGCTTTAATCAGCCAATTTTATATCTGAACTAGATCCACTACTGTCATTTTCAGTATGGATTAATCACCTACATATGATTCTTTATATTTTATCGTTGAAAAATTAATAGCATCTATTTATTATCTATAATAGCATCTATTTATTAAAAATTGTAACTTTTTTATAAATTTATATGTTTATTTTATCTTCTTTTTTTATTTATTCAGGTAGTTTGTTATATATTTTTATTGACATTGCATAGGGACTTGTTGAATGTAATTTTAGTCGAGAATGTGGTATGTTTAGTCTTGATTTGTGTCGGAGTGTGTAACGTGATTGTATGTCCTCGCGCTTTGTATAAAATTCTTGATACTTACGAACAAATTTGCAGGTTTCTAATATATAGGAAGTGAGGTTTGCAGCTGTCAATTTGATCGATGTTTGCCAGGATTCTAACTAATTTTTTTTGGCGTGTAAATAGTGAGGGTGCATCTGTGCTATTGCCTATTACCCCAAAGGGTTACACCGTAGCTTAGCCATGCATAAGCATACGCGTAGTAGGTGGTGAGCGCAGTTTGGAGATTCGTGGTTTTTTTTTTGTTTCACGGAGGGCATATGAAAATCTTGAAATTCTTGAAATTGATTTGATTGATTGATTCTATTAATCGCAAACAATTTACTTGAGTGAAGGTACAGTCGCCAGCACATCAAGATACAACAATCTGTCAAATTTCTTTAATATATTTTCAACTTTATTGCTACAGTCTACACTTCTACAGTTTTAGGTTTTAAGATTGATTGGGAATATTTGACAGTTTTGGGTAGCTTGATGTGCTGACGTCTGTAATTATAGAATAGGTGGATGGGGTTCTAAAGTTTTTAATGAAGATGACATTAGTGTCTTAAATTGCCCACAGATTGCATTTTATTTCAAATATTTGGTGACTTATTGGTTGTTGACCGAAAGTCAGTAAAACGGTGTTTGTATTAAAAAAAAATATATAAAAATGTTTTTAACTATTTTTCATAATCATTTTTACTTAGTGAAATATAACAGCCACACGGGCCGATCTCCAAGGTTAAGCAACGCTTGCCAGGGTTGGTCTGTGGATGGGTGACTCCTCCGTGCCTCGGAAAGCACGATAAGCCGTTGGTCCCGGCTGTCATTTGAAGATCTTTGGCAGTCGTTACGGATTGTCAGAAGCCAGAAAATCTGACACCAGTCTTGCCAAGAAGTACCTACCGTGTTTACCCAGTCAATGGGTTGTGGAGGTCTGGTAGGCAGCCGGTCGACGTAAAATACTGGTATTCAGCTGAATCCGGTTTGACTGGGAGTCGACCCCAATTTGGTTGGGATAAGGCTAGGCAGATGATGATTTTACTTAGTAAAACTCGGTTTTAGGGACATTTAACTTTGCCTGCTGGCAACAACGGGCAAACATCCAGACTATTCTTGAAACACGTCATGTTGTGCGGCCTTTACGACCGCATTCCTTCGCACGTGAGAAAGAGAGATAGCGTTAGTATTATGTATGACGTACGTTTGTTTCAGTATATGTAGTTCTGCTACTCGATAATAGATGGCGTTTGTAATTTGGGTCGCCATTGTATCTTGGCGATAGTGTGGCGCGCAACACTTGTCATGACTTCTCGAATTAGTCCAAGTAGCAAGCCTACTTGGATTAATAATTTACAACATCAAATTAGTGCACTAAAACGAATTTTTTTACATGTACTCGGCAAAAATTATTTGAATCTATTAGATAAGTTTGGATAGATCTTACTTAATCTAGTTCAGAGCGTTTACGCCGTACGGCATTTCATACAAACTTACAAGTCTTTGTTTATCGAAATGAATGAACCGATTTAATGAAAATTGGTATGCACACGCTTGATATCCAGGTATAAGTAGAGAACATTACCGAAACATAGTTCAGAGGGCTTAATGTGAGTTTTTTAACGTACTCGATCGCGTTCGCTTATGTCAAATTGTATAGAAAAAAACAGGTTGTCCGTGAGTGTCACCAGACAGCGCTTATTCATTTTCAATACAAATTGACGTTTACGCTAACGCGATCAAGAACGTTAAAAAACTCGCACTAAGCCCACAGGGGGAAAGATAGAGTTTTCTAAAGAAATTGAAAAATCACTCTTTCCCCCAGAACTTTTCCAAAATTTTCTCTACTTCCTACACATGAATATATTATGCTAGCGTATGCGGGTACCAATAGTTTCATTAAAATCGGTTTTGCGATTTTAAATTTGGTCCCATGGTAAAAGTTGTTCATAATGATGAGTACAATAACCCCTTTTCAGGTATTGCGTTTATTCAGTTACTTACACGTTGAATACAAGCAACGCGCAACGGTAAGAAGTTTGTGTGAATGAATTATCCCAAACAATGATGCCATACCGAATAATGGAACATTTATAATTACGCGTTTTTTTTTTTTTTTTTTATGAATGAGCTAGCTCTTGACCTCGATCACGCCTGATGGAAAGCGATAGATGAGGTCCATGATGAAGCGAGCGTGCCCAGAAGATGCCTTGAGGCACTGGTCTGGTACTGGTGGTTATAAATAGATCAATGGTTATACACCGTTTTATAGCAGTTGGTTTCTTTTAGGTTCTCTTATCTTTAACTTTTTTTAAAGCAAAAACATATCATTCATCATTTCTTTGCTTTGTTCATGCATATTTCGTCAATGTGATTTTTCCAGTGCAAAGTGTTCATCAGTGTCATACCAAGAAATTTTGTTTTGTTTATTTGTTCAACTAATTGGCTCTTACGAGCTATTTTAACTTTGAGGCATTTACTTTTTTTGTGTTTTGAAGTTTAATATTTTTGTTTTGTTTTTCATTTTTTTTTAACCATGTGATAATTTTGTGTAAGGTGTACCTACCTACTATGAATCAGCTGAACTGAAAGATAACTATGTCTTAGTTTTGGGTAGGTATTTCTATGATACGATACGGGACTCGGGAGCAATCAATTCAATCTTGCACAAACCAAAGTTTTGACACCGAGTTGGTTGCTAACACAGAACAGATAAAGAAGGTTAGAAAGGAAATAGTTCCTGATTTGTATCAGAACGCGCGTCGCCGTTGTCTCCCACTAAGCGGATTACGCACACAAATAAACAACACGCACTTAGATCGTAAATTTGCTAAATTTGGTTGTCACACTAATGCAATCACTGCGTTTGACGTACGTCATGCACGCATAAAAGCACGCTAGGGTGGGCGACTAAAAGGTCGATAGTTGATATCGATAAAATTAATGTAATCTTGCTTTTTATTTTGCGCGTATTGTTGACTATGTGGACTTCTGTAATGCATGTTGTGAACTTGTATTCATGCGAATATAGAAACAAATAAATAAAAGTGGATCAAATAAAAAATACATAACTGAATTTTAAAACCAATTTTATTACTTATTAGCATTAGGATTTAAAATGGAATATTTCCCATGTTTATTAGAGAAAGTCGGTTGCCTTTCAACCTTACATTTCCGGTACTTATCACCAGTTCAAAAAGAAAAAAAATATTGTCCCTGAAATAATACGTATTTATTAAGTAGCATACATATATGCTTGCAAAAACATACAAAAACCTCACTCAAAATCTATGTTTCTAATTGGTCGTAATAAATAATATTATTTTAGTTATAAAGTGTACTATTGATAATAATCAACTGTATCATAGTAAAAATCGACATTATTTACAAATTGGCACAGCACTATCGATGCCTAGATTTCCTGGAAATGAATCCTCGGGACCATAGATTATACACTTAATACTGGTCTCGGGACTCTCACGGTGAACGTAATACATTGCGCGATCGCTCAAGTAGTGCAAAATGGTACCCATCTATTGCAAGCAATACATAACTATTCGTCTGCTTACGATTATGTCATTTTTGTCTACAAACTTCATAATGCTAATGTTATAATTACAAATATCACAAGTATTTCAATGTTTTTGGACTTACCGGTGGAAAGAAATCCCTCCTCGTGCTACACTACACACTTGGCTTCTTTTCCGACACGTTATAATAGCGCAAGACGGCATAATTTAATATTTTTGCGCAGCTTACGTACGCTGTCAAAACAAGAGCGTGATTGCTGGCCGGTAAAGTAAACTTCGGTTGATATTGAGCATTTGCTCATAACCGCGGCGCGCGTGCCCCGCCCACAAGGCCCTTCTAACCTTCTTTATCTGTTCTGTGGTTGCTAACCCGGGCCCGTAATGTAGGTATGAAATAATTGTTATTTGACCTCGTGTTAGCAACTAACTCTGTTCGCGACGGCGCGGCGCGGCGGCGTCACATAAACATTTTTGTTTTACATATCTCGCGTACGTAAGTACAGTACAACTATTTTCTTATTATCCTGTGATGAACATTGAAATTACCTAGCATTCGTTTGTATTCAGAAATGCGATGATTCCCCAATCTATCCCGAAGACAGCAAGCGAAGACAAGAAGAAGAACGGTTCATGAAAAGTACGAAAACCCGCTGGTACAGGACGTCAGTGCGCCTGGACACAGTCGGGTTGGTCACAGTCCACATCGAAGGAATTCAAGAAGGATAATACATACCTAATATGTACCTACCCCAAACACACCCTGTTACAGTCGACTACGCCTGTCCGGTACAGACTTTGAGTTAAATAAAAGATGACTCTGGTTTGTGCAAGTGGGTCTCTAATATGTCATAATCCAACAGATTACATTTTTTTTTATTAATATTTGGTTACTTTCATGTCTTTCATGTTTTAAAGTACAAAAAAGCATGTGCCTACTTCTTTAAGGTATTTATTGTGTACACTTATAAATCGTGTAACAAAAACAGTGTGTACATAAATATAAACATTTTTAAGGATTTATCCAAATGTTTTAATATTTTCCAGTCTTTTTACAAAGTGAAACTTTAATGAGAATTTGGGAGATAACATTTTGTTCGTTGTCAACTCGGGGAAATATCTACACCATTCTTGAAAGACACGAGTTAACGTCTGTAAACACCCTTTGCAAGTTAGAAAGAGATAGCGTCAGTATTATGATGCGTTTCATTATATTATTTGTTATTGTGGTCGTGAACTGTAGTTCTGCTACTCGATACTAGATGGCGCTAGTAGTAACTTGGGTAGCTATGTACAGTCAACAAAGCTATTTGGTATGCAGGCAGCTAACTTGCAAAAATTACTTTTAAACAATTTTGTGAGTGTGCTGAGTAGACGATTGTTGGGCATCACACTCGTAAGTTTGTCATAAGCTTAAAAAGGGGTTGTGTAAAAAGTATTTTTTTCTTAAAAAGTTAAAGTGAAGTATAAATATTGACAGTGCATTTTTTGCCTGGACATATACCAAATAGCTTTATTGATTGACTGTACCCTTTATTTACCACAGAGTATATTATATAGGTATGCATCACGTACCTAATCTAGTTAACTAGGTACTTTACCGATCAAACAATTCGACAGGACAATTCGCGATCTACATACTTATTTTTTTTTTTTAGGTATAACCACTAGCAAGTTAACACACTTGGGATATCAACTGCTTAACCGGACTAACACCACTACATACTTAGTACCTACCTAGTTACTTATAATTTTAGAGGGATACTGGATTTCTATAGCGCTACTAGCCCTGCTGAAATCAGTCAGAAACAGTTAATATTATTACGCATTTTTACCACTCGAGCACTGACATGTGAAAATTCCAGATTATATAATACTAGCTGTCCCCCGCGGCTTCGCTCCCGTCAACTGGCTACCTACCTACCTACCCTACACCTACCCTGCACCTACCCTGCACCTACCCTGCACCTACCCTGCACCTACCCTGCACCTACCCTGCACCTACCCTGCACCTACCCTGCACCTACCCTGCACCTACCCTGCACCTACCCTACACCTACCCTACACCTACCCTACCATTTGTTAGCGCATGCGAATAATTCTATTTTATTGAGGTATATCTTTCCGACTTGCTAGACAAAAGTTGTGATAGCTCGGTTAATATACATGTTATAAAAATAATTCATAGCCTATAGCACTCAGGAATAATGTAGCTTTCTACCAGTGAAAAAAATTTAAGAATTGGATCATTAGTTCCAGAGATTACCCCCGGCATACAAACTTACAAATTTTACCTCGTTATCATATTAGTACCTATAGATATCTTACGTAATAGTATTAATAAACATTAAAATCGCGAAAATTTAGCGGCATGCGGCACACCGGTGTGCCGGCAGTGCTGGAGCGGTGAAAATTTTCGTAATTTATGCCGAATGTAGGACCTATGTATTCTGTGACTTAGTTTGTAGATTCCCATTATGAAGAAAACAATAAATGTACACTATTTATCAAAATCAAAATCAAAAGTCATTTATTCAAATTAGGCTGAGAGCCAGCCAGTATACTATTGTAGTCTTTGGAGCCAGCACTTTTAAAACGTTTTTACATAAAGACAGTCCCCCAAAACGCCCACCCTTCACCACTTCCTAGTGTTTTAGCTGGGAAGAAGAAGTGGCGCAACAAACTCCCCAGCAACATTATACAATAGTATGCAAAGTATTTCAAGACACAGGAACAAAAATAAATATGTATCCAACAACATGGAAATCATAAAATTCAATATTATTTACAGCTTGTTAGCTAGCACTACAACTTGTTAGTTATGTCAACTAAACCTAACTATATAGGTACCTACCTAGGTTCATAACATACGTATTTACAAAAACAAAATACACAGGCGTCGAAGTATTCCTCCGCATAGTTGTCATAATGGCTGTTTGTAGATTCATTTTTATGTTGCTCTTGTCATGTCACTTCCAGCGGTCTCCCGTGGCCCACATCACGTCTTTAGTCTATCTACTTCATTTTCCTTAATCAATTTGTAAGGGGTAAAATTATAAATTATAAAGAGAAAAATCTAAATAAAGCAAACAAAAAACAAGATAAAAGAATGTTTCTTTGATTGTTAATGGTAAGTGGCAACCAAGGAACTTCTACTACAACCTGGAATGAGCATTGTCAATTTGACACCAATATAAAAATAAACCACATGTTTATGAAGTTAAGTTCTATTACAGACAATCACTTGGTCAAAGAGAAATCCGGTCCGAGGGAGAAAGCGCTTGGAGAGCCCTGTGTCCCTTTCTAAAGTGTTGCCAGGAGGATTGTTCCCGAATTTAGTAGGAATGGTAGGAAAAAATAATATTGTCGTGTCTTATTAAAAAAACATTAACTTTCGTTCTGATATATTTCTAATATTTTTAAATTATCTGTTAGACTGAGATCATTTTTTTAGCAATAATTTAGATACTGTATTGAAATGTAATTAAAAAAGAAAAGATTATTAGTAGAATATATAATTATATAAGTTAGACTGGTAACCCACCAGCCATATTTATTTGTTGTAAAACAATCAATTTCTTTATTCGGATGTAATAAAGATGGTTAAAAAGTGTGCGATTCAAAAGCTGTTCGGTTGCAAAAGCGAATCCTATGCAGGATGCGGTGTTTCTTTCTTCAAGTAAGTATATTGCAATTCTTGAAGTAGGGTGCCCATAATGAACGAAATTATAAGATTATTTACACAATGCAGCATATAAATAGGAGGTAGTCTTCAACGTAAGCATAATAAAACTTTATATGTACCGTATACCGGTGTACCGAATACTTAAAAAACGTGATCATGAAATTTCACATTTCCCGAGGAACATTGTAGGGAAATGGCAAAAAAGTTTCAACTTCCCATATTAATCGCTGATTTAGGTGTGTTACTTCGTATATTTGAAATAAATTTAAAAAATATAATTTCAGACTGCCTGGAGAAGAATCAGGGAGAAAAAATGGCTTGATGTCATTCCAAGTCATTCAAATATCAAAAATTATTCCGTTATTTGCAGTCTTCATTTCAGGCCCCAGGATATAATAAAACATAGTTTAATGCGTTTTACTGTAATCCATCCTTAAAGCATAATTATTATTAACTTATGAAATCAAATTATTGGTTAATATATTATATCCTATTATATTAGTCTCAACCTAAATTATATTGGTTGGTCACCCTAATGAAAGGGACAGAGGGCTCTCGGACTGCGTATCGACAGCCTGTGCACATTCCAGGTTGTAGTAGAAGTTCCTTGGTGGCAACTACTAGGTACCTTTGAACGTCAATGTCAAACCTAGTCAAATAATTTGACTTCAAATTCAATGTCAAATGTCACTATGTGTCAAACGTGTCAAAATAATAACACGCTCGCCTTCACGTGCGTTTGAACTGAAATATTTATTATGTGATGTATTGCAATACAAATCTATCTACCTAAATACAAAAAAGAAGAGTGGTGAAAATGTCGAAAACGAAAGATATGGAAGACCATCTTCCGGGTTTTGATGCCCCTGATGAAGAGGATACACAAGATGATTCTCAAAGTAATAAGAAGAAAAAGAAGAGTTCTGGTGGGTTTCAGTCCATGGGACTGAGTTTTCCAATACTTAAAGGTATTACGAAACGAGGATATAAGCAACCTACACCGATACAGCGTAAGGTAAGTTAAAGACTTATTTCAAACCTAACCTCAAAAATCATACTAGCATATAATGCACTATGTTCGAATTATTAAGCAGTACCTACCATGATGTACTAAGATACAAAAGCTGATGAGAAATTATAAATATAGTACCTGAAATACCGAAATGAAAATATACTTTTACTTTTATGAAAATAATAGAGTTCAAAATTCTCTATCTTTCTTTCTACGAAACATTTTTTTGTAGATAGTTCCAGATATATAAAAAAAAAATTGGTGTTTTAGTTAAAGTCGTCAAAGGCTATTGTCAAAAAAACTGACAGTTTTGGTTTATTTCAGACCATCCCTCTAGCATTAACAGGCAAAGATGTGGTGGCCATGGCACGTACAGGGTCGGGTAAAACAGCATGTTTCGTTCTCCCAATACTGGAGAAACTGCTGGCTCCAAACAGTAAACCTATGCCTGGTAAAAATTTCAGGGCTTTGATACTGTCACCTACCAGGGAGTTGGCACTACAGGTAAACTGTTTTTATTAGAGTTAAGTATTTCTGTTGTAAGAGCTCGAAGTTAGCGGTGGTGACCACAAATCATTTGGTGGTCTGCATGCTCCCATCCTAAGACAAAAAAATCATGGGAGGTCTGTTCCCAATTTTGGGGTGATACAAACTAACAATTACTTTTTCTATGTATCTATCTTCTAGATATATATTGAATGCTTGTTTCCCTTGCTCACGCTATGACTCGAGAATGACTACCGATTTAATTTTTTTTTTTAAAGTGTTCTAATTTTTTGTTAGAATTGCACAAAATAATAAATTTTAAAATTGCACAAAATTCCTACTGGAACGGGAAATAACGGGATTTGCATGTACAAACTCACAGGCAAAAGCTAGTTTTAATTAAATTGAATGATTATGTATGTATGTGCTACTTCTTCTGTTGAAAGTAATCAGTAGAAGTATATAAATAAAATATCTAGGATATCACCTTTGTTTCACCACAGTTACATTATATGGGGCTCAACATTATTCACTTTTGTGTTTACAGACATTAAGATTTGTCAGAGAACTGGGCAAGTTTACAGGCCTATCCTCAGCAGCTATCCTAGGTGGAGAGTCAATAGAACAGCAGTTCAGTGTGATGTCGGGTACAGCTCCAGACATTGTGGTGGCTACTCCTGGTCGATTCCTGCACATCTGCATTGAAATGAGCTTGAAACTGGATAATATAAGTAAGGATTTCATTAATTTTGATTATAATTTCAATTCTGGGCTTACATTATTAGCTGACAGCTGCATTCAATGGGTTCCTCTCTGGCATAAAAAAACTTTACAAATTAAATGTAAACCCGTTGCCATTTCAACATTTTAAGAAACCTTTGATTTTGATTTTTGTGTCCAGTTAGCTAATTCCAGCATTAGGCCAAATTGCTTACACTACAAGTTTTTTGAAAAAATTGGCAGCAAAAACAAGATGATCTTAACTTTATTTACAAAACATTCATATTATTCCTTTATATTCACAGAACTAATAGTATTTGACGAAGCTGACCGCCTCTTCGAGCTGGGTTTCGGCGAGCAGCTGCGTGAAATCGTCGCCCGTTTACCATCGACCCGACAAACGTTGCTATTCTCTGCGACATTACCTAAAATGCTTGTAGAATTCGCTAGGGCAGGTCTGACAGACCCTACGTTAGTAAGGCTGGATGTTGACTGGAAGTTGCCTTCAACTTTGTGGCTGGGTTGGATAGCAGTGAGAGCGGAATTGAAAACTGCAGCCTTATTGATATTGTTGGATAGAGTTTTGACTTCGAAAACTCCTCAAGCTGTTGTTTTTGCGGCCACGAAGCATCATGTGGAGTATTTGCACTTGGTGAGTTAATTCGAGTATACATTTTACTTTTATGATGATAATGCTATGTTGTTTCATTCTTAGAACATGTTTGTTTGGATTTTGTGATGATGCTGATTCAAGTATTGCATGATATTGAAAAAGTGTGCACAGCAAAATTGCTTGGCGTGCAATACAGTTGCCCCTGTTTTGTTCAGGTCTCACTCATTTATAAAATGAGTAGTAGTATAACCCAGTTAATGGGTAGTGGAGCTCTGGTAGGCAGCCACTCCACGTAAAAAATACTGGCATTCAGCTGAATCCAGTTTGACTGGGAGCCAACCCCAGTACAACATTACTGGTAGATATGAAAGAGACATGAAATAAATCTCTTTGTTGTATCCTGCTGTCAAAACGGGCCTTTTATTTTTTGACAACTATATCATGTTGTAATATCATAACGGAGCGACTTTTTTGTGATATAATTTTAATTAAAATTATAATATACAGTACATTACCACACTATTACGCTCTTTACGGTACCTATCAATAATCACATTTATCTTTCTTTCGCCAGGTCCTACAACAAGCCGGTATATCATCGACATACGCATATTCGGGACTAGACGCATCGGCGCGTAAGATCGCGCTCGGTCGCTTCACCAACAATAAGTGCTCCGTCCTCATAGTGACTGACGTTGCGGCCCGAGGGTTGGACCTGCCCGCTTTAGATACCGTTATCAACTACAACTTCCCTGCCAAACCAAAGCTTTTTGTGCATAGAGTTGGTGAGTTATAGTGGAATGAAGTTCTAGATTTTTTTGCATTCACAAGAATCAACCACAGTAATTTAAATCTTATGTCAATGAAGTGTAAGTTTTGTTTTCCCTTGTTAAATGTTTTTGTCTGCTTTCAAAAATCTATAAATTAATTCAAGCGAATTTGAAATATATAGCATTATAAAATTCGTTCTCAACGCTGCTAATAAAAAGTTTAATTAAAATCAGTTCATTTATTTCGAAAAATAAGGACTTCAAGGTTTGTATGAAATGCCGTACGGCGTAAACGCTCTTATCACGACCACACAAAAATCATCGAATCAAAACCATCTTCTAGGTCGTAGTGCCCGAGCCGGTCGCGCCGGTCGAGCATTCTCCCTCATAGCTCCCGAAGACGTCGCTCATCTGCTAGACCTTCAGCTGTTCCTGGGAGCCGAGATGATTTCGCCAGCGCAAGTGAAGGAGAGAGGTCTTGCATGCCCCAGTGGCGTATGGGGAGCTATACCTACCTCGCAGTTGGAGTTACGGCACCAGGATGTCAGAGCTTGGGAGAAGAATTATTCGGAGATTGTGAGTACCTGTTTCTCTTTTGTTTTGAATCAAAGCCGATGTGTCACGCACAATGGTCCAACATTAGGACTAAGTGCGGAAACCATACCCCAATAGATAGAAGTCGATGTGGGATCCATTGCACAAGTGAAGGAGACATATCTTACATGTCCCAGTGGCGTGTCAGAGGCTTCAGAGCTTACATTACGATGTTCTGGCTTCTGACTATCCGTAACGACATGTGACCTAAAAATGGCAGTCAACGGCCTAACTTGATTTCCAAGGCATGGAGAAGACTCGGTATGTAATAGATGGTCACTCATCCACGGATCCACCTCAACAAGCATTGCTTAACCTTGAAGATCGTCCCGTGCGGCTGTTGTTGTTTACCGAGCTCGTTCTAAAACCTCAAAAATGTATACAGTAATCATCAGTATTGAGTTGTCCAACAGGAAGACGCAGCCCGCGTGTGCGGCCGCGGCTGGCAGCAGTACATAAAGTGGCGCGAGGCGGCGTCGGCGGAGGCCAACAAGCGCGCCAAGAGCACCGCCTTCCCCGTGCTCACGCAGCCCTTCCTCGTGGACGAGAACGACAGCGAGGCCGTGCTTATGATCGAGCAGATCAAGAACTATACGCCGAAAGGGGTGAGTATTTGTCTAAACATCATCATCATCATCATCATATCAGCCGAAAGACGTCCACTGCTGGACATAGGCCTCCCCCAAGTGTCGCCACAACAACCGGTCCTGTGCGTCTCGCATCCATCGGTTACCCGCGACCCTCACCTATATTTGCGGCATTTATTTGTCTAAACGTTTCACGCGAATAGGTAATTATTTATTAATACTTTCTACACTCGTAAAGAACCTCCTCCTTTTTTTTAAGTCGGTTAAAAATACGGTACAAAGGTGGACTCAAAAAGCCCAAGCCATTTTCTACCAGTTTGTTTTTTGTTTTTCTTTGTGGTGTAATCCTTATGAATATGGCCAACTATCTGAATCCGCCGTTTCATTAAAAGTCTAGCCTTTTCATTCAACTGTGCCGTTTAATCAGCGACTTAAGTGAGACGGTCAAGTCATCAAACGATATTGAACAAAAAATGTCACATAGGTCGCTGAAAAATCGGCACATTTAAATGAAAAGGCTAGGCAACCAATTAAATGGCTGATTAAGCTAATTGGCTTTAAAAGCCAATTAGCTTAATCAGCAGTATTTTAAATTAGCCGTTTAAAAGGCGGCCTAGCCTTTTCATTGAACGGCGCCGGTTAATCAGCGGACTAAGTGATGTCCTAGTGACTGTATTATTATGACCATGTTTTGAGGATATTGTGATTTTATTTTGATTTTTATGATTTTATTGAGTTTTTTTTATTATGATTTCATTTTCATAATAAGCACACAAACAAACGTAACCAAATGTTTGCTGAATTTTGTTACTCACTTTAAACTGTATGACACTTTCAATAAGGTTCGAAAACCAATGAGCCGTTTTTCTGAGCTTGTTTCGTTAATATCGTTATTGCATGAACTTGCCCATGTGATAAATATTAGTGATAGTTATTACTCTCTCTAGTTCAATGTTTGAGGGTCATTATGACATATTTTGACGAATTTCTTTTTGTTTCAGACAATTCTAGAGCTGTCCGCTAAGAACGACTCGCCGATGTATTTAGCAATGAAAAGGAAGAAGCAAGCGCATGGCAAGACTGTTCAGAAAGTACGAGACATTAAGAAACTAGCGGTAAGCAAAGCAAAAATAAATGCTTTTTTTTAGTCCCAAAACATTTTTCACATAAAAATAATAAATGATTTCATTATTTTCATGTGAAAAATGTTTCTTGCAATCTTATAATAAACAACTTTTTACCAGGATGTGTACTGACATTTTAAAAGTTGCGACTGGAAAATTTACTAATAGAAAAGTATGGATAAAGAAGATATTTTGCGCAACCTTATACAGGGTGTTTCAAAGTGCGTAATAATATTTCCGGGTTACGATCTGTTTATTGAAGGAAACAACAGCAGAAAAAGTGCTTTTTCAAAAATCCCGACCGCCAAGCAGTTGGCATCAAATCTGTGATTGAATTTAGTTCAATAAATACCACCAATTACTGAAACTGTTTGAAACGTGATATGTTTTGAACTCTTTAGATTTTTATTGAGGTTGTGATTTAAAAAACGTCTATATTTTTGATTTTTCTATTGTTTCCTTACTGTACCAGGCACTTCTTAAACACCCTGTATAAATTGGGTAAAGGCCCAATGAGTTGTGATGAACTCTTGTATAAATATTATTAACTTCTCAAGCTCCCGACATGTCAAACTTCAAAATCAAATAATATACCTTGCGTTATAGTAATAATAGAGTTTTAAAACGCGTAAATTGGGCGACACACCGGTGTGTCGGCGGAGCATGACTGGACCCTTGAGAAATAAAGGTCTAAGCTATTCTATGTATCTATCTGTATATTTTCAGGCTGAAGGCATAGTTCTAGAAGATACGAGCAATATAAAACCGAGCCGGCCACCGAACCAGCCGCCCAAGAAGAAGAAGAAAGAAATCGTTCGCGACGAGAACTACATCTCACACTTCGCTAGCGATCAACATACTGAAATGGGGTAAGTGAAGATATATGCATGTTTCTCTTTATTTCTGTGACTAGCAAATGTAGCAAATTATACTTATTTTGCAAATCTATACTAATATTATAAAGTTTGTGAGGTTGGAGGGGGTAATCTCTGGATCTACTGAACCCATTTCGAAAATTATTTTTGTAAATGAAAACAAACAGGAACGGAAAACAACGTGATATACGCGTACGAAGTCGCGGGTAAAAGCTATTGTTATAAATAACACTTACACGTCAATTTTCGTTAATTTAAACTAGCGATGCGCGATGGCGAGAGGTTTTATTCGATTGTTTCGATAGTTCGAACATCTCGATGGTTCTCGATTGTTTCGACTTGGACTCGAGTCCGACTCGGTCTGTTATTGCGACTGGCGCATGGCGCGTTCATTCGAAATTGTTTCCTCGAAGGTTTAGTTAGAGTTTCGCGAGTTCTGTGAGAGTGACTGATTCGAACAATCGAAACTTAGCGGTCGATTCTATTGAATCGAAAAACATCGCGATGTTTTTCGATTGTTGAAAAAGAACGGCGAGTCGATGGTTGACTCGATGGTTTATTTTAACGACTCCGATTCTTTCGATTGTTAAAACATCTCGGAATCGCCCATCGCTAATTTAAACTAGATGAGGCCAGTGTACTACCCTGAGAAGAAAACAATCTCAGAGGTCAGTTTCATGAAATTCAACCAATGGTAAACATTTAATGGCCAAATATGAGAAGTATGTACGCTAAAGTCTGATATGGTCATTTGAGGAAAAGGACCATACATTTGAGTGGGCCGGCCCACTGAAATGTACGGTCCTTCTAAAGTTCTAAGTTGAGCTACGTGATAACTGACAAGTTATAACATAGCTCAACTTAGAACTTTAAGGAGATCACCGATTTGTCGAACACTACCAAAATAGTGTTCTTAAAAAAAAAAGCGGTTGGTTACCACTACCATGCGGTGGTGATGGCATCAAGTGCATGTGTATTTACAGTTCCGGTATATTCTGTCTGAGACAGTCGTATGGGAAGTAAGAGACGCGGACTCGACGCCCCAAAAAAAACCGAATTATTCGTAAAACCCGAAGTGCCGAAAATCCACGCACTTCTGGAATACTGTATAAGCACAATGGTCCAACATAAGGACTTATTCATCATCATCATCATCATATCAGCCGAAAGACGTCCACTGCTGGACATAGGCCTCCCCCAAGTGTCGCCACAACAACCGGTCCTGTGCGTCTCGCATCCATCGGTTACCCGCGACCCTCACCAGATCATCGGTCCACCTTGTGGGAGGCCTTCCAACGCTGCGTCTTCCGGTACGCGGTCGCCACTCCAAAACTTTTCGGCCCCATCGACCATCTGTTCTGCGAGCAATGTGCCCTGCCCACTGCCACTTCAATTTGGCGATCCTTCGGGCTATGTCGGTAACCTTGGTTCTCTTGCGGATATCATCATTCCTAATTCGATCACGCAAAGAAACTCCGAGCATTGCCCTCTCCATTGCCCTTTGGGTGACTTTAAGCTTTCTGATGAGGCCCATTGTGACTAATTATAAGGAAGGAATTGAAGGACTTATTGCGGAAACCAAACCCCGATGGATAGATAGACTTGAAGTGCCTACTGAACTGTAATGTCGCGTGCGGGGTGCGCGTGACCTTACAGTAGGCGTGCATAGACGCAAAATACCCGAAAGACATTACTAAACAGAATAGGTTTCATTTATTTGAGTTCCCTCGGTTCCCACATTTGGTTCGCATAGCGTTCAACGGGATATTCACGGTCGCCATGGACATAAACTTTTATTTTAGTTTTGGGCTCGGTGTCATGGGATGTATGTCGTTTTCATGGTTATAGGGGACAATCACGGAACCCTATTGTAGCCTAACCCTGTGCGTAGACCGACACGCACTTGGACGGCTTATCTCTTGTTTTCCAGCAGTGTTTAAAAAGTGTAATATTGCTTCCAGCATGGCGGTTAACTTCGCGGCTGGCGCGGAGCAGGCGCAGCTGGAGCTGAGCGCGGACTCGGGCGACGCCGCGCGCGCAGGCCGCGCCATGCAGCGCTGGGACCGCAAGCGCAAGAAGATGGTGCATGTAGACCCGGTATGTGTGGCTGAGATACTACTACTACCAGCAGGGCAAGGGCTTGATCAACAGCAGAGTGTGACTTGATCCTATCCTGTTAACAGCGTGTACGCCGTATGTCATTTCATACAAACTTTCAAGTCCTTATTCTTCAAAATGAATGAACCGTTTTAACGAAACTTGGTATGCATACGCTTGATATCCAGGTCTAAATACTTATCAGAAAACATTTTTGAAAAAGATTTCAGAGGGAGAGAGTGATTTTAAGTTTTCTATAGAAAGTGAAAAAAAGTTTTTTTTCTTCGGAAAGGCCATTATACAAAATCGAATATGCGTAAGATAAGAAGAATATGAGAGATTGAAGAGGGAGTGCACCTGTGTGTGCGCACACACGCCTGCGCTATAATATGTCCCGCGCCGATGACTAGTCACCGTTGAGATTGGCTGCCATGGCCGAAATCGGTCAACCATATATTATCTGATAGCAGTTCCCTGAACAGTTTTGATTGACTGAACTAATGAACATGTGCTTTTCTAGGACGGCGGTCGTAAAATGATCCGCACGGAGAGCGGAGGCCGCGTGCCGGCGTCGTACCGCAGCGGCCGGTACGACGAGTGGCGCAGGCGCAACGTGGCCGACGCCGGCTCCGACGACGAGCCCGCGCACGATACCAACAGGAAGAAGTCTGGTGAGTTACTATTATCACTACTATTGTTACCTTCGACGATCGTCAACCGTACCTACCTACTGTCAAGATTTACCAATCAACCTTGAACCTAATACTTTAGCGATAAAGTTAAAAATCTATTAAAGAAATTTGACAGATTGTTGAAGCTTGAAGTGCTGGCGTCTATACATAAAAAGCGTTGCCCACTGATGTTATTTATAAGAAGCATTTAGAAGTTTTGCATATCAATTTGCAAGTTCTTGCGATGCGTTCGTGCGAGCTCGTATATTTTTACTATGAGACGTCGCGTCGCATTTTTGTGTTTCCTCCCTATATCAATAAGTGTCAGCTCACGCGATTCTTATATAGAGTTCTATTAACTACACAAAAGTTAATACATTTTCAATTCTATTCGTGGGGTGTATTCGAGCTAAATTTGCGCACGCTAAATTGACGATATACAGTTACCTGCACGTAAGTTGGCAAGATATTTTCGTAGTGGGGGAAGTTCGCGCATGTAAAAATGTATGAAATTATGCGTGCGCGAATTTCTCCCACCACAAAATATCTTGCCAACTTACTTGCCGGGCATTATACCTACTGTGTGACAGAGATTGCAATTTGCTCCACTCTTGGTGGTATTATGATATTTACGCGCTTTTTGAGAAAGACATTGGCATTATTCCTTCAATAGTATTATTATTTTTAATTCCGTAATGATTAATATTTTTTCCGAAATCCAAATCTTGCCCCTTGATAAATGGGATATGAGAGAAACTGGAAAAGTGGGTGTACCATATAACAGGCTCTACCTAAACCGCCTGGGAATACAAGTGTGAGGTTATCTCAACTAATGTTATTTCATTTTCCCCACAGCATCAGAGTTCCGTCCCCACTGGGTGAAACACAACGAGCGCATTGCCAAGAAAACAACAGAGGCGAAGTCTAAAGAATTCAAGAACAAACAACAGATCGTCAAGGAAAGAATACGCAAGGAAAAGATCAAGCAGAAGCTTAAGTTTAAGACAAACAAGAAAAAGAAAAAGAAGTAAATGTAAATACATTGTTTTGAATAATCAACCTGTTTTATTTCCCAAAATACTGCGGAATCGCGTCCCAAATTGCATTAGGAGTCACGTTCCCTCGCTATGCAATATTTATGTCTTGTTATTATCATAACAGATAAAAGAAAAACACGTGACAAGATAACGCCACCTCATTGGTTCCTCATTAAAGCGCGAGCGCGCGGGAAGGGTACAAACGTCTCTCATTGGACGAACGCGAGTGCGTCATAGACCGCTTGAGCGGTCTGATTGGTTGTAGGACAATGAGTGACCCAATGTCCTTCAACGTGGTTGCATTCAAAATATTCAAAACAAACTTTCAAATATTACGATATTAATTTATGAGAACCAGTTTTGTTTGTGAATCAATGTTGTCGTCATTTTTGAGAAATCGATAGTTGTTAATCATAAAAAAGGATTATTATTAGTTATCAAACATGTTATGTTTCGAACATAAAAAAGTTGTTGATAGCTGGCGCCTTAGAATAATAACGCCTAGAAGGAGAGTCTCATACACGCTCCCTACCAAAAAATGAAGCAACTTTCGTACTTATGTGTGAGTGAGCGGTATGTAATTACAGCCACAGACGTAAAAAAATGTTGCTAGGAATGAACACTTTCCCTAAAATCGGGAAAAATGTTAATATACTTGGGACTAATCATAGATCAATATTAAAAAAAATGTTAAGTACGTAACTTGTCGGTATGTACTTATTGTAATCGAAATCCAAGATGGCGCCGACGAAATTTGCTAACTTTTCGTCATGGGTGTCATTTCCATGGTTTCTGGGGTCACAAAAACCGATTATGGGGTTAAAATTGAAATCCAAGATGGCGCCGACGATATTTGCTAACTTTTCGTCATGGGTGTCATTTTCATGGTTTCTAAGGTCGCTAAAATCGATTATGGGGTCAAAATTGAAATCCAAGATGGTGCCGACGAAATTTGCTAACTTTTCGTCATGGGTGTAATTTTCATGGTTTCTGGAGTCGCTAAACCCGATTTTGGGGTCAAAATCGAAATCCAAGATGGCGCCGACGAAATTTGCTAACTTTTCGACATGACATTTTAAACATCAGGAGGAAAGATAGTGGTTTTTCACTTTTATAGAAAACTTCAAATCGTTCTCTCTCTCCTTCTAAACTCTTTTTATAAAATGTTCTCAACTAACTATTTAGACCTGATTAGATGGCGTATGCATACTAAGTTTGCCATCTTGGATTTCGATTTTGACCCCATAATCGGTTTTAGCGACCCCAAAGATCGCGAAAATGACACCCATGAAAGACTGGTCGGCACCCGCGGGGCCGACAAGGCTCCCGCCTCCCCCTGCCCCCCCCCCCCTGGTTGGCCGCCCAGTCTGATGTTCCTTTATTTCAATTTTAAGACACGATCTCATACACAGGTGTCGGTGTCGCCGCGTGTCGCGACTATGGTTTTTTCCCATATGAAAACTGCCCAACGCGCCTAAAGAACTTTTCACTTAAAAAAATGCGCAAATTATTTGAATCAACCGTAATTATTAGCTTTCGTTTCATACTTACAACTTTAAACAATAAGCATCATAATACAGGTAGACTCCAACAGTTAGTGCTTACTGTATTATGGGTAATTTTTCTTTACAACGGGCAACACTACATTGTGATAAATTAGGTTATGAAAATTTTAATTTGAAGATCGATTTACGTAAAAATAATGGATTTAATGTAAGTACTTACTTGTGAAACGTGATTTTATCACATTTTTTTTGTTTTCCTGGTGTGTTAGAGCATCTTTTTATGCAACAAACTGTCATTTTTAAATATTTCTCGGGAGGTGCATTCAACAGAGCGTGACCTTGAGCACTGACGGCTCGCTGCGCCGAGTACTCCGTATATGGAGTAGTCTGAGTTGCTTCACTTTTGATGCTCGTACTAGGTTTCTAGGCGTTATTATTCTAAGGCTGGCGCATAATTCGCAATATTTTTTGCCGTGTGATTTTGTTGATCTTCGTCTAAATTTTCATTTAATTATGCCGAAATTTTAGCGAAACTTAATTGTACTGCGTCAGGCCAGCCACCGCTGCTGATTGGATAAAAAATGTTTTTTCTAGGAAATTTGAGTTCAAAGGAAAGTTAATAAATATTGCTAAGTGTTTACTTACTCTGCCTTAGGAACTTGTGACAAAAATGTCTACAAAGCTTCCTATCGTCTGTGAAGCTCAAGGATAAGATTTGAAAACAAGATTTCTATCAAATCGAGAATTCAAGTCGTGCGATATTGCTTTATTCGTGGCTAGCATGTTATGCATATGCATTACCCACCTACCACTTAATCTCCGTATCTATCAATTTGTTTACAGCCCTCAGGCAGGCTGTTAACAGTTTTTCGTTTAGTCACCAGTTTCCTAAAATTAAACACTAATTGGATTATTTAAAAACCCCTCAATTCAGACGGTAGGTACCGTTAAACCTCCAGGCCCGGGTCGAGACGGCGCGTTGTGTTCCACGCGCTCCTCAAAGAGATGTCAGCATAAGTAGACGGGGCCCGTTTTGGCCAGAGCTTGCCAGGGTACAGGATTTTTTTCGAAAGAGTCACCGCGGCTCTGGAAAGCAAAGGGCACTAGGAGGAGCACGGAAGGGTTTTAGTCAGTAAGAGTCTGACATTCCCTCCCGCTCCACCCAAAGCAACAGGAGTCATTTGATGATTTCCCATCCTTAAAAACATGGTACCGTTAAACCTGTCAGTTTGCGAATTTCATCACGAAAGATGTGTAATAATTTGGCCGATGTTTTAGATTTCATATGCTTTTAAATATCATTGAAGGTTTTATAGAAAAGTCTCTCTTCTCAAACCTTTTGGCCTTTTTGCTGTTAGGTACTGCACTTTATGTTCGGGAGTTTAGGAAGTTGATTTTTCGCACTAATTGTTCATTTCCCTTAACAGGTACAATCACCGATTGCGTGATTACTGATTAGCCAAAATCCTTCACGTTATTATACCATACTTATTCGTTGGCAGAATCTCATTTCTTTCCTGTCGGCTTATGCCTGCTAATCTTTTCGACACGTGGAGGTATTTTAGCATCTTTATTTGGAGGAGGAAAATTAATTAATTTGTTTTGGTCGTTCATCATATCAAACATGTTTTGTGTTTTTTAGTAAGTAGGCAGTTAAGTAGGTACCTACCTTATATTTCAATAACATGATTTAAACGCTGAGAATCTGAGCTTTTTTGTAGTTTGAAGATGCAAATTGTGACAAATGACAGGCACAGAATGACAGGACAAACAGCCACCATTGCTCCTAGATTGCTCCCTTATTATAATCCCTTATTAAATTAAATCTGGGAAGAACATAATATATGTAAATCAAACTTAAACCTCTTAGAGCTAGTTTTTTAATAGCCAGATAAATTTTATTTGCAGAATAAATATAGCGGTTTGACATATTTACTATAGGTACAAAAGCTGTCAAACCGCCAATTTAATTCCCCAGATAAAAGTTGTCTATTGGGAAATCAGCCCCTTATGAAGTTTATTTTCTATGAAATAGAAGGTAGAAAGGTAACTTTGAGTTGCTTAAAATTTTCATAATAGCTATTTTACCTATGTAGGTATCTTTTGAGTAGAACCTTAGAGCATTATAGGTTTTTTTGGTGATGGTAGGTTTAGTAGTTTGCCTTGCCAATCATATGAAGTTCGTATAATCATAGGAAATAAAACGTACATTAATAGATCTCATTTTTTAAACTTTATGGTCACTAATTACCTAGGTACTTATTTATTACTTCCGTCCGTATCATACAAGTGTCAAGATCATTGCCGAAAGATCATGACTTAAAATTTTTTAAGCATTAAAGGTCAAGTTTATACGCTGCAGCAGTAGGTAGGGATATTAGGCCCGCTGAAAGCAATATTTGAAACTATTTTTTACATGCGGCACCGCCCGAGTGATTGTCGGAAATTATGCCAAGAGAACATACCTACTTCTTTTTTTAATTGATGGGAAATCATCAATTAATGACTTCTTCCGCTCTAGAAGCGGAAGGGAGTGTCAGACTCTTACTGACTAAAACCCATCCGTGTTCCTCCTTATGCCCTTTGCGTTTCAGGGCCGCGGTGACTTTCAAACAAATTCCGCAACCCTGGTAGAAGGGAACATACTCCTGGGATTTAAAGTAGCCTTTGTGCTATTCCAGAGTACAATCTATATCTGTGCCAAACTTCATCCAGATCCGTTCAGCTGTTCTAGCTTGATTGAGTAATAAACATACATCCATACATCCAAAACTTACGCATTCTCAATAGAAGTAAGACTAGCTTTTACTAGGCGGCATAAGCGTGAAAGTCTTACCTATCCTATGTCCTTGTTACGGATTTTTTTTGAAGAGTCACCGCGGGCCAGGGGGTCTACTCTCTAAGCCCGAAGTCCGTAGTTTCGGCCTGGAAGCAAAAGGCATTTGGAGGAACTCTTAGAATAAGAGTCTGATACTCCCTTTCGCTTCACCCAGAGCGGAAGAAGACATTTGATGAATTCCCATCCTTAAAATAATAATCCTATGTCTAACCCCAGGTCATGGTCTGCCTGTGTTCCAAATTTCATCAATTTTACTAAGCCGTTGAGGTGTGATTGATGAACGAACATTAAAATGTTTGGACGTTGACAAGGCACATTTGGGTAGTTAAACTGATTTTAACATTCACATTTACAATGGTGTTGATACATTTATAATTTGAAAAATAATTGTGGAAGAAAAAACCTATTTCTTCTGAAGTTAAAGTTCGACGACCCTGCCCGACCATGATAGCATTCCCACGATGATCTAGGCTTTTCTAGACTTAGGTTTGAAAAGTCAAAGCTAAAAACTCTCAAGTGTTTTATTTTTAACAGACTCGCATATATCGCACTCGGTATTTTGAGAGAACCTAAAATGATTACTAACCTAATTAAAAATTAATACTGATAATTAGGTACAATCACGTCATGTTCAGTCTTCTTTGTTTTGCACATAAAAGACTGGCAAACACAATAATTAAGTACCTATTGTTCAAATGTGCATTTGTAGACGTTTTCTCCCTCGTGTGATATAATTTTGTATACCTAAGTGTTTATTTTTCCATTGTGTTTATTATTATTTTTTATTCTTTTTGTCAAGGTTTATTTTCTTTTTGTTTTTGTCCGTTTTTTAATTTTTTTACTGGTTTTTTTTCATTTTGTCAAATTTTATTTTGTTTGTAAATGTATCCTAATTGTATGTAGCTGAATCCGTTTTGACCGGACCCAAATATAGGTAGTTGGGAAAAGGCTAGACAAATGATTTGACAAAAATAGGTAAGTTAAAGAAAAGAACCTAAAAATAAAAGAAGGGAAGAGCTACAGATAGGTACCGTACTCCTTGTCGTGTTTTGCATTGCTGAAGGTCGTGCTCGTCCTGGAAAGGGATGACAGAGTCACTGCCGAGCTGCTTCCAGGCCACTCTATCTCCGGCCTTTCTCAGGGCAGTGGGCACATCGAGTCCTATTCTGAGTAAGTCACATTTTCAATATCGACAATAATGTGACTTACTGTAATTATCATATGCGCGGCAGTAGGTATTACCTATAATTATTATTTGAAAAAAAAAATGTAGGTACGCCCACCCTTACAAAAGTCACGTAAGGCCGCAGTAATTTTAATGGTGTGACTGTACATGACAATATATGACAAGTTAAAGGACCTACTGAGACCTACCAGCCTGACAGTCCCCACGATCCTAAGACCTATACGCCCTGCAACCCTAACCCATATACCTAGTATGTGATATATAAATATAAAGATAAGTTCAGGATGTCTGTACCGTGCGACTACCTAAGATTAGGATGAAGTGAACGGTCATTCCATTGTATTTGTTTATATTGACAGCTCACTCCACCTAAGCTTACAAGGTGAGTGAGAGGTTTGTAGAACCGCAATCGTTGGGCTCTAGACAAGTGACATTCTGTCAGTGGTAGCGTGGCGAAGGCGATTGTCAATACGTCAAAAATGTATGGGATTGACAGATGCTATCGAAATGTCATGTGATCAAATTCCTACATTTTGACATTTCGACAGTCGCATTCGTTAATCGAATAGCACATTGTCTAGGGCCTCTTATCTGTCTACCAGCGAGTAGATACTCGCTGGTCAGATAAGAGGCCCTAGACAATGGTTAACGGTCTTTTTCTGGCTACTTTTCAAATTCAATTTCAAGTTATTTATTTCAAATAAACCATTTACGGGCACTTTTGAATAGTCAAGGTCGGTCAGTCAAAAAGATGGAGCTATTAGCACGTTCCAAAGCGTAGATCTCTATGGAGAAGAACGTGCAAGAAACTCCACGGACATTCTTTTAAAAATCATTTTTTCCTTACAATTTTATGTTACATCATTCCTGTTAAAATTATACAAACATATATGTGAAAAGATGTAGAAAAAAATGCACGTAAAAGTATCAGGAGTAAAAAAAATAAACAATATAAATAAACAACAATTTTTCCCACTGCAACCAGTTTACCTTGTTGCCTCCGGGCAATAAGACAAAGATGGTTTTATAGGTACTAAGCCATTGTCTTATGCCGGGAAAGAATGTTCTAACAAGCTTCTAGAAATCATATTTAGGTAAATGAATATTGAATTCATGACATGTGTTTACTCAAAAATTGATTTAATTTTTTAATCAATGTTTGTTTAGTTTCCTTACTAGCAAAGTCGGATGAAATCCATCAAATCAAAATCAAGGTATTTCCCTGAATTTAAGTACCTAATACAGACTAAACGCTGGAAGTTATAAACTTCGACAACGTTTTATTTATTAACACTCCAAATTAAATTCGCTAGACTTCCCTTTGAGTATAAAAAATATTCAGGCTATTTTAATTTAATTTTATGTTAATGTATTTGAAATATTTTATTGTGAAAAAAAAATCGTATTTATAAGTATTAAGTAAATACGATTCTTTTTACAATTAAATTATTTTGAAAACCATGTTATGAAATGCGGCCTACGCTGTAGCAAGGCTACGGGACGGGGCGTAGCCTTGTTACGGCGCGCGGCGTAGTCCAAAACGCACAGTATGGAGTGGACACTTTAGGTTTAGTACCTACCATTCAACCAGGATAATTATTATTCTGCCACATGAAGTTTATTTTTATCCAATAGAAACATTACGGTAGGTATAGCTGCGTATAAATATCTATTTGTATAACTTTATCTCGTCTGCAGCTTGCGACCTCGTGTCGTCGTGTGACCACAACAAGCGTGAGATTTTCCTCCTTTGCATATAATTCAGTTTATTAATTCACCAAAACAATATTTAGTAATGCTAATATTTTATCACTTCCTAAACATGGGTTGCTTCAAATTAACGATCATTTTGCAACATGTAAATACGTACAGTCGATTGCACATCAGTGGCAATAAACCAGACTACGCCACTACGCAGAATGCAATGCGTAGTGGCGTAGTCAGCTTTTACTTTTTATCACACCTTTTACTGACCTGGCCTAACGTAGTATATGTACTACGCTAGGTCAGGTCAGTAAAAGGTGTGTTATGACCTAGCGTAGTACCTATACTACGTTAGGTCAGTAAAAGGTGTATTACGTGCAGTCGACTGTTTCTAATATTTTCGTATTCGTATGCCTACCGAAGGTTATATTTTCCTAGAGATAATTCCCAGGTGAAATTAAATTATTATTGAAATTATTGAAATATAGTGCCAAGTAACCATACCTATTTGTTTTTGCTAACACAAACATAATATTTTCACGATTCAGAGTAGGTAAAAAATAACCAGCGTATTGACAAAAATACCCCACACAAGTTGTTTATATTAGTTATATGCATCCATCCCCTAAAAATGTTCCTTCTCATGTGATTTATTCATTACCTATTTTCCGTATCCAATGAACCAAATTATGCCATACGTCTTGCAAAACTTATTTACGCCAAATATAGGTATATATCAATTTACAACTTTGCGTTTGATTTCCAACCTTGAGTCTTGCTTGTTTAGATTGAAAGTAGTTTGCTATAATTTGAAATGCACACACAACCGGTGTTGCCAGCTTCCTGTTTTCCGGTGTCAGTACACTTTACGGAAAATGTGTTGTTTATCAATGAGTTCAAGGATGAACGTGTTTGGAGTGACAAGATGCGTGACTGCGTGATTTAATGTAGGTAGGTACTGCTCGGTTCACATTATTCCAATTCAGTAAACCGGTGAGGAAACCAACGCTATCATGGACAGGATTTGGCACGGATTATACCGTCTACATTATTCTTGTCATTTAGAAGCCGTTGAAGTGTAAAATTATTATCAAAGTGATTTCAAGGAGAAGGCATTTCACACAATCACTGGAATGGTAATAAATTGGCCGTCTTCATGATTTCAGTTGTGCTGGAATGGGCGGGCTGAATTCAAGAGCAAGTAGATCATTCTATAAAATAAACTGTTTTTTTTTTAATTCATAGGAAATCATGAAATGACTTCTTCCGCTCTGGGTGGAGCGGAAGGGAGTGTCAGACTCTTACTGTTTAAAACCCATCTCCCTTATGCCCATTTCGTTCCAGGGCGGAGGTGACTCTTTCGAACAAATTCCACAACCCAGTCAGAAATTAAACTGTTGGCATATCGGTGGGCTGTGCCGGGCGGGGCGATCACAACAGGTTCAGAAAACGTCACACCTTACACAGCGCAAACATTATAATTAGGTACATACAGTTCTCGTCAAATAACTTTGCCCCTCTGAAGTTAGCCATTTGCAAAGATCGCGCAGGTGCAGTCACGTACACGGGAGCAAGCGGGACGCAAGCATGCATCGAACGTAAACGAGCGACTGAGACATAAAATCGCGCCCCGCCCCCCATGTCTCTTACGCATGCGCAGTTGCAGTGTGTTCGTAATTTTGACTACTACGCAGCCACTCGACACAACTTCAGAGGGGCACAGTTATTTGACGAGAACTGTACATGTATGAACCCTTTCGGGTTGAATTTTAATTGGAGCACTGTGCTATGGGGTCCGAGCGCTCATCGAGTTTTACGGGTTATCAGCAATCATTCAGTCGAATTTTCACGTGATCAGAGTTAATCTGTAAAAAATGTATGGAAATTAAGGCTTTTTTGACAGATTGCAACTGATATGCGAATGAGAACATTGCTTAAAATTAGTAGAATTGGCCCTTAGGTGTCTGGCCTTTTTTCGGCCAAAGAATCAGCATTGCCATCAACGTGGCAATGCTTTTTTTAAATTAGGAATGGGCTTGCTCTTTACCTCGATCACGCATGCTGCCAGTGTTCTGGGTGCTTTCTATTGACATCTCATTACGGGTGCATTTTTTGATGTCGCTTGAGTTCTTCCCCTCTCTTCTTTTTATACGCATTTGTACTTACATATAATTTTATTGTTACCATAGGTATAAATATTATGTAGTTAGGTTGATTAGATTATAAATTGCCACTGTAATTTTTTTTTTTCAATTCCATTGTGTTATCCTGCCATTAATTGTCAATTAATGGAGAAGACTTCATGATTAACAACCAAGAGAAAAAGAAAGATCGTTTTTTTATTTCGCAAATGCAATTAAAAGTAACAGTCATTATTCATTCGATTAATCTACATACAAAGAAAGGAAGTTGGATTTAGAACAAAAACTTAATTCAAAGTGCATTTATCGTGGATGATGCGATGACAAAGTGTAGGTACCGAGGTGTTTAATGAGGTCCTCTGTGTTCTCACATAAAACCATCCTGCGCAGTAAGAAGGTATAATTATGTTAATGTGTTTATTTAATACTGGTGGCCCACCTTGGCTTCGTACAGATGCTGTTTATATACGCAAACCTTTCTCGTTTTTCGGGGAGCATAGCAGTGGCCCCCCAAGACGAGCCAAAGGGGTACGGAAGCTCACGCGCAAACAGTGAAAACAAAACCCGTTTCGTGATTTAGAAATAAGCAAATCAACATTTATGATGCTATTTAGAGATCAAAGTCCGGAACATCTTTATGTCTATACTTACAACATCTAAGAAAATTACCAGGAAAAATATTTTATTATATTTACTGGCATTTTATTCTAAGAAGTTCCACAATAGGAAGATTACTGAGGTAATAGCATGAAGGTATCTCACTTAAAGAATGTTTATATTAAAGAATGTTAATATTAAAGAAAGGTAGTGGGCATGTGGATAACGATTGTAATTTGGACTCAACTGTACGTGCCCAATAAGGGTGCTACCACTGCCAGGGTTGCGGATTTTGTTCGAAAGAGTTACCGCGGCCCTGGAAAGCAAAGGGCACTACGAGGAGCACGGATGGGTTGTAGTCAGTAAGAGTCTGACACTCCCTTCCGCTCCGCCCAGGGCGGGAGGAGTCATTTGATGATTTCCCATCCAAAAAAATAGTCTTACCACACCAATCGATCGATCGTTGATCGATGGCCGTCGATTACCCGGTTTCCACCGATATCAGCCAAAGCTACAAAACAAATCGATTGGTAGTAACACCCTTACACTGGCCAGGCGACACCTAAATTAATCCATTATATTACTAGGTACCTATAAATGCGCATGTAACTTTGTCTATTTGCTTGCTACATTTTCACGCCTAAGCCACAAAATCTTAATAAAGTCTAGCACTGTTATATTTAGAGTTAAGTTATAGCCAACATATAGATCCTGGAGAATACTTTTTATCAACATAGGGACATATAGTTGGATCACATTCGGCTAAACAATATTTGTTGTAAACTTAATGGCAGCGAAACTGGACCTTCATCATCATATCAGCCGATAGACGTCCACTGTTGGACATAGGCCTTCCCCAAATGGGGGGATTTCCCATAATCACCACGCTTGGCAGACGGGTTGGCGATCGCATTGTAGCTGTAGCAATGTACTTACAGAGAATGCTGCTGCTCATTCCCTGGTGAGTCCCTTAGTCGCCTCTTACGACACCCACGGGAAGTGATGGGATGGTGCAATTCGTTTATGCCCGACACCATACGGAACACCATACGAAACTGGACCAATGAGTTTTCCAATTTGACTTGCAGTTTAGCATTAATCCAGGAGCTTGCGCAAGGTTAAGCAACGCTTACCAGAGTCGGTCTGTGGATGGGTGACCATATTAACATACCGAGATTCCTCCCTGCTTCGGAAAGGACGTTAAGCCACTGATCCCGGCTGTCATTAAAATTTGTAGATCTTTGGCAGTGTTACGGAGGATTGTTAGAAGCCAGAAAATCTGACTCGTCTTGCCAAAAAGTGCCGTGTTCCTCAGTCAATTTGCTGTGGACGTCTGGACGTCTGGTAGGCAGCACTCCGCGCAAAATACTGGTATTAAGCTGAATCCGGTTTGACTGTAAGGCGCCGCCAATACAGTTGGGAAAAGGCTAGGCAGATGATGACTTGCATGATAATAGCATTAGCAGAGTTGTGTTTCGTTCTAACCTGCCATCATTTAGCAGGCAAAAAAACAAAAATATAATTAATTCTCACGGTCTGGCACAACAGCAATTGACCAGAGTAACGTTAGGTACATCCTGTGTTTAAAATATAATTTTGAAAAAAAAAACAACGTTTTGTCTTCTTACCTACACGCAATTAAATCTACCAAAAACTGTGAATTAAAATATTAAATCCTAATTCATAATTATCACCTTAGTTTAGAGTGCCGAACAAGAAATAAATTGCCTTGTAACTGAAAAAAAGCCGACGTAGACACGCACTTACATAATAGTCATAACAATAATTACTAACAACTATAGACAAAAAATCTTCGAAATAATAGGCTGTTTACACTTTGATCCTATTTCGCTTAGAACATTTCACTATAATCCGATTTTACATTCTATAATGAAATCATCCATCGCCTTTTGTTAATTCCGCCTTATGCTTATTCGACCCAAACTCAACATACCTGGGGCCGTACCATGACGTGTTAAAGCGTCAGTCGTTCGAGCAAGAAAGAGGGATGGTGCTATACACCCTATATAGCTCCATCCCTCTTTCTAACTCGAACGACTGACGTTTTAACACGTCATGGTAGGGCCGCTGGTTTAGGGTCAACTTTCAGTCTCACTAGATGATTTTAGATAGGTACAGTTTCTCAATAAATGTACCGAAGTAAAAAAAATCATTTCGGTACATTTATTGAGAAACAGTACCTATCTAAAATTATATTTATAGTTCAGAATCGTACCATGCACTTCTATCAACAAAACGCTCAGAAAACATTTTAAGATTGCAAAGCATTTTATTTAATAAACATACTTTTGTGTTAAAAAGTAATGATTTTACTACCCATTTGTAACAGGGCTCTTAAACTGGTAGAATAAACAGTTTTTCTACCTTTCAAAAGGCTCATTTGAAAACCAGCGTCAGACAGCATCAGTCAGTCTTACATATCGCTGAAATAGACATTCTTAGTGCAGCCATGAGATACACACTCGTTTTTGGCAAATCGTGTTTTGTTATTTCTATGTAGGTACCGTGCGTGTTTAAATATTTTTTATTATTTCTTTTTCTCTCTCTTTATTTTACATAGGGAGACCACCACAATTTAGTGCCTGGGTTCATGATAATTATTTGTCAGACTTTCGACCTTTTGACAATCCGTTGACTGGAGACCAGGCTAACGTCCGGTGCAAACTGTGGTAGGAGACTACATTTGTCTAATTACCATCAAGCGAGCATAGTCCTGCAGGGTTTAACATTCTGGCACTGGGAAGTTTTTGAACCGTCTCTTAACCCAAGTGGGTAGGCGTGACTCTCCCAAGTCCCAAATTCTCAATGAAGGGATACAGCACCGGAACGATGGCAGGTCTATAAGCCCCACCTTCCTATCCTGACCTCTGAGACCCAAAGTACAAAGCATGCAGCTAAAGCGATCATTGCGCGGTCACCGACAACGGGGCAACCATAGAAATATAAAAAATTGGCAACAGATTCACCTCGTGTCGTGTCAAACACACAAAGAAGACCCAGTTCCTGAACCGTGTCGGTTCTGTGTCGATAAACAGTTTTCTTTTATTCTAATCGTTTAGAAATAATGTTATTTGTCTGCTGTGTAAAGGTGTGCGTCAATACTATTTTCGCGGTAGAGTGACAATGATCTTGAAAATCTTCCATTGACTTGTATACACAACAAGTCTTGGGGAAACCCGCTCTTGTCTGCGGTCATCTTTGTTTTAATGCACAGTTAACCTTCTAAGCTGCCAAGTTGCGGTTGACTTCACTTAATAGGTTCTATATCTACGGATGAATTATGTTTCTAGGACATGCTTTTATTTGTAACCATAGAAATATAAAAAAACAGGCAACAGATTCACTTCGTGTCTTGCCAAACACACAAAGAAGAAAAAGACCAGCTCCTGACCCGTGTCAGTTCTGTGATTATAAACATTTTTCTCTCTTTATAATCGTTTGAAAGGTTCGCTAAAGTTTCACCAAAACTTTATTGACAAATTTTCATTTTACAACCAACGTTTCGTATACCTACTATTTATTTCGAAAACAACTTATTCCGCGGGCTTAAACACTCTAGGGGCAAGACTACGTAGAGTCGGTTTTGCAGCGATTCATTTCTGTCACTAAATTTGTGCTTATAGAAAACAAAATTAATTTATTTTCTCTTATTTTATAAAAGTCCAGAGCAGCGGAATGACAAAAAAATACGCGGTAAATGCACAATTAAATAGAGAAATCAAATGTCTATTGACATTCCACTATATTTTAAAAAATCGAAATAAATATCTCATAAAAAGGTGTTTTGTGAGATAAAATGAAAAAACAATGAATTGTTTGTATTTGTAAATTAATACGTTATTAAATAAAAGTTTATCGGATATTAATATTTCACTAAGTGAATTATTTCGTAAACTTGTTGTTTTATAATGATGAAATGACAAACAATGTTTTTGCCAATCGTTGCATGTCAAGTAAAATTTTTTGAATTAATTTTTGGTGAACTGACAGGTCACCCGTTTAAAAATAATGTTATTTGTCTGCTGTGTAAAGGTGTGCGTCAATACTGTTTTCGCGGTAGAGTGACAATGATCTTGAAAATCTTCCATTGACTTGTATAAACAACAAGGCTTGGGGAAACCCGCTCTTGTCAGCGGCCATCTTTGTTTAATGCACCAGTTAACCTTCTATACTGCCAAGTTGCGGTTGGCTTCACTTATTAGGTAGGTGCCTTTCTATATCTCCGTAGATATAGAAAGGCACCTACCTAATAAGTGAAGCGAACATAGTTTATCCGTATAAACTATGTTTCCAGGTCATACTTTAGTTCTTAAGTTTTTATATCATACATTTGAAGTCATAAAGTAGTAAAAGTTTTTTTCAACACATTTGCTCAAAAAATGCATTTACGAAGCCTGTATGCATTGTTCGAAAGTTAAAAATTATGCACCACACAATGGAGCGTGCGGCAAAGTAGGTACTCTCACCTAAGTACATATTTTACCGCAAACTCCGTTGTATAGCGCCGTGCGTATTCTTTACGGTTTTTTTTTAATTTCCATAAAAAATAATAAGAATTCCACCAAGGAGTTTCACATCACGAGAATAAATAAGCTAAATAATCGAACCTCCTTGGAAGCGCTTTTGCTGTATACGTTTGTCTCATTTTAATATTATAGAGAAAATGAGAGAAGATAAATAAAAAAAATAAAGTATGTGGTTCTAATTTTCACCACGCGCATGTGGCGCCCTTTGCAAATTCGCGCCATTTTCATATTAGAAACGTCAAAGATTGTTGCGACTTTCCGACTGATTTCTAGAGACAAAAAGTTTGTTTCATTACTTATTGTAATGTTTTCTCGCAAATGTGTCGAAAAACGTTGTATGACACACGTGCGGATTTGGTTTTTACAAACTCGTGACTATGGTAAGCCCTCGACTTCGTCTCGTGCTTACATTCGTCTACTCGTTTGTAAAAACCAACTTACCGCACTAATATCATAAATAACTATATTCTCGAACTTCCAGCTTTATCTATTCTAACTAGCCCGTTTTGTTTCACTGCTGGGCAAAAACCGCCCTCTCCCTTTTCCACACATATCTGTTTTCTTCCAATGCGGGCCCATACTACATATTATCAACCTGGATGAAGCATGTTGCAAGCATCTAATACTTTGCGGAATTTGTTCGAAAAAGTCACCGCGGCCCTGGAACGCAAAGGGCATTAGGAGGAACACGGATGGGTTTTAGGCAGAAAGAGTCTGACACTCCCGTCCGCTCCACTTAAAAAAATCATATAATACTGAAAATATTATTATTAGAAACATTTAGGTTGATATTAAAGAATATTAAACCCGGTTACAATCCCTAGAAACAAGCAAATCAATTTGACTGTATGTATAAATTTCTCAAATATATAATAATTGTCTGATTGTAAAATCAGACAATTATTAATAGTAAAAGATAAAGCGAGAACAAAATGACGCAAACTTCGTTAACACGGTTCGAAAATACCATCAATTTAATAAAAAAACCGCTGTTCATGCCGTCATAGTTTGTTTGTCTGAATTGCTCATCCATTTTTGGGAAAGCAAACATTGGAAAACATTGATGAATGAATTTAGAGATCCGGGTTTTATCGAAGTAGCTTCCATGTTACTTTTAAATGAGGTAGGAATTCCTAGGCTTTGCATAGGCTTCTTGTAGGCTTCGCCTAGGTTTCGCGCAGGCACTGAGTAGGTTAGGCACAATTTACATTGCCGTGGAATGGAATGGAAGCATTTATTTCGCTTTGGCACGCAAAAAAGTCGCGCAAATTAACGAGAATGCTCGAGAATTCTCGCGACAGCCACTTGATGCTATAGAGAACGTTCCGTTGTTCAGCCATTTCTAGTGGATTCCACATATAGCGCCAACAGCAGCTCCAGGAATACTAGGGAATACGTGAGAATTCCTCTGAAGACGGGCGACAACTTTTTTGGCTCGTGTCTAGATAGTTACGTTAATTAACATTTCTTTTCACATAAAATTCGCTTCCATTCCGTTCTGCGGCAATGCAAATTGAACCTTAGGCTTCGCGTAGACACACATTACAAATGCCGATGGGAACGCGACATACATACCCGCGGTGTCAATATTCTACAGGAAAAAACACCTAGTTGTTTTTTTTTAATCGTTAAAGAAAACAAACAGACTACCCAAAGGCTAGTTAAGCACAATGACAAAATCCCTACTAACATTATAAATGCTAAAGTAACTCTGTCGGTCTGTCTGTTACGCTTTCAAGCTGAAACGGCTGAACGGATCGTCATTATATTTGGCAGATATATAGCTTGGGATATGGAGAAGGACATGGGCTACTTTTTTACGCGATAACCTACATCAACGCGGGCGGAGCCGCAGGCATAAGCTAGTAACATATAAATAGACATTACCTCGAACCTCAACTACGTCACTAGTGACTTGTGAGGTGACCTAATGAACTGTACCTCTGATCCAAAGAACTGTCAGCAAAAACTATTGACGTTTTATTTACTGTTAGTGATCATTAGACGCATTGTTGTTTTGAAAAATGTCCTAGATTGACTTCAAAAAGCTTTGTTTATAATTTTGAAACTGCTGATAGCTTTCATATCTATTTAGTGTTTCGTTGTTAACGTGAAAGAAAAACATACTTACCTACTTGCCTTTATTATGTCGTTTCTTGTCTGTTGTATTATCCTTTTTTTATTTATTGATGGGAAATTATCAAATGACTTTTTCCGATCTGGGTGGAGCGGTAGGGAGTGTCAGACTCTTACTGACTAAAACCCATCTGTGTTCCTCCAAATGCCCTTTGCGTTCCAGGGCCGCGGTGACTCTTTCCAACAAATTCCGCAACCCTGGCAGGCACTGGCCCTAGTGTGCCCCGACTACTATGCTATCATCTCATTGAGGCGCGCGTGGAAAACAACGCTCCGTCGACCTGGGCCTGTTTCTTATCGGACGGCGAGCCACCCCACGCTCGCCATCCGCAAGCCTGCGCCTATGGTGGCCGGAACACCCTGAGACTTCCGACGCCCGGGGCGTCTTCTTCTGATTACACTATTCTAATGTGTCTGTTAACTTTATTTTTAGGCTAGCTTTTCCCTGTGGCATATTTCACAATATTATAGCTTTCTAAAACTGAGGATGTTCACTTACGACGACGTCTTGTATCAATTGAGTAACGCGTTTTGTAAACGTGCCGCTGTAACCCTAATTTTGGGCGTTTGTCGAATTAGTAACGCGCAACTGCATTGATGCAAACGCACAAATATATCGATGCTACATCGCGTCTGTATCCTTGCTGCATCGCTATAGTAGCGATGCAGATTTGTGGCCACGTTAGCGATGCGATGTTATAAGACCAGCGATGGCACTACGATTTTTTTGTGATTGTAACGTGATTTTTCGGTCGTACGTATCGCTACTGATAGTCTTAATAGGATTTTCGGTATCAGATCAGTAGTAGCGTACTACCAGAGATAACCCTTTAAAAAATAATATATACCTACTATAAACAATCCATTTTAAATCTACAATATTTGTTTAGATTAAACATTTGCTCTTTCTCTGGTATCAACTCAGTATTATTTTTTATTTCCTGAGTGCAATGCAATATACTCGTATAATATAAACACTATACCTACCTATGTAGATCAAAGGTACCCTATTACTAATTTTCTGCTTATCTGTCGACTGAAATGTTCTGTTATGCTCATCAAGATTGTGTCAGGATTTCCTTTCATTAGCAGCGATAAATGAAGGGAAAGGGAGGCATCCACTATTTAAATATTGAACCTCCCTTTCCCATGGGAAATCAAGGTTTTTGCGAAAATCTCGTTTCTTTTTAAGATGGGAGAGGCCTTCCAACGCTTCGTCACCCGGTACGCGTTTGCCAGAACCTTTCGACCTTCGTCGACTGCGTCCTAGGGCCGTACCATGACGTGTTAAAAGAGGGATGGAGCTATATAGGGTGTATAGCTCCATCCCTCCTTCTCGCTCGAACTACTCACGCTTTAACACGTCATGGTAGGGCCGCTGTTCTGCTACCAATGTCCACTTTCGGGCCATGTCGGTAACCTTGGTTCTCCTCCTTAATTTTTCCATCGCCAGATAACTTTATCGGAGGAATAATTTTGAATTTTTGACAGTTCTTCCATACAAAAACTGTCAAACGTTAAATTAATTCCACGAATATAAGTTTTCTGGCGATGGAACAATCAGCACTTAATCACGCAAGGAAACTCCAAGCATTACCTTTTGGGTGACTTTAAGTCTTCTGATGAGACCTATTGTGTGTCTTTATACCACATTTTTATTAGGGTTGATTCAAAGATGAATACCGAAATTATTAACGTTTGATATTTAGTACAATCGTGTTGTTCAAATCAGTAAACTAATATGTAATTCTTGAATTGCTACTTAAACCTATTTAGATATAAATAGAACTAACATTAATAAGTATTATATATTTGTACACAGTTACTATATCTTTTTTATCTTTAAGCCATTCATCTAAAGCTAACAAAAATATTTGCCCAACTACTTAATTGGAAATACCCACAGAAATATAATACATTTTTAAACTTCTATTCTCAGAATTTTGTTAAATTGGTGTTGTGCATAGGTAATTAATTGTACTTTAAAATCAAATCGTTGTTTTGATACGTATATCGTTTGCATTAATCTATTTCTATTGACGTGTTTATGGACTTTGTAACGTTAGCCTCCTTATAGTGTATCTATCTACAATATTGGCGATTATAGAATGATCAAAATGTTACTATTTACAATCTTTAACCATTTCACTTACTATCTTAAGGTTACACTTTTCGATATTTTGTCCATACAAATTTTGGGGGGTATTGCTCCACTGTTTGACATTATACATTCAAAGTTAAGCATGATATCGTTTTATATCATTATTAATTTTGTCTGTACGGAAACAGAATAGTAAAATAAAAAGCCATTAAAAGTTATAAGCCAACAAAGATTCGTTTTTTTTGCTAATTTTAACGCAACTTCGGGCGTAAATAAGTAATAAAAGAAGTGTAAAATCTCAAAAACAAAGTCGGCACCGACAAACCTCAATTGTAGGAGAGTTCAATAAACTTTATTTGTAATGGATTTATGCAGTGGTTTTTTCATAAAACTCAACCTTCTAATAGACTTTTCGTGCATCGTCTAATGTTGTTTTCGTTCGGAACGGTGTTTTGAGCGTGGAAACTAGACATTGTGCGTTTAGACTAGCATTTAAGTGCTCATCACTGAAACTGTCTCTGTCGGGCACGATGCCCGGTGAGACAGCATGCTTTTTGGCCACGCTAACCAGCGAGTTCGAGCCCGCGACTAGTTCAACCCTAATGTCACAAACAAAGTGACTTAATGCCACTTTGTCTAGACCCCAAATTAAATGGACAAAATGGGGTTTTGGGTCATTTACAATTTCACAACATAATAATATGCCCTGGAGAAAGATGTAGGTATGATCCAGTAAGATGTTGCATGGTAGAGATTTTGACTGTACATCCGTGATTGTCCTCATAGCCGTGGTGTACCTCCCTCCCTCCTGGTAGCAACATATTTACCCTGGAGTGCTGAGGAGTATGAGCACTCCAGGGGTCACTAAGGTCCTAGGGGCCGTTTATGGTCCCATGTATTCAGTGTGCAAGTCACCCCCTGCCATTTTATCTATTTTTTTATTTTTTTTTAAATTTAATTTTATTTAGGGTTTTTTGTTACACAAAACATATCGAACCCATTGTACCTTATTACTATAATTACATAGATCTAAATACTTATTCTAATAATTTCGAAGATAGCTACGGGAGTCGGTGCTGTGTCTGCGGCAGTAGCAGGTATAACGCTTGTGCTATTTCTGATGCAGGCTCACTCAGAGCGCTTTGTATAATTCCTACGTTCATCCTTGTAATACCATACTTTCTCAGCACCGATTCCCTCTCTACCTTGTTCAGGACACATTCCATCAGCAAGTGTTGCACATCCTCAATCTTTCCACAAGTTGGACAATTCGGTGTGTCAGCTTTTCTCATTAGGTGTGCAAATTTTGCCGTGGCCCGAACGAAGTCTATAAGCTAATTTTAACGTCGATCTATTTAATTCAATAAAATTAGTCAGGCAGAGGACTTTCATATTTTGAGAAATTCAATCCACAGTAGCCAGCCAAACCCATCGTTCAACTTCTTTGTTTCTATATCCTACAGCAGTCCTGCACCAACCGGAGATGGTCCTTGGGTATACCTCCACAGTGCATACAGGGATAATTGTCGGGTGGTGCCCAATTCTAGTAGTTGCAAACGTCCGAGACCTCAGGGTCCCGAACTTGTCAAAGGCATTCGAGACTTCATCAAAAGCAAATAAAGGGAATACCACGTCTTACTATTCAAGTGAATACACAATGTCACTTTGTAACCTAGTAATACTGGTATTACCCGATTACTAGGTTGCGGTATTTAACACTTATTAGCAACCGCAAAACTACGTAGCAGCCCTACTAGTTTACTATGACACCTGAGGTAAATTCTTGCGCCATTTTTGTTTAAATTACTGCCTCCAAATAATATTTTATGAAATCAGGCCCTGGTTAAAGGCACACAGGTGCGATACGACAATGCGACATCACATGTTCTTGGAAATTGTTCGAGTCCTAGTCTACAGTCAGAATTAATATATATGTTTACAATTACGGTTTTTTTAAATAAAATTTTATGAAAACCAACAAAGCATGTATTTAAAGATGTGTTAAACGGAAGTGTGTTCATGACTTGGCACTTTAGTAGGGAACTAAGGAAGCCCCGCGAGACCATAATCTGCTAAACGGAGTGATTATGTATCTACAATGTACACTCAACAAAAGGGATATGTTAATGACATGCGGACATGCGGTGCGTTCGCCGAGTAGTTGGCTAGTATAGGTTATCTTAGTTTTTCATCATCTGCCTAGCCTTTTCCCAACGTTATTACAGTCGATTTCCAGTCAAACCGGATTCAGCTGAATATCAGCGTTTTACGTCGAGCGACTGCCTACCAGACCTCCACCACATAATAACTGGGAAACACGGTACCTGGCAAGACTGTAGTCAGATTTTCTGACTTAAAATGACAGCCGGGACCAACGACTTAACTTGCTTTCCGAGGCACGGAGGATTCTCGGTAAGTTAAGATGGTCACCCATCCACAGACCGACCCCGGCAAGCGTTGCTTAACTTCAAGGTTAAGCAACGCTTGCCGGGGTCGGTCGACCCGTGCGGCTGATATTATTTAGCCACGAGCTCATAATAAGGATCCTCAAAAGCCGGCCAATTGTATTTATTACTATCTAGTTGGGGGGGGCCTTTGCCCAGTAGTGGGACAGAATAGGCTGATAAAAAAAAATGTATAACTATCTGTTGCCGCTGTTAGCTATTACGGTTCAAGAAGTGCAGCCCGTGTTAGTCAGACGGATGGAAAGCAGAGGTTTAATACATACTTCCGTAGTTAACCTTTCGGGTACGGAACTCTAAAAATATAGAACTTAGGTATTATACCTACGCAACTTTTTTATGTCACTTCACTTTTTTACATCTTCCATACCATTCTGTTTTGTTAAGTGTACCTACATACACTTGTCGTACTTGACCTTTTTGTAATTGACCGGATAATTGCAGTTGTCTATGTATGGTATCTAGTTATACTAGAAATGTGTACTACCGGCTAAGTCAGGTCTTCACCGAGGACAGTCGCTTAGGAGATGCTATTTACTATGATTGTAGTTGCGTAATTGTATATTATGATGAGGGTTTGTTGGTAAAAGAATTCCATAGGGTAAATTTTGTTTTCAAGAACGAATGGAAGAATGTTTCGTCTGAATATCTGGAGTTTTCTCGTGCAACGGGATTTTGATGGAGTAGGTACATTTTGATGTAATCGGGCTAATCTTGCTAATGCAGCCGAGGTGGAATGGTCGCCCAAGGCTGAATTGCAAATGCAATGACCAATGCCCACGTGTATCAAACGATGTTAAACAATCTCGCAAAAATACACTTCTGGACACATCTATTGGCCCACCTTGTATTTTCAGTTTCGTTTGGTCCTAGCTAAAATTTTATATTAGGTGAGCAAAAAGTTTTTATGCAGTTTTGAACCTGGCACATTCACAATTTCATTCAATAGTCTTTTTTTGAATTTCGAACACAGAATTTAAAGAAACAAAAGACAATTTGGAGCCTGTTTGTTGATATCAAACAATCGAATACTAAGAAAACTTGGTTTTATTGGTTTACTTGGATTTAATTCTTGAAAAAGTGATTGATATCTTTGGTTTTGCAACAAACATTACTTATTCTTAACATTAAGGTGAGGTTCTATCAATAATTTATGGATACTTCATCTGAAGTCGCCGCCCAAGCTGTGGCACTTATTCAGGCCGGACACAGCCAAAGAAACGTGAGTGCTCAACTTAATTTAAGTCGATCTGCGGTCCGAAATGTTTATCGGAAGTACCTAGAGACTGGCGGCTTTGTTCGTCGCCAAGGAAGGCCACGATCTCTGGTCACAACTGAAAGGCAGGATCGATTCATCGTGACGACCAGCTTGAGAAATCGTCACCTTACCTCCATTGAGATACAAAACCAACTTCGCGACTTCCACGGAGTATCTGTGAGCGCTCGAACTGTTCGGAGAAGGTTAAAAGAACGCGATATGGTACCACACAAGCTAGCTAATGGGCCCAAACTAACGCGAGCCCACCGAACAGCGCGCCTTCATTTCGCACGCAGTCATTTAAATTGGACACAGCAAGATTGGAGCCGTGTACTCTTTTCTGATGAGTCTAAAATTGTGTTACATGGCAATGATGGAAGGAAGAAGGTCTACCGACGTAAGGGAGAGCGTGTCGCACAATGCTGCTTTGAAGAGAGGGTTGCTTATGGCGGTGGCTCATGGACTGTCTGGGGCGGTATATCCGCGAGCGGCAAAACTCAACTTGAGGTTGTTACAGGACCACGGCTGCCAACATTAAATGCTGAAAGGTACATTCGTGAGTGCTTAGAACCTCACGTGATACCATACGCGGACTATGTGGGCCCAAATTTCCTTTTTATGCATGATAATGCAAGAGCCCATGCGGCCGGCATCGTCAGGGAATATCTTCGGGATGTGAACATCACAGTTATGGACTGGCCAGCCAGAAGCCCAGACATGAACCCCATTGAGCACATGTGGGACGAGCTAAAAAGACGTGTTAGGGCTCGTCAGCTAGTTGCCCAGACGATGCAGGAGTTGAAAACTGCCATAGAAGAGGAATGGGAGATGATCCCTCAAAATTTCATAGAGCGGTTGATAAACTCTATGCCTAATCGTATGAGAGCTGTGGTAGATGCCCATGGAGGCAACACGCGTTATTAAATTAAACCTTTATTTGATTTGATAAAACATGTTTTTATTTAAAAATCAATTGCCTTTAACAAGGCGCATATCCGACTTGTTAGGCGTAGCTCCATGTCGTATGGTATTCTGAATTCAAATTTAAAACAATACGATCGAAAAAGATGGTAAAATGTATCAGGTTTAAAACTGCATCAACAGTTTTTGTTCAATCTAGCAATCATATTTCGGTAGGGGCCATCGAAACCTAAACTCTAAGGTGGGCCAATAGATGTGTCCAGAAGTGTAAATGAAAAATCTAAAAAAGGATTCACTTTGAAATAACTACCTTTCTGATTTCAGTATTTTCACAACAATTACTAAAACTAAAAATAATCTAAAACATGGCATCGAAAAATTCCTCCGCATCGCAGGCCACTGGTAATGTACCCAATAGGCTGGCAGCAGTGGCAGCATTGCCACGTTGTATGGCAATGCTTATCCTTTGTCCGAGGTAAAAGCCAGCTCTTGGGTCACGCGAATTGTCAACTAAGCGTCTTGACAGATCTTAAAACAAGTAATGAGCATTCGGACCCCACGACCCGAGAGTTTCAACCCCAAACGTCTCAAAAATATAACTACCAACAAGGTTAAAATCTAAAAGCGGTGAAGTCGGAACCAGTTCTAAGTGTGTGGAAAATAAAATTATCTCCAAAATAATCTGGTTTCAAAAGTAAGGGCCTTAATTGATTAAGGCAGTACTTGACGCCCGAACCGTTACCAAAAATAACTACCAAACCAAGGTTACAAGTACAATGGTTTTAAAGAAATTACGTTTTAATTTTTCATGCTACTTTTATAACAAAACAAATACATCGGACCTTCGACCTTGTGTCGCAGAAGCAAATATGGTAATCGCTTGACCGTTTCTGACGGTTGTAACTTTGATCTTTGGATCGTGGGTTTCCCTTTTTATGCTGCAATTGACGTAGGTAAGTTTGTTTGTTTACGGTCTTTAACATTAATTGTATGCGTAAAGGAAAAGTACAGGGCCTGAAGTCTCCACATTAATAGCGATTTCAGTAATAAGCCAGGCAAATTAGTTTTGAATCTCGCATGTTTTTCTTAAATCGACTCCTCGTAGTGCCTTTTGCTTTCCATGCAGGGCCGCGGTAACCCTTTCCGCAACCCTGGCAGTGCCTATACCCTACACGTTAAAGGCAAAAACAGAGTTCAGATTTACTACAAAGTTAGCCTAATTTTCGGCGTAATTTGACTGGACTATAATTTCTACCGAATAATAGATACCATTGTCGTGCCTACTGAATAATATCGATACGCTTAGCGGGCTGTAAACATTATGTTAAAGTTTACGACAAAGTTCGGTAATTTGACATTTGCTAACGATGACATTGGCTGGCTTTGAATATAAGAGACTGCCAAAAATCGGTATTATCGAATCTCTAGGACTTATCGACCGAATTCCGTCCGTAGGCGATCGGTAACTATGTCGTGACTGCAGGCCCTGAAGTCATCTTGCACGAGGTATATAAATGTTGGGTGTGTCAATATTGAGTCGTAAGATATTACTGAGAATAGATACATATATTATATCATGCTTACAGTATTCCACGAAGGGTAGTCATATCGGTTCTGGGGCCACTTATGAATAATTATTAATTTTCCTTCAGGTCATGTAGATTGGACTAATAAATTATTTCGGCACGGTAATGTGAGTTATAATACTAATATATAAAATTCTTCGTTATCAGAGAACATTTCCGAAAAATAGTGTAACAGCTAAATTCGACCGATCTTAAATTTTCCAACACATTTCCAATTATCTTTTTTTGGATAAGTAATTTCGAAAATGTTCCCTGACAGCTTTTAGGCCTATGTATCCTGCTTATGCGTAGGAAGTATCATTAAAATCGGTTCATTCATTTGTAAAACAAAGGACTTGAAAGTTTTAATGAAATGCCGTATGGTGTAAACGCTCTTAAGGGCTTAGTCTTCTAGTGCACAATATAAGAATCGCGTGCAGCGAGTCCACGCGCCGAGCGTCTGCACCCGGGCTCCCCGCAGTCCCCGCATTCATCCTACCTAGCGTAAAATTTAAAACAAAATTTGACACGGTCGGAAAGTTGCTCTACTAAGTATTATTCAATATTTATTTAAATTTTAATGGTACTTTGGGTCTGGATGTAGTGTTTTTGTGTGTTCCGTAGTATCGTAGTAGACATAAAAAATGATAGTGGGGCCAGCCAATGAGTGTTAAAAGAATACGCCATATTTTTGTGTAAAGTAAGTTTATTATAATTTTTTATGAAGTAGTTATCAGCTCCGATCACCGGACAGCAAATTTTGATTTGAAATTACATCGCAACAAAAAACAATCAAAAGTTCAGATAGATGTACACTAATTGCAAATAAAGAACAGTTTGACATAAATATTAAAAACACTTTCAGTTTATTAGACACAGATTCAGAGGACGTACATGTACAGTATAAAAACATAAAGGAAGCTATTAAAATCGCCAGTCAAAAAATTGTGTGCCTCAAGAAAAAGAAAACAAAACTTACTGACAGCACAACACGTCTTATAGAAGAGCGACAGAATGTAACGTACCAATCTGCTGGCTACCGCATTGACAAACAACCGATCCCTAAGATCAGCTATGCGTGGTATGGTAAATGGTGTTAAACAAGGAGATAGGGCAAAAATTCTTGGGATAAGTACCGAGTTGCATAAATCTCTATATTCCAACGACCAAACATCCCAAAAAACAACCGAAGTTTACTGATGTCCTGAGGAGGTCCCGGTAATATCTGGCTATGAAGTACACCGGGCTCTCAGAGGCATGAAGTACAATAAAAGTCCCGGCGAAGATGGTATTACAACCGAATCACTTCGAGCCGCGGAGCCTATCTTGTTGCCATACATAAGGAACTTATTTAATTCAATATTACAAAAAGGTGATTTTCCGAGTAGTTTCTGCCACTCAAATGTTATCATCCTTCATTAAAAGGTGATAAGACCGACATCGGCAATTACCGCTCCATCAGCCACATCTCACACCTTTACAAAATATTCATAAAAATTCTTGAAAATTGCATTTCTGGCCAATTCAATCAACATCAAACTCCCGAACAAGCCGGGTTCCGCTATGGCCTATCCACTACTGACCATTTACAGTCCCTTAATCAAGTTATAGAAAAACATTTAGAATTCAACTTACCTTTATACCTCGCATTTGTCGACTACTCTAAAGCATTTGTCAGTTTATCGCACAACGCCATATTTAAATCTCTTCAAAACCAAGATATCGAACCTACATAAATTAACCTACTACAAAAAATAGGTATACCAAAATAGCACAGCAGCCTTTAAAAATAAAAACCACAAGACCATCATTCACTATCCATAAAGGGGTTAAACAGGGCGACCCGCTTGCTCCAAAGCTCTTTACAGCCACGCTTGAAGAAGTCTTTAGAAAACTAAAAAGCAATTGGAGGGACAAGGGCATCGTCGTGGGCGATAGAAGATTAACTAATCACCGCTTCGCCGACGATATTGTTCTTTTCTCCTCCACGGCAGCCGAGTTAGGCCTAATGCTCGACCAACTGAGCAGTGCCAGCCTCGAGGTTGGACTCGCGATGAATATGACGAAGACCAAGGTAACATAGGAATTGGGGGTGCGGGTATTGAATATGTCCATGAGTTTATATACCTCGGCCAAATAGTCTCCTTCCAGGCAAGATACGATAAAGAAGTTGCTCGACGCACCGAGAACGCCTGGAAGAGCTATTGGTCGATGAAGCAAATACTGAAAGGAACTCTCCCTCTCTCACTAAAGAGAAAACTCATGGACATGTGCATTCTTCCTACCCTCACCTATGGAGCGCAGACATGGCCACTAACCAATCGTCAAAAGTCCGCACTCGGGGTCTGTCAGCGAGCAATGGAGCGCAGTATCCTTGGAGTTAAACTTTCTGATCGTATAAGGAACTCGATACTGCGTTCTAAAACTCAAAATGCCCATGTAGGTCACACGGCTGCCAAGCTAAAATGGAAGGCTGGTCACATCTGTCGCATGCCGGAGGGGCTATGGGCTAAAATAACCACACAATGGGTCCCAAACAGCAGCAAACGACAACGCGGCAGGCCCAGAATGAGATGGCGGGACGAGCTCGACCCTTTTCACAAGGATTGGCGATAAGTGGAAGGAGGGAAGGGAGGCCTTTGCCCTGCAGTGGGACAAAAAAATGGCTGAATAAATAAAAAGTTATTAAACACAAAATTGTTGTTTCTTATTTTTCAAATTATACGTAACTCTGTGCACCGATTACTCTTTTTCTTTGTTACTTTTTAGGGTTCCGTGCCCAAAGGGCAAATACGGTATCCGATTACTAAGACTTCGCTGTTTGTCCGTCTGTCTATCACCAGCCTGTATCTCAAGAACCGCGATAGCTAGACAGTTGAAATTTTCACAAATTATGTATTTCTGTTGCCGCTATAACAACAAAATACTAAAAACAAAATAAAATAAATATTTATTTTATTCCCATACAACAGACGTGATTTTTGTAGTTAATGGTACGGAACCCTTCGTGCGCGAGTCCGACTAGCACTTGGCCGGTTTTTTATTTTTGACTTTGTTTTGTTTAGATCTTCCTGTACGAGTCACAACAAATACTTTTTCTTTCTTTCTTTTCTTTCAGGAATTAATTATCCTGAACGACAGCGTCTGCGGTAGAAGACGTGGACGCGTTCTTATTTTTTTTTACTTTTTTCTCAATAGCTTGAATGATATATGGCGGGTCTTTTATTGGCATCGAGCGTTCAAGGCGGGAATCAATTAACTCAGGAAGCAGACAATGCAAATAAAATTTAGACAATGGGCCTACCATTTTTTCGTGCCAGAACGTAGGGTCTCTTTTTATATAATCGACTTTCATTGAGTACTCCTCTCCAGTCCATACGGCAAATAAGCACATATCCATCTCCGTAATGTTTAATTGGCCCTGAATTTGAAAATAATAATCGTGGTTTTTGTCAATCACAAACGTATTTTTCTTAGTGTTACATTTCCACAATTTTATTTTTTTTGCTTTTATAGCTTCTTCAGCTTGCATATTTTTTGCAGAAAATGGGCATTTTACTTCTACCAGTCCTGTTTTTCCATCTTTGTCTTTATAAATACCATCGGGACTTGCTCCTAAATATTGGAGTGTTTTATGAATATAAAGACCGCAGCGGGTAATTGTGACGTTTTCCTGCAGAGATAATTGGGTTAATGCTATTTGTTCATAATCTCTACCATATGTGATCGATGGGACATTTGACAACTTTTGTGGTTTCACAATAGCTTTCACTAAAGGAGCGCAGCTAACGTTTTCTTTACGTTTACATATTTTTCCAAACATAGACGCGGTTAATCTATTTTTTCTGTTTTCTAACCATTCTTGACTGGAACTTTGGTCTATCGTCTGTTTCTGTAGTTCGTCTCTTTGCTGGTCAGAAAGCTCCGTTTGTTTAAGAAATTCATTTTTTGTTATCTGAAAATCTTCATCGGTCATATCTGGTCTTTGAGCTTTCTGTCCATAATCTGGATCGTTCATATTTCTACGGATTTTTTTTCTAAATAATCTTTTGTAAACTTTTCTTTTCGCTTTTTGTACCTCATATACATTTGTGTATTTGCCAGTAGGTTTACCAAATATGCATTTATGGATAGCGTTTATTGGTCGCTTGGTGTTAAAGGAAATGACTGAAGCGGAACACCTTTCCTGGTATGAATTCTTAAGTGTGTAATTAATTCTTTTCCCCCCCACATATTTGGCAATCACTGAATTGAATGTCTCAGCAGGATTGCTATCGACGTCAAAAATTAGACTTTTAGCGTTTGCAGCCAAAAACAAGACAATTTGACTCATTTTCCTCCACAAAACTGTGTTAGCTACATCAAGTGCCGTATTTCGGTCAGTTTTATCAGTTGCTGGGCATATAGCGTCATCGCAATCAGAGTGACTACCAAAAGAATGGTGTAATGCATTCAAAATATCTGTACGAAGTTTTACCATTTTTTGACTGTCAGAAATGTCTTCGTGTTTCCTCAACTTTATAGCCCGCACTGTGTATCTGCGTAACTTCATGATTTTGAAGTCAGTTAAAAGTTTCCTTAATTGAATAGGAATATGAGTATCTTTAGTAAGTGCTCTCAGTTTGTTACATAGATTTCTTAACAGATGGTTTCTGCACTCGATCTTCTGAACCTTGCAGTTTTTATATGGATTGCTTTCTAATATTTTTTTATGAGTACTTGAATCACCATCTGATATTAGTCTAGCATATATTAAACCATGAGATTCAAGAGAGTTACCAAATCCTTCAACAAGCGACGTTGACTCCATACTGGAAGAACTACCAGAATAGTTCTTGTAGCAAATATGATTTGCAGGTTTATTTTTTTTATTTTCAGCTTTTGCACATACTATGCAGTATTTATTTTTTACACCAAGATATAAAATTTTACCACTGTATGCACCGATTGTTGCTGCTGCACCTGATGATGCTGAATAGTTATTACGGAAAGATCTTTTGGACCAACACCCGTCAGCTATTACATCAATCATTGGTGTACCATCACAATCGACACTGCCAATTTCTGTCGCATGTTCTGCCTCTTCGATGCCTGCCTTGGCCATTTCTTCTACTGCCGTCTTATGGAACCATTCGTAAACTTTTTTGCTTGTCTGAGCATATAAATTTTTTGACATGCCAGGTATATCAGCATTACCTGCCAATTCATTTAAATTTCCCAACCCACAGCCAATACTAATAATACCTGCAACTATACCGTGGTTCACATCACAAGTGTTAGACGGATCTTCAGTGCTTATGTCAAATTCGGAATTACAGAGTTCGCACTTGAAATGCAGTTTTGATATAAAACCTTTACGTCGTTCACCGATACATTTCAAATTTGTATACCTGCATCCAAAAGATTTTTCGTTATGATCAGCAATCTTCCCCAAAATTTCTAAAAAATTTTTGATCGATACGATTCTGCGCCCTTCTAGGCAAAACAGTTCCTCATCATTGGTCATTTCTGTTTCATTATCAATTTGCAGCTGTTGGTCGTCGCTAACAATTACAGGTTGTTGACGTTTCCTTCCGAAAATTCGGCGAAAAGGAAAAGCCTCCTCAAATGTTCGCTTCCGGTTCATTTTCTTATTTGAGTTTGTTACATTTTCAGTTCCGTCAATATTTTCAATCATCACTGGTACTCCAATAGTAGAAGAGGTAGGATTAATATTTAGCGCTTCTGACAGGTTGCTAACATCTGAAAATGGTTGACGAGAGCCAGCAGCAGACCTGTGAAAATAAATTAGTCATATTATTAATTAATTTTATTCCACGGTTAAAAGATATCCGACTTTGGTCAAATTAGCCGATTAGCCGATCCGATTTTGGTCGCTAGTAGTAGTGTGTATTTATTATTTATGTATGTACATAGACACTAAATACACCGACCAACCCACAAACACATCCATCCACACACTCATGCCCACACAAGCACTCACGCCCTCCCCAACCACACTCTTTTATACCTTCTGACAGCATGCATGAACATCATATTAATTAATTTTTGTTTTGTCATACTTATATATTGATACCCATCACTTCTGCGGACTATCGCTATCTAATTTAATTCGACCCTGTATACAATATTATAACAATTTTATAAAAACAGTAAAGATTTGATGATTTGTTTGGGACCGCTGGTAGTATTGTTACTTGAAGTGTGAGTTGATAAAATCGTACACCCATCAAGTCTGTGGAGTCTCGCTAGCTAATTGAATTTGACCTTGTAGTTAGGCCCTAAACATGAATACTGTAAACAGTTCTACTTACCTTTGGATTCTATTTCTCTTCATCACTTCTACGTTTGAGCCCAATTTTTTTTTTTTCGTGCATGCATATTTTTTTTTACGTTTACGATCCATATTGAAATCAAATATTTACAATACTATTACTAAAACACAAATATTTACAACACCCGAAAAATTATATACAAAAAATAATAAAGTAGAGCAACTTTAGATACATAACAGTGCGTAACCAACGTTAGAGCAGGAGCAATGTTAGAGCGAGAGGGAACAATTAAAATTTGTCGTGGACCACACGTCCGAACGCTCCGCCCGTGCAGCGGCCACTAAGGAATTTCTCTCTCAATTCTTGTTTATGAACTCGTTTTTTGGAGGTCTTTTGAGATTATTATTATTGTTAGGGTAATGTGATTTAGGTGCTATTTTTTTTTAAGTATTTGCTTAATGAACTCTTGGCATTAAAATAATCAAATTATTACATACATACAATGCATAGTTATAATGAAACAAACCGTTTATTAAGAGATGAAAACAGAGAATTTTGATGAAAGTGTGACCTCTGAATTAAGAAAATGAAACATAACTAGAAAAAACTAATCAGCGCATTTTGAAGACGAGAATATTGAGCTAATTATGCGCTGAACAGATTTGTAAATTAATTCTTCATTGCCATAGACTGAGCGCCCAAACAGAACTCGAAATGATGTTGGGCGCGAGAGAGCTGTATTTAACACTTGATTTACCTAACATAATCCACCTAGAAGAACTTAAAAAAAATAACTACCTATTACTTATATTATGGTTATTTATGGGCAATAAAAATATTTCATGTTATTTCATTACTTTGTAAAGAAAAAGAATTTAAAGTTGCGCAAATTATTCGCCGCGAGTGAATTTTGCAAGACTGCAGCCTTAAAGACTTCCAGGTTACAGCTAATTTGTTTGGTTGGGTATAGCTATCAGGAAACACATACTCCGAAAGGGAATTCCACTTCTTAACAGTACGAATTAATCAAAACGTTTTCTGAGTTTCGCTCACTCATACAATTTTTTGCACGTGACTATACGATCACGGAACTATCTAGTGACACCTACCATCTATGGAAGATTCCATAGAAGTTAACGTCAATCAAAAGAGGTTATGGTTAACCAACAGAATTGAATGTCAGTGCTTTTTGCAACCTCAATACTAAAGTACATCAATACCTGCTGTAGAGTAGACGTAATAAAAAAAACCGTGCCATCCGTTACCTCTGTTTGTTTTTTTTCATTTAATTACGCATTTAAGTAGGTATTAATAGATTTAACAATATAATAAAAGCTATTCTTAGATCATCTGTAAATAATTCTTAACATTATTTATTTATTATTGTCACACTTCTCCGTAATGTGTTTGCGTATTTAAACTATAAATAGTTTATTAGTTAGGTAATTAATAAATATTATAATTTAAATACTCATTCACTAGGTATGTTTTGTAATTCTAAGGTGTTATCATGTATAGTTCAATTGGCGTTTTCTTACAAATATCCTTTGGAAAAAATATTTACTACTCTAGTAAATTGCTGTGCCTAGTCTATGTATCTGGGATTTTTTTGGTACCTATTTTTAAAGTCACTTGAAATTTGACTATTGGCCACTTGAATCGGTCTAATGGACGTTATGGCGAAGTGAAATTAATTTATTTTACTCGCTTTTAATTTATTTTACTTGGTATCGGCAGTTTTGCAAAGGAACGTACACTACGCAAAATTACCGACCCCAATTAAATAAATTGAACACCGCATGAGAAGAGTAAGCTTCCACTAAAGTTGTGTTTATGTAGGTAATGAACTCTTCGCTGGGCGTGCGCTCCTGGTAGATCAGACTACGTGCAATGAAAATGAAACACTTTTCGGGGCAAAACTAGAAAATTAAAAAATCAGATAAAAAAAAGTATTTAAATTATGAGAGTTTGGAATTTATTTTCAGCACGAAGCGGATGAACGAAAGTGCGTTCGGATACCAACTACGGCGAGTACCGCTCAGGTGCTTTACCTCGACCTATGCGACCAGGGAGACGTTCAGTTACATCCGCTATACCATACCCTTATCTCCGAAACTAGTGAGTCTAAAATTTTTAAAAATATACAGATAATTTGCCTTTAATTTACAGAAAAACCTATAAGAAGTCTATGGTTTGAAAGAGATGATATTCGTTCGGAACACTTTGCATGCGAGTCCGTCTTGCACTTGGAATTTTTATTTTCTTGGAATTGGAAGCTTTGCGTAGAAATGTAAACTACGCGAAACTACCAACCCCAAATAAATTAATTCAACACTGCACAAGGTAAGAAAATTGTGTTTAAATGATGAACTCTTCTCTGGGCGTGCGCTCCTGGTAGATCAGACTACGTGCACCTGTGTATGAAGAAGAGGACAACGCAGTGGACGCTATCCTCTTCTTCATACACTGACACACATAGCCTGTCATCCTCATTCTTGAATGATTCTTCTTCACCATCATTTCATTAATTCATCTTTTGGACGCGATATAACAGGCGATTGATCACACAAAACAGATCAAAAGGCCAAATCTCGAGCTGGAAATGTGTTCAAATTCAAATAGGTAACAATGTTATATCGGCGACCGAATATGTCAAAAACATAACTTGAAGGACAATTCCACTCATTTTTAAGCAACTTTCTGAATTCCCTAAAAACAAACTTCTTTTTTCATACATTTTTGATAGATTGTGAGTGAGATGCGAATGAGAACGTTGCTTGAAAATTAGTAGAATTGGCACTCAGATCTGGGGAAATTAGAGCCGTCTTTGAAAAATTATTATACACGGTGTATCATTGTACTCACCATTACGAATAACTTTTTCAACACATTTGCTCAAAAAATGCATTTACGAAGCCTGTATGCATTATTCGAAAGTTAAAAATTATGCACCACACAATGGAGCGTGCGGCAAAGTAGGTACTCTCACCTAAGTACATATTTTACCGCAAACTCCGTTGTATAGCGCCGTGCGTATTCTTTACGGTTTTTTTTTAATTTCCATAAAAAATAATAAGAATTCCACCAAGGAGTTTCACATCACGAGAATAAATAAGCTGAATGATCGAACCTCCTTGGAAGCGCTTTTGCTGTATACGTTTGTCTCATTTTAATATTATAGAGAAATGAGAGAAGATAAATAAAAAAAATAAAGTATGTGGTTCTAATTTTCACCACGCGCATGTGGCGCCCTTTGCAAATTCGCGCCATTTTCATATTAGAAACGTCAAAGATTGTTGCGACTTTCCGACTGATTTCTAGAGACAAAAAGTTTGTTTCATTACTTATTGTAATGTTTTCTCGCAAATGTGTCGAAAAACGTTGTATGACACACGTGCGGATTTGGTTTTTACAAACTCGTGACTATGGTAAGCCCTCGACTTCGTCTCGCGCTTACATTGGTCTACTCGTTTGAAAAACCAACTTACCGCACTAATATCATAAATAACTATTACTATCGGGCCAATCCTGAAATCAGGAAAAAAAATCAGCCGTTCAGTACATTTTGTCGAGTTATGCGCACAGAAATGTATGGGGCAGTCGGTTTTTTTTCGCGATCACAGTGTTAGTCCCATAGTGAAAGTTGTTCATAATTAAGAGTACAATGACCCCTTAAGAGGTATTGCGTTTATTCTGTTACACGTTGTATAAAACTGAGACTAGAATGTGAGAGATGTCTCAGACTACAAAATCTGATGTTATGACATCACTTTAGACAGAAAGGCTATTAAAACAGTTGTGTCACTGTTCTGACAAATAATCGGCAGGGCCATCCAAGATGAACCTCGAGGCCTCGTGTCCATGTCATCTTGGCTACTTGAATTTGAAAAAAAAAACAGTTAACACATTTTATTTTGGAAATACCAACTCTGTGTCATAGATGTGAAAGTCCTAATTCCATTTCAATCCATGTTTCTTTTTTGGATTAAAAAATATCAAAATGGTCACTTGAATATCAACTTGAAATAAACTAAGCTAAAGTCGATACGTTATATTCGTCGTCAAGTTATATTTACGCGATGGAATCAAACCTTTGAAAACAATATCCCGTATTACTAGCCTACTTATCTACTAGCTATTAAAAATCTAAAACAACAAAGTTTTGCATTAATATTCGATTCATTATTTGTTATAATTTTACTGGCAAAATTATAACAAATAATGAATCGAATATTAATGCAAAACTTTGTTGTTTTAGATTTTTAATAGCTCAACTTAGTTTTGAGTAAATCGATAAAGTGCTTCGTATTTGGCGATAAATTGCAAGCATTGTGTCGTCGCGCTTCTCTTTCTTTTCAATACAGTCCGAGAGTGACCGAGTTTTCGCTATGACAGCGCTTTAATAAATGAAATGAACGTACCTCTTTAAAACAAGTCAATATTATTAATTTTAATTAGAATAAACTGCGGGTGCTTTATTTTAACTGTCTTTAAAATAATGTTAATTAGTCGGTGTAATCGTAAACTTGACACGAGCAACATTTTTACCCAAAAATAACCTTGTTTAGGTATGTTGTCAACCAGGTTCCATGGTGCCCATAACCATTAATCTAACCATGATATAAATACACTGCTTTAAAAGGCTGTATAAAATTAAGATAATTATTTAAAACAGTCACGAGTTTAAAGAAGGTATCAAGATAATAACAAAAAAATAATCATAAAAACGGTTTGACTTTGGATAAAAAGACACGGTTATTGGATGAGACTGGTATTTTTTCTTAGGTGAGAAGTTTCTTAGTAGCAGCCAGGAGTTTGGAAGTTGCCGATGGGACACCTCCGTGCCTCGGAAAGCACTTAAAACCGTTGGTCTTGCACTTGATCTCCTCATGGTCGTGACGACGTTTATCCAGTTTTAATATCAATTGACGTTTACACTAAACTTCACGTTTAAACTCGCACTAAGGACACTTTTTTTTTGATGGATGGGAAATCATCAAATGACTCCTGCCGCTCTGGGTGGAGCGAGAGGGATTGTCAGACTTTTACTGACTAAAACCCATCCGTGCACCTCGTAGTACCTTTTTCTTTCCAGGGATGCGGTAACTCTTTCGAAAAAAATCCACAACCCTGGCAGGCTCTGGCCCTTACGGGTCCCTACTCCTATGCTGACATCACTTTGAGGCGTGCGTGGAACACAACGCGCCGTCGACCCGGGCCTGGCTTTGATCGGACGGCGAGCCACCCAACACTCGAAGGACACTGGTCTCACTAACTGTAGAACTGAATAACCGAGATTGCTACGCAATCGCAAACAACTGGCAGAAAGGATGTTTAGCCCTCTACCATCCGAGAATTCTAAGATATCGTTATTTCGTGGTATTCGTAATCATAACAATTCAGTTTGTGGAAATATCGATATTTCCAAAACACCGAATTGTTATTAATTCAGTTCTCCGAAGAATCATTTTCTTCTATCCAAACAATCATTAACTTGACTTTAATATGTATTTATGCTCAATTCTGATTAACGATGCAGTTATAGCTGATCTGTCATGGTGGGATGAGGGGATATTACTGTTTTGTTGAGCCTTTCCTGTGTGTCGTCAATTCTTGTTCAACGCGTTGAGCTTTAAACAGGTCTTGTAAGTTTTTAATTTACACTGTAAAAGTACCTTGTGAAAACAAACGTGAAGTATTCATAACTGTCTGCAATAAGTTAGCGATCAACTGAAATAGCTTTACGCGGAAATATTTTTTCAGCGGTGAACTAGCCGTCATCATAAACCTAATTAGGTACTTATTTTCTTTCAGGTTCAAAAACTAAACTACTCATTTTCAAAATTATTAAGAAGTTCATAAAAAGATTTACTCATATCTGGGAGCAAATATCGGACCCCGCTTTTGTATAATATCAAGATAGTGCGAGAAGACTGCTCAAACGGACCTCGACAGTCATCTAATAGGGTTGTATGACGTGAGTATGTGAGGAAATGAGGAATCCATCCACCACTAAGAGGATTGTCACGTGCTTCCAGACATCAGTAATGATTATATTAGATGGATTAACGAAGAAAAGAAATATTAAAGAAATTTTTACGACAAGTTTGTGATCCTTGCCTTAACATCATTATAATATGTGAAAGCTAGTGTGACAATTGAACGGGATAGAAATACCATACTTACCTACTCTAACGTGAAAAAAAGGGAAAAAGGGCAGAACATCTACTGTTCAGGCTCCAGACACATAATCACTACACATTCTAAAACAAAGTGCCACCGCTCTGCCTGTCTATCGATGCGATAAACTTAAAACTACCAAATAGGTCTCAATAGATGGAGTGATTCATTACGAAAGGGTTTAGGCTGTAATTTATTAAGTTTTTGTGTATATTGGCTAAAATTTGTAAAAATGCTGTCTGGGAGAGCTTTTGTATGTTCTGCTACCCACAGAACAGGGGCTCGAGTCTGCTATTGCAATCGTGTCTCAATGACCGGTCAGTGATCGAACTTTGACAGTTTTTGTATGGGAAATGTGTCATAAGTTTGACGTTATACGTCAAAAATCGATCATTGACCGGTCCTTGAGACACGATTGCAATAGCAGACTCGACCCCCAGAGACGCAACTCTGTTTTTTAGTGGCCTCTACAGAGTAAATGATACTATGGCCTCTCTGTCTGAAGCGGTGACATTCGATTTTGTATTCGTATGCAAGAGCATCCCGCTCGCTTTCTGATCTCATTCTCTATATGTGACTCTCTGGTTCGGTTTTGTGAAACAAAAATCCAAGGCTGAATAGTCGATGATGAAGAAGAATTATTCTATTGTGAAGATGATAGGCTATGTGTGTCAGTGTATGAAGAAGAGGATAGCGTCCACTGCGTTGTCCTCTTCTTCATACACAGGTGCACGTAGTCTGATCTACCAGGAGCGCACGCCCAGCGAAGAGTTCATTACATGAAGACAACTACGAGTATGTTGGAAGCTTGCCTTGTGCAGTGTTTAATTAATTAATTTGGGGTCGGTAGTTTTGCGTAGTGTACGTTTCTACGCGAAAATGCCGATCCCAAGTGCCGGTACCAATTTAAGAAAAATGTTCCACAGCTATAGAGACAACTCTTGAACGCAGTTTAGAAGTTCTAATCGCGTTTTTCATTGGTGAAATCGGCCCTTAATCTTATCTTGGTCCCTTGAAGTTGGTCAAAATTTGAAATGATAAAATGGTTCGCTCGTCGGGTCTCCTCAAAAGCTATTTTGAATTTGTGATTTGCACTGTCATTTCGAGCTGCCAGGGATTGAGAAACGTTGACAGTTTATCACGGTGAAATGTTTATAGAAGCGCACTGCTGGCCCTGAACATAGAGTTATTTTATTCAGTTTCAAACAATGCTAAAGCCTCTAAATTTGGTTTTAAAACTGCGGTCTTGTGGTGATCCACAAACCAACAACGAACTACCGGGGAGGCACAAGACCGCGTAACGTCGATCATGACCTTCCAATTTTAAATATAATGCCATTTTGGATACTGTTGGACTTTTGTTCCCCATTATTAATTTTATTCTTGTCCTTTGTTGATGGATTTAATTTCACAGAAAATCTAAACCTTATTTATTAGACTTGAGAGGAGTGTCGGATTCTTTACTTCGAAGAATTTCATTACGTTGACAGAATTAAGTAATGAAAGTTGACTTAAATATTTAATCGTTTATCTTGATTAAATTGCTTTTAATATCAAGATGTTAGGAAATGGGTGATCAAAACCACAATTTTGATTGCAAAAGGTACCCCCTTCCCTAGATGTTTACAAACTATTGAACTCTTATGTACAGTAGTTGTACCTACATAGGCGTAAGTAATGCAACATGGCAAATGCAATCTCAACCAGTGACCTTTGGGTTAAAAAGACAACAGAGGGCCTAGCACGAATGTTTTGAATATAAAAACTGCAACCATATAGTATTTTGGTTTATTTTTATACACACTGCGTGCGTTAGGCTAGAACTTGGCTTGAAATATTTCAAGTTTGGATGTGAGGCGCACAGGACCGGTTGATGTGGCGACACTTGGGAGAGGCCTATGTCCAGCAGTGGACGTCTTTCGGCTGAGATGATTATGATGATGATGGCTTACTGCTACCCTAAATACTAAAATCAAATGTGCAGTATAACATGGAGTTAATAATAGTCTGGCAAAATGTAAGTGCAGCCTTATCTGTAATTGAAATAGAGATACTAACCAAATATTAAACTAACCAAAATTAACTAATTAATTTCAAACCAATAATACAGGAAATCCTACTAATGTCGTAATGTGAAAGTTTGTGTGTTTGGATATTTAATATGTATTAATCATCATCATGTTTAGCGCCTCAACCGCTAAACAGTTTTGGATGAAACTTAGCCTACGAGCAAACCTGGAGAGATTACTATTCATCTCGGTTGTACGTTCCCTTGGGATAAAATAAAACATCATTCACACGGGCAAAGTCGCGACCAGCGCGCTTGGTATCATATTTCCTGTATTAATAGTTTGCAGGTCCAATAATTGCATGTTTATTTACCTTTCGGTCCAAATGACGCAATCGTATGTTACAATCAATCATTTAAGTAGAGACACATTAATGAAATCGTTATAATGTGGTTCAATATTGATACAAATAACGATAAATAAAGAGCAGGTAATTTCAAACCTGATCTATTTAAGTATGCCTATTAAAAAGTAATTTATTAGATTTATTTTTCCACAACATTCTGTATTATATTGAGGAAATGTGTATTTCTGTATGTATGTCGCAATTCTACAAAATATGTTGAGAATTTTCGTATCAGTTCCAGAAAAGGTAAAAAGTATAGGACTATTTGACTATGATGGGACTATGAGAGTCAACTACAACGTGACTTTTTACCGACAGTAATAAAAAAATCGAAAAAAAAAGGCTTTTATTTCATGCATTAAGAAGAATAATTAACATTTTTTCGTGAGTGTTTTTGCTTGTTTTAATAATTGTATTTCTTTCTTAATTTTTTAACTAAGATAATAATTTGATCTGCAACATGAATTTGTTTATCCAGCGGCACTTATTGCCGGTAATCTTTACTGTTATTAAGTGGATAATGCAGTGGGCTACAATATTGTAAACGCTTTATTGCATCTATAATTTAAGTAAATATGTATATTGTAGCTGTTTATTGTCCCAAAATAAAATAAAATAAAAATAAAATAAAATAAAATGAGTGTGTCTGCATTTATACTTACATGTTTATTTTTCATTTCAATTTTGATTTAACATTAAAAATATGTAAAATGTTTTTAAATCCTATATCGCTGTTTAATTTTTGCAAAAAGCCCTCCACCGTGGAAACCAGAAGAAACTTTTTTTTTTGCAGCTGTTTAAATAACTGCAGCAACATGTTACAACATAAATGAATATATTTTAGAAGAAAAGTGAAACCACTGATAGTTGATAGTTATAATTTTACCTCCAATTTATTTATAATTTAGTTAATTAAGGAATGTTTACTGTTAATCTACTGTTATTTTATTTTGTATCGTTTTAAGTTACATTTTATTTTATTTGTAAAGATTTAATTTGTTGTTTTTATTCATAACTTACACCGTTTGTACCTACAACAATATATGTATGCCCAGCAAGGCAGCACCATAGTGAAATACCTCATTGTTAATAACACCACCAATTTCCAACATTTTACCTATGTGTGACAATTAAATACGGGGTTATTTTTTCATGACCGGCCAAATTTTCACTGGGTGTTCTACCATTGAAGTTTTTGCATTTGTTTGCTCATCTCTCGAGTACGAAAACTTCAATTAGACAAGCTTTCATTGACATTTTTCATTGCTCATGTTGGAGTTGGAGTTCGAGTTGAGTTTATGTTTTGGAATATGGGCCTATAAGTTAGTCTTCTTCGCAGTATGTATGAAATTAAACTTTAGTATAATATCGTATATCAGCAGTCTGTAATAGGCTTTTAATACTGCTTTAAAATCCAGGTGGATCCAAAGAACAAACCTAGCTATGTAAATTTAACATCACCAAAACGATGTTTATGAAGAAATAATTGATTCGAATGTACTTTATGTGTTTTAAATATGTTTGTATATTAACTTGGTTAATTTTTATATCATCTAATTGGGTGTTGTTGGTATTTTCCAAACAATTGACGTCAAAGTAATTAAAATTTTATCTACACTCACAACGTAATGTTCCAAATATGAATTCAAAAACTATTGTATAGGGACGTACTTTTTTCGTGGATAGGTACAATTAAAAAAAAAAACCATTAATGTTCATAATTTTCCTTCGATTTTCAATCTGCATCATAAAATAACTTTCTAATTTTTACTTTTTAATTTCTGGCGCGTATTGGCTCATTGAATTAATGTAGAAAAATAGTATCATTTTCTATGGATGCGCAGTCATACGCAATGAGAATACCCGCCATACCATATACTACATATTTTTTCCATGGCTGTGAGTTTGGAATACACTATTTTTCCACTTTTGTTTCATTTCAACTGTATGAGTGAAGATAAAATAGTGTATGCATATAATTAGGTACTAAAACACTCGTGTGATACTATTGTCACACTCATGTTTTAATAACCGTTGCATAAACTACTATTAATTAATACGTCTGTGATAGTTTTATATGACATAGATTATAATCTAATTGTATTTTTTTTAAAATAATATTGTGGAAATCTATACTTGAGTTTTCATTCGAGATAGTTAGCACACATTGACACTGTCTCAAGTTTCAACTTTAGCATTGTGTATTTTGAGGTGTTTTTTATGTGAACATTTGATTTAAAATTAAAACTGTAGTTTATTTTTACGAAATTTCATATTTTTTTCGTTTTTTTATTTGTATGTAAAGATGAATAAACGGAATAATCATAATAAGTTAGTTTGTAATTCAGTTTGATTGGAGTCAACAATATCATACATAGAGCTTGTAACCATCCAGTGCAGCATTCTGAGAAGTGGATAATTAATTAACTACGGGCACTCCATAGAACAATACGAGCTATTTTGTCAATTAATAAAATAACACCTTATACCTTTAGGGAAATAAGTAGCTAGCTTCTATAAATCCTTTAATTTGAAAAGCTATTCGTTGGAATTTTGAATGTTTGATAAAGCCAATTACGTCTAAACGGCTGAACAAAATTGGATGGAATTTATAACACAGCTCGTCCTTGGTCCGTATTAGGAGACAGGGCACTTTTATCCGGGCAGTATGTTCCAGTAGAATAATTTTGGGGGTAAAACCGCTGGCACAATCTGTATAGTAATATTCCAATGGCTAAGGACATTCAGCTGAATGTGGAAAATAATGCACACTGCAATTTGCACACGTAGTTTTCCTAGCTTAAGAGGGTCAGCTCAGGTCATAGCTCATGATAAAATTCCTACAGCTAAAAGATGATTAATGAAACTGCGCACCTATTGGGAAAACAAAAGAACTCTGTGTTTATGATTTAGCGTGTTCTAAATAGACTGCTATTGTTTTTTGATAAGACTTTTCCACTCGTATACTTGAATTTATTCAAGGTTGGTCTGGAGATCGCAAGCTCGATCGCCGAGTGTGTGTGTAGTCCTGGGTTCGATTCCCGGGTCGAGCAAAAAGTGTTAATGGGGTATTGCAATAGGAATTTCTCTGTGACAGCCTGGAGTTTGGAAGTTGGTGGTGTAACGCCTCCGTGCCTCGGTAAGCACGTTAAGTCTTTGGTCCAGCGCCAGATCTCACTCCGGTCGTGTCGGGTTGCTGTCCCATCGGAATATGAGAGATATGGAGTGCACTGTGTTTGCGCACACACTTGTGCATTTTAATATGTCCCGCGCCGATGGCTAGTCTCCGTTGAGTCGCCATGGCCTAAATCAGTCAGGAGGTTCGGAATAATTTCAATCCATCATCCCCGCCAACTCGACTATCCTCCTTGTAAGCCCTGGAAGTGTTTTCTTTCCTTTTAACCAAATTTTTTTGAGATGAGTCTGTAAGGTTGACCCTAAAACTATTAGACGATTTGGAGCGGATTTCATCAATGAAACTGAACGCGATCAGTACATCTAAACTGCGTCCAAGAGCTTGTCAGTGTAAATATTCCATAGAAAAATAATGACACTGACACCTCATAAATTATTCGCTGATCGCGTTCAGTTTCATTGGTGAAATTGGCCCTTAGTGTATAGTGATCTAAAGCCTCCGCATAGTAACGTCCTATGAGCAAAACGACCTATTCACCAATCGTCCTATTAGCAGAAAATTCTAAAAACAAACGAATGGGAAAAGTAAGTCACACCACAGATAAAAATAAAATTTTGAAATTTTACAAGTAATTACGGACCAGTTTCTTTTTGCGATCAGTTCATAAAATAGGCGTTACTGAAATTCGGTTTAAACTTTCTTGAATTAGGTTATTTTGGACACGGGCCGGTTTTGCCATTGACTTATGTGAAAACATGTCCATGAAAAATTATTTATTTTATTTTAAAATTAACATTGAAACGAAAAGGCCTCTGGTGTGGACGCAACCTGTGTCGACACTCTTGTTCCAAGTACGGCGGGCAGTGTCGATTCTTCCGCGGCGTTTATAACCTTGAAAAATATTTATACATAGAATTATTTTTAAACCTTGAGATGGCAAGGCTTTCGAGAGACTATGGTGGAAGCAGAAGTTTGGAGACGGGTCCGAAGTGGACTCACGAACTACCAGGACACCAGAATCACGAAGTAGTATTTCCGGGCTGTAACCATGAGCGGTAAATAAGTATTCAAAAACTACCAGGAGACGAAAATTATGCAGAAGTAAAATAAAAAACGAACAATAAAATATATTTCTGTGCACAGTCGTACTTGATATTAGTTGATTGTTTCACTGGACATGTTTTCACATAAGTCAATAGCAAAACCGGCCCGTGTCCAAAATGAACTAATTCATGAAAGTTTAAACCGAATTTCAATAACGCCTATTTTATGAACTGATCGCAAAAAGAAACTGGTCCGTAATTACTTGTAAAATTTCAAAATTTTATTTTTATCTGTGGTGTGACTTACTTTTCCCATTCGTTTGTTTTTAGAATTTTTTCTAATGGGACGTTTTGCTAATAGGACGTTTTGCTAATGGGACGTTTTGCTAATAGGACGTTTTGTTAATGGGACGTCTTGCTAAGGGACGTTTTGCTAATAGGACGTTTTGCTAATTGGGATGATTAGCTAATAGGACGTTTTGCCAATGGGACGTTTTGCTAATGGGATGTTTTGCTAAAGGGACGTTTTCCTAATAGGACGTTTTGCTAATTGGGATGATTAGCTAATAGGACGTTTTGCCAATGGGATGTTTTGCTAATGGGACGTTTTGCTAATGGGACGTTTTGTTAATAGGATGTTTTGCTATTGGGACGTTTTGCTAATGGTTGCTAATGGGACGTTTTGTTAATAGGACGTTTTGCTTATGGGACATTTAGCAAATGGCGTTTTGATACGGAGGTCTAGATCCTTACCATGTCATCGATTTAGAATTAAATAAACTAGGTGCAATTAAAGCCATAAGTACTCTTAAGTATCAGTTCACTATCCTCATTTTGTGTTTGTTCAAGTTGCTAGATTATTTTCACTCACAATATCTCACTTTCAACTACTCAGAAATAAGCATCGTTGAACCGTTCCAATGTGTCAGATGCATTCAAATTATAGTGTCAATTATTCACTTACAAAAGTTATGAATACTTGACATCCATGACACTATTAGGAGTTGAGTATACCTATTTAAGAAAATATTAAGTGTATTTGACACCCTATATAATATTGACAGCATATACAGGTTGTCTGGTAATTAAGTGCGTTCTTTAAAATGGTATGTTCTAGAACTTCACAATGAAAACCTGCAGAGTGTGACTGTGTGGTAAAAGTGGCCACTATTATACTATTTTTTAATAAAGCTTATTAAACATAGAAGTGGGTTACTTATGCAATTTGTACGTCAAGTGTCATCCATTTATTACGAGTAAACAGTCTTGATAAACAAGAAAGGTTTAAAAAAACCATAGCTTGAAGTTTACAACGTTTAATTTTCGAAGTAATAGGTATTTTTTGTTACTCGATGGGGTCTATTCAGAAAAGGTTCAGTTTTTTGATCCAGATTGTAGTTAATTTCCCGCAGCTAGAAATTTCTGATCTTGAAGTAGAATACTTAATAAAAACATAATAATGTTCGATTATTCGAAAAGAAATCCAATTTGGCCCATAGTCATAGGAGTCATAGCTCTAGAAAATACCTTTTGAAAGTACGCACACAATTACCACTCACCCTGTATATTTAGCGTAACTACGAGTATGAGTAACCGACATTTATATTTAAGCAAATGTGTGCTTTAACTTGAGTGACACTTAACACTAAATGTAAGTGCTTCAGAAAAGTAGATAAGCTTTTAAGTTTGACAAGAGTGTTTCAGCTCAACTTATTCGAACAAACAGATAGAAATAAAGATGCATGCATAGGTAAAGCGCTCGTTATTGGCTTTTCTCTGTTCATGATATAGTGGGACTGGATTATTTACTCAAAAGGCGGCTGATTCTTTGAGGGAATAACCAGGATGTGTTGGATTTTTATTCACTAAAACCAGCCCGGTGTTCACCATCAGCAGACAAGGAGTAACAAGACCTCTAAAAGGACCCCCGCGGAACCCCCTCTGTGCAATGCTTGTTAGTGCACATCACTGAGGATACTGTAAAGGGTAGACCCCTTGACAGTATCCTCTTGGAGCCTCGCACGGCAACACGTGATCACGGTGCCACCATGTTTCCTCGGGTCGAACCGAGTCTCCAACTCTGAGCACCCGCGACCCTGGATATGGCTCCAGCATGGAATGGAAGCAGCTGCAGTCCAGCTTTGAATGATGTAGACAGGGTTTCAAAGTGTTAGACGTTGAGGTGATGTCCTCCACGTCTTCCGCACTGACCAGGATCGGCCCTCTCACGATCTCACTCGGCTGCCTTCTTTGGACCATCACAGTCCCACAAAAAGAAGCTATTTCTCTGCAGTTTGCTGTCTCCAAAGAATGAATGGAACATACATATTATTACCACCCAACCACTCTAAGTTTGACTGGTAAAAAGTGTCTTAAGAATTAATTAAATTAATCATGAATCTCGTAAAAGACTCCCGCGGAACCACCTCTTTTAATGCCTGTTAGTGCACATCACTGAGGATACTCTCTTTCTCTTTTTTTTAAAAACGTTGCCCAACACTAGAAATTTCTCCTGTATTGTGGGTGCATTTACAAACATACAAATTCACATCCTCACATCATCAGCCAAACCCGGAACAACTATCTGTAGGCCTTACAAATATTTGTAAAGGGGTCTACTTTGAGCCTCGCTGCGTTCGGCAACACGTGATCACTGTGCCACTCGAGTCTGTGTGACTCGTAACTATCGCATTATGGTTACCAACATGTCATTAATAACTTAAATCACTCCAAAATTGCACTGTGACGCTAATGAGCCGGCCGTACCGAAGCGCAGGCGCAGGCCAGTCGGCCACGAATACATTATCTCACCAAAATCTTTACAGATTACGAAAGTTGTATACTTTCTTTCAACTTAATGAATGTTAGCTAAGAGAGAAAGGCGGTTTGATATGAGTTAGCGCGTCGAATTAGATAGAACATTGGTTCCCAACGTGTGGTCCGCAAGGGCTAACATATGGTCTGCAAGAGGTTTAAAATTTATTTTTTTTAGCTCAAAATTGTCATTGATGCAAACTGATTTTAAGTTTCTCTCAGAAATGTGGTGTTGCACTTTTGATTACAAATAATAGTAATTATGCTACAAGTTTTGAATATTTTTAGATTAACAGATGTGTTCTTGATTTCTAGTCCCTGCTAGCAAAAAAAATCAAAGTGGTCCCCAGTGAAATAAAGGTTTGAAACCACTGAGCTAGAAGATGGGAGGTGCTAAATAATTTGTTTATTCCTCTCGTCTGAAACATTGTGGGTTTAGGGAATTATTATGTTTATGAGAAAAGTTAAGTGTGATTCGAATAATCCATCGATATAATGCAGTTCGCGAACATAATTCGACGTAACAATCTCGTCACACGTCCTACTAATCCTTTAATACTTCTCATATCCTAACCCAGTCTGCGAAAATTTGAGAGGATGGATGTAAGATGTTTTTAGGGTTCCGTACCCAAAGGGTAAAACGGGACCCTATTACTAAGACTCCGCTGTCCGTCCGTCCGTCCGTCTGTCACTAGGCTGTATCTCATGAACCGTGATAGTTAGACAGTTGAAATTTGCACAAATGATGTATTTCTGTTGCCGCTATAACAATAAATACTAAAAGACAGAATAAAATAAATATTTAAGGAAGCTCCCATACAGTAAACGTGTTTTTTTTGCCGTTTTTTATAGATAATGGTATGGAACCCTGCATGCGCGAGTCCGACTCGCACTTGGCCGGTTTTTTACTCTGTCACGCAACAACTACTGAACGTATTTTCCTTAGTCCTCCATAACAACTGATAATAATACCGACGGTGAAATTCAAATAGAATTATACACATGGGTAGGTACTATAATTTATAAATCGGGGAAGTACTAATTAATTACATGCGCCACTTTGAGGGCACCAGCTGGTTTCTCTATATGTTTTACTACCGACCGATACCGTAAATCATAATCTTATTGATTTCGGTCCATCTACTTTACATTTTAATTGGATTAATATTTGTTTTAAATAGCGAAATGACACTGGTTGCAATTCATCAAAATCGACCCACAAAATCAAAAGATATTGAATTTTTAAGTTTAGTAAGACACTTCACAGAGCGCTAAGCATCGTCAAACTACAATACTAACACAAACAGCATTTTCTAAAATAACACATCAGGGATTGCTTTTTGCTTATAATTCGAGAGATGCTAGATACCATTCCAACTCAAAGGGGGAGGATCATCCACAAACAAAAGAAGCTATGAATAAATCAGAATGAGTTTATGTTGCAGATTTGTAACCACAAACGTTGGATATTTTACTAAAACATTCACGCAGATCGGGAATTTAAAGTCTACCGCGCCAGCACATAAGTCTGGGGCCGTTGCCCTCAGCTGTGATAACAGTAAATAACACATCCCTCACGGCACAATGGGTTTATAAATAAATAACGTCGCACTTAGTTCATTTTCTTTGGAGCTAAACTTAGTACTAGATGGGTCTGTAAGTCTTATCTTGCTATGCTTATTTTGTGGTACATAGATGTTTATGTTATTACTAGCTGCCATCCGCGGCTCCACCCGCGTGAATGTCGAAAATTATCCCAAGGGTACTTACTCCCAGGATAAAAAGTATCCTATGTGTTATGCCAGACTATAATCTACCTCTGTGCCAAATTGCATCAAGATCCATTCAGTAGTTTTTGTCTGAAAGAGTAACAAACATCCATACATCGTTCTATACAATATTAGTAAGGATTGTAATGTTACGTTTACTTTATAATTGCATTATAACAGGATTCCTCGAAGGGTTGAGCAGAGCTGTAGCTTTAGTAGGTACATCCAGATTTCGCAACTTATATTTAAGTTTTTCATGGAACTCAAACCGATTGCATGGGACTCCTATGTAATAAAGTCCGACTTCGGGCTACTTCTGAGAAATTCCTAGTGTAAAAACTTATAAAACTTTGCACAACCTGGTAAATTAACCTAGGAACTCGTCATGTTCAGCAGCAGCTCTTCTGACCACTAGACTAGTTAAGCATCCTACCTACTTCCTACTTAATCCGGCTTCCTGAATCAATGGAGGGACGTATATTTATCACTCATTCACGCAAAAAATCTATAACGGATTTGGATGTTTGGCACTTACTTAAACTACTTTAACTTTAACTTAGAATACTTTTATCCCGCTCAAATCAGTACGGTACTTTCCTCAAAAAACCACCTCAGACATCAACCTACATGGTTCTCGTATGATTTGACCAGTACAATTTGTATGGACTTCAAAAAGAGACTTTGACCTCTTAGTTTGCTTCGGTGTTTCTTCTCAGGATAGTCAGCTAGGAAACACCAGCCTCATCTAGTTCTAAAACGACCATATAGAAAGGAATTTCGGAGAATCCTCTCTTAGTGCTCCCATTCACTGCCCAAGGAACCGACATGCCAAATTTCAGCTTTCTACGACTAGTAGTTTCGGCTGTGCGTTGTCTGTCAGTCACTCAATCACTCAGTCATCAGTAACGGAACAGTTTTCTATATTGATGGTTAATAATACGAGCCAATAACTAGCAAACAAAATCATCATCATCGTCTTCATATCAGCTGAAAGACGTCCACTGCTGGACATGGGCCTCCCACAAATGTCGCCAGAACAACCAGTCCAGTGCGTCTCGCATCCATCGGCTACCCGCTACCCTCACCAGGTCATCGGTCCACCTTGTGGGAGGCCTTCCAACGCTGCGTCTTCCGGTACGCAGTCACCACTCCAGAACTTTTTGGCCCCATCGGTCATCTGTTCTGCGAGCAATGTGCCTGCCCACTGCCACTTCAATTTGGCGATCCTTCGGGCTATGTCGGTAACCTTGGTTCTCTTGTGGATATCGTCATTCCTGATTCGATTACGCAAGGAAACTCTGAGTATTGCCCTCTCCAGTGCCCTTTGAGTGACTTTAAGCCTTCTTATGAGGCCCATTGTGAGCGACCACGTTTCGAGCCCATAGGTCATCACTGGCAACACATACTGGTCATAGACTTTCGTCTTGCAAACTAAATACTCGACGAAACTCTAGTCTTCTTACAAAAACTTATCACGAAGTCTCTTGACGTCCATACATTGTTTTTGTTAACTAAGTTTACTTGTAAGAAAAAGTTTAGTATCTGTCATTAATCCGACAGGACAGTTTTTGTGGGGTCACAGTGTTACTTAAGATGTCTAGCATAGGTATGCCTTGTCTTGAAAAGTTATTTTGGGTGACAGCTGTTTCTCGATAGATACTTGCTATAAGTAGCAGTTAGTTTTTGCTCATGTAGGTATTGGAATTTGTTTAGATATCATGAATTTCATACAGTGTGAATTCTGATGATGATGTAGCGATTAGTAGACAAACTGTTTCGCGAAAAATAACTTCGCTGACTTATCCACCACTTGGAGACTACAGCGCGCTGACTATAGAAGAATTGCGTTTTTTGCATAAAGAATAAACAAGGTCATCTACCATTGTCAAATCTTTTTTTTTTACTATGCAATTATGGTATTACAAAGAAACTGTACCAAAAAGTATTTGATTACGAATTGTTTTCACCACAATCTGAATGAACTTGCTTGCGAACACATATTCTTAAGTTTTTCTAACCACTTCCCGATAAGGAAAAAACAAAACGATATTACAATAAACGACCGTTTGGTCGTTATTGTTGTTAAATTATTTATGCCTTTCCTTACCTTAGTGTGTTATTTTCTTTATTTATCTTAAGCACCTAATATGAGGTTAAGGAAATTATCTAAATTAAATAAAATGTGAATGATGAATACGAATCGTCTTGTTGCCAGCCTAATCCTATTCACCTCGAGGCCCGCAAAAACCTGTTCCTTCTAAATCTCAAATAAACTGTTGATCTATTAGGAGTATATAAAAAAAACCTGTACAAACGTATTTATTATAATTTCTTATTAAAGGACAACCGAAACTGGTTGGAAACATGTTTTGTGTCGAGTTATTTGTTGATCGTGGCGTGATATTCATTAAATAGCTACGTCGAATATATTCGCCGTCTTTTGATATTTTATTAATTTTTTTATACGATGAAATCCGTTAATGTTTTTTGCATTAATGTTATGTAATGTTTTTGTTACATTTCTTCGGCATACATTTTTCAAGACAAAGTTGTTTGCTACAAGTAATGCATTATTATCGATAGAATTCATTCGTACCTCCAACGTGCAATTCTCAGGGTTATATTATGCGACAGCTCCATCATTTTTCTCATAAACAATCGATAACAAATGATTAATGTTTCTGTCTTTTATAATACACTGTATCGGTTAATGACCCATCACAGTGATAAAAATCGGAACTAGAGCTCTATTAAAAGCTCACAAGTCTGATAAGTAAATGTGTCAGTAGGTAGTCGATTCCGAGTCATTGTGTATCTACTGTAAATTGTGTAATAAGTCACCTTTTTTTTTTTTTTTTTTTTTTGGATGGGAAATCATCAAATGACCCCTCCCGCTCTGGGTTGAGCGGCAGGGAGTGTCAGACTTCTACTGACTAAAACCCACCCATGCTCCTCTTAGTGCCTTTTACGTTCCAGGGCCGCGGTAACTCTTTCGAACAAATCCGCAACCTAATAAGTCACCTTGGCTTATAATAAAGCCTACTATGGCAGGACACAGAGACTGTTCGAAAGAGTTACCGCGTCCCTGGAACGCAAAGGGCACGGATGGGTTTTAGTCAGTAAGAGTAGTTTAGTCAGTAAGTCCCATTCCCATCCATAAAAAAAGAAGAACATAGAGACCCATTAACCTGTAATTGATCCATTTGTTTACCTGTGCACAAATACACGAATAAACGTATTTGATTTCATTTGATTTGATAAATTATTTAGGTACTTACAGAACTTTTGGAATTGAAGTCTATCGGTTTTTTAACTATTTTCTTACCTTTTTCAGGCATGACAATTTGCTTTATCTTTCGAGGTTTCTACACCAGTGTGATTTATACTGGTGTAGAAAAATCTATCTGCCTTTCCTTTCCCGAATTAGGTTGGGCTCAGCTTATTACGAGTATAACTACATACCTACTCGTCCTAATAATATTCATTGTAAAGTGTTGTGTGTGGTGTAGTGATCTATTATATATGTATTTTTTTATCTATCTGTGTCTGACATATCGCTAAAATGGACCTTTTCAATGCAGACAGTTTATGTTTCTTCTATGTACCGTGCGTGTTTATGTGTTTATGCTCAATATATTTCATGCTTTCTTTCTTTCTATTAGATCAGTTTATATTAAGTTACTCGTAGTAATGTTATTGTTTTTAGTGGCTAATACGATGTTCCCTAAAGATAATTAAGGTATGTAGGTTGATTAGACTATTCGAAATTAAATTAGACCTCTGTATTTATCAGACTAAAAAAATACAGTTGTCATGGGAAAATAAAAATACAGTTGTCAAATGAAACAAAAAGTAAAAAAATAGAATAACATTTATTTATTCAATCATTTTGACAGGTAAAGTCCCTTGTCCACTGGTACCGCTGACGTCTTTCAACCGGTCTCGAACACACTCGACCTGGGGGCAACAGAAAATACACTTTTAGACTTTCTATTCGTCAAAATTGTTTATGGTATTCCCGTTAACTGTGTTTGTTTGTTCGATGGTCTTGTTAATAACAGATTAACGAATAAGGGCAATGATGATGAGGTAGTTATGGCGGGGGCAGCAAATGAGGATGAAGACATTAGAGTAATGAGTGAAGTTGTTTTGAATTTTTAGATAGTAACTTTCGAATGATACTTTCATGTTTATGGACGTGAATATTTTGGGTATTCCCAACGAGTGGAGCTCGTAATTTAAGATCTTTTTTTTCTCTTTATTTAAAACGGGGTTTTTATCCACATGGAAATTTAATATCTTGTAGAATGCAAGTAATCGTATATTAGAAATACTTATGTGAGAAAATTGGAGAACATATTTCAACATCATATTATATATGATGTTGAATGAAATGCAACGCTAATTGGAACGATTGATCACGATCTCTAAAACAAATGGTTGCAATAATGAAGAAAAGGATTGATTTGGAATATAGATTTTACAAAATTTATAATATGAGCTATGATAATGTTGTATTTATAATATGAGCATGAATGATTTTCTCCTCAAGCCTTAATTTGTAGATTTTTATAAGACGGGATACCCGGATACGATTCCGCATTTTATTCATATTTTTTTCTATTCAATGCCAAGAAACGTGGCAATCTACGTTCTAGCAAAAACTTTATATTTTTCTACACAATGGCCGTTTTAATTACCGTGGTCAGATTGGATTTTCTAACTAGTTCTACGCTAACGCAAATGTCACGAAAACATTCCACTAGTTCTACCGCGTGCTGACTAGTTTGGAGTTATCCGTTAAACTTCGATTTAGTTTTGACCACTTTGGCTCACACCTGTTAAATTACAATTCAGGTTTGAACTCTTCGGATGAAAGCAGCAGCCTGCAGCGCACGCTGAGATATTGACAGAATAGACCGGATTGGTGATGCGGATGAAATTTTGAAGACTTTGCACATTTTATGTTAAAATAAAATCGCTTGACTAAATTCTTGATATATTATACTAGATATATTTCTATGCTTGTCTTGCTACTAGACTCTTCCCGTTAGCTTATCAACATTCGCCTTTATTAGTGTTTTGTTCTACTTTTGCTATTTCATGCTCGACTATATTCCACCCCAATTCATTTGTTTCAATTACAACAAATCGTGGGATTGTCAATAAACGTTTACCAATTAGACCAATCACGATGACAAGGAATGAAAGTTTATGAACTCGTCCAATTAATTTAATTGATAAAGTTGAGTAGTTCTCAATTGTTTTTACATGAATTTAATCTGAATGTATTGGAGCTCGCCCGAGTTGTATACATTTACTGGATTTGATTGAGAATGGGCTTTACAATTTAAAATGTTTTGCATATGTAAATTAATTGGTCTGTTAGTCTTGAATACTTAAGTACAGTTATCAGAGGACGAATTTACTGAGTATTATCGTAATCTTTAAGGGCACAGAAAAAACAAATACATAAAGGAACTTAGAATGAGGCCCGTATGATCCTATACTAAAATAATGGCTTGGCAGGAGATATCGTATAAGATGATGGTGATGAGTTCTATATTAACAATAAAAATCACAAATACCAACCTTTTTTGTGAGTGGAACTGGCAAAATTATTTCACTATCACAACACACTTGCACTGTTCTCTTCACCTCTTCTCATTGAACTTGGGTTTGTAGTCCATTGTCGAAGACACCATCGACGAAGTACTGCTGCTTGAAGACTTGGATAAATCCGTCTTCTTCCTGAAGCTCAGTCGGGTCTCGCCTCGGATGAAGCGGTCCAGGGCTTGCCTCAACGAAGAATGTTTCCTCTCAAAGGGATTTGTGTACATTTTGATAAGATTTGTTTGAGTTATTTTAAATATTTTAACACGGCTGTTCGCTACGAGCGATCAATCTGTTGTGAGGCCTTGTACCTCCCACTCCTTATATATAAAGATTGCGCGTGCGCTTAGGTCAGCCGGAGTTCAAACATTGGTCGGTCGCAGACGTCATAGCGGCTTTTTTGTTTTGATGCCCAGTAATTGGACGACGCTTTATGATGAACGGGCGTGTCGCTGACGTTCGAATTTTTTTCTTCGTACCTAAAAGTTTTACTAGAGTCGAGCGGTTTGGTTTAGTTATGTACTACACCGCATTCTAGAGCGTCAATCATTATCAAATTAAGGAAGTTTACATCCTCTTTGACGTATTCTGTTATGTCAATAGTTTATTGTTTCAAATCATGCAGTTATGTTTCCACGGTGGATGCATATGTTCTTAGTTTGGGTTTGTATAGGAAAAACGCTACATAAATTGTTATGTTTACATTTTTACGGCACTCATTGATGGCAATGATATCATTTTGTATCCTAATTGAAACAGTAAACATTCTTGGGATTTCCAAATGTATTTTTAAACTTTAACGACTTTAACTTAAGGTTTCTTGACGTATCATTATTGTATATTCAGAACACTTTTAACCTCACGATATTTTCGTAAATAAGATTTCTTATTGAGTTCAAACATACTTATATCTTCATTATATGATAAACGTTATCTTTCTAGGTCAGTTTATTAGGTAATAGGCATAGACAAGCATCAAGACCAGGAAAACTAGATTCAGTCCTACTTTAAAGACATAATTAGTCCAACTTAAAAAGTTCTCTTTTCCACATCCTTCTGTTATTATTTTTTCTTAGAAGTAATTTATCAATGTGCTAGGCAATTAATAAATTGCACCTCATTAAGTTAATGTTCTGTGTTATCATTATCATTCTAGATAGTACTAATTTTATCATCATGTTTATTATCTACTAATAAATCGTTACTGCGTTCATTAATCTAACAAACCTATGTTTTCTTCTTCGTTTCGATGACTCAAAAATTATTTACCTATGTCTTTTAAATATCTCGTTATAATTTGCAATAAAACAACTACATACAACACACTACACTATACATACACATACTGTACATACATACATACACATTACACTCACATCACACAACACACACACACATCACATACATTCACATTATACTTTTCTATCGCAGGTCTGCTGGAAGAAATTTCTTTTGAAATAAGCAGTACCTTTGTGCTCTTTTATCTGTATGGAATTTTCTTTTTTTAAGTTTATTGTGTGTACATAAATAAGTAAATAAATAAAAGGGTCAGTCTATTTTTTATGGGGATATCCTCAAAGGATCTCCGTCTTGGGAGAATGGAGTGTTATGTCGCATTCTGACTGACTAAAACTCCACAGTAGCTGCCGCTACCATGAGCTGCGGGCCCAGGATAGATTTAAATTCACGCGCAGCCCCGATTGGATCAAAGGGTCAGCCTAGAAAACTGGATCCTTTCCTTACCACCATCATCTTTGGCTTTAAAATGACCAGCAGTGATATTCTCTTTAGCTATAAAAGGTATTATAATTAGCTACAATGCAACTAATTATGGAAAAATTCCGCGTCGAAGTATAAAGGGCGCCCATATTTTGCGATTAACGATTACGTACGTTTATAAATGGTGACAATGCTACATATAATGATGGGTTTTTCAAGCTCGGTTATTGTATTACCTGACTTGCGAGAAATCTGGGAACTGACTTAAGGGTTTTTAGATACTACGTACTCCTTCGTCTTTTTTCAGGTTGATGGTTAACTCCTTAGTTTATTTTGGGTGCAGTAGGTGGCTACGTTAATTATAGCATCGGTGGTATTCATAAAAACCCGCAAAGTACAGGTTTATGGGCACTTAAGGCACTCCAAAATGTGGTTTATGATCTGAACAGTGACACCGCATTCGCATTGGGTATTCGTAGAGTCCATAAAACCCCATTTCGCTAAGTTGTGTTCAGCGGCCTTCCTGGGTGCGCAACCGATTGGGTGCTTTCCATAAAGACCACTGCAGTTCACGTCCTGGTGGCAGATGTTCCTGGGGTTTGAAGAAGTCAGAAGGTGGTGGTGGTGGTGGTGATGGTGGTGACCTACCATCTTCTTTAGTAATTTCTTGCTCTATTACAAAACTGAGAGATTTCACTTTTGTAATCTACTTTATGGAAATTTAATTGATACCAACGTCGAGTTGTAACTTTCGACGGAAAATTTAAGAACTGTGGGAAAACATAAAACCCGTTGCAAACCCATTATTAGTTAAGTTACGTAATGTATGCTGTCTTATTGATAACGTTACCTATACCTACTGAATGGCAGCCATTTAAATCGTTTTGTTAGTCGTAATAATTCAACCGAAGATATTTTTTAGTTTTCGAGCAAATGTTGCGCGCGCGCACCTGTGTTCTGCGGTTTTGTGTTTAATTATAGAACTTACTCGAATGAACGGTGTTTATCTTCGGAAACGTTATTTCTAATACATTGATCTAAGATTCACCTTGCTTCGTTCTGTGAACTTGTGTAAGGTCGTGACTCGATGAAACTATTTCTGTGAACTTATATGTAGGTACACTAGTTTCCAAGTGTTCCAAGTTTCATCTAAATACGTGAAGAGTTATTAACTTTAACTGACAGGTAGACAGACAGATATACTTTCGCATTTATTATCATAACTAGCTGCCGCCCGCGGTTTCGCCTGCTTGTAAGTCAGAACTTTCTAGTAATACTAACTGGGAATATTCCCATGGGATAAGTTCCGACTTAGGAATATGTACTCCTGGAATAGAATGTGCCCTATCCAGGACATGGTCTACGTGTGACAAGTTTTATCCAAATCCGTTCAGACGTGAAGATATAGCGAACATACTCACTTTCATATTCATAATATTTAGTTTGAATTAGGATATTAAACTGGATTAATATGGATGGGCAGTACCGTCAAACGGGGTGAATACGAACAGAGGGGTGAATAGAAACAAAACTTTGACAAGGTTTTTTATTTATCATAATATTTAATTATGAAAGCAACTTTATTTTATTTATGATTCATCGCAAATGCTGCAAACAAGATTTAAATAACGTAAAAATCCCTTTCAAAGTTTTGTCTTGATTCACCCCTGCATTCTCATTCACCCCGTTTGTAGGTTTAAATATACTGAACTTCCTTTAAATAAATTAAAAATGCTAGCAATCAAAAACATTATCCCAGTTATTGTCTGCAAGACGTAGTTTTTACCAATCTAGAAATATACAAGTTTATAATTAAAAATAAACATGTTTATAACAATGATTTTGTCTTTAGCGTAGTTAAACAAAAAAATGACGACTGAAACAATAAAGGTCGATAGGTTATCTCAGAATAGGTACAATATACTATACTAATAATAGCTCAGTTTAGCATGTTTTTATCATATGAAGATTGACTCTAAAGACACCTCAGGAGTGTGACACCTAGCAAACAAAGACATGTTGCCACAGATTAAATAGGTACCTATTAACATGACAATAAATAAGCTGGGGGATTTTCTTAGCAATTAACAGGTGCTCTTAGCGTACATTTGCATTTTTATTTTATAAAATAGAACGGTCTCAATGTCGTTTAAGTGACCGCACTATATATGCAAAAATTCAACTTAGTGCCCATTCTACTATTTTTTGAACAACGTTCGCATTGACATGTCAGTTGCAATCTGTCAAAAATGTATGGGAATTGAGGATTTTTTGACAGATTGCGTCTGACATACGATTGCAATCGTCGCTTAAAAATCTGTAGAATTGTTCCTCTTATATTTAACAGAGTATCTATCACTACTTGTTACTATTCGGAATCTGAATAGAAAAAAAGCCTTGCGAATTTTATAGTGATACTTTTTTTATTTTTATTGATGAGATATCATCAAATGACTTCTTCCGCTCTCGGTGAAGTGGCAGAATTTGTCAGACTCTTACTGACTAAAACCCATCCGTGCTCCTCCTCATGCCCTTTGCGTTCCAGGGTCGCTGTGTCTTTCGAACAAATTGCGCAACCCTGGCAGGGGTGATACTTGGTGTTGTCTGTCAATTTACACATCGACGTTATTTCTACTTTGGCCTTCTAGTAGTAGTACTACTCAGTAATTATACAAAAGAGATCAGATGAAAGAAGATTCGATATTTTGATAATCTTACTGACGGACTAAATAGAATCATATTGTTTTACCTAGGAAACATGCCTTTTCCATCAGTGAAAACCATCGTCCTAGCCAAGTGACATTTCGGTGGCGCATGTCAATCCATTTTAGACTTTTTAACCGACTTCTATAAAAGGAGGAGGAGGTTCTCAATTCGGATGTTTGTTGACAATAATATCGCTGATAGAATGTTATTTTGTCTACAACCCTATAACGACGAATTGCGGGGATCATGCGTTCCATTGCCCTAAATGGGGCCCCAGTGTGGGCACTGGACCTAAGAAGCGTCCAGCCCGATAACTGAACGCCCAAAGGGTCATGGCCATCCGGCTGGCCCGGGGATACCGCACGGTCTCCCGCGAGGTGGCGAGCCTCCTTGCTGGATTGCCGCCATGGGATCTGGAGGCTATACGACGAATGAAGGAATCAATTGACCTAAATGTTTCTTTAATTGAATGTCCCGTGACGCACCTAAAGATATTGCGCAGCGATTTATTCAAATGCTTGTCATTTAATTTCTGTATGGACGGTGGGGGGCGTGTCTCAATAAAAAACACATAGGTACCTAATTTAAACTACTGCGCATCAGAACCATGACACTAACATTATTACTAGTTAGTGCGCAATTGATTTGGCATTGACGGATACTCTAGTTAATGAAGTGAGCAGTCCATGTAGCGAATTTAAACCTGTTATTATAAGAAGGTACATTTACTTACTGATGATCTGACAAAATCTGGTTACAGGGGTAGAAAAGGACTAAGGACACGATGGATGAATTGTGGTAAAGATGATATGGCGAGAATGGAGGTGACTGTTGAGATGACGACAACGAGTGATGTATGTAAGAAAAATCTATATAAAGTGGGGGCTGAAGGAGGATGATAAGGAGTCCACGGAATCTGCAGCATCTTCCTCCAGCACCACATCTCGAAAGCGTTAATGCGGTGACGATTGGTCTTTTTAATATCCATGTTTATTTCAGCCGAAAGACATCCACTGCTGGACCTGTATAGCTCCGTCTCTTTCCCACTGGAAGTAATATTGAAGTAATACTGCTTTAAGAGTTGGTGTTTAGGCCCAGGCCCGCGGTGACTCTTTCGAACAAAATTCGCAAACCTGGCGGAAATACAATACTAACTTGGAAGATATATTTGAAACAAGAAAAATAAAAGAAAAAAAGATTTGAAGATGTTTATCCAAAGTTTGAAAAAGTGCTACTCGCTACCTTACTTTGTTTTCATCGACATATCTATGTTAGCAGGGGTTCTCGTCGCTTCTGAAAATTTAAAAAAGAAGCAGTAAAATCGGTTGGCTGGCAGTAATTGGCATGCTTTTGGCCTTGAACAGCACTGAACCGAATTTAAAAGATTATACAGCGACAAGAAAAATCTATACACCTACCTTATGCTGTGTTTTCAAACCAGAAATTTTGTGAAAATGGTCCCTTATGACTAAATGGTTAAGAACCATTGGTGTAGAGCGTCAGGTAATCGGTCCAACCTAACCTAACCCAACCCTTCATCCTCCGGTACGCGGTCGCCACTCCAGAACCTTTCACCTCCATCGATCATCAGCGGTTCTGTGAGTTATGTGCCCTGCCCACTGCCAACTGACAATATAACCGAAAAACCGTCAAACTTAGGTGAGTTTGGCGGTTCTTCGGTTATTTTGGCCACCTTTTTTTCACCTTTTTGGCAATTGGTAGGGATCCATCAGCGACGACTGTCGAAAATCATAAATGTATGTGATTGACATGCACTACCGCAATGTCACGTGCTACCAAACATTAGGGCATTCGACATTCACTTTGTATAGAGACAATCAAAGTCTAAATACACGTGACTATTTACGAATCATTTGCATCTATTGCCTTGTAATTAAGTAATGCGCGTTTTATAATTATGTTCTTGTTACACGTTAAGGCAATTGACTGAGACCTTAATTGTTTAATGCAATTTAATAATATTTTCTTAAGAATGGATTTGACCCCATTTGAACTTGTAGAACACAAATTACACTTCATCATCGTGATTCAGCAAGAAAAGCTTATCACGTTCGCAGTCATTTAGTAATACAAGTAATTGGTAGAAGTTATCGCTTAAATACACGTGTGACGCGTGTTAGCCACCTGCCAGCAGCACTTAATGCGGGTTGCGGATTTTGTTCGAAAGAGTAACCGCAGCCCTGGAACGTAAAAGGCACTAGGAGGAGCATGGATAGGTTTTAGTCAGTAAGAGTCTGACACTCTCTACCCACCCAGAGCGGAAGGGGTCATTTGATGATTTCACATCCTTAAAAAAAAAAAATCTTGATATGGGTCTTCATCGGAATGATTAGTGGTCTATTTGCAGACGGATTTGTTTTTAATTTACACGAAAAAGTTACGCACAATATCAAGTCAAATCAAATGACACCTTATAAGTCAACATTTTTCAGGCGATTAGGTAACAATTCGGGTAATGTAAACCAAGAATCGAGATCAATTTCGTTTAATTTTATCGCTACCAGCACTTAAATAATTCCTTACCACAAACTTATAGACTAAACGAAGTGCTAGAACACTGAGTGCGGCGGCTGTCAACAACGCCGAGAGTAACGTCAGCACCAGCTCAAGTTCCAGGTACTGCCACAACGTGATGTTGGCGCTGGGCGAGCGCAGGTGCTTCGCGCCGCCGTGACGCAGCACATACTCCGTCCACCACACGGCGCGTTCTAGCGGGCCTTGCGGCGCGTCCTGTATCAGACTGCGGAAACGCTCCATGTTGCGACGGTAGCTGCAAGTGAGAAGGGGCATTTATAAACACGTGTTTATATTTTAGCATCGTGTGTTGATTTTTAGTATAGGGACCAAACAGCTGGCACGTTTATAGTGCTTATTATTGCTATCTTGAAACTGGTAATGTCATCTTTTGTGTTTTATCTGGCCTAGATTGGACTTTGATGTTGTATTCAGAATCAGTAGAGCTAGGAATATACTGACCTGTCGTCTCCTATTGTCTTGTTAATTGCACTCAGTAGCTTTTCATCTGTCAGGGTTTCCATGTCAAGTCTAACTCCAATCTTGAGGGACTCGTATCTCTCTACATTGAACCACTGGTCTCCCAACATCGGCATGCCGATGAGTGGTACTCCTGCGGTGATAGCCTCGTCTGTTGATTGCAGTCCTCCTTGTGTTATGAACAGCTTGACTTTTGGATGCTCTATAAAAGTTATAAATTATTAACATTTTGCACCAAATAATTTAGTTATCGTTTATATCGGAAAAGATTTTATTTTTGAATGACATGACATGGTTCGTCACTGTTATTAAATATATTCTTCTCTTTTTCTGTTTCTTTGTTTTGAAACAATAAAACCAGTAGCAATTGTGTTTGAACTTTTTTTATGACAACTGCGTACGATTGAAAAATATATAGGTAGTTCCTTAAAGTGCCACGCTGCCTTGATATTTGAATATAAAATTCACGTATTATACAGCGATCTTTGCCTACAACTATTGTTGTATCTGTCTATTGGGCTGCTGGTATTTCACGCATCGTTTGAAGACTGCAGAATCATCTCTCGCTTCTCCTTCATAAGCTTGAGAGTAAGATCAGAGAGCCTCTTGTTCTTAATCTGTACGGCGAATCTTAAAAAACTTAGACCCGACCCTATAGACAGTTTCTACGAACCCATCGTTTGTATTCGTCCACGGAGCTCCCTAGGCACTTGAAACGCTTTTGAAGTTCGAAGTAGGTTTAATGCCATTTTTCAAAAATATAATAAGACTCACTCAGTAGATCTGACTGCGGCAGCCACTTGGATATCCGGATGTTGTCAGTTCGTCCAGGCAGTACATCTTTGTTCCACTTCCACAGCACATCGTAAGGCAATTGAGAGAACACTCGAATGAGTGTCTGTATTTTCTCCGGCGGTAAAAGTGAGGGATCCACATTTGTACCATAGCTTATGTATATCACACCATGTTTAGACGAGTCTAAGTATGACTTCAGATCCTAAAAAACAAATGTTGTTAGAGTAAAGGAACTCGATGAAATATTTGCTACAATAAGGTATATGTATCCGTTTTTCGTACGTACCTTTGGCAGTTCTTTTGTAGGTTTTTGATGTAAGCCACTCATGTAGACTACAGATGGAGGCACAGGTCGGATGCCTTCAAATATGGGATGTATGTTAAGGAACAACATGTCAACGTTATTCATCAATTCCTCAACTGTAGGTACGTCGGGTCCAAAGTGTTTTCTTAGTATGGAATCTCCTAAGGTATAGTAATTGTCCATTAATAATTCTACTGTTTTGTAATCATAGTACAATGCCGTCAGTTTCTCCCACATTGTAAGATTGTTCAATTTCCGACGATTGCTAAGAGGATACAAGAAAGGATGCGTGGAAGCGCCGACTGATTCGTAATTTCCATAAATGGCCCCAAACGAACTTACTTGAATCACTGGTACTTTATGAGTATGAGAAAATGCCATGACTGGCAACAAAAAAGCTTCTAACAGAAGTAAGTCAAATTTTTGGTGCTTGTCATTAATTAAAGTCTGTACTTTTTCATCTTCCAGTTGGTTGTCAAACACTTTCAGCATTGTTTGTACCATTGTTTTGAGTGATGCTAAAATGTTGTCTTCATCAGCGCCTCTTTGTTCTTTCATTACTTCTGCTATCCATATTCCGTAAGATATATCATGGACGTCAATTTCAATTAAGTTGGGAGGTGTTCCTCCTTTCGGGAAGGCCGGATCTGTAGTGACCACGACGACTTCATGTCCTCGTCTTGCGAGCGCCTCCGTCAGAGGACGGAACGCTACTTGATGACTGATGGACGGAGTCGGGAAGTAAGCCAGGATCCTCGCCGCTTCAACTTGACTTATTACTAAAATATAAGCCACCACGTGATAAAATGAAACCGACATGTTACTTGATTATAACGCCACTAATAAATAGGAACTGTTGAATTGTCTTAAATACATGAAATTTAATATCGATATGAATTTTAAAAAATCATCATGACTAATCTGATTGCAGATAAATTTGATAAACAAGCTAGAAATGACAATTTTATGCAAGATAGACGGTCACTATCAAGTTTGTTCGTGCGATAGTAAAGCAACTGACGTAACTTTGATAATTAAATCTGTTGGTGATATCGATATCGCTAATCTAGGAGCACAGCCTTGGCTAAAGTCCAAGCTGCCAAACTGGAAACCATACAAGCGAGGTTTTGAGCTGTGCTGATACCGAAAATACGGTCATAATCAAAATGGCGGTAAAAAAATAAAATTTTCTGAAACCGATTAAAAGGTTTTTAGAAAAAGTATACGTTTCAAGACTTTATGAGGATGAATCATTATTCTCTGACGAATCTGTAAATGAGTATAACAGAACAATTCAAAATGAATTTTTCTTTTGGATTCAAAAGACTGACTCCATCCTCAAAATACAAAACAAACCAGAAACCGTCAACGCGCTCAAATTTGAGGCGGTGTAAACCAAGCCTGAAAGGCGTGGTTTGTTAAATTTTCAATTAATCAATGGCCGACGCGCGTACTGTTTAAATCTTGTGGCAGTTGTCAGTTTTTAATAATATGCCGTCGTTATTGCTCCCATACTGGGAAAACGAAGAAATCGGATGGGATCACGTTTCATCCGTAAGTAGCACATTTCCAATCCATTTTATTAAAATATTGAATTAAATTTACGTAAGTTATTGTCAACGAAAATTACGCAACCATTTCGTAAGTGCTGCCAACCAAATACTGTACCCAACTTTTTTAACAACTTTTCATTGAATTATAATTGCCTTTAAAATAAAATATAAGTGTTGCCACAGAAACACAAAATCTTAAAGTCAAAAATATTGCGGGTGTGTGAAAACAATTTTTCGATTCAGGGATCCGTTTGTAAAATATTAAGCTTAAAAGTGCTAATGATTTAGAGCGGATTTCACCAATGAAACTGAACGCGATCAGTACATATAAACTGCGTTCAAGAGCTGTCAGCGTCAATATTCCATACAAAAATAATGACACTGACAACAGCTCATAAACGTGGTTTATACGCTAAACGCGTTCAGTTTCGTTGGTGAAATCGCCCTTAATGTTATAGTCAAGTGAGCCCCCCCCTTCTGCCAGCTAAATGGTTGTTTTAATTTTAATTTTACCCAAAAAGAGGTAATGTCATAGTATACGGGTGGGTGAGGCGCGGGCGGGTAGATATTTTGGACACAATGCGCTGCGTACAAATGTGATTTAACACTCTTTCTAGTTTGTTCTGAATTCGAAGACTCCATCTTGATTTTGAACCACTTTTCGGTATCAGCACCGCCCGAAACCTTGCTTACAAGGTTTCCATTTCGTCAGCTTAGACTTTATTTACTAACTAGCTTTTTCCTGCGACTTCGTCCGCGTATATCCCATTGTTTCCCGTTCCCGTATAGCCTTCCTCATGAATGTGGCTATCATATACAAAAAAGATTTTCAAAATAAGGTTCATTATCTAGTGATTACTCTCTACAACCTCACAAACTCGCAAACTTTACCTCTTTATAATATTAGTATAGGTATAAATTTATTACGCTTACACTTATCTGCAGCTATCTATTTTTATCCAAATCAGCTGCAAGAAGTCCAGTCATGCTGATAATTAACATGAAATCTGTGTTTAATTCAATGCATTTAAGACAGTCTAACAATTAGTTTCGCTTTAACCAAGTAACATGTCGGTCTCGTTCTGTCACGTAGTGGTGGCTTATATTTTAGTTACTAGCACTTTGCCCGCGACTTCGTCCGCGCGGATTTATTAGGTACTCCACAAACTTCAACGCCCCCTATACCCCCATAAAAAGGTTAGTTTTGGAAAATTAAGCACAACGATTTTCATTCATTTACATTTATTACTTAGCCATTTCTACTTATTCTATGGTCTCAGGTTCAGCGCAACTGTACACCCCATTCACCCCGTCAGGAGTTGATTATGCAAAAATTGTTAGGTACATCTGTTTCAATAATCCCATTTTTAGTTTGTTCATAGCATCCCGACGTAAATTAAAGCAAGCAATAATGTCCTCCCCTAAAAACTTAATCACCCCTGCTTCCCTCCTTATTATGTAGGTATGAAGTTTATTTGCGAAAAATCCAAACATTTGTTATTCTTATTGTTTTATCGAAATCATTTTCAACTTCATCGGACCAAGCATTGATATGATTCTTCCCAGTTCGCTCAAGCCGCGACATTTTTCTTACTCCGAGCATGTTTATTACCGTCGTAACTTTTGAACGAAAGGTCCGATTTGAATAATTTAAAGTGTAATTTACACGGAAATAATCAACCTTAATTATCAAACCATTTAAATGCATAAGGATTGATATCATGATACCGAAATCACCATTTTTTCAAATCACCAAGGATTTGCTTGAATAATCTGAACAAAAAGCGGTCATGGTGACTTAACCATAATAGTTAGACATATGGTATCGCGGACTTTTTTGTAGACATTGATGACCTCTATAAAACTGTAGTACATCACTTTGCTCTATTGTCAATAGATTCCGCAGCGTACGCGATATAAGGATTTTTTCTCACACCTTGGGTTACATTATCGAAGTTTTCATACGGATCCCTAACTTTTTTGAAAATATTCTATAGTCTATGTCCATCATCGATAATGTACAATTCTACTGGCGAAAGAATTTTTCAAATCGGTCCAGTAGTTTCGGTGCCTATTCATTTCAAACAAACAAACAAACAAACAAATCTTTCCTCTTTATAATATTAGTGTAGATAAGTCAAGTAAGAAGTAAAATAGACGTTCACGATTTATCATAATATGCAATACGAAGAGTCGAAATAATGAAAGCGCAGAAAGACTTACAAGAGACGACATTTTTGTACCAATGAAAGCAATAGTGCAAACCATGTTAAAAGAGTTTGACAACCAACTGAAAAAAGAAGATATACGAACTTTAATTAGTGATAAACACATACCATTGCTTCTGTTAGGCGGTTTTCACACTGCCACGCATCACGCTGCATGTTGCGTGTCAACGGTCAACAATAAACGCGCGAGGATGCATTTTCTGTGTGTTGGACTGTGCGTGTTCTCTATACAAACGGAGATACTTACAAGCAACGTTAGAACACGCATTCACGCGCTACGCTGCGTGGTACGTGGCAGTATGTTAATCGCCTTAGAAGCCTTTATGCTGCCATTCGTGGCATTTTCTCATATTTATAAGGTACCAGTGATTCAAGTGAGTTCTTTTGGCGCCGCTTATCCGTATTATGAATCAGTGGGCACTCCTGCACACCACATCCGTTGCTGTAGGTACCCAACTAATATTCGACGAAAATTGTATAATCTCACGATGTAGGAAACAGTGAATGAATTGTGTTATTACTACAAGACCGAGAAACCAATATATGACACTTACGATACCTTAGGCAATAGCTTATTAAAAGATAAACCTCCAGTTTCGGAATTGTTTAATAATATTGACATGTTGTTCTTGAATGTCCATCCCAGTTTGAAGGCATCCGACCTGTTCCTCCATCTGTGATCTACATGAGTGCTTTAACCCAAAAACCTACAAAGGAATTACCAAAGGTTCGTATAACTCTTTTTATGGATTGGAAATCATCAAATGTTTCTTTCGCTCTGGGTGCAGAAGGGAGTATCAGACCAAAAAACCCATCCGTGTTCCTCGTCACGCCCTATGCTTTCTAGGGCTGCGGTGACTCATTCGAACAAGTTCCGCAAACGTTCGTATACTAACTAATAAACTTTGCTTGCTAACTATAGCTGTAACCAGTCAAGAGTAAAGTTAAGCAACATTTTTATTTTTCAGGATCTCAAGTCATATTTAGACTCGTCTAAACATGGTGTGATTGATATACATAAGTTACGGCCGGATGTGGATCCCTCACTTTTACCGTCGAAGAAAATACACACACTCATTCGAGTGTGGGGCTCGTGGCTAAATTATAACCGCACGGACCAATCTTCAAGGTTAAGCAACGCTTGCCGAGGTTGGTCTGTGGATGGGTGACCATATTAACATACCGAGACTCCTCCGTGCCTTGGAAAGCACGTTAAACCGTTAGTCCCGGCTGTCATTTGTAGATCTTTGGCAGTCGTTACGGATTGTCAGAACCCAGAAAATCTGACACCAGTCTTGCCAAGAAGTACCGTGTTACCGTTAACAGTTAACGGGTTGTGTAACTAGGTCTGGTAGGCAGCCGCTCCACGTAAAATACTGGTATTCAGCTGAATCCGGTTTGACTGGGAGCCGACCCCATTATAGTTGGGAAAAGGCTAGGCAGATGATGATTCGAGTATTCTCTCAATTGCCGTACGATGTGTTTTGGAAGTTCAACAAAGACGATCTGTCTGGACGAACTGACAACATCCGAATATCCAACTGGCTCCCGTAGTCAGATCTACTGAGTGAGCCATTTTATAATTTTAGTAATTATGTAACAGTTCGCACTTCGAACTCTAATATTATGAACTCCTGCGATATATTCCAAATGATTAAATAAACTATTCTGATATTTGAGTCTCATTTTTAGGATTCTGTGCCCAAAGGGTAAAAACTGGACCCTATTACTAAGACTCCGCTGTCTATCTGTCTGTCTGTCACCAGGCTGTATCTCATGCACCGCGACAGCTAGACAGTTGAAATTTTCACAGATGCTCCCGCTATAACAACAAATACTAAAATTAGAATAAAATAAACATTTTAGTGGGGCTCCCATACAGCAAACGTGATTTTTTTGTCGTTTTTTATAGATAATGGTATGGAACCCTGCGTGCGCGTGTCCGACTCGCACTTGGCCGGTTTTTTTAGTATTTCGAATCAAAATAAAAAAGCAGGCTCGAACGATGCTATGCTATGCTATTTTTCAAACTGTACAAAACGAACTAAAGAAACTACTTGATTAATCAAGTTGATTCTTAATTTCTTTTGAATCAGTACCATGCAAAAATCGAACCAATTTCCAGAATTTTTTTACGACACCGAAGACTTTAGAACATAGACATATTTTGCACTGTTTACGTGATGCGAGCACAATTAAACAGACGAACAGAAAATAACCAAAAGATAGAACTTGGAGAAAATTCTCATCTAACAGAAATCACAATATTGCTCATCCTCCATAGCATTTTTTCCTTTAAATGTATGACGTGATTTTTTAATTTGTCATTACTTTTTTAATTATAAACCGTCAATCGGTTCATAATTAAAAAAGTTAAAAAAAAATATTAAATGTTAAATGAAGCTTATCACAATATGACAGTGAAAACCCCATTCAATTCGGTAACGCTACTTTTGAGGATAGCGAGCTTTTGAGGCTGCTAGCACAAACACACAGACAAACAGACAAAAAATCTAAAAATGAATGTTTTGGGTTCTACAGCGTTAATAGGCACCCCCAATAAAAGTTTTTCTCAAATACCTTCTATGTACAGACAGCGATCGGTTACAGTTTTATTATTATGATATTGATTACGTACGGACGCGGACGTGACCCCACTGAAATCACATGATATAATTAGGAAAGAGCATTCTAATGGAAGAAATCTTTGTATGTCACTGTCATCAATAAAAGTGCTTTTAAATAATGTTTTATCTCATTGGGGCTCATTTAAGTTTGTATTGAATGCATATAATAAACACACATAATAATACATTACATGCAACCTAAGCCATGCGTGGCATATGATTCACTATTTATATATTCAGCTTTTCAATGTTCTTTCATGCCAGTTTCCTTCAATCAAATTGAAACAAAAAAACCAAATCCAGATTAATTTCGTTTAATTTTAACGTCATTTACACCTAAATAATTCCTCAACATAAACTTATAGACTAAACGAAGTGCTAGAACAATGAGTGTGGCGGCTGTCAACAACATCGTGAGTAACGTCAGCACCAGCTCAAGTTCCAGGTACTGCCACCACGTGATGTTGGCGCTGGGCGAGCGCAGGTGCTTGGCGCCGCCGTGACGCAGCACATACTCCGTCCACCACACGGCGCGCTCCAGCGGGCCCTGCGGCGCGTCCTCTATCAGACTGCGGAAACGCTCCATATTGCGACGGTAGCTGTAAGTGAGACATTGCTTGTGACACATCCTATGATAGCGAGTGATATATTTACGTCTCGTCGTCGCGTGATTACGGTCTTATGATAAGAAAACATTTTTATGGAAGTATTCACTCAGTTTGAGTTTTGTTTTATAAGTACGTATTAGAGTGGATTTATTTGGATGCTGAAATATAGACATGAATTTTTGTCCAATTGAGTTGTACCAACCTGTCATCTCCTATTGTTTTATTAATTGCATCCTCAAACTTTTCTCGTGTCAGAGAGTCAATTTCAAGTTTGACTCCAATCTTGTAGAACTCATATCTCTCGACATTGAAAAACTGATCTCCTAACATCGGCATGCCGATGAGTGGTACTCCTGCAGTGATAGCCTCGTCTGTTGATTGCAGCCCTCCTTGCGTTATGAACAGCTTGACTTTTGGATGCTCTAGAAACCGTTAAAATTTTAACATGAATGTACATTCTTGGATTGAGACAGCGACAACATAAAAGCACTTTTGCTTACTCAGTAGATCTGACTGCGGCAGCCACTTGGATATCCGGATGTTGTCAGTTCGTCCAGGCAGTTCATCTTTGTTCCACTTCCACAGCACATCGTAAGGCAATTGAGATAGTACCCGAATAAGTGTCTGTATTTTCTCCGGCGGTAAAAGGGACGGATCTATATTCGTACCAAAGCTTATGTATATTACACCATGTTTAGACGAGTCTAAGTATGACTTGAGATCCTGAAAAATTAGTAAAGGTGAACTTTACCGTAAATACTTGATATTTTAAAATTATTCGACAGTTAGTACAGACAGTAGTTGACATTGTTTCTTTTTCTTATACGTACTTTTGTTAGCTCATTTTTCGGTTTTTGGTGTATCCCACTAATATAGAGCACTGATGGAGGAACAGGTCTGATACCTTCGAACATAGGATGTATATTCAGGAACAACATGTCAACGTTGTTAATCAATTCAGAAATTGGGGGTATGTCTGACCCAAAGTGTTCTCTTAATATGGGATTGCCTAAGTTCTGGGAAGCGTCCCAAAATATTTTTTCTGCCTGGTAGTGATAATATAATTCTGTTACTTTCTCCCACATCGTGAGATTATACAGCTTTCGACGAACATTTGAAGGATACAGCAACGGATGATTTGGAGCTCCCACTGTTTCGTAATTTGGGTAAGTGGCGCCAAACGAACTGATTTGAATCACTGGTGCCTTGTAAATATGAGAAAACGCCAGGAGCGGTACCATAAGAGCTTCTAGCAGAAGTAAATCGAATTTTTTGTGCTTTTCTTTTATTAATGCCTGGACCTCGTCATCTCTCAGTTGGTTGTCAAACACTGTAGTCATAGCATGTACCATTGAGTTCAGTTGTGCTAAAATATTGTCTTCTTTGGATCCTCTTTGCTGTTTCGTAACTTCTGCTATCCAAGCTCCGTAAGATATGTCATGAACATCTATTTCTATCAAGTTTGGAGGCGCTTCTCTTTTCGGGAAGGCAGGATCAGTAGTGACCACGATGACTTCGTGACCTCTTCTAGCAAGCGCCTCGGTCAGAGGACGGAACACTATTTGATGACTAATGGACGGTGTTGGAAAGTAAGCCAGGATCCTCGCTGCTTCAATACGACTTAGAACTAAAATATTAACGGCAAATACGATCCGGAAAGCCAACATTTTACTTGAGCGCACCGAAAAATATGAATTATAACTGTTTGTTGGACCTTATATACGTGAAATCTTAAATATCATTTACTTAATTAACCACGAAAACGTAACTCATCATGAGTAGGCTACAATTGTAGATAAATATGATTAAGTAAGTAGTAAGATAACTGCACGGCCTAAAACAATTACAGCGTGATAAGTGGTGTCGTTGTAATCAGTTTTGTTGTAAAAATAATGAAATTGACAGTTTTCTTGGTGGGATTTCGCCAACCACTTATGTAATTTAATTTGCGATGTGAATTAACTCTTCATCGTCATACACTCACGGTCGTTTTGTATGTCATTGATACCGGTAGAAGGCATGGCTAAGTATTACAATGTTTATTTGTGAATCTATTGCTGAAAGGAAATCACATATAACTCAAATCTGTGTTTCAGATCAATGTCTTTTAATTTTTACATCAATAACACCTAAATAATTCCTTAATACAAATTTATAGACTACACGAAGTGCTAAGACAGTAAGTGTGGCGGCTGTCAACAACGCCGCGAGTAATGTCAGAACCAGCTCAAGTTCAAGGTACTGCCACCACGTGATGTTGGCGCTGGGCGAGCGCAGGTGCTTGGCGCCGCCGTGACGCAGCACATACTCCGTCCACCACACGGCGCGCTCCAGCGGGCTCTGCGGCGCGTCCTGTATCAGACTGCGGAAACGCTCCATGTTGCGACGGTAGCTGCAAGCGAGAAAGGTCATTTATGACATCAATGTTGGATTCTTTTGGTCTCATCGTCACGTTATCGTTTTTGCTGGTAGGTAATCAGGAGATTGTATTTTATTGGTATAATATTTTGTATTATCAGTACCACGAGTGTATCAGATTTAATTATTTATAATGAACAAGCACAAACCTGTCATCTCCTATTGTGGTGGTGATAGCATCTTTTAAATTTTCCTCTGTAAGCGTTTCCATGTCAAGTCTGACTCCAATCTTGTGGTACTCGTATCTCTCCACATTGAACCACTGGTCTCCTAACATCGGCATGCCGATGAGAGGCACCCCTGCAGTGATAGCCTCGTCTGTTGATTGCAGTCCTCCTTGTGTTATGAACAGCTTGATTTTCGGATGTTCTGTAAACCATTACAAATATTGTTGTTGCATTTTTTTTCAGTTTTACAACAATATATTTTAGGAGTTCTTAAAGTAAAAGCGTCTATAGTTACAAGTAAAAACTTTTTGACGCTTTTGAATTATAAATAATTACTTTAAAAATATATAATAGGACTCACTCAGTAGATCTGACTGCGGCAGCCACTTGGATATCCGGATGTTGTCAGTTCGTCCAGGCAGTACATCTTTGTTCCACTTCCACAGCACATCGTAAGGCAATTGAGAGAACACTCGAATAAGCGTCTGTATTTTCTCCGGTGGTAAAAGTGAGGGATCAACATTTGTACCGTAGCTTATGTATATCACACCATGTTTAGACGAGTCTAAGTATGACTTTAGATCCTGCAAAAATAAATTGTATACTTACTTTATGAACACTTGATAATATTACTTGCTGTCATATTAAGACGTTTTTTTTCATATTCTACACATACCTTCGGAAGTTCTTTTGTAGGTTTTTGGTGTAAACCGCTCATGTAGATCACAGAAGGAGGAACAGGTCGGATGGTTTCAAACATGGGATGTATGTTCAAGAACAACATGTCAATGTTATTCATCAATTCCGGAATCTGAGGTATATCCGGACCAAAATGTTTTCTTATTATGGTATTGCCCTCGGTGTTCCAACTGTCACTTATTAATTTATTCAATTTGTAGTTATAATACAATTCTGTCACTTTCTCCCACATCGTGATGTTGTTCAATTTTCGTCGAATATTAGTGGGGTACAGCAACGGATGTGTAGGAGCGCCCACTGATTCATAATTTGGATGGACGGCGCCGAACGAACTTACTTGAATCACTGGTGCCTTGTAAATATGAGAAAATGCCAGAGCTGGTTCGATAAAAGCTTCTAGCAATAGTAAATCAAATGTTTTGTGCTTGTCATGAATTAAAGTCTGTACTTTTTCATCTTTCAGTTGGTTGTCAAACACTTTTAACAATGCTTGGAGCATTGCATTCATAGGTGCTACAATGTCGTCATCTTGTACGCCTCTTTGCGCTTTCATTACTTCGGCTCTCCATATTCCATACGATATATCGTGAACGTCTATTTCTGTCAAGTTAGGAGGAGCTCCCTCTTTGGAGAAGGCAGGATCTGCGGTAACCACGGTGACGTCGTGACCTCGTCTTGCGAGGGCTTCCGTCAGAGGACGGAACACTACTTGATGACTGATGGACGGAGTCGGGAAGTAAGCCAGGATCCTCGCCCCTTCAACTTGGTTTAGAGCAAATATATAAGCTGCAAAAACGTACCACAAAACCGACATGTTACTTTAAGTGTACCGAAACAAATAAATCACAAATGTTCGGTTGACTTTATATATGTATCTACACGAAGTTGTTGAACACTGATATGACTTTTAACTATATAATTAAGAAACCGCAATTCATTGTGACTAGTATTCATTAGTCGCTCTTGAAGTCCATTTTGATACAAAAATTGATAGTTTCAAGTGAAGTAGCTATTCTTGCGTGACGATGCTATTTATTACCTGCTTATCAGTTTTATTTTGAGATGGAAATTGTAAAGGCCATGGTTATTATAACTATATCACGCCTATTGGTGATTTATTATCACCAATAGGGGGATATTGGGATGTATTATCTGGGGTACGGCCATGAACCCGCCAAAGTTGCGCAGATAATTCACGAAACTGTTTTTTTTTACTGAAGTTTGGCTCTATAGAATTAGCGGAAACAGGCACAAGTAAACATACACTCTTTCGTTTTATCTCGGATTCTTGGTTTCGCGAGTGTGCTACCGACTGTGCGCAATGATTGTGAATAACGTTCTGTGCCTTCATCTTGTGTGATGTGTGGTTGCTATTAGTCTATGGGCTAAAGGCTGGCTTCTTTTTTTGATTTTAGGGTAATATAAAAAAAACAGTGCAGTCACGAAAAAGAAATCAAAATGAATTTCGTGACAAAAAGGAAAAGAGTTAGAAAAATGAAACAATAAGGAACAAATAGGGTTATTTCACACTGTGATTAAAACAATAAGTAGGGCACCAATTTTTGAATTTATTTGGTACTTTAAGTAATCAATTATACAATAACCGCAAAAAGAAAACCGAAAGGGGGTCTTTGTACTCATAATCATAAACTACTTTTTCGACAAAATGTATGAGTCAGTCCCTTACTAAAAATTGTTCTTAATGATTATACAGCGACCCTCTTTGGGCTAACTTTAACATCAACATTAATATGTTGTAAATAGAAACACTTTTACTGAAAACTAATAAGTAATTAATAATATTTTAATGATCAACGTTAAAAAATTACTCAAAATAATCGATGTGGTAGGTTAATAATTAGAAAAGGTGTTATTCGAGTTTCAAGTACCTAACCATATAAAATCACCCTTATTTCCTTTTTTTTACGTCATTTTTGTTACGTGTCAAACATTTGTAACAAATTGTAACGAAAAAGAATACAAAACACGTGTTTAATAACCTCAAACGAAATAAAAGTCAATAAATGCTGTCTAGAGCTGATATTCTTGATTACAATTATTCGGGAGATAATAATTACAACATTTATTCAGAGACAGAATGTATAAAAATCTTAGCGTTTAATAAACGGACTAGCGCACAAAAGGAATGTTTTATTGTTGAAATAATTCGCCACTGTATTAAGCACACCGCACTCAGAAAAACGCACGCTGCAAAATGGCCGACTGTCACTATTTGGTACTATCTGATTGGTTGCTTACAAAAAACGCAGTGTGGCCAATTCAACATTTAAAAAACACTAAATATTCGTGTCACAAAATGTAGTAACAAAAATGAAAAAAAGCCGAGACACAGATTTTATGTTAAGTTAATTATCCAATTGTTAATTATTTAAAAAAAACAAAGCCGAATCTAGATAGTCTTACTAACACTAAAGTTATTTTTTAACTATAACAAAGTAAAAATGTAGTAAGAAAGGTAAAAAAGGCTCCTTTGTAACACACGAGTCTTCCAGGACATGATTTTTTCTATTGAAGAAAAATGAGTTCCCAAAACAAAAACGTGAATTAAAAATATAAAATGACTCGTAATATTCACACATGCTACTATTACTACTTTAATTATTCGTGTAATAGAAAGAAAAAAATGCAATAACATTGACAGAAACCAGCATGGACATTTCAGCATATTGAAATGTACAATTTTTTGTAATATTGCCCTTTAGTGATAATCTTTCTACTTTAAAACATCTGTGCACTCCATTTAAAATGATGTGCAGTCTTAATGAAAAAAGTTGTCTTACTATTTTATTGCTGATTTAATAAAATTAAGGTTGTAATTGTGTAACTTGATGTAATTTACTTCCAATGGGATTTACCGATCGGTATGAACCCAATGCTTCATACAATATTAGTTGAGCAGTTGTGGTACAAAACAAGTAGTTAAACTTAAGAGTAGTGTCAAATATCATAAGTGAATGCAGTGGTTTAGCGTTCTTGACGCCATCAATGTGCGGAGCAATCGACAGCTATTTGTTTTTTTAAAACCTCATGGATGTCTTCCACTCCGGGGTGGGCGCCGGGATCGGTCAGACTCCATCAAAACCATACAGTGCTCTGCAGCTACCTTTGACCGAGGCGCTGGAGTGCTTGCGCATTTTGTCTCGCTCCCCCAGCCAGGTATTGACGTACATGAATGCATGCGAATCCCGTCAACCTCTGCGGCCGCAAACAGCCGCTATTCCTCTAGAGAGGCGCGCGTGGAAGACGGCACATCGTCGTCTCGGGTCTTTTAATGTTCAGGTCCCCAAGTCCTGCAGGCCACACATTATGGTGGCTGGAGATCGAAAGTACATTAAAAAAACAAAGCCCACATCAATTCCGTTTAATTTTACTGTTACTTGCACCTAAATTCCTTAACACAAACTTATAGACGACACGAAGTGCTAGAACAATGAGTGCGGCGGCTGTCAACAACGCCGTGAGTAACGTCAGCACCAGCTCAAGTTCCAGGTACTGCCACCACGTGATGTTAGCGTTGGGCGAGCGCAGGTGTTTGGCGCCGCCGTGACGCAGCACATACTCCGTCCACCACACGGCGCGCTCCAGCGGGCCCTGCGGCGCGTCCTGTATCAGACTGCGGAAACGCTCCATGTTGCGACGGTAGCTGCAAGCGAGAAGGGGCATTTACAATATCAATTCGATTCCTATACTGTCATCGTCGTTTATCAATTAGGGCTGTCTGGCTGATAGGTAATCAGGAGATTATATTTTATTGGTATTTTTTTATTTTCAGCTGGTCGATTCTGTCGATATCTCACGGTGTACACCTAGGCGGAGTGAACGACAATAGAGCTGTCATTCCATCTTATTTGTATGGTTTGACAACTCACCCGTCGTGCACCCCGCCTAAGTGTTCACTTCGACATGTTTACAGAATCGCACTGCAGTACTACGAGTGATTTTAATTATTTAATTTCATATAAAATGAACAAGCACAAACCTGTCATCTCCTATTGTCGTGGTGATAACCTCCTTTAAATTTTCTTCTGTCATGGTTTCCATGTCAAGTCTGACACCAATCTTGTGGTACTCGTATCTCTCTACATTGAACCACTGATCTGCTAACATCGGCATGCCGATGAGTGGCACTCCTGCGGTGATAGCCTCGTCCGTTGATTGCAGTCCTCCTTGTGTTATGAACAGCTTTATTTTTGGATGTTCTGTGAAGCATTTTTAAATTTCACAATATTTACAAACAGTATAATTTTATTATAAGGCTCAGTTACTTAAACGCTATAAAGTTGCAAGCACAAACTAGCTTTATAATAACTTTAAAAATATATAATAGGACTCACTTAGTAGGTCAGACTGCGGCAGCCACTTGGATATCCGGATGTTGTCAGTTCGTCCAGGCAGTTCATCTTGGTTCCACTTCCACAGCACATCGTAAGGCAATTCTGAGAACACTCGAATGAGTGTCTGTATTTTCTCCGGCGGTAAAAGTGCGGTATCTACATTTGTACCGTAGCTTATGTATATCACACCATGTTTAGACGAGTCTAAGTATGACTTTAGATCCTAAAAAATAAATTGTAGGTTTACTTTATGAACACTTGATAATATTACTTGCTGTCATATTAAGACGTTTTTTTTCATATTCTACACATACCTTCGGAAGTTCTTTTGTAGGTTTTTGGTGTAAACCGCTCATGTAGATCACAGAAGGAGGAACAGGTCGGATGGTTTCAAACATGGGATGAATGTTCAAGAACAACATGTCAATGTTATTCATCAATTCCGGAATCTGAGGTATATCCGGACCAAAATGTTTTCTTATTATGGTATTGCCCTCGGTGTTCCAACTGTCACTTATTAATTTATTCAATTTGTAGTTATAATACAATTCTGTCACTTTCTCCCACATCGTGAGATTGTTCAATTTTCGTCGAAAATTAATTGGGTACAGCAGATGTGTAGGAGCGCCCACGGATTCATAATTTGGGTAAACGGCGCCGAACGAACTTACTTGAATCACTGGTGCCTTATAAATATGAGAAAATGCCAGAGTTGGCCCAAATAAAGCTTCTAGCAGTAGTAAATCAAATGTTTGGTGTTTGTCATTTATTAAAGTCTGTACTTTTTCTTCTTCCAGTTGTTTGTCAAACACTTTATATAATGCTTGTAACATTGCATTCATCGGTGCTATGATGTCGTCGTCTTGGCCTCTTTGCGCTTTCAATACTTCGGCCTTCCATATTCCATATGATACATCGTGGACGTCTATTTCTGTCAAGTTGGGAGGAGCTCCCCCTTTCGGGAAGGCAGGATCTGCGGTGACGACGGTGACGTCGTGACCTCGTCTTGCGAGTGCCTCCGTCAGAGGACGGAACACTACTTGATGACTGATGGACGGGGTTGGGAAGTAAGCCAAGATCCTCGCTGCTTCAACTCGTTTTAGAGCAAATATATAAGCCGTAAAAACGTACCACAAAACCGACATGTTACTTTAAGTGTACCAAAACAAATAAATCACAAATGTTCGGTCGACTTTATATATGTCTATACGAAGTTGTTGATATGACTTAACTATTTAACCGCAATTCACTGTGACTACTATTCATAAGTCATTCTTAAAGACGATTTTGATAAAAAATTTATAGTTTCAAGTGACGTAACGACGTCACATGCGTAATGTTATTTATTACGTACTTATCAGATTTTATTTTGAGAAAGCAATTGTCATGACCATGGTTACCTATACAAATAATAAATCGGTAACCGATTACTGTCTGTACATTGAAGATTTTTGAGAAAAACTGTTACTCCCCGTCTTGGTTAACGCAATAGAACACAAAACATTGATTTCTAGATTTTTTGTCTGTTTCTCTGCGTCTTTGTTCGCGCTAATCTTAAAAACGGTGTAACCAGTGCGGTTTCGGTTTTCACTAATATATGGGGTAAGTTTCACTTAAGACTTGGTGTTTGTTTTATTTCAATAAAGAATAGTATTTATTCCAATATATGATTGACGTGATTCTCAAGTGAAGCACCCCAATATATTAATGAAAACCGCAACCGCGCTGGTTACGCCGTTTTAAAAGTTAGTTACTTTAGATTAAAGATCTAAAAGTAATTATTTTGGGTTCTATTGCGTTAATAAAGACCCAATGAAATTTTATGTTGGGTCTCAATTGGAAAATATAAGTGAAAGAAAGTTTATCAAACTTTACACACTCTATAGAGAAGCGTTTGAGGATTTGACGTCAACACTGAACACAAAGAGTTTCATTAGAACTAAAGGTAGTGCCTAAGTTGGTATGGAATGCAGCTATCTCAAAACAAAACCAATTATAGTCTATTGTTGTAAACTTTTAAACCACACACACACACAACTGTAACACAACGCCAACAAATAAAGCATGACATGTTATATGGAATAAAAATTAAGAAACCACTAAACACCATAAGTAGTCCACTAACCGTCAACTTTTTTATTTAGTCGGTTTATTTTGTGATATTGACTGTCTTAACATTTTTAGCATAACGATATAACTTCATTTTGAGCTTTAGAGCCGTTCTCTCTTCTTATTAGTGAGAAACAAAACATAAGTAGTGAAGCATTCTAACGAGTAGAGTGAAGTTAGCTACGACAACGCGATCTGTCGAGCTTACCTTAGCGAATGTGTAAGACTCCGTAAATTTCATGGTGCAAGCGTTATCGAAATCTGTTCGATCCACGTTAGTACGCTAGCGAGTTTAACGCTAGCGAGTAATTTTTCTATGATATCTCATGGTAGAGGTACTGCAATCTCGGTCTATCTCGGATTTTTGGCTTCGCGAGTGCGCTAGCACTCACTCAACACGTGAAGTGTGTAAATGTGTGTTTGCGCATACGATGACTGTGTAGAACGTTCTGTGCCTTTATCTTGTGTGATGTGTGTTTGCTGTTAGTCGATGGGCTAAAGGGACACTTTCCTACTTTATAGGGTTCCGTACCCAAAGGGTAAAACGGGACCCTATTACTAAAACTCCGCTGTCCGTCCATCCGTCTGTCAACAAGCTGTATCTCATAAACCGTGATAGGTAAGACGGTTGAAATTTCATAGATGATGTATTTCTGTTGCCGCTATAACAACACTTAAATCACGAAAAAAATCGACTGCCCCATAAATTTCTGTGCGCATAACTCGACAAAATGTACTGAACAACTGATTATTTTTCGCGATTTCACGGTTGGTCCCATGGTAAAATAAAGAATTTTATGTTTGTTGCATATAAATAAAGTGGGACATTTCGCTTGCACTCTAAAATTATGTGCAGTCTTCATGAAACATTTTGTTTTATCATTTTATTGCTTGAAGGCTGGCCCATACATTCAGACTTCTGACGACTTAACACGTGATGTGACTGTGTGATCCAGTAACACCAAGCTTACTATATAATCCCGGACAAAGATAATTCACATGTAGTTAATATTAATTAAAGTGCTTCCGATGACATTTATTGATCGGTATGATCCAATGCTTCATACAATATTAGTTGAGCAGTTGCGGTACAAAACAAGTTGTTAGAGTAGTGTCAAATACTGCGATCTTGTTCTCAGCTGACAGCTGGGAAGAGGTCTATAAAATAGCGCAGACAGACTTTAACACTGTGTGTCACAGGTTTAAATGCAATCTGTTGACTTTAAACGCAGAAAAAACCACGTTTATACCTTTCTCTATCAGAAATACCTTGGTATCCTTTTAGATGTAAACCTTTCTTTCCGATCTCATATTAATTTAATTATTGCGAGGCTGAGAAAACTGATATACGTTTTTAAAAACCTAAGGAATGTGGCAAATCCTAAATTAGTTAAACAGATCTACCTGGCTCTTGGACAGTCTATACCTAGTAGGATACTGCATTACTGTATGGGGCGGGGGACCCAAAACGACTATTAAATCGCTTGAAATAGCTCAACGAGCTATTCTTAAAGTCAGCACTGTTCGTCCCTACATGTTCCCTACCCACCTCCTTTATCAATCTTGTGAAGTCCTCTCAGTATGTCAACTTTTAATCCTGCTCACTGTTAAGAAACAATACTCAAGCTTTATTCCTGATACAATCGCCATAACTTCAAAGCGTCGTAGAGACATAACCTTCCCCAATACACAAAAATTGAAATACCGATTCGCGTACAGATATTTTTCTTTCTTGGGTCCATATTTATATACCAAAATCAGCCAATCCATCGATGTACGAAGTTTAAATATTAGAGAGCTCAAAAGGAAACTATTTGAATACATACATAAACTTAACTATGATGAAACTGAACAATTACTTAATGTACCTCGGTAAATCTAATACTGACCCTCCTACACACATACACACACTGTCACTCCATACACAGGGAGGCCTTCCTACATTTTATAACTTCAAATTATTTCTGTTTTTGCTTAAGTGATTTGTCTTTTATACAGTGAAATGTATAACTTTTAAGGGAGGAGCGCTGCTATCTGAAATATAGATTTAGTTATCTAGTTCAGACACAAATGTTCACAGAATTGTATTCGTTCATAAGCTGTATCTCAAAGTGCTTGTATCGTAAGATATTAATTGCTTGCTTGAAATAAACTTATTGTTGTTATTAAATATCGTAATTGAATACTGTAGTTAAGTGTTCTTGCCGTCATAAATGTCCGGAGCAATCGACAGCTATTAGTTTTTTTAAACCTCGTGGATGTCCTCTACTTCAGGGCGGGCGCAGGGATATGTTAGACTTGTTCTAGCTTTAAAACCACACAGTGTTCTGCAGCTAGCCTTTGGCCAATGCGATGGAGTGCTTAAGTATTTCGTCACGCTCCTCCAAACAGGTATTGACCCGCATGAATTCATGTGAATCCCGTCATCCTCTGCGGCCGCAAACGGTCGTTATTCCTCTAGAGAAGCGGGAGCGGAACACAGCGCACCGCCGCCACCGTCTCGGTTATTTTACTATTCAGGTCCTCAGGTCCTGCAGGCCACACACTATGGTGGCCGGAGATCGTTCTGCGCTCTCCGGCCATCGATGCGTCTGCTGCAGATAAGAAGAGGGTTTGGATTTATTTGCTCCATTTCCGTCGCCTCCGAGGCGACAATGTCCCATGCGCTCTCGTTCTCAACTATAATCCGAACCACGACCGAAAGCGAGAGGTTACCCGCAGCAATTGACATCTATTGATTGGTAAAGATGAAGGGTCTAACTTTCTTGCGTATAACAAATACCTAAATAAAGTATATGTATAAAGAAATAAATATAGAGTTCAGATCAATTCCGTTTAATTTTGCCGTTACTTGCACCTAAATAATTCCTTAACACAAACTTATAGACCACACGAAGTGTTAGAACAATGAGTGCGGCGGCTGTCAACAACGCCATGAGTAACGTCAGCACCAGCTCAAGTTCCAGGTACTGCCACCACGTGATGTTAGCGCTGGGCGAGCGCAGGTGCTTGGCGCCGCCGTGACGCAGCACATACTCCGTCCACCACACGGCGCGCTCCAGCGGGCCCTGCGGCGCGTCCTGTATCAGACTGCGGAAACGCTCCATGTTGCGACGGTAGCTGCAAGCGAGAAGGGGCATTTATAACATCACTTCGATTCCTTTGCTGTCATCGTCGTTTATCAATAAGAACCGTCTGGTTGATAGGTAATCAGGAGACTAGAGATTTCATTGGTATTTTTTTATCATTAGTAGTAAGAGTGTTTTTTATTTATTTAATTATATAATATGTAAATTAATAAAAACAAGAACAAACCTGTCATCTCCTATTGTCGTGGTGATAACCTCCTTTAAATTTTCTTCTGTCATGGTTTCCATGTCAAGTCTGACACCAATCTTGAGGGACTCGTATCTCTCTACATTGAACCACTGATCTCCTAACATCGGCATGCCGATGAGTGGCACTCCTGCGGTGATAGCCTCGTCTGTTGATTGCAGTCCTCCTTGTGTTATGAACAGCTTGATTTTTGGATGTTCTGTGAAGTATTACAAATATTGTTAGAGCAAATTTTATAACAGTATATTCTATGGCTCCTTTACATAAAAGCTATTAAAGTTGCAAGCACAAACTAGCTTTATAATAACTTAAAAAAATATATATAATTTGACTCACTCAGTAGGTCAGACTGCGGCAGCCACTTGGATATCCGGATGTTGTCAGTTCGTCCAGGCAGTTCATCTTGGTTCCACTTCCACAGCACTTCGTAAGGCAATTGAGAGAACACTCGAATGAGTGTCTGTATTTTCTCCGGCGGTAAAAGTGCGGTATCTACATTTGTACCGTAGCTTATGTATATCACACCATGTTTAGACGAGTCTAAATATGACTTTAGATCCTGAAAAATAAATTGTAGGTTTACTTTATGAACACTTGATAATATTACTTGCTGTCAGAATTAAGACTTTTTTTAAATATTCTACACGTACCTTCGGAAGTTCTTTTGTAGGTTTTTGGTGTAAACCGCTCATGTAGATCACAGAAGGAGGAACAGGTCGGATGGTTTCAAACATGGGATGAATGTTCAAGAACAACATGTCAATGTTATTCATCAATTCCGGAATCTGAGGTATGTCCGGACCAAAATGTTTTCTTATTATGGTATTGCCAACGGTGTTCCAACTGTCATATAATAAATTATTTAATTTGTAGTTATAATACAGTTCTGTCACTTTCTCCCACATCGTGAGATTATTCAATTTTCGTCGAAAATTAATTGGGTACAACAGATGTGTAGGAGCGCCCACGGATTCATAATTTGGATAAACGGCGCCGAACGAACTTACTTGAATCACTGGTGCCTTATAAATATGAGAAAATGCCAGAGTTGGTCCAAATAAAGCTTCTAGCAGTAGTAAATCAAATGTTTGGTGTTTGTCATTTATTAAAGTCTGTACTTTTTTTTCTTCCAGTTGTTTGTCAAACACTTTATATAATGCTTGTAACATTGCATTCATCGGTGCTATAATGTCGTCGTCTTGACCTCTTTGCGCTTTCAATACTTCGGCCTTCCATATTCCATACGATACATCGTGGACGTCTATTTCTGTCAAGTTGGGAGGAGCTCCCCCATTCGGGAAAGCCGGATCTGCGGTAACGACGGTGACGTCGTGACCTCGGCTTGCGAGGGCCTCCGTCAGAGGACGGAACACTACTTGATGACTGATGGACGGGGTTGGGAAGTAAGCCAAGATCCTCGCTGCTTCAACTCGGCTTAGAGCAAATATATAAGCCGTAAAAACATACCACAAAACTGACATGTTACTTTAAGTGTAACAAAACAAATAAATCACAAATGTTCGGTCGACTTTATATATGACACGAAGTTGTTGAACACTGATATGACTTAACTATTTTTCCGCAATTCACTGTTACTACTATTCATATGTCATTCTTAAAGACGATTTTGATAAAAAACCTGATAGTTTCAAGTGACGTAGCTATTCATGCGTGATGTTATTTATTACGTACTTATCAGTTTTATTTTGAGAAAGCAATTCTCAAGGCCATGGTTATCTATACAAATAATAATACTGTAACCGATCACTGTCTGTACATTTAAGAGCGTTTACGCGGTATGGCTTTTCATACAAACTTTCAAATCCTTATTTTTCGAAATTAATGAACCGATTTTAGTAAAACTTTGTACGCGTATGTTAGATATCAAAGTCTAAATAGTTATCAGAAAAAAAATTTGAAAAAGAGTTCAGGGGGAAGGATATAGTGATTTTTCACTTTCTATAGAAAACTTAAAATCGCTCTCTCTCCCTCTGAAATCTTTTTCAAAAATGTTTTCTGATAACTATTTAGACCAGCCGGTCGATTCTGTCGACATGTAACGGTGTTCACCTAGGCGTAGTGAACGACAATAGAGCTGTCATTCTATCTTATTTATATGGTTTGACAACTCACCCGTCATGCACCTCGCTCAAGTTTTCACTTCGACATGTTTACAGAATCGCACTGCTGGATACCTAGCGTATGCATACCAAGTTTCGTTAAAATCGGTTCATTCATTTTGAAAAAAAAAAGGATTTGAAAATTTGTATGAAAAGCCGTACCGCGTAAACGCTCTTAAGATTTTTGAATAAAACTGTTACTGGGGGTCTTTATTAACGCAATAGATTACAAAATAATGATTTTTAGAATTTGTGTCTGTTTGTTCGCGCTAATCTTAAAAACGGCGTAACCGGTGCGATTTCGGTTTTCACTCATAATTAAATTACGTCGGGCAGGCTGAAACGTTTGTCTGTAACAAATCAAAAGCCAGCGAAGGCGAGGCATTTAAGGCTTCAGTAGTTCTAATTGGGATACTGGTAATAGTTATTTATGATATTAGTACGGTTAGTTGGTTTTTACAAACGAGTAGACGAATGTAAGCACGAGACGAAGTCGAGGGCTTACCATAGTCACGAGTTTGTAAAAACCAAATCCGCACGTGTGTCATACAACGTTTTTCGACACATTTGCAAGAAAACAGTTATAATAAGTAATGAAACAAACTTTTTTGTCTTTAGAAATCAGTCGGAAAGTTGCAACAATCTTTGGCGTTTTTAATACAAAAATGGCGCGAATTTGCAAAGGGCGTCACATGCGCATGGTGAAAATTAGGACCACATCTTTCATTTATTTTTATTGATCTTCTCTCATTTTCTCTTTAGTATTAAAATGAGACAAACCTATACAGCAAAAGCGCTTCCAAGGAGGTTCGATCATTCAGCTAATTTATTCTCGTAATGTGAAACTCCTTGGTGGAATTCTTATTATTTTTTGTGGAAATAAAAAAAAAACCGTAAAGAATAAGCACGGCGCTATGCAACGGAATAAGCGGTAAAATATTTACTTAGGTGAGAGTACCTATTTTACCGCACGTTCCATTGTGTGGTGCATAATTTTTAACTTTCGAACAATGCATAAACGCTTCGTAAATGCATTTTTTGAGCAAATGTGTTGAAAAAAATAACAAATTCTTGGGCAACTTTTTGACTATCGCTAATAAGACCATAAGAAGTCTCCAATGTGTAATCAGTACTAGGTATTTTGGTCTTGTTTGTTTCATTATTTATAATTTTCCAAACCGTCTTTATTTTATTTTCTGCTGATTTAACCTTATTGCTTATGTATAAAGCCTTAGTCACCTTACAAGTATTTTTATAAATTTTTGAGTGGGTAGCTACATACTTATTAAAAGTTTCAGTGTTAATATAAGGCTTAAGTCCATACAGCTCGTAAAGTCTTTCCCTACTTATTCTGAGTCCTTTAGTCGCCCAGTCACTAAATAAAAATTTATGGCAGATAGTTGTTGAACTCTGATTAGACTACAGAATAAAATCTTTACATAAAATATTACCATTAAAGTCTGGAATGACTGATTGCAAAAAAAGAGTGACGTAACTTGGATTTCGATCAGACACCGAATCTTTCGGAAGGCATAATTGTAGCACCAGTCTATGAATTCCATTGACCATTGAATAAATAGCCGAAGTCATCTGGTCATCCAAAAGATTGACCAGAAAAACTCTGCGTTACCAAGTTTAGCAGTTACCTGGGAGTGCCGTGCGTCATCGAAGTACACACGTGCGTTCGCTGCGAATTCGACGTGGCCGCGTTCGAATGCCGAATTCCAGTCTAAGCTGAATCCTATTAAATGTATTTGATCATATAGATATAAGGTCAACTAACATTGGAAACATCTAACTTTCCGTAACCGTTTTTTTTTAGTTTAGGTGTGTTCATAAACACCATTATCGTTTTACAAACTTTATAATATTATTGACCAAAGTTGCAGTAAAATCAACTGAATAGTATTTATTCCAATATATGATTGACGTGATTCTTAAGTGAAGCACCCCAATATATTAATGAAAACCGCACCCGCGGCTTACGCCGGTTACGCCGTTTTAAAAATTAGTTACTTTTAGATTTAAGAGCGTGTACGCCGTATGTTATTTAGTACAAACTTTCAAGTCCTTATTCTTCAAAATGAATGAACCGATTTTAACGAAACTTGGTATGCATACGCTAGATATCCAGGTCTAAATAGTTATCAGAAAACATTTTTGAAAAAGAGTTCAGGGGGAAGGATATAGTGAATTTTCACTTTCTATAGAAAACTTAAAATCGCTCTCTCTCTCTCTCACTCTGAAATCTTTGTAGGATTTGAAAGTTTGTATGAAAAGCCGTACCGCGTAAACGCTCTTAAAACCTAAAAGTCATTGTTTTGTGTTCTTTTGCGTTAATAAAGACCCCCAGTAACAGTTTTTCTCAAAAATCTTCAATGTACAGACAATGATCTGTTACAGATTTATTATATGTATAGATTATCCGGTAAAGTTTTATGATTTTTACTCACATGTTTAATCTCTCCAAAATTTTGCAATTGTACTCGGCTGAGAGTCACGAATCTCTAACAAAATGTCATCGAAGCCGAAACCCTAGCTGGTTGCTCCGGCGATGTTGTTTAACTTTGTGTACCTCTATCACGAGTTACTTTTTTGAGCAATACCAGGCCTGGTTGGCATTTTACGGAAGAAGTGATAGTCAGTGCCTTGCTTATCGCTGTTCCAAATTCTAATTCTGAGAGGGATCAGTTATTGCAGGATATTGACTGTTACTTTGCTTTCAACTTACAACTGCACATCATTTCAATTACGTGCAGTTGAAATGATTTGCAGGAGGAATGAGAAATTTTTCGACGCCCTATTTAAGATTATTTTTAGTTTTAGTTAGTTTTTTTTAGTTAAGTGTATACAACGTGTAACAGAATAAACTTTAAAAATTACATGATGATTTACTTAATTTATTTGAATTATTTTTTTTTGTAACTTTAAAGTTTTCTTTTTTGAAGCGCGTAATTAATATTTTCTTTCTGTTTTCGGTGAATAACGCTGTTGATTCCATAATTGTTTATTTTACATTTAAATTTTAGTATTCCATATTATGTAATTGTTAGTTATTCCAAATAAATAAATAAACGCAATACCTCTTAAGGGGTCATTGTGCTCAATATAATGAACAACTTTTACTATGGAACCAGCACTGAAATCGCAAAAATAAATCCGCTGTTCAGTACATTTTGTCGAGTTCTCCGCATTTAAATGTATAATGGGGTTGTCGATTTTTTCGTCGCGATTTCAGTGTTAGTCCCATAGTGAAAGTGGTTCATAATGATGAGTACAATGACCCCTTATGAGGTATTGCGTTTATTCTGTTACACGTTGTATTTACATAGTAATAGTTAATTGAGAATTTTAAGTTTGTTTTATGTAAATAAAGTGGGACATTTCGCTTAAAAACTAAAATTATGTGCAGTCTTCATGAAACATTTTGTTTTATCATTTTATTGCTTGGTTGGCGTATAAATTCTAACTTCTGACGACGTAATTAACACGTGGTGTGACTGTGCGATCCAGTAACACCAAGCTTACTATATTATCCCAGATAAAGATAATTAAGGCATGTAATTAAATCGATATCTGTATTTTCCCTTTTTTCGAACAAAATATTTCAAAGTTAAATCAAAAGTACTGACTTGCACACAAATTATGCACACTAAATAAATCATATTAGATATACTGTTTAATGGTATTTGCAGAACTGTTTTACAGAACGAATATTTGGCTAATGATATTTCTGGGTGGTTTAAAAAAAAATAACCACGAAGGGGATGGCGGGGTCTGTTCGCTCGCTTCGCTCGCTCACTTGACCCCGCCATCCCCTTCTAACCTAACCTGTCCGAGTCGGGGTGCCCAATGACCGGCTACTATTGTAACCATGATAACCACCTGCTATTTCAGGGAAGTGCAATTTAGAGTGCAAGTTAGTATTTTTGATAAACAATTCGTATTTTTGTTTTATAAATCATAAATCCGATGTATGAACCACATTTTTGGTGTGAATTCGATAAAAAGGTCTTCTCGTTTTGGATGATTTTTTTAGTTTTTTTTGTAAGACATGTTTTCTAATCAATTGGGATTTTTTGCACAGCATTATTTTTTCTGGTATGCATTAAAATTATACAGATGTGCATTTAAAAATATCCCGATAATTAACATGTTGTTTATATTGATTAAAGTGCTTCCGATGAGATTTACCGATTGGTATGATCCCAATGCTTCATAGAATATTAGTTGAGCAGTAGCGGTACAAAACAAGTTGTTAAACTTAAGAGTAGTGTCAAATATCGAAACTGAATACAGTAGTTTAGTGTTCTTGACGCCATCAATGTGCGGAGCAATCGACAGCTATTTGTTTTTTTTTAAAACCTCATGGATGTCCTCCACTCCGGGGTGGGCGCCGGGATCTGTCAGACTCCATCAAAACCATACAGTGCTCTGCAGCTACCTTTGACCGAGGCGCTGGAGTGCTTGCACATTTTGTCTCGCTCCCCCGGCTAGGTATTGACCCACATGAATGCATGCGAATCCCGTCAACCGTTGGGTCTTTTACTGTTCAGGTCCCCAAGTCCTGCAGGCCACACATTACGTTGGCCGGAGATCGTTCTGTGCTCTCCGACAACCGGTGCGTCTGCTGCAGATAAGAAGAGGGTTTGGATCTATTTGCTCCCTTTCCGCCGCCTCCTTGGCTACCATTATTTCTTCGCAAAAGGAGGCGACGGCGTCCCATGCGCTCTCGTTCTCAACTATGATCCGAACTACGACCGAAAGCGAGAGGTTGCCCGCAGCAATTGACATCTATTGATTGGTAAAGATGAAGTGTCTAACTTTTTTGCGTATAACAAATACCTAAATAAAGTATATAAAGAAATAAACATAGAGTTCAGATCAATTCCGTTTAATTTTGCCGTTACTTGCACCTAAATAATTCCTTAACACAAACTTATAGACCACACGAAGTGCTAAAACAGTGAGTGTGGCGGCTGTCAACAATGCCGCGAGTAACGTCAGCACCAGCTCAAGTTCCAGGTACTGCCACCACGTGATGTTGGCGCTGGGCGAGCGCAGGTGCTTGGCGCCGCCGTGACGCAGCACATACTCCGTCCACCACACGGCGCGCTCCAGCGGGCCCTGCGGCGCGTCCTGTATCAGACTGCGGAAACGCTCCATGTTGCGACGATAGCTACTAGTGAGAAGGGGTATTTATAACATCACTTTGATTTCTTTGCTGTCATCATCGTTTATCAATGAAAACTGTCTGGTTGATAGGTAATCAGGAGACTAGAGATTTCATTGGTATTTTTTTTATCATTAGTAGTAAGAGTGTTTTTTATTTATTTAATTATATAATATGTAAATTAATAAAAACAAGAACAAACCTGTCATCTCCTATTGTCGTGGTGATAACCTCCTTTAAATTTTCTTCTGTCATGGTTTCCATGTCAAGTCTGACACCAATCTTGAGGGACTCGTATCTCTCTACATTGAACCACTGGTCTCCTAACATCGGCATGCCGATGAGTGGTACTCCTGCAGTGATAGCCTCGTCTGTTGATTGCAGTCCTCCTTGTGTTATGAACAGCTTGATTTTTGGATGTTCTGTGAAGTATTACAAATATTGTTAGAGCAAATTTTATAACAGTATATTCTATGGCTCCTTTACATAAAAGCTATTAAAGTTGCAAGCACAAACTAGCTTTATAATAACTTAAAAAAATATATATAATTTGACTCACTCAGTAGGTCAGACTGCGGCAGCCACTTGGATATCTGGATGTTGTCAGTTCGTCCAGGCAGTTCATCTTGGTTCCACTTCCACAGCACATCGTAAGGCAATTGAGAGAACACTCGAATGAGTGTCTGTATTTTCTCCGGCGGTAAAAGTGCGGTATCTACATTTGTACCGTAACTTATGTATATCACACCATGTTTAGACGAGTCTAAATATGACTTTAGATCCTGAAAAATAAATTGTAGGTTTACTTTATGAACACTTGATAATATTACTTGCTGTCAGAATTAAGACTTTTTTTAAATATTCTACACGTACCTTCGGAAGTTCTTTTGTAGGTTTTTGGTGTAAACCGCTCATGTAGATCACAGAAGGAGGAACAGGTCGGATGGTTTCAAACATGGGATGAATGTTCAAGAACAACATGTCAATGTTATTCATCAATTCCGGAATCTGAGGTATGTCCGGACCAAAATGTTTTCTTATTATGGTATTGCCAACGGTGTTCCAACTGTCATATAATAAATTATTTAATTTGTAGTTATAATACAGTTCTGTCACTTTCTCCCACATCGTGAGATTATTCAATTTTCGTCGAAAATTAATTGGGTACAACAGATGTGTAGGAGCGCCCACGGATTCATAATTTGGATAAACGGCGCCGAACGAACTTACTTGAATCACTGGTGCCTTATAAATATGAGAAAATGCCAGAGTTGGTCCAAATAAAGCTTCTAGCAATACTAAATCAAATTTTTGGTGTTTGTCATTTATTAAAGTCTGTACTTTTTCTTCTTCCAGTTGTTTGTCAAACACTTTATATAATGCTTGTAACATTGCATTCATCGGTGCTATAATGTCGTCGTCTTGACCTCTTTGCGCTTTCAATACTTCGGCCTTCCATATTCCATACGATACATCGTGGACGTCTATTTCTGTCAAGTTGGGAGGAGCTCCCCCATTCGGGAAAGCCGGATCTGCGGTAACGACGGTGACGTCGTGACCTCGGCTTGCGAGGGCCTCCGTCAGAGGACGGAACACTACTTGATGACTGATGGACGGGGTTGGGAAGTAAGCCAAGATCCTCGCTGCTTCAACTCGGCTTAGAGCAAATATATAAGCCGTAAAAACGTACCACAAAACTGACATGTTACTTTAAGTGTAACAAAACAAATAAATCACAAATGTTCGGTCGACTTTATATATGACACGAAGTTGTTGAACACTGATATGACTTAACTATTTTTCCGCAATTCACTGTTACTACTATTCATATGTCATTCTTAAAGACGATTTTGATAAAAAACCTGATAGTTTCAAGTGACGTAGCTATTCATGCGTGATGTTATTTATGACGTACTTATCAGTTTTATTTTGAGAAAGCAATTCTCAAGGCCATGGTTATCTATACAAATAATAAATCTGTAACCGATCACTGTCTGTACATTTAAGAGCGTTTACGCGGTATGGCTTTTCATACAAACTTTCAAATCCTTATTTTTCGAAATTAATGAACCGATTTTAGTAAAACTTTGTACGCGTATGCTAGATATCAAAGTCTAAATAGTTATCAGAAAAAAATTTTGAAAAAGAGTTCAGGGGGAAGGATATAGTGATTTTTCACTTTCTATAGAAAACTTAAAATCGCTCTCTCTCCCTCTGAAATCTTTTTCAAAAATGTTTTCTGATAACATAACTGATAAGTTTCGTTAAAATCGGTTCATTCATTTTGAAAAAAAAGGATTTGAAAATTTGTATGAAAAGCCGTACCGCGTAAACGCTCTTAAGATTTTTGAAAAAAACTGTTACTGGGGGTCTTTATTAACGCAATAGATTACAAAATAATGATTTTTAGGATTTGTGTCTGTTTGTTCGCGCTAATCTTAAAAACGGCGTAACCGGTGCGATTTCGGTTTTCACTCATAATTAAATTACGTCGGGCAGGCTGAAACGTTTGTCTGTAACAAATCAAAAGCCAGCGAAGGCGAGGCATTTAAGGCTTCAGTAGTTCTAATTGGAATACTGGTAATAGTTATTTATGATATTAGTACGGTTAGTTGGTTTTTACAAACGAGTAGACGAATGTAAGCACGAGACGAAGTCGAGGGCTTACCATAGTCACGAGTTTGTAAAAACCAAATCCACACGTGTGTCATACAACGTTTTTCGACACATTTGCAAGAAAACAGTTACAATAAGTAATGAAACAAACTTTTTTGTCTTTAGAAATCAGTCGGAAAGTTGCAACAATCTTTGGCGTTTTTAATACAAAAATGGCGCGAATTTGCAAAGGGCGTCACATGTGCGTGGTGAAAATTAGGACCACATCTTTCATTTACTTTTATTGATCTTCTCTCATTTTCTCTTTAGTATTAAAATGAGACAAACCTATACAGCAAAAGCGCTTCCAAGGAGGTTCGATCATTCAGCTAATTTATTCTCGTAATGTGAAACTCCTTGGTGGAATTCTTGTTAGTTTTTGTGGAAATAAAAAAAAAAACCGTAAAGAATAAGCACGGCGCTATGCAACGGAATAAGCGGTAAAATATTTACTTAGGTGAGAGTACCTATTTTACCGCACGTTCCATTGTGTGGTGCATAATTTTTAACTTTGGAACAATGCATACAGGCTTCGTAAATGCATTTTTTGAGCAAATGTGTTGAAAAAAATAACAAATTCTTGGGCAACTTTTTGACTATCGCTAATAAGACCATAAGAAGTCTCCAATGTGTAATCAGTACTAGGTATTTTGGTCTTGTTTGTATCATTATTTATAATTTTCCAAACCGTCTTTATTTTATTTTCTGCTGATTTAACCTTATTGCTTATGTATAAAGCCTTAGTCACCTTACAAGTATTTTTATAAATTTTTGAGTGGGTAGCTACATACTTATTAAAAGTTTCAGTGTTAATATAAGGCTTAAGGCCATACAGCTCGTAAAGTCTTTCCCTACTTATTCTGAGTCCTTTAGTCGCCCAGTCACTAAATAAAAATTTATGGCAGATAGTTGTTGAACTCTGATTAGACTACAGAATAAAATCTTTACATAAAATATTACCATTAAAGTCTGGAATGACTGATTGCAAAAAAAGAGTGACGTAACTTGGATTTCGAACAGACACCGAATCTTTCGGAAGGCATAATTGTAGCACCAGTCTATGAATTCCATTGACCATTGAATAAATAGCCGAAGTCATCTGGTCATCCAAAAGATTGACCAGAAAAACTCTGCTTTACCAAGTTTAGCAGTTACCAGGGAGTGCCGTGCGTCATCGAAGTACACACGTGCGTTCGCTGCGAATTCGACGTGGCCGCGTTCGAATGCCGAATTCCAGTCTAAGCTGAATCCTATTAAATATATTTGATCATATAGATATAAGGTCAACTAACATTGGAAACATCTAACTTTCCGTGACCGTTTTTTTTAGTTTTGGTGTGTTCATATACACCACTAGCTGTGCCCGCGACTTCGTTCGCGCGTGCATTTCGTATTTAGGAAGATATTAAGTACACAAACTCACTAAATGTATGTAGGTACTCATCATGATTATGACATGACTTACAAAATTACGAAGAACGAACGAATATTAACACTTAAAAAATTTCTTCGTAAACAATATTACTTGTTATGTGATATTCATCAGTACGTATAAACAGGCTTTGCGCGCTACTTACTTGCGACAAAGCGACATACAGCCTGACCGTGCGAGATACAGGACTACCGCAGATCCACACCAACACAACTAATAGTTTGTCTCTGAGCATGATTAATGGTCATGCCGAAACCTTAACCTTATCAGAAGATAAGTCTCCGCAGAGGACATGGTGGAGTATACGGTGGAGGTCTGCCCTGCTTGGGCGAAGCTTCACCGTGTCCTCGTCGAGGCGATCGGCTGCGGCGTCCTGGTTTACTCCATGGTCCGGAGAAGAATATAAGATGAATGACAGCACGATTTGACAGTTATTCCTAGTTCGGGGCTAATCGTAAGTCCGTAGGTGATACGGAGTAGAAAACGCCCAACACTAAGGCCGACATTACAGACTTCGGGCTTAAGGGAGTAGACCCCCTCAGCCGCCGCAACAGAAAAACACAACCCGGGCGTTGCGTCGGGTGTCGCAGGGCTATTCCCAGCCACCCTAAGCGCGGGCCCGCAGATGGCGAGCGTAGGTTGGCTCACTGTCCAAACACTAACTACTGTTGCGGAATTTGTTCGAAAAGTCACCACGGCCCTGGAACGTAAAAGGCATAAGGAGGAATACGGATGTGTTTTAGTCAGTAAGAGTTTGACACTCTCTTCCGCTCCACCCAGAGCAGAAGAAGTCATTTGATGTTTTCCCATCCATAAAAAAACCCACAACAGATAGAGTAGAGTAGAGACTCCGTTGTCCTGGCTAAGTTTGCAAGCCTAGCTCCGCCCAAATGTACAAAAGTCACCAGTGTGCTTCACAGGTTGAGCGGAGAGACGACCGACAATACTCAAGCCGCAAGGGAGTGATAATCTGAGATAAAAGTCAGCTCAATCACTTAGCACTCACAAACCTATATTTACCACCTGTATATGTACATTATGGATTGCAATAAACGATTTGATTTGAAACCTGCACCTCACCGTTCCGAGGATTTTTTCACGTCGGAAAGTCATGGCCAGGATGACGTAGCCCACTGATTCCTCGGCGTCGAAACAACCTCCGCAAATTGGGCTGTCTGTGGTGCATAAGTTAAAAAAATTTAAGGGCAATGATCCGTAATAATAATCCCTATTAATACGGAGGTAATTATTACTTAAGCTGAGAAGTCATTTAGTTAGTCACGTTTATAGACTTGTCATTGCCATTTTTCACTTTTTTCACCATTTGTTGTCATGAAGTTCAGTTGTTCTCTGGCAAATTCATGCACGAAACTGTGAGAAAGAAAGAAAGAAGGAGGAGCGGGTACGGGTCCAGCACTACCATCTCGAAACCTATCTTCGCGAGTTCTTCTGTGGCGTCATTGCCTAGGGATCCACAGTTCCCCTTGAAGCTCTGGAGTGCGAAACCCGCTACTGGTAATTTCTGGCCCTAGGCTGGTCACCACGAATCACCAGCTGACTGGGAATTGAACAGTTTTGTTTCAAAATAAACAGAAAATAATTAGGAATGAGGGAGATCCTAGGAAAGAAATCCAAGAGGTGAAAGGCTCACCGAGTCGAAGCTCCAAAGTTTTGAGCATCGAAGCCGAGTTTTTAGCCTGTCGGTTTTGTATCGGTTGTATTTTGGGGAGTGTGCGACGGAATTGCATAGTTGAATTCCGCCAAGCTCGTTCCATCATCGGACCACAAGACGTACGGCGCCGGCGGTACGCCATCGGTACACGGTGGACCTCACACCCACATGAACAAAACGTTTTGGAACACATGGCGTGGAATTCCCTGACTGAGTCCGTGTTTCCTGATAGTTACAGCCTGGGAGTCTTATCAAGAGTGAGTAGGTTACTTATAGGCAAGCGTGCTCCATCTTCGATCACATCATCGTTTGCCATCAGGTGAGATAGCGGTCAAACGCGTTCCTATCAAAAGTAAAAAAAAATGAAAACAAAGTCAGTGGAGCAATTTTTTTTTATTGCATCAAATGCGTAACGCCTGGTAAGTATCAAAAGAATGTTTAACTAAAAAATACTTTTTAGTGTAATTCTCGTGCTGTTGATGGTAAGTACAGTTTCGCTCAACAGATGGCATTGCAAGTTTCATTAAAGATACTTACCCCTACTTACTGTGCATGTAGATAATAAGTTGATTTCTTCTAGATTTCCACAATCCTATCAGGTTTATGTGAATGTTATCTACATTAGTTTCGTATTTTTTAACGCGATGCAAACAAATACAGAATACATATAAACAGAAAATAGGTTCTGCTTGTCTTGCTAAAAAGATATGCAAAATACAGCAATAACATATTATTAATATTTGAAAATATTAGGTTTGGTAGGAATAAAAAAATAAGGAAATAAAGAAGATTCGAACCCACACCTAGTCTTTCGAGAGGCAGGCTTTAAACCAACGGACTATGAGATCTGTTGATAATTGATTAAAATAGCCGATAGCTTAGCTCCCTGAAAGGGTTCCATATCAGGTGCTCTAGACCTTCATTTTTTTTATGTCGACAGACAGTACTCATCATATTGACCAACTATTTCTAAAGCGGTATATTAATATCTTTTATAGATTAGCCGGGCTGCTAAGGTTCCACGTCTTGTATTCAGATCTTCAAAATAAATTATAGCCCATATGTTGGCGAGGACTAATAGCTATACAACAAAAAAAGTTTCATTAAAATCCGTCCAGTGGTTTTTGCGTGAAAGACGAACAACAGACAGACAGACAGACAGACAAAAAAAGAAAAAAAAATATTTTTGGCTTCTACTGTTTGTATAAAGCACACCTGGAGTACTTTTTTTAGTTTATATTCAATGTACAGAATTGACGTCTTCTACAGTTTTATTATATGTATAGATTATCGTTTTACAAACTTTATAATATTATTGACCAAAGTTGCAGTAAAATCAACTGAATAGTATTTATTCCAATATATGATTGACGTGATTCTTAAGTGAAGCACCCCAATATATTAATGAAAACCGCAAACGCGCCGGTTACGCCGTTTTAAAAATTAGTTACTTTTAGATTTAAAACCTAAAAGTCATTGTTTTGTGTTCTATTGCGTTAATAAACCCCCAGTAACAGTTTTTCTCAAAAATCTTCAATGTACAGACAATGATCTGTTACAGATTTATTATATGTATAGATTATCCGGTAAAGTTTTATGATTTTTACTCACATGTTTAATCTCTCCAAAATTTTGCAATCGTACTCGGCTGAGAGTCACGAATCTCTAACAAAATGTCATCGAAACCGAAACCCTAGCTGGTTGCTCCGGCGATGTTGTTTAACTTTGTGTACCTCTATCGCGAGTTACTTTTTTGAGCAATACCAGGCCTGGTTGGCATTTTACGGAAGAAGTGATAGTCAGTGCCTTGCTTATCGCTGTTCCAAATTCTAATTCTGAGAGGGATCAGTTATTGCAGGATATTGACTGTTACTTTGCTTTCAACTTACAACTGCACATCATTTCAATTACGTGCAGTTGAAATGATTTGCAGGAGGAATACGTAAACTGGTACAAATTTAGTTTTGCTGACATTGAGAGTAAGGCCGTTGTTATTGAGCCAAGAAGTTACAGTATTGAACCCAGATTGAGCGAGGCTGTAAACCTCATCCCAACTGTCGCCATGGAAGATCAACGCAGTGTCATCAGCAAATGTGACAATTTTACCATTTTGTAGTAGTAGATCACACAGGTCATTGATGAAGGTGAGGAAAAGTGTAGGCCCAACTACACTACCCTGAGGAACACCGTAGCAAATAGGCAAGTCATCACTAGTAAATTCTCCAATTCTAACTCTCTGTTGCCTGTCAGCAAGGTAATCCCCAAATAGTTTGAGCTGTGTATCAGGAATCCCCATACTTTGAAGCTTAGTAAAGATAATTCACATGTAGTTTATATTGATTAAAGTGCTTCCGATGAGATTTACCGATTGGTATGATCCTAATGTTTCATACAATATTAGTTGCGGTACAAAACAAGTTGTTAAACTTAAGAGTAGTGTCAAATATCGAAAGTGAATACAGTGGTTTAGTGTTCTTGACGCCATCAATGTGCGGAGCAATCGACAGCTATTTGTTTTTTAACCGACTTCAAAAAAGGAGGAGGTTCTCAATTCGGTTGTATTTTTTTTTTTTTTTTTTGTGTTTGTTACCTCAGAACTCCGTCGTTCATGAACCGATTTGCAAAATTTTTTTTCCCCTTGCTTGATATGCTTCCAGATTGGTCCCATTTTTTTCAAAATCCAGTTCTGATGATGGAATCTATGAGAAATCGAGGGAACTCCTCAAATATTATAGGCAACCATATAGTTATTTTGGTATTTTCATCGAGAACTTAAGCATCTACAGTCAAAAAGTAACATTTGATGAAGTGGAACTGGTGGAGAAGATCAGAAACCAGTGGCCAACGGAACTTGACACTCGCATAAATATCACAATGCAACTATGACAATGCAAATAAACAAATGATTCTGAATAGTTATGTTGAGAATGGTATCATCGAACTGATCTGATGATGATGGAGCTGGATGGTAGGCACCGGAACTGCGTAATTAATCAATGTATCCCAGCCGTGTTTGGGCTTATTAGAATTGTCATGAGATGCACTTTGGCTAAAAGGTACTATCAGACTGTTCTGATGATGGAACCGGAAGGTAGAAGGCAGGCATGGGAACTTCATAATAAAACAATGAATTCTAGCAGTGTTAAGGTGAGAAAAATGCCTACTGAGTACTGCTAGTTTTTCGGTTTTTCGTAAGGCGAGAACTAATTCGAATTTGTAACAAAGGACATTTTTGTTATTTGAAATAGACACATCGATAGTAGGTATTTTATGCGGCGTATCATCCCTTCACGGGAATAAAACGTTTAAAAAAAACAGTGTACAATATTTCCGACATGGTACCTTTTTCATAAGAATATTCAATGTAGGAACGATATTAACTTCGTTGCCTTCATTTTAATAAAAAAAAACACTAACCGGCGAGAAATAAAAAAAAAATTTACAAAAAAAAAAACTGCCTTCAAAAAAAACAAACAAAAACCGTTCCCACTAAAAAGTTGAAAATAAATATTTGAATTGCTTAAAGAAACATAATTTAAAAGTAAACTTATTTGACATTGTAAAGTATAGACACCTAGTGTTCAAATTGTGAACCATCATCGTAATATCATTATTCAAAAATATAGTTTTCGTATGTCACAACCGCTTACTTATTTTCATATTTAAATAATAATTACAACGTTACATGGTGTCAGAATTATAAATACGTGAGAAAGTTGTAAGATGGCTACGAACGACGCAGTATCTGGAATAAAGCCGCCAGCTAACCTACAAATTGACTCGGACAAATCAACGTGCTGGAAAAAGTGGTTACAACAGTTTGAGTGGTATGCAATCGCTGTTCAACTAGATAAAAAACCAGCCCAAGTCCAGGCAGCAACATTTATGGCAGTGATAGGCTCAGAAGCGATCGAAATATACAACAGTTTTAACCTAAGCGACGCAGACAAGAATAACTTGCAAATCATTAAAGACAAGTTTAAAGAGTATTTCGCACCAAAAACAAATATATCGTTTGAGAGATATATATTTTTCAAAATTGTACAAAACGAAGATGAACAATTTAACGAATTTTTAACCAGAATAAAAACTCAGGCAAGCAAATGCGAATTTGACAATTTACTCGACGAAATGCTAAAAGACAAGATAGTTTTCGGAATCCGATCGAATCAAGTAAGAGAGAAATTGCTAACAGAAGATAAACTAGACTTGACCAAAGCTACAACAATCTGTAAAACTAGTGAACAAGCTTCCAAACAACTAGATGAGTTCGAAGGGAAAAATAAAGCAGATAAAGTATTAGCAGTGAGAAATAAAAGTGTCAAAAATAAACAAAATGAATATTTTGACTGCAAGAGATGTGGTACAAACCATAAATGTAGAGAATGTCCAGCATTTAACAAACTGTGTACTAAGTGCAATAGAAATGGTCATTTTGCCAATATGTGCCGCACTAAGAAGAAACATCCCAAACAGAAAAATAGAGTGAATGCACTAGAAGAAAACTCAAATAGTTCTGAAGATGAGGTATACATATCAGCTTTAAGTGTCGGAGAAAAGAAAGACTGGACAGAAAAAATACAAGTTGGTAATGTGAAATTTATTGCCAAACTAGATACAGGAGCACAATGCAATGTGTTACCGAGACACTTAATGAACAAAACGAAGGCAAGTCTGAAACCAAGCCGAACAAAAAATTTAGTAAGTTACACCGAAGATAAAATGGCAGTTCTAGGCGAAGCAGAGCTACTTTGTAAAATAAAAAATGAAGAAAACAACATTATATTCAAGGTAGTTGAAGAAAAGGTTACACCGATCCTAGGACTTAATACTTGTGAAAAGTTAGAACTTATTGCAAGGGTGAAAGCACTGAAGGTAAGTCAATGTAAAGATGACATTTTCGAAGGTTTAGGCTGTTATAAAGATTATGAGTATGATATTGACCTAATCGAGAACCCAAAACTTGAAATTAAACTATCAAGAAGAATTCCACATGCTATAAGAGATGAGGTAAAGCAAGAACTTGACAGAATGGTGAAATTAGATGTCATTAAACCAGAAACAGAGCCTACCCCTGCTGTAAGTCCTATGGTAATTGTAAGACAAAAAGGCAAAATAAGAATCTGTATAGATCCATCAGATGTAAACAAAAACATACTGAGACGTCATTTTCCACTTACTACTATAGAGGAAATTTCAGCTGATATTAAAGGTTCTAAATTCTTTGCATTATTAGATTGCACAAAAGGATTCTGGCAGATTAAACTTTCAGAAAGAACACAAAAAATATTAACTATTGCTACCCCATGGGGAAGATATTCTTTCAAGAGACTTCCGTTTGGAGTATCATCAGCACCTGAAATATTCCAAGAAATTCTAACAAATTTGCTCAGTAAAATTAAAAATTTAAGAGTATCAATCGATGACATTTTTATATACGCAAAATGTAGAGAAGAACTACAAAAAACCGTTAGTCAAGTCATAGAAACACTAAATAAATCAGGCTTCAAACTTAATAAAAACAAATGCATTTTTGAATCGGAAAGAATAAAATTTCTGGGGCACATTGTTTCAGCAGACGGACAAGAAGCAGATCCAGAAAAAGTAGAAGCTATACAGGCAATGAAGACACCAATGAACAAAACAGAGCTACAGAGACTACTAGGAATGATCACATACCTAAATAAATTTATTCCGAAAATGTCCGACCTAACAAATCCACTAAGAGATTTGTTACACAAAAATACAAGCTTTATATGGGAAATTCATCACAAAGAAGCTTTGAATAAAATAAAACAAGTACTTCAAAGTCCTCCTGTATTGAGACTATATGATGTAAACAAACCTGTAACATTAAGCGTAGACGCAAGTTCAAAAAATCTTGGTGCTGCACTTCTTCAAGAAGGGCAACCAATAGCCTATGGAGCAAGAGCGTTAACCAAGTCGGAAGAGAATTATCCACAGATTGAAAAAGAAGCGCTAGCTATACAGTTTGGATGTAAGAAGTTTCACGAATATGTTTATGGTAAAGAACTGACAGTGGAATCAGACCATAAGCCACTTGAGACAATCTTCAAGAAAAACATACAATCTGCTCCAGCGAGACTGCAACGCATATTATTTAATCTTACACCATACGCACCAAAAGTCATATTTAAAAAAGGCACAGAAATACCCTTAGCAGACTTTCTCAGTCGAGACTGCGATGCATCTAATCTGAAATATGAACAAGAAGAAAATTTGAAAGTTGCAGTAATACTACCTATGTTACTTGACGCAAAAGAGGAGTTAATTACAGCTACAAAGGAAGATCCACATTTACAGTTACTACTTCAGACAATAATACAAGGATTTCCGGAAAAAGTCAGTGATCTTCCCACAGAACTACAACACTATTTTAACTTTAAAGAAGAACTGAGCTATCTCAAAGGAATAATTTTTAAAGGAAATAAAATTGTAGTACCAAAATCACAGATCCCTAAAATGCTAAAGAATATTCATCAAGGACATGCAGGTATACAAAGCTGTTTAAGAAGAGCACGACAAATTCTCTACTGGAAGGGACAATATGACGACATTATAAAACTAGTTAAAACCTGCTCTGTCTGTGAACAAACACAAAAAGACAATATTAAAGATATAGTGCTAGTTAAAAAGATTCCTACACTTCCATGGCAAATAGTTGCATCTGATCTATTTGAATTAAAAGGAAAAAATTACCTTGTAATCTGTGACAGCTACTCTGGATATTTAGATTTTCAACAGCTAAAAGGTCAGTCCTCATACGAAGTTATAGAACAATTAAAAAGATGGTTTGCTGTACATGGAATACCAGAAGAGCTACAAACTGACAATGGAACACAATACATGTCTAGAGAATTCAAGATCTTTCAAAAAGAGTGGAAATTTAACCATGTCACATCCAGTCCACATCACCATCAAGGCAATGGGCTTGCCGAAAAAGCAGTTCAAGTAGCTAAGAATATATTAAAAAAATGTAGTATTGACAAGTCCGATGTTCAACTCGCTATATTAAACTGGAGAAATACACCAAGAAATGATATTTTAGGTTCATCTAACCAACGTCTATACAGCAGAATAACCAGATCTCCATTACCTACAAAAGACAGTAACCTAAAACCAAAAATAATGCAAGGAGTCACAGCTGAACTAAAGCGATTAAGAGAAGAACAAGCCAAGTACAGTAATAAGCACACTAAAAGACCAGACAGTTTTGAAATTAATGAAAAAGTCCGACACAAAGTTGCTCATCGCCAATGGGAAGGGGCAAGAGTAGTAGAAAAGCCTGAAAGTCTACCAAGATCTGTAATAATTCAAACTGATCAAGGCCAAATCCTACGTAGAAACTTCAGTCATCTACACAAGACACAAGCAGACATTACCAGCAACAGAGTGGTAGTTCCTGAAACTAAATACACAGATGAACCAGCAGAACAACAGGTTCCACCACAAGAACAATCACCAACTGTCCCTAAGTCACTCCCAGCATCAACAAGCTCGTCACCAAACACTTCTAATCATTTGCAGAAGTCAAACCTGGCTCAACCAGAGACAGCACTAAGATCATCAAGATTTGGTAGAATAATTAAACCAATAAATAGACTTGATCTTTAATAATTACTTAAATTAGTAATTACAATATTATTTTATAAGTTATATTAAGTTGTCCTGTGCAATTTATGATTATAGGTATAATTAGTTTACCATTAACATCACAGTATGTTTTGCAAAAAATCTATAATTTAATGTTATCTTCATGCTAATTAAAAAATGAATATGTTGAGTCAAAATGTAAGTTTAGAAAGCAATGTTTTTAGTTTACAAAGAAAGGGAGATGTAAAGTATAGACACCTAGTGTTCAAATTGTGAACCATCATCGTAATGTCATTATTCAAAAATATAGTTTTCGTATGTCACAACCGCTTACTTATTTTCATATTTAAATAATAATTACAACGTTACAGACATTAATATTTTGCAAATAATTAATATTTATTACTTCTTTTTGGAGTCGGTGCCAGCCAAAGCAAGGAAATACGAATAGGCAATAATTCCTAGAAAAACTACCTCTAACTTAACTATAAAACTACCAAGATACCAATTGCATACACATATTAATTAAAAGACGAATACGGACTAGACTAAATTCGAAAAAATTTAAACAATATGCACAATAATTTCTTTTGAACGAAAAAAATATACTTATAAAAAAATTCCAGCCACTTTTTAAGTAAGTACTTTGACATTTTTAGCATTGTCTTTATGCATCTGTTTTTAAATTTTGTCATTGTAGATCAAAAAACAAAGGCACGAGATATTAAATATAACTAGATACTTATCAAGTTCCAACAATAAAGCTGCTGGCACCGGCTCCAAAAAGAAGTAATAAATTTTAAATATTTGCAAAATATTAATGTCAAATAAGTTTACTTTTAAATTATGTTTCTTTAAAGCAATTCAAATATTTATTTTCAACTTTTTAGTGGGAACGGTTTTTGTTTGTTTTTTTTGAAGGCGGTTTTTTTTTTTAAAAACCTCATGGATGTCCTCCACTCCGGGGTGGGCGCCGGGATCTGTCAGACTCCATCAAAACCATACAGTGCTCTGCAGCTACCTTTGACCGAGGCGCTGGAGTGCTTGCACATTTTGTCTCGCTCCCCCGGCTAGGTATTGACCCACATGAATGCATGCGAATCCCGTCAACCGTTGGGTCTTTTACTGTTCAGGTCCCCAAGTCCTGCAGGCCACACATTACGTTGGCCGGAGATCGTTCTGTGCTCTCCGACAACCGGTGCGTCTGCTGCAGATAAGAAGAGGGTTTGGATCTATTTGCTCCCTTTCCGCCGCCTCCTTGGCTACCATTATTTCTTCGCAAAAGGAGGCGACGGTGTCCCATGCGCTCTCGTTCTCAACTATGATCCGAACCACGACCGAAAGCGAGAGGTTACCCGCAGCAATTGACATCTATTGATTGGTAAAGATGAAGGGTCTAACTTTCTTGCGTATAACAAATACCTAAATAAAGTATAAGAAATAAACATAGAGTTCAGATCAATTCCGTTTAATTTTGCCGTTACTTGCACCTAAATAATTCCTTAACACAAACTTATAGACCACACGAAGTGCTAGAATAATGAGTGCGGCGGCAGTCAACAATGCCGCGAGTAACGTCAGCACCAGCTCAAGTTCCAGGTACTGCCACCACGTGATGTTAGCGCTGGGCGAGCGCAGGTGCTTGGCGCCGCCGTGACGCAGCACATACTCCGTCCACCACACGGCGCGCTCCAGCGGGCCCTGCGGCGCGTCCTGTATCAGACTGCGGAAACGCTCCATGTTGCGACGATAGCTACCAGTGAGAATGGGCATTTATAACATCACTTCGATTTCTTTGGTGTCATAATCGTTTATCAATTAAAACTGTCTGGCTGATAGGTAATCAGGAGATTATATTTTATTGGTAATCTACGAGTATCTACACTAATATTATAAAGAGGAAAGATTTGTTTGTTTGTTTGAAATGAATGGGCTCCGAAACTACTGGACCGATTTGAAAAATTCTTTCACCAGTAGAATCCTATATTATCGGTGATGGACATAGGCTATAAAATATTTTCAAAAAGTTAGGGATCTGTATGAAAACTTCGATAATGTAACCCGAGGTGTGAGAAAAATTCCAAAAAAATCCTATATCGCGTACGCTGCGGAATCTATTGACAATAGAGCAAAGTGATGTACTACAATTTTATAGAGATCGTCAATATCTAAATAAAAGTCCGAAATACCATATGTCTAACTATTATGAAATAAGTCACCATGACCGCTTTTTGTTCACATTTTTCAAGCAAATCTCTGGTGAAATAAAAACTGGTGATTTTAGTATCATGATATAAATCCTTATCCATTTAAATGGTTTGAAAATTAAGGTTAATTATGTCCGTGTAAATTACACTTTAAATTATTCAAATCGGACCTTTCGTTCAAAAGTTACGCCGGTATTAAACATGCTCGGAGTAAGAAAAATGTCGTGTCTTGAGCGAACTGGGGAGAATCGTATCAATGCTTGGTCCGATGAAGTTGAAACACCACGGCATTTAAATAATTTCGATAAAACAATAAGAATAACAAATGTTTGGATTTTTCGAAAATAAGCTACATACATAATAAGGATTGAAGCAGGGGTGATTTTAGGGGAGGACATTATTGCTTGCTTCAATTTACGTCGGAATGCTATGAACAAACTAAAAGCGGGATAATTGAAACAGATGTACCTAATAATTTTTGCATAATCAACCCCTGACGGGGTGAACCGGGTGAACAGTTGCGCTGAACCTGGGCTCGAGACAAGTGAGATTCTGTCAACGGAGACGTGGCGTAGGCAATTGTCAATACGTCAAAAATGTATAGGATTGACAGATGCTATTGAAATCTCACGTGACCAAATTCCTACAAATTTGGCATTTCGACAGTCACATTCGCTAATTAAATGGTATTGTCGAGGGCCCCCTGAGACCATAGAATAAGTAGAAATGGCTAAGTAATTAATGAAAATCGTTGTGCTTAATTTTTCAAAGCTAACCTTTTATAGGGGGCGTTGAAGTTTGTGGAGTAGGTACCTACTAAATCCGCGCGGACAAAGTCGCGGGGGAAGTGCTAGTATTATATATTATCAGTAAGTACTACGAGTGTATCAGATAAAAATAAATAAAATAAACAAGCCCAAACCTGTCATCTCCTATTGTCGTGGTAATAGCATCTTTAAAATTTTCGTCTGTCAGCGTTTCCATGTCAAGTCTGACACCAATCTTGTGGTACTCGTATCTCTCCACATTGAACCACTGATCTGCTAACATCGGCATGCCGATGAGAGGCACCCCTGCGGTGATAGCCTCGTCTGTTGATTGCAATCCTCCTTGTGTTATGAAGAGCTTGATTTTTGGATGTTCTGTGAAGCAGAACAAATATTGTTAGTGCATTTTTTTTTCATTTACAGCAGTGTATAGGGCTCCTTTACTTAAAAGCTATTACATTCGCAAGCACACGCTAGCTTTATAATTACTTTAAAAATATGTAATACGACTCACTCAGTAGATCTGACTGCGGCAGCCACTTGGATATCCGGATGTTGTCAGTTCGTCCAGGAAGTTCATCTTGGTTCCACTTCCACAGCACATCGTACGGCAATTGAGAGAACACTCGAATGAGTGTCTGTATTTTCTCCGGCGGTAAAAGTGAGGTATCTACATTTGTACCGTAGCTTATGTATATCACACCATGTTTAGACGAGTCTAAGTATGACTTTAGATCCTGAAAAATAAAATGTTGTTTTACTTTATGAACACTTGATAATATTGCTTGCAGTCTTATTAAGATTTTTAGCTTCATATTCTACACGTACCTTCGGAAGTTCTTTTGTAGGTTTTTGGTGTAAACCGCCCATGTAAATCACAGAAGGAGGAACAGGTCGGATGGTTTCAAATATGGGATGGATGTTCAAGAACAACATGTCAATGTTATTCATCAATTCTGGAATCTGAGGTATGTCGGCACCAAAATGTTTTCGTATTATGCTATTGCCTATGGTGGTCCAACTGTCACATATAAACTTATTCAGTTTGTAGTTATAATACAATTCTGTCACTTTCTCCCACATCGTGAGATTGTTCAATTTTCGTCGAATATTAGTTGGGTACAACAGCGGATGTGTAGGAGCGCCCACGGATTCATAATTTGGATGAACGGCGCTGAACGAACTTATTTGAATCACTGGTGCCTTGTAAATATGGGAAAATGCCAGAGTTGGTCCAAATAAAGCTTCTAGCAGTAGTAAATCAAATTTTTGGTGTTTGTCATTTATTAAAGCCTGTACTTTTTCTTCTTTTAGTTGGTTGTCAAACACTTTATACATTGCTAGTATAATTTCTTCCATCGGTGCTACAACGTCATCGTCTCGTTCGCCTCTTTGCGCTTTTATTACTTCTTCTTTCCATATTCCATACGATATATCGTGAACGTCTATTTCTGTCAAGTTGGGAGGAGCTCCTCCTTTCGAGAAGGCAGGATCTGTGGTGACCACGGTGACGTCATGACCTCGTCGTGCGAGGGCCTCCGTCAGAGGACGGAACACTACTTGATGACTGATGGACGCAGTCGGGAAGTAAGCCAGGATCCTCGCCGTTTCAACTTGACTTATAACTAAGATATAAGCCACCGCTACGTGATAGAATGAAACCGACATGTTACTTGAATATAGCGAAACTAATCACTATGACATGTTGATATGTCTTAAATACATGAATTTGAACACAGATATGATTTTAAATCAGTAATCATGAACAGGCATATTTCGGGTAGGTATCTTAGATACAATAAATTGCTCCAAATAAAATGGTAGTTTAATGCAAGATAGACACTTTTCACTGATAAGTGTTGATGTTAGATAATAAAGTAACTTTCATACTTGAAAATAAATCCAGTGGAAAATTATACAAGGAGCTTGCAGGAGCTAGGATGTAGGATGCCAGGAGCACTTTTAATGGAGCATTGACTTGTGAAAGTCTTAAGTTAAAGATAAAATGAATATGAAAGTTAAATCTGACAAATGACAACCATTGAAGTACAGTTACAGGAGTGTGCTAATATTAAAAAATGATGTTACAATAACATCACGTTTATAGTGGGTATGTCGAAAACAGATAAGAAGTTACTAAAAAACACCATTTTGATGGTTTTTTTATTATTATTTATGAATGGGCTAGCTCTTGACCTCGATCACGCCTGATGGAAAGCTATAGATGAGGTCCATGATGAAAGCGAGCGTGCCCAGAAGTTGCCCTGAGGCACTGGTACTTCCACGCGTCGACGAAACACAGCTCTAATTTTTAACGTTGGTCACAAATAATGTCAATGGCATCCAAAAATCAAAATGTTTAGATGTCGTTGGCAATATTTGTGACCTTTCAGAATCATTTGATTGCGTTGATAATTATACGAGTACTATTCTGTAAAATAGACTACTACGGAATTGGCGGACAAGTGTTCGTATAGTTCATGTTTTACCTATTTAATTATTTATCAAATAGGTAGCAAAAAGTTATTGTAAACGAGACGGGACGCCTCAACAAGGATGTGGCTCAAGGTTTAATTTGGCCCCTTTCTTTTCCTATTTCCAATTTGGCCTATTTAACATGATTCGATAGACTGGGTACTTAAGACAGTTCTTTTTGATCTAAAATACATTAAAAAATACGGATGTCTTGCATGTCAACTAAAGTCTGGCAATGCTTGCAGGATGGTTTTCAACTCATCGTTAGTTAATTAATAATAAAAACTAAACTAAACGTCTCAAGTTGTCGTAACTATAAGGCCTCTGAATTACTCTTTATTTAATTCTTGATGATAAAAAAATATGTTATAACAGAAAGTGTATTTGTAGCTATTACTATTCATTCAAAGTTGAAGTTGGGCGCTCTCATTAGCTCTCTCGCAGGTGTATTAAGCTCAGATGCTGCAAGAAAACCTTTTTGTTACAGTCATACGTGAATTTAGTATATTTCCACACTATTTTTTTATTTAAACTGTATGTAGAATAGTGGTACATTTTTTTTTTTTTTTTTTTACGGGGGGAAATCCTCATGGATGTCCTCCGCCCTGGGGCGGGCGGAGGGGTCTGTCAGACTCTTACTGACTAAAACCACCCCGGTGTTCCATCTTCCACCTACGCCGGGGATCGCGGGAACATAGCGACTTCCGTAATCCCCGGCTGGTGCCGGCCCGCCTCTGCGGGCCACATCTCGTATGCGGGGGGAGTGAGGTGTTTAACTCCCCCCGCGACGTCAGAGGGGCGCACGGGAACACCACGCGCCGACCAACCGCGCAACCTTTGGGTTAATAAGACTACACTGTGGTAGGTGTACAACAATAAAATCAAATGTTAAACAGAATTTTGTTTCATAAAGAATATACGATATGAAGAATTACGTTTTTGGATGCTCGAAAATTAAGATTGTGAGAACTGCCCAACACTTTAAAATTGTTTTATATAATCAGAAGCACAAGGATATTCATTTTCAGGGCACATCAGTCAGAAAAATTCTGATCAGCACGAACCGCTTGCTGACGACCACGAAGATATGGTGAAAACCAATCCCGTGCTGGAGAAGAAACCTCAATTTGAGACAGAATAGCCAAGACAATGTCGTGATCAACGGTATTAAAAGCATTGAAGAAATCTATTAAAACTATTACCATTTATCTCGAATTCTCCAGGCCATTCCTAATGTCTTCTACATAATCTTAAGTAAAGCTGTGGTTGTGCTGTGGCCAGGCGAAAACCAAATTGTAAAGGGGATAACAGATTATTCCCAAATACAAAGGAAAATATTTGTTTAAGAGCAACTGCTTCCAGGTTCTTAGATAGGAAAGGCAGTATGGTGATTTTTCTGTAGTGATTATATAAACTGGGGTTGGATATTTTAGGAAAAGGCATTATGAAGGTCTTACGCCAGATCGTGGGAAAAACCCCAGTCTGTAGGGAGGCATGGATTATGTTTGTGATATTATGGATACTACTTTTAATTCGCATTCATTAATACACCTTTTTTAATCAATTTTTCAAATAGTTTAAATTACCTTTCTGCAAAAGGGCAATCCGCGCAATTAATAAAAAGAGTCCTCGCGAAACAAATTTATTAAAATACTGACTGAAAAGATGAAAACTACCGCAGCAGCATATACCATTTTATTCGGTGGGGAGGGTGAACAATATTTGTCACCAAATATTGTTCACTCAATCACTGTTGTAGAAAGATACCAATGAATGTCAAACCTTCTACGTAAAGACGTCCGCTGATGTAACGACCAAATCCTGTAATGGTGAAGTTCAAACCCTTTCATATCGGTGAAATTGTGAGTTGCCATAATCGCCACGCTTGGCAACCTGTCTGGGTTGGCGATAGAGTGTAGCTGTTGCAATGTACCTATAGAGACCTGTTGCGACCACCACGGGCAGTGATGGGATGGTGCTATTCTTTTACGTCCGACACCATACGGAAATATAAAATGAATGAATGAAATGATTTAGCTTAAAAGAATACTTAGCTATTTAATGGTGTAACATATTCATCCAGTATTAGGATTAGAAAAAGAAGGTGAGTAAACCGTTAATCACAAGACGTACAAGTTGACATCATCAGTTTTTTATGACATCTTTTATGCGTCATTTCCTGAATTCATAGAATTCAGAGATTTTCCGCTGTAACTATTGACTGACTTATGGACTATTGTTTATCCACCATCTTTCTTAGATTTTCGCGCTGATCTCATGTAAGTAAATAAAGCATTGCGACATCTGTGTTGGTTTAACATAGATGTCGCAATACTTCTACTTGAATCATTTTCGGGATATTTACTCCCTCACTGCCTCATTATGTATTGTGTGAAACCCCACACGATACATAATGAGGCGAGTAAATATCCCAAAAATGATTCACTTTTCCGAAGTAACTTCGAATGTCTCACTTACGTTTGTCTTATTTATTAAGACCGAGTTGGGCATCAAATTGAAGGTTTACATAATAGGGTACTTTATTATTTTGTTATCTTCAAAAAGTCACCTTTATAATTTGTTAAAATGAAGAAAGTTACAAATAATAACCAATGTCGACGCTTTTTAAAAAAGTATCTTCTCAGTTTTAATTGTCAGCTAAAAAAAAAAATCAGCTGTCCCATACATTAATGTTCGCATAACTCGTCAACATGTAGGGAGCAGCTGATTTTTATTCGCGATTTCAGGTTTGGTCCCATTGTAAAAGTTGTTTGTTATCATGAGTAACTCATGTGTTTAAGCATCGGTCACTAATTACCAGTCACCCTATTACAGGGATGGCGAACCTTTATTGGTAACTGTGCCATTGCTAACATAATAAAAAAAAAAATTGGCCATGATGTGCCACCAAAGTATTTTGATTTAGTGATTTTATTTAGAAAATCAGTAGATGCTATTATCTTATTTCTTTGTTAGCAACCAGTTTATGTTTGTTTATATGGAAACAAACATGAGTGTAATTTCGGTTGTTCCATATTACCTAGATACAAAATTGGGAATCTTTTAGTGACGTGCCAGAATGATTTTGCCGCGTGCCAACATTGGCACGCGTGCCATAACTTCGCCATCCCTGCCCTATTAGATAACTGCAGTTTGAAACATTATTTTAAGATAAGTGTTAGTGCAAGTCACAGTATTTATTTTAAAATTATTAATGGTAAGTGGTTGCTGATAAATGATAATAGTTCCTCACGTGTTACATATCATTTATCATTAGCAGACAATTGGTATAAAAGATAGTATGTAGTAGGTTCAGATAACAGAAGATAGATAGATCCTTGATTTAACAGATAGGCTATGCTAGCAGATTGAATTGAACGATGCAGTTTTACGGCATACCTAGCGTCCCACAAGGAGTACTTCGATTTGCAACTTTTATCACTGTTTTTATGGAAAATTTGTGACGCTTACGAAAGGCCTATTTCAAGAAACGAACGTTTTTGGCTAAACTGATGATGAGGAATAACTACGATGATCGAATAAGAAAGTAAACAAAAACTGGTAAACCAGTGTGGTTTTTATCGCTTAGTAATATTTGCGTTATGTGTGTATTTCGTGACGTCAAAAGTTGTAGGGTTTTTCACGTCTTCAGGTGTAAAGTCTTCGTTATTATATATTTACGCAGTTCATCATCTGCCTAGCCTTATCCCAATTATATTGGGGTCGGCTTCCAGTGAAACCGGATTCAGGTGAACACCAGTATTTTATGTGTTACCGATTAACTGGGTAACACGGTAATTCTTGGCAAGACTGGAGTCAGATTTACTGGCTGACAATCCGTAACGACTGCCAAAGATCTACAAATAATGACAGCCGGGACCAACGGCTTAGCGTGCTTTCCGAGGCACAGAAGAAACTCGGTATGTTAAGATGGTCACCCATCCACAGACCAACCTTGGCAAGAGTTCTGTAACCTTGAAGATCAACCCATGCGGCTGTTATTCTTACGCAGTAAAGCATTTACGCAGTTATTATTAGCACAATGGGCACTCAATAAATATTGGTGCCCATTGTGGTGGGAGTTAATCACTCCGGACTTTGACTCATTTATCAGAGAGATTGTCGGAACATGAATATTACTTTACTTCAAGAAGAGTGATACTATGTTATTCTTCATAAATGCAAAAAAAAACAGAATCAATAGAAACTTTGTCTTTTTAGATATTAATAAGGGTACTTATAGTTATACAACACTAGGCTTGTATCTTAGGTATTTATTTAGTGCATAAGCTGCTCTGGTGGTCACGTCTTCTTCATCCATACTTATTTATTTCCGTTATCTTAATTGTAACCTCCTTTTAAGCTCTTCCATATAATCCATTAATCGATAAAAAAATAGTTTAAATAATAAAATACTTATGTCATCAGTTTATTTGGTCTCTAAGATAGCCCCAAAGCATTTAGGTAAAATAAATAGGAAAATATAAGATTGAAATTAAGTATTTTATCGCTATATACTCGTACCTCCGTAATAGAAATGTGACGCATATACGCATTTATTTTTAGCTATAGTAAGTCAAAGTTCAAATATTATCATAGTCTTTGATAGCGCTGTTAATACCTTTTTTTTAAGGATGGGAAATCATCAAATGTCTCCTTTCGCGGAGCGAAAGGGAGTGTCAGACTCTTACTGACTAAAACCCATCCGTGTTCCTATAATTGCCCTTTGCGTTTTCCGGGGCTGCGGTGACTCTTTCGTACAAATTCCGCAGCCAAGAAAACATATATACATATCGTTGTTCTAGATATGACACCTCGTATATTCAAACTGATAAAAACTGTTATATTTTTTTTTTTTTAATCTGGTGTTACCTCGTAAGATCTAACTAGACTAGTATATCTTACGAGGTTACACCAAATTGAGTTGTCATCTATGCTCGACGAGAGGTCGCTGCAATAATAATCGCGAAGACATTTACGGCATTTTTTTTTAACTTTTTGTATACGTTACCAAAAAAATTTAGTTACGAGGTGTCACATCTAGAGAATGATCTCACTAGAGAATGGGCAGCAGCATTCTCTGTAGGTACATTGCAACAGCTACACTGCGATCGCCAACCCGCCTGCCAAGCGTGGCGATTATGGCAAACCCCCCCATCTGGGGAAGGCCCATGGCTACCTGTGAACGTCTTTCGGCTGATATGGTGATGCTGCTGCCTATTCTCTGATGAGTCCGTTAGTCGCCTCTTAAGACACCCACGGGAAGTGATGGGATGGTGCTATTCTTTTACGCCTGACACCATGCGTAACTACACCCGTCTAGACAAGGGGTACCGTTTTACCAAGTATCTGGGTTGTGTGTATGTTAAATACTGCTACTTCACTGCATCTGGTTTGACGGAAACCGACCCTAACTTAGTTGGGAATTATTGATTTTATTTCTACTTTCTTTGTCACATAGACCATGAAATGTATACATATGAAGAGTCAAAATATTTTATTTTACATAGGCCTCCATGGGCACGGGCAAAACGATAAAAGCTAGTGCACGATTAGAAATTGATCGTTTCCTATGAAGAAGAACCGGCAAGAAACTTTTTACAATGTTTCCATGTAACAATGTTTAAGGCGGTGTGACCAGCAAAAACTGAAAATTGCAGGTTTTCTATCGTAATTTTAGCCAAATCGGTTTAATTTGAAACTGCAGAAAAAAATACATGTTAATTTTAACTATATTTCAAAGAACATTGTTGTTTCCGAAACATGTTTAAAAATAACATGATCTTCGATAGAAATGCTCGTCAAAGTTACGTCTAACTTTGACCTTAGAAAAAAACCCATATTACTAGCCTACTTCTGCCAATGTAAAAATACATATCAAATTATGAATTGAATCTCAATGCAAAACGTTGTTATTTTAGACTTTTAATAGCTCAACTCAGTTTTGAGTAAATCGATAAAATGCTTCATATTTGGCAATAAATTGCAAGCCTTGTGTCGTCGCGCTTCTCTTTCTTTTCTATCCAGTCCGAGAGTGACCGAGTTTTTACTGATTACAGCGCCTTAATACAAGAAGTGCCTAGTGATTTTATTTTTAAAAATACATTAGAATACTCGTATTGTTACAGGTTTCTTAATTTCATTTTCTAATTTTGTTTCCACCTACTGTTAATAATGTGAATCGATTCGTATCGTTAAATCACAAAAGAACACAAAAACAATAGAATTAACATGATGACCTAACGTTTTATTGGTCTCCTCATGTTGATTTGCAATTCAAAAGCATCGGAAAAGTTTATTCGGGTTTTTAAAAACCCAGACGGAATTATTTTTAGCTGCTATTTTTAGGATTTTAAGTACTAAATCTCCAAAATCTATATTAATATTGAGATCCAATGATCACTAATTTATCGAATGTGGCTTATATTCGAAAAAAAGGTCGTGACCAAGGGGAGAGGTGTTGAATTTGGAATTATCTGTTGGCCAGAATTGTTGGCTTAAATAAAGGAAGAAGAACAGAACAAAATTATTTAAAAACTATTTCGATGACAGAAGCTTAAATTTATTACCTCAAAAAAATCTGTCTAATTGAGAACCTCCCCTTTTTTTCGAATACGGTTAAAAAAGAAGAGGTTCTCAATTGGACTTTTTTTTTTTGGACTAATTACATTTCAATTTGGTAAGATCTGATGAAGAACTTCGGAGATAGGCAACGGAACTTTTAAATAAAAGATATCAAATCTTCCGGCTTCGTTCACATGAAATTGTGACTTGAATTTGAACACTTTTTAACAACGACAAGTCGCCTTCTAATTGAATTAGTATCCCTATAGTACAAAATACTAAGGGCCTACGCAGACCGGGACGGCATGGCAAGGGATTTTAATTTTTACTAATGGACATTCAACCGTACTGTTACAGAAATACAATGATGCCGTGGCATTGAAAGGGATTTTATCGCACGGCATTAAAAGACGCGCTACAGGCTCCCGTGGCGGGATGCCGTGGCATACTGCGGTAGGCAACGGCATGCCACGGACTCCGGCGCTCGTAGTGATATACTGCGGGGTGCGGCGGCGGGGGTAGAGAAGCGGCATGCCAGGCGAAATGCTGGAATGCCGCGGTATCTAAGCGGCCAGTGTGCGCTGACTCACGGCCAAATCCCTTGCCATGCCGTCCCGGTCTGCGTAGGCCTTAACAATTTGACATTGACAGGTTTGTCGCAGCAGTAGTACTGTATTGTGCAAGTGAAATGTTACCATCCGGTTTGCGGCTGATTGAAACCGTCTATATATGCATCGCCATCTTGGTCAAGTATTATTTTCTCCGTTATTCAACATTTACTACGGATACGGCAATAGTTAATTAATATGCCGATTTAGTTATCTAGATTCCGATTCAAGGTCCAGTGGCTTTAACCGGTTAAACATGTTTTTGAGACCAGACTAATGCTTTTATGTATATTAGTCACCTGAATGAGGATCTAGAAATCCAATAAACATTGTAAATCACGTGTTTTTGAGATTTATCAGCGTAAAGGGCAGGCCTGTCCGTAGATGGGTGACCCATTCCATACCTACCGAAACTCCTCCGCGTCTCAGAAAGCACGTTAAGCCGTTGGTACCGAGCCTGCCAGGGTTGGTCGGATTTTGTTCGAAAGAGTTACCGCGGCCCTGGAACGTAAAACGAGGAGCATGGATGGGTTTTAGTCAGTAAGAGACTGACACTCCCTCCCGCTCCACCTAGAGCGGAAGGGGTCATTTGATGATTTCTCATTCTTAAAAAAAAAGCCGTTGGTTGTGACTGTCATTTAAAGATCTTTGACAGTCGTTACGGATATTCAGAAGCCAGAAAATCTTACACCAGTCGAGCTGGTGGTGGGTTAAGGGTTTCGTGTTTACCTACCCAGTTACTGGTTTGTGGAGGTCAGTTAGGCAGTCAGTATATAACGTGTAACAGAATAAACGCAGTACCTCTTAAGGGGTCATTGGACTTATCATTATGAACAACTTTTACTATGGGACGAACGCATTTATCGCGAAAAAAAAATTAGCTGTTCACTATATTTTGTCGAGTTACGCGCACATAAATGTATGGGGCAGTCGTTTTTTTCCTCGATTTCAGTGTTTTTTTTTTATTTTTTTTTTTTTTATTTTTTTTTAAAAACGGGCAACGTTTTTACACTAGGAATTTCTCCTGTATCGTGGGTGCGTTTACAAACATACAAAGTCACATACACAAACAGCCAGTGTTGGTCCCAGAGTTTTTTTTTAAGGAACGGAAATCATCAAATGACTTGTATCGCTCTGGGTGGAGCGGAAGGGAGTGTCAGACTTTTACTGACTAAAACCCATCCGTGTTCCTCCATATGCCCTTTGCGTTTCAGAGCCGAGTGTCTCTTTCGAACTAATTCGACAACGTTGGTCCCATAGTGGAAGTTGTTCATAATGCTGAGTACAATGACCCCGATTGAGGTGTTGCTTATATTCTGTCACACGTTGTATAAAATATTGGTGCATTGATCTGGTTAGACTGGAATCCGATCCTAATACAGTTGGAAAAGGGCTAGGCAAATTTTATTGATTGATCAGTGAACCTAAGTATTGTTTATTTAAAGGCTATTTCATTGTTTATAGTGTCTGTAACGTATGCAATCGATTTCTTAAAGTTAAATACTTTAAATTTACATTTGTGGCAACTGTCATACTATGACCTACAGGCCCATATTCCAGAACGTTAAACTCCAACTCAACTCGAACTCCAGCTCCACTGGAGCTTGTCATATTTTTTTTTTTTTTTTTTTAATTTATGAATGGGCTAGCTCTTGACCTCGATCACGCCTGATGGAAAGCGATAGATGAGGTCCATGATGAAAGCGAGCGTGCCCAGAAGATGCCTTGAGGCAGTGGTACTCCCACGCGTCAACGAAACACAGCAGGCTGCTTGACGCCGAACTCCGGTGGGAGGGTGGTCGCGAACCAGGCGGGCGTTAGCCCTACCACCGCAAGAGAAGGATTGGCCAGTCTATTATCATTCAATTTAAGTATCAGTCAATTTAAGTTTTTTCATTTGTTTGCTCATCTCTCGAGTATGAAAACGTCAATAAGACAAGCTTTCATTGACATTTTCGTGCTCAGGTTGGAGTTGAGTTGGAGTTTACCTACGTTTTGGAATATGAGCACTAATCTCAAAGGGATCACTTTAAAGGGAGCATCGTCTCAATAAATGCTTACGTGACTTCAAGCATGCTGTAAGACTCATTAAAAGTAAATATTAATAAACAATTTACTGTTTTTGTTAGAATACAACAAATTTTATCATTTGTTTGTTTATGTTTCATTGAGGCATTAGGTAATAACATCTGTGATTGTTTCTTATATTGATGAGTATTACTCATTAGTGTGTTGCTAGACTATTTACATTGCTGATTAATTTGAATGTACCTACCTATATTCAAATGAATCAGCAATGTAAATAGTCGAAAATGTTCTCAACTAACTTTAGACCTAGTTGGATGGCGTATGCATACCAAGTTTCATTAAAATCGGTTCATTCATTTCGAAAAATAAGGACTTGAAAGTTTGTATGAAATGCGGTACGGCGAAAACGCTCTTAAGTCTTGTATGAGCGCTTGGCACTACATTTATGAAAATTAGATCAGTTTTCTGAGCAAGTTCAGACTCTACATTTATGAAAATTAGATCAGTTTTCTGAGCTAGGTCAGACTCTACATTTATGAAAATTAGATCAGTTTTCTGAGCTAGGTCAGACTCTACATTTATGAAAATTGGATCAGTTTTCTGAGCAAGTTCAGACTCTACATTTATGAAAATTAGATCAGTTTTCTGAGCAAGTTCAGACTCTACATTTATGAAAATTAGATCAGTTTTCTGAGCTAGGTCAGACTCTACATTTATGAAAATTAGATCAGTTTTCTGAGCTAGGTCAGACTCTACATTTATGAAAATTGGATCAGTTTTCTGAGCTAGGTCAGACTGAAAGAACTTAGGATATTTGGAATAACCACTTTTGAACGTCTTCTGTGTGCCAGAACTATTCCCTTGTTCCTAAATATTATTTCTTTTATCCTCCTGTTTTATTGCACTCCAATTATTATAGTTAACCGATAAATGTGTTAATTTTGATTTCTGGTGAAATCTATTTACCTTTTTTAATCTGAAGCCAGCTTGGAGTATCTTGAAACATTAGAGTAGCCATTGAATTTCATCCGTGCGAAGATTATTTTGTTCCGAAAAATATGTTAAAAACTCAAACTCAAAACTCAAATCATTTATTTCAATTAAACCCTTTACAGGCACTTTTGAATTGTCAAGGTCGGTCAGTCAAAAGAGATAAAGCTATTTGCACGTTCCAAAACGTAGATCTATATGGAGAAGGACGTGCAAGAAACTCCGCGGACACTCTTTTAAATCATTTTTAGGGTTCCGTACCCAAAGAGTAAAACGGGACTCTATTACTAAGACTCCGCTGCCCGTCCGTCCGTCTGTCACCAGGCTGTAACTCATGAATCGTGATAGTTAGACAGTTGACATTTTCATAGATTATTTGTTTCTGTTGATATAACAACAAATACTAAAAAACAGAATAAAATAAATATTTAAGGGGGCTCCCATACAACAAACGTGATTTTTTTGCTCATTTTTGCTCGATATTGATAACGGCAACATATAGACGCTTGAAATATTCACAGAATATTTAGTTATGTATTCACTTCAAAAATAAATAATTAAAATTTAAGGGGGGCCTCCCATATAACAAACGTGATTTCTTTGCCGTTTTTTTTATAAATAATGTTACGGAACCCTTCGTGCGCGAGTCCGACTCGCACTTGGCCGGTTTTTTTTTACAATGGTCACATCATTCGTGTGAAAATTATATGAACATATTACATATAATGTGAGAACGATACAATGTAGAAATACTTGTACGATCATTTGTTGTGTTGTTTTTCATATTGTAAAACATCTGCGAGGTCTTTTACAAATTCTGCTGCACGAATCAGTACAGCGGCTAAAAGGTCAATTAACTCTTACAAATGATTGTATTCAGCCATCAGCTGAACAATGCTCAATTGTGGCTCAATTGACGTTTATGATTTTGCATTTCATACAGCGGTTTTTAGGGAGAGGATGGGCAAAATGTGTGTTTAGATTAAATTTTATTTATTTCATGTGGTTGGCGTTTGACTCTATAGTTCCGATACTAGTAGGTACAACCGTGTTATTCCGAATGAAGGTACTGAGAGGCAGGGTAGCGTCGTACTGCACTATACAAATTATCATGTTTGGTTCTTGGAGGTCCACCAGTGGATCTACCAGTTTTCCTAAATTTTCATCATCATCCAACCTTACTATTTGGCGTCGGCGTAACATGGTTTCTAATTCGAGTCTCCTCTTTCAACCGTCTCTCTATCATTCTCTGTTTTTCTGACTCAATCCATCCATTTTTTTGGCCTTGTCTCCCTCTTCAGTCGATTTTCCTTGTTGCTGGAAAAGCTACATAGAATAACATAAGTTTCGAAGTGGCACTTGAACCAACTATAGGTAATGTGTAATAGCAACGTCTATAAAATAACGCACAGCCTTGACAAAAAATTGAAATTATAAAGTATAACGCAACCTAACTTTTCCTCGGTACCTAAGCTTCGGTCTTAGTCTTAGTTTTGTAGATTTCTCAAATAATAATCTATACAGCCCTGAAATATTCTTATTAACAAATCGACAATCAATGTGACATTACAAAAAGAAAAAACATTCTTATCAATTCAGTCTGTCTGAGTCTCGTTTGATGATAACCTGTTTCGTCCAGCCAAGGAAATGAATCGCTGGCCAGTCTGACAAATTATAAACAGTAAGAATCAATTGAAAGCCAATACACCATATTGGACGATTTATTGAACTTAATTCCGAGCTACATTCGGTGTGTCTGCAGACAATGGAACGTGAGTGATAAATATGTATGTCTAGCTCATTCAGAACAATCAATGATGCATCGATTAAATTACGGCCGCAATTGAGCTTCTAAATCTAAACGGTTTGACGATGATGGTCGGAATGTGATGAAAGAGTGGTTACTTAGGTTACCAATTTTCTATATTGGTAACCTTAGTAACCACTCTTTCTTTTATTTACCAAACTTAAGTGTTGCTGGGAAGGGTACGTTCCTCGCAGATGGGATAGCCAATCCATCCCAGAATGCGCTCCCTTGGAAACCTTCGACAAGGTGAACCGGTACTTAGTGATGGCTGCGAGAACCCATTGGATGTACTAAGCACAAGACCGGTAGATGTAGTGGCGCTTGTCTTTCTAACATAACAATACGAAGTGAAAACAACGAGATGTTAATGTGACTATGTACAATCATAAATAACCAAGCAGCAATATAGTTCTATTACGAAAGCCTTGAGGAACACCAGATAACAGTATCTGGACTAGTCATGGAACCGTGTTCACATGTGAAAACTTTAAGGTTGAGATAAAATGGGGGAGACTTATATTCAGTAGATAATATATTTCGCCTGAAATAATGATAAAGATGGCAGATTAATTATTTTAGGTTTTTCTTTGCTACGGCTGTACTTGTGCAATCACAGGTGGGTGAGACGGGACTGGGCGATGGTGTCACGTTTTTATAAAAAGTTTTAGCGTACTTTCACGGGGCTTTAAACATATGAGTAGATTCATGTGCTTTAAATCTTAAGCCAAATTATAATAAAATGATATTTTGAGTCAAATTATAATCTTGACATTGGCCTTGACATACCAGCGATTGTTAAAGGCATCAGCACAGTATTTTCGGCGTATTTCCATATAAATTATTATCAGTTATCACTCTCCGACTATTACATAAGTATTTTCGACGGATTTTGTGATGGAAGAGGGAGCGCACCTGTGTTTGCGCACACACTCTTGTGCACTATAATATGTCCCGCGCCGATGGCTAGTCTGCGTTGAGATTGGCAGTCAAGGCCGAAATCGCTCAGGAGGACTTTATATATTTACGGTGAAAGTTTTGAATACAAAAAAAAATCGACTTCTGAAATTAGAGATATCTTTTTTCTTTAAAAAAGAGACAGAAAATTCGTTTTTTCTGCCAGAAAAAAACCAAATTTTAAAGGAAAAAAAATTAAAAGGAACAAAAAATATAACCAAATTGAGAATCTTCACAAATGATATATCTCCTTCCTCCTATTTGAAGTTTGAAGGTTATTTTACAACAAACATCGTTACTGGCAATTTTAAAAAATTAACATCTTTTTTTTTAACAGCAAATCGAAGGCCTGACTTTTTTTAAATTCCAGAAAGATTTTGATTTTAATTTTCCTCAAGCGGTTTTGAAGCGTGACTTTACAAGTGTTTCTCGGTATTATATGTATCTTATTTGTGTATTTTTCTAGGTATTGTTTATCTTTTTTATGTGCTTTTTCTGGGTAGATATAGGTACCTACTATTCGGAAACACACGTGTAGCCAGTTATTTGCCTACTCGTTGAAAGTATTAATATGTTTCAACCTCAAGGTATCGCTTTATTTTTCGGATCTTTTATCCCTATTTGATGGTGATTAATTGCTTTAAATTGTGTGTATTTTTATGGGAATTCAATACCTACACAAATATACTCTTTAAGAACCTACTTCTTAGGTTCCAACTATATTGGCCCGGCTTTCAGTCTTAGGCTTAATCTGAAACCGGTACGGATTACGTAAAGACTTTCAAGAATTGACTTCCACAGCTCAGTTACTGGGCCTGGGACTAGTTGTGGGACTTTCAACTGGGCCTGGGAGTAGTTGTGGGGCTTTCAACTGGGCCTGGAACTAGTTGTGGGACTGTCAGGCTTGTGACTAACCATAACGACTGTCCAAGATCTTCAAATAACAGCTGGATCTGGCTGTTTGCTCACTTGTCAGTTACTGCATCTCCAGGAGATGTGACGCCATTGTTTTACTATTGTGTCTGCTTTAATGACAGCTGATGAGTTAACGATCCATCTATCTATAACATCTAGCCTATTATGTCCCACTGCTGGGCAAAGGCCTCCCGCTCTCTTTTCCGTACAACTCTGTCCTTTGCTATGTCGGGCCAGACCTTTCGGTAGGAGTCGGGCTCATCCCGCCATCTTCGCCTTGGTGTGCCGCGATGTCTTTTGGCATTACACGGGAGCCACTTGGTGGTTCTTTTTGCCCATTTCTCATCTGACATGCGGCAGACAAGTCAAGCCCTGTCCCACTTAAGCTTAGCGGCCTTCTGTGCAACGTCCATGATTTTGGTTTTGGAGCGCAGTGTTGTGTTCCTTACGTGGGGGTCTACTCTCTAAGCCCGAAGTCCGTAGTTTCGGCCTTAGTATCGGGCGTTTTCTACTCCGTATCACCTATGGACTTACGATTAGTCCAGAACTCGAACTAAGAACAACTGTCAAATCGTGTTGTCATTCATTCTTAGTTCAGGTTCGGGACGAATCGTAAGTCCGTAGGTGATACGGAGTAGAAAACGCCCGACACTAAGACCGAAACTGCGGACTTCGGGCTTAGAGAGTAGACCCCCTGGTTCGAGAGACGGAGCCTCCAGGATACGGATACGCTCCATGGCTCGCTGGCATACCTCGAGCTTGGACCCCTGCTGAAGTGTCAAAGACCAGGTTTGTGCACCGCATGTGGTGATGTGGAACAATCCATGTCCTAGCAAATCAGTCTATAAAAATTAAAAACCCTCTCATTTCTACGTGTTTCTATTTTAAGCAGAAGCCAATTGAAATATCGAATATAAATATTCGGAAAGAGGACTCCGTCGTAAGGTCAGAGTTGCCAGATCAAATGTTAAAAACAAATGTCCTTAATATTAATTAGTACTGTTCGACTTCATACTTATCACAAAAACCTCTGAACTCGAATATTATTTATATACTCCAATGGACTCCCTTGATCTAGTTTCTAATCAGTTTCGTAATGAATAGACGAATAGAATACAGTTTAATAGTTATCAGAATCACTCGCAACATGTGTGGAAATCCCGGGAACAATAATAATAATTATAAAATTTTATGTTTTAAGCGTCCAGTATTAAACATATTTTGCTATAAATACAAATTTTCTGATAGGCTGAAAGATTCAGTAATTATAGATTATTTTGTAACCCCAGCGCGCGTGCCTCGGAAAACAAGTTAAAAAGTGGGCCATAGACGTTCAAGTTATTTAATCAAACAGCTACTCACACAGTTTTATCAAATTGGCATGAATGTCTGCCGGAAAATTTGATCAAAAATGAGTTGTCAAATGGCATGAAGAAATACGAAATTTCATATTTCAATTAGATCAAACAGTTATCTACTTGAAAGTGTAGGGCTGCGGAATTAGATCGAAAGAGTCACCGCGGCCCTGGAACGCAAAGGGCAGAAGCAACACGGATGGGTTTTAGTCAGTAAGAGTCTGACAGCCCCTTCCGCTCCAAATGCCCTTTGCGTTCCAGGGCCGCGGTGACTCTTTCGAACAAATTCTGCAACCCTGGCAGGATTCCGCAACTTTGGCAGGTCATATTAGCCCTACAGTTCAAACGTCGGCAGACACGCCGCGACATTGTTGCAAGTCTTATCCACTGCGTTGTTTGCAACTATATAGTGCAAAACTCTCAAAAGCCCGTATCACAACACAACAATAGCAAATGATTAATTAATCTTAATAATTCCCAACACGTGATGTTACGCATTACGCGTTTGACCTGCGTTTAATTCCTAGGTCGCCGAGACAAATGGGTCTTTAATGGTATAAAGAATTTTATCACGAGGCGGACTGGTATCGAACTAGATTTATGTGTCCTGTCCCAGCCCATAAGAACACAATTATGACGTATATTGGGTTACTATGTACACTACGGCTCAAAGGTATTTCACCCAAAAAAAGGTGTTTTGCAAAAGGTTCGAATAAATGAACCGATAATAAATCATTAGGTAATTTTAATTTTAAGTATTGATTTGCAATTTTTTTAATATAATAACAATCCTGGTTTCACATTCTAGATTTGTCTATTTGTCCATCTTTGTTTTAAATGCACACGCACAAAGCGTTTTGGGAATACATTCATTGTGCGTACAGCTAAGAAGTGGAATTCCCTGCCGGGGTCTGTGTTTCCTGATAGCTACAACCTGGGAGTCTTTAAGTCAAGAGTGAATAGGTTACTTCTAGGCAAGCGTGCTCCATCTACGACCACGTCGTCGCTTACCATCAGGTGAGATAGTGGTCAAGCGCTTGCCTATCAATAATTAAAAAAAAGAAAAAAAAAAATGACAACCTCACAAAGCTTAATCTTTCATCTTTCCTAGAAATTGGCCATAACTAGTCAACGTAATCATACAGGCTCTATACGACGTGACATTTTATCAACAATAAGGCTGCGTAGCGAGGGATGTTAAGAACCAATAGAATTGCTTCATTTACCGAGCCTCAGGTAAATAAAGCGATTCTTTCATCCTCGCACATCTCTGATGGAAATGCAGCCAATGTCAAAAGTCCAAAATTGCTGGCCTTGGTCACGTGAATATTTCGGAAGCGCATGTCAATCTTATAGATTTTGAACTTTTTAACCGACTTCAAAAAAGGTTCTCCTTTTTTGAAGTCGGTTAAAAAGTTCAAAATCTACACAAAAAAAACATACAATCGAATTGAGAACCTTCTGGTACTCAATTCGATTGCATGTTTTTTTTGTGTTTGTTACCTTATATCTCCGTCATTTATTAACCGATTTGAAAAATTCTGATTTTTGTGAAAGGTTAAACTTCTCGATTGGTCCCATTGAAATTATATCAAAATTGGTTTAGTATTTTGGTTTTTAAATTCAAATAGCTGGAAAAAATATGAGGAAAAATTATCCATGTATACGAAATTGTGTATTTTTGCTTTCCTGTGACTTTCTAGTGGTGTTGTTAGGTGTGGTGTACACCTAAAAAGTGAAAAATAAAAAACTTTTTCACAAAAAAAACCGACTTCCAAAAAAAAACACTACAAAGTACAAAATAACTTAAATTTCGGAAGTTGGTGTCAAATAACGAAGAAGCAACCGAAATTAAAGTTATTTTGTACTTTGTAGTGTTTTTTTTGGAGGTCGGTTTTTATTGTGAAAAAGTTTTTTTTGTTCACTGTTATTATCACCGAAAGAATATCAATTTATTTTATCTATGCCCTTGTTTAGTAAAGAATCACAAACATAGAATATACAAGTGCATTCTTGTAGTTCCGAAGTGTGTGTGTGAAAAAAAAATCATCTGTTGAGTAGGCACATTTTGTCGAGTTGCGTGCACAAAAATGTATGGGGCAGTTAATTTTTTTTTCGCGATTTCGCTGTTGGTCCCATAGTAAAAGTTGTTCATAATGATGAGTGCAATGACCCCTTAAGAGGTATTGCATTTATTCTGTTATATGTGTATTGAGGACACGGTTGGCGCAGTGGTTGAGCGATTGACTGCTGCGCTGCGTGTCGCGGGTTCGATTCCCGCACGGAACAAATATTTGTATGGCCTACAGATAGTTGTTCCGGGTCTGGCTGTTTGTGTACGTGAATTTATATGTTTGTAAACGCACCCACGATACAGAAAAAATTCCTAGTGTGGGGCAACGTTTTTTTTTTTAAATAAAAAATTTTGTATAGGCTGTTATAGCAAACGATCATGTTGCGATCACTCTCAACTTGAGATAAATACCTGACCCTGACCTCAAAGCAAATACAAGCCTGTTATGTAAAATATGTATATTATTCTTAGGTAGTGGGTACAAATATAAAAAGGCCCTTTTGATTCAAGAGGTAAATAAATGATCAACAGATATTTAGGTATCTAAAGAAGGTTTAACATAATTTTTATACAAAATCCTTCATTTAAATTCCTCAGACGAATATGTCTATAGATAGACGCCATTTAATTGGCGTCCAAGAAGATCAATCAGGAGGCCTAGCACGAATGTTTTGACGTATAATCAGTTTTTTCTGTCGAAAATTTCGAGTGGTATTTTTATTTTCTTCGGAAGTTATTAAGAGGGCGCCGTGCAAATGCCGGCCGCGCAGTGGCGCCCTCATCGTTTGTTTGGTTATTTCTTTTATTTAAGAATGAAAAAGCAGAAAATAAACACGTTAAGTGTGTTCTAAAACTTTCTATGTTAGGTGTAAAAATTGAAAAAGTTCGAAATTGTGGATGTGTCGCCATCTAGCGACAATATGGCAGTGAGAGCATTCATCCATTCACCTTAAGTAATTGAATCTATTTTTTGTGTAAGACAATATTACAGAGAACAATACATTTTTTTATTTAAAACTATTTTGTGTTATTTATGATGATACTTGTGAATTAAACGCGGTGTTTATAATTACCGTCCCGATTTACCTGAGATACAAATTACAAACAAACCAAGTTATAAATTATCTGTAAACACCTTATACATAAAGGTATTAAATATCCAGGTCAGGTCATTTAATACTATAACAATCCCACCTTGACCGCACTTCATAATCTGATGGATACGACGATAACTAAAGCTATACACTGACTTGTTCAGAGGGACAGGAGGGGAGGGGGGGGTTGTTTCAGAGGGTTCACTATGAGCGTCAACGTATAATTTTACTATAATTATAATACTCGTTTCGCTTATAATATTTATTTGAATTGGATATTTATATTTTGTATGATTTGTATAAAACAAATTGTGAATGTCGCATAAATCTAAACCAAAATACTAAGGTTTTTAGTTTTTTGTATTCAAAATTCACTTACGTTAATGGTACTGTTACGTTCGACGGGCCAATTGGGTGCAGTAATTGCACTATTCTTCTAAAATTTGATGACACAAGTCAAGAATCTATCGCATTTTTAGGAATATGGTGACAATTTGGGAGATGTGATTTATCACACAAAATTGCGAAGCCTATGAGTAGAATTGTGCAGGACAGCCGCACACATAGTCTTAGGTTTTTAGTAAATAGTTAAGCACGTGTTATTTTTAGGAAACAAATACCGTTTACTTAAGAACATATGTTTAGAAAGTAGCCAGATGTTTGAGAATCTTTGACGCTCGGGAACTTTCGGGTTTCATTGTCAATATTGTTATTGTTTAGGTAATGGCCGAGCGCTATAGTTAAGATCCCTTGCTTTCTACAATTTTTGTAAATGTTTTTATGTCCGTGCCGAAAATGTTTTGTATTTTTAAAATAAACAATACCGTAGAGAGTACCGTTCTATCCCCACTAAGCGGGGTGAAACTGACGCCAAAGGTCCATATAAAAGAGGCCAGCGGGTCCAAACAAGTCAGTTCCTACGTCAGTTCCCTCGAGTTCCTACTTGAGTTCCCAATCAGTACGACACACTGGGCTTGGCTCAGTTTTGCAGGGACAGTACTCGCTACTATCGATAGTGGAAATAGTATTTTCATTTAAATACTTCCAACGTGGTAGCACCTTCTTCACAGTGACAGTATCTTGTCGCCTTTCAACCCTCCAATCCAGCACGCTTGTACGACCCATCGTGCAAAAGAATGTTAAAATATCTGATAATTTCTATTTATTAAAGAAAAACTTCATTTATAATACCCATACAAATGTTTTGAACCCTCAAGTAATAATGCTTCAAGAGATGTTTGCTAGTAATGTCAAATATCATAAAAAATGACGTCATACCTAGCATGGTCATATCATGGACCAAATCAACCACAGTATTTGCCACAAACGTTTCACCGAATTCCCTTTCTCTATACATATACTCGTTTACTGTGATCAACTGATCATGTTACAATATCTGACAATTTCTGTTTAATAAAAAAAACTTTTTTTCAAGTTGTCAGATTGGCCACGTGGTACAAAATAAATCTTCAAGAGATAAATAAATATGGGGTCCTAGTGCTCATCGAGTTTTTCGTGAAATCAGCAAGCAGTTAGTCGACTCTTCACGTGACCAGAGGGCTGGCCTTTTCTTTGGCCAACGAATCAGCATTGCTATTCAACGTGACAATGCGGCCAGTGTTCTGGGCACTTTTCCCGTTGACAGCGATGTTGACGAATTTTTCGACGCCCTATGAGTTCTTCCCCTCTCCTTTTTTACTCAGCTTTTATATTTTCTACTAGTTTGTTGTCAGTATCTATAAGTTTTATGTATTAGTGGTTACTAGTTTTAAAATTGATAAATACTTCATTCTTATGTCTCATTAATAAAATAGAGATAAATAAATATCATAATAACAAATGACCTCATATTATTATATCATGGTCATATCATGGACCCAAATCAACCACAGTATTTGCTACAACGTCTCAGTCTCGGCGGATTCCCCTTTTCTATACCTACCTATACTCGTTTACTGTGTTCATTAAATTGATCATCTGACGGTTTCTGTTTGATAAAAAAAAACCTTTATTTTTTTAAGATTGGCCACGTTGTACAAAATAACACTTCAAGAAAATTTTTGCCAAAAAAAAAATCATAATAACAAATGACGTCCTACCCATCATGAACCCAAATCAACCACAACATTTGCTACAACGACCGGTCCCGTGTTGCCCATATCCACCGGATTCCCCTTTACGACGTCATTGACGGTCCACCTCATGGGGGGCCAAACCTCCGGCGTTGTTATTGTTATTTGTGCAAAAATAACCGCTTTTACAACATATTAAGTGCGATCTACATTTTTCTGGCGGATTATAATTGACAACGGTCATTCAAACGTTCCTCTTACCCAGTGTTGCCTACGTCAAATATACGTAGAAGTCGAATACATCGGTTGATTTATAGAACCAGTTATTTTATGATTTATTTACCATTGGAATTTGGTAATTATGTTTTTATTGATGCACTTTGAGATGATGAAATCCATTAAGCACCATCCATCACATGATCATAGTAGGTATATTAAAATAATATGATAGAATTGAACTTTATAAGCATGTTGACCCAGACTCCAAATGCTAAACAATTTTTTCCGTGTTTTTAAGTTTGAAAAATTTTTTTTTTGGATTGAAACTCTGTCTCAGTCTTATTTAAATGACCCAATCATTGGATTGGGTAATTTATACTGGTAGACTGAGTTGTCTTCTAATTCTTTCTTCGCATTCGTATACGGAGTAACCAGTCACTTCATAAATCCATATTTTTTCTTATGCGCCATCGTTGCTCTTCATAAATGGCATTCTTTCAGCGATAGCGTGACTGTAGCGATTGTCAAATAATCAAAAATGATTGACAAGCGCTACCAAACTGTCACGTGTTAAGAATCACACTTCCTCACCTTATGACGATTTTACCATGCACAAATTGAGTTCTTGAGCCATCAAAGGGTATGATTTTTCTTCAATTCATTTCTAGTCCGCATAATATGTCCCTACTTAATTACATAAACGGCACGTTAATATAATTTCAGAGATATATGATTGGTTCTGTCACGTTGCATGATGTGGATGAACCGACACAATGCAGCTAGTGCAGGCATATAATTATGAAATTATGCCATGATAGGATTAAAGGTACTTTGCTTAATGTGATTACTCCTTCCTATAACGCCACAACGCTTGCGGGGTCGTACCGTAGATGGGTGGCCATACCGAGATTCCTCAGTGTTTCGGAAAGCACGATAAGCCGGTGGTGCCGGCTGTCTTAAGGATATCTAGCAGTCGTTACGGATTGTCAGAACCCAGGAAATCTGACTCCAGTCTTGCCAAGAAGTACCGTGTTACCCAGTACATGGGTTGTGGATGTCTGGTAGGCAGCCGCTTCGTGTAAAATACTAGTATTCAGCTGACAGAATCCGGTTTGACTGGAAACTGACCCTAATTTAGTTGGAAAAAAGATAGGCAGGTGATTATAACGCTAGAGTGGATCAATCAGTTTCAGATATTTATGCTGACTACTCTATGATACTGTACTCTATGATGGACACAGGGTAGTCGGGTAGGTAAAGTCCGGTGTTTTCCCTGCTCCTATAGCTGCTGATGAGGCTGGCCCTATCTAGTTTAAATTGACGAAAATTGACATGCAAAAGTGTTATTTATAACTAATTTGCAAAGTTTAACCATCAATGGCGGCCAATTTTAGCGGAGACTAACCTGATGGTTAGGTTGGGTCCGTTGAGATTGACCGCGTCGTCGAGTGCACAACTCATCGGGTAAACATATCAGCAGTACGATTCTGTAAATATTTCGAAGTGAAAACTTAGACGAAGTGAACTACAAGTGAGATGTCATACCATACAAACAAGATGGAATGACAGCTCACGTCGCGATCACTTCACCTGGCTGGTGGGCTCTCTCTTCTCTCACTTCATAGTCTTTTAGCCATTTGTGACTGTCGATACGAGTAGAATTCGGGAAAAGTTTGAGGCTGACAATATCAGCACGGATCCCTAATAGGATCACTCGTGTGTCTGCCTGTCTGTTTGAATGTTCGTCTGTCACAGTAGTAAACCGATTCCATTGTTTGGTAAACATCTCAACACTTCTGTCAATATTGAGTCCCTTTTGGTGGACCAATGTGACATTTTGAATATCAGAGGGCCAATTCTACTAATTTTTAAGCAATGTTCGCATTCGCAAGCCTTAATTTGATTGCTGCCATAAATGTATAGAAATTAAGGCCTTAAAAAATATTAGAATTGGCCCTCAGGACTTCAATGGAGTGACCGACCCGTGGTACAACTGCGATGTGTCCGACTGGTTGTACTACGGAGAAGTAAATTAATTTGGGGCACCCCGACTCGGACAGCTTAGGTTAGAAGGGGATGGCGCCATCCCCTTCGTGGTTATTTTTTTTATTTACTTCTCCGTAGTACAACCAGTTGGACATCGCAGTTGTACCACGGGTCGGGAGTGCTCAATGGTAAAGGTTTTTGTACATTTATAAAAGTATCAAGATAGTAGATGAAATTTCAAATCACAAAGTAGTTATTTTCTAATAGATTACAGTAAAACCTTTATGAAGTAAATAATTTAAAAATAACGTGCTTAAAAAATTACGCGAGTCCGACTCTTACTTGGCCGATTTTATAATCAATTTAAAATTTGATGACATTGCTTTGCCCTTTCAAAGCTAGGCAAATGATAAAGAAAGTGCAAGCAGAATTCAGTGGCATTTCTGCATCTAATGGCTTGGTATCTGACATCGTATCGTTTCATACAGGAGAAGGTTCAAGGAAGAATAAAATGCAACGTCTTCCATTTCGATTCGTTATTATTTTGTATCAAAATAATGTTTGCATTTTCTTGATTACGTAGCAATTTTGTTGGTTAATTCTTTTTTCGCATCTTTTCTTGAGATGTGAGATTTTGAGTAAATTCTATTTTATTTTGTAGAAAATCAAACTCAGGTTGGATGTTAATAAAACATGTTTTGCATTGTTCTGTTGCACCTCCAAATTTTTAGTCACTAATTTTCGCATACTGCTCTGCGTATTTTGGTTTGACTTTCCAGACCCATTGGGAGGACGCCCACAAGGTGATCCGATGAACTAGTGAGGGCTGTGGGAGTCCGATAGATGCAAGACAACAGGACCGGTTGATACGGCGACGTGCTGGAGGCCAGCTGTGCCAGTCCATGTCTGAAAAGAAAGAAAGAAAAAATGTTAATTTGGGATATTATGATAATGATGATGCAACTTGAGCTCCCACAAATAAGCATGTGCATGCACGCGACAGAACTAAACACGTGTCATCTTCAAGCCCATCATTACTGCATTAGACACAAGAGCATGCTTCAACCAACGTGCTTCTTAATTGGCGTCGTTAAGTAAGCTACTGATTTTATCTATTACGTCATTGCGCTCATCGATACCTTGCTTAGTAGCCCAACAGTGGACGAGAGAGGTCGTGAGTTATCATAACGCAAGCGCAGACATTATATTTTGCGTTGAGAGGAGTTCGTGGTTTAATAGTAACAGCCGCACGGGACGATTTTCGAGGTAAAGTGACACTTTCTGAGGTCGGTCAGTGGATGGGTGACCATCTAAACATACCGAGACTTCTTCGTGACTTCTTCTCATTCAATCTGTTACAACTTGTATTAACAAACAAACAATCTACCTCTTCTATTTATTATTAGTTTAGATATTTTCGATTTTTTCTTAGGTTTCGGGCGCGCGCCGACGAAAATGTATGGAGTTTGAACACGCGCCTGCGACGCTAAGTATATTTCGTTCCTTTGACGCCATACATTTTATCTTGTCAGCGCCCTGTCCGCTTTGTATATCAAATCCCTAACAGTTCAGTATTTCTAAAGAACGCTATTCATCTATTCTTCGAAAAAGATTGATATTTGTATTCAATTAACACTTCACATTCATCAATTAACTTTAGTTTCTTCTGTTAATTAAGACTTTTGTCTTACTAAAGATTAGTTTCTAATAAAACGTATAAATCATTTGCAAACAAATTGATTGATTGGGTTCAGTGACGTAGAGCAATTATTTTCAGTAATATTTTTTTAACGTTTGTTTCGACTTCTAAAAGGTTGGCCTGCGGCCCTACCATGACGTGTTAAAGCGTGAGTAGTTCGAGCGAGAAGGAGGGATGGAGCTATACACCCTATATAACTCCATCTCTCCTTCTCGCTCGAACTACTCACGCTTTAACACGTCATGGTAGGGCCGCTAAACTAGCAAGAGTCGCCGTTGTGGTTTTTTTTTTTTTTTTTTTTATAGGATGGGAAATCATCAAATGACCCCTCCCGCTCTGGGTGGAGCGGCAGGGAGTGTCAGACTTTTACTGACTAAAACCCACCCTTAGTCCTCCTAGTGCCTTTCTTCCCAGGGTCGCGGTAACTCTTTCGAACAATTCCGCAACCCTGGCAGGCTCTGGCCCTGGCGGGCCCCGTCTCCGTTGCTGACTGCTCTTTCCGGCGCGTTCGGAGTGAAACGCGCCGTCGACTCTGGCCTGACCTAATCGGACAGCGAGTTACCCATTGCTCGCTGTCCGCAGGCGTCAGTCACTGCTCCTTGCTCAGGAGCGTCAGTTCCTGAGAGGCGCAGCGACTTACGTTCGTCTGGAGGAGGCGAAATGGGGCCATTACTGGCACTCCATTTCGGCCCCCTCCCGAGCAGTGGCAGCGGCGGCGACGGTGGCGGCGGCTGCGGCGGAAGCGACGGCGGTGGCGGCGGCGGTGGAGGAGGGTTTTCTCCTCGACCCGGCCCTGGCGGGTGGACTGCAGGCTTTTCCCCCAGCCCAGTGATCGGCCGGCTTGCCAGCTGCCGCACATGCGAAGCAGTGCGGCGCGGCGTCGCACGAGCCGGCCCTGTGACTGGGCTGACCACAGCGGAAGCAGTGGTCACTGCGGTCCACCTCCGAGGTGCAGCGTGCTCCCACGTGGTTGCCGCAGTCCAGCAGTTTTACCTGCGCGGAGACCCAGCCCACCAAAAGCCTTCGGCCCTCCGAGACTTTCTTGGCCGCCGACACGGGGCAGAGCTCACCACTACGGTTCGCATGCCCGTGTTGTCAGGACGGATGGTGCCCGCCTTCACCTCCTCTGCAGAGCACCCCCCCGTCCTGACGACGGCGGCCAACACCTCCTCCTCCGTGACGGAGTCGTCCAGGCCCAAGATGCGCATATCTATGCACTTCGTGGGCCTGGACACTCGGACGTCATCCGCGCCCAAGGACGCCCTAAGCCTTTCGGCTAGAGCGTCCGCGGCCGGACCGCTGCCTGCTCCAGGGATCTCGAGCATCCTGGCCCCGGTCATGGTGACCCTGAGCCGGAGACCCCCGACGATGCCAAGCTCACCGAGGTTTATGGCCTCCTTGGCCTTGGTGAGCGTGTTGGCATATGTCACGCCCCTCTTCACCGCGTCCGGCTGCAGCGTTAAAACGCCAGCCGCGGTCTTCGGGGCGCGGAGCGCAGCCGCGACGCCTCGCGCTCGCTGCCGCCGCCTTCTCTCCCGCCTCTTTGCCGCCCTGGCTGCCTTTCCCGCCTTCTTCTTCTCCCCGGCCACTTGCCATTCGGCTTGAGCCGGGGGAGGTTCAGAAGGCGAGGAAGCCGGGGGGAGCTGCTGCACGGCTGGCGCAAGAGCCTTCGCCGTCCGCGCAGCCGCCCCACCCTTCCTCTTCCAAGAGAGAACCCTTTGCCTTGCAATGGGACAAAATAGGCTGAATAGATACATCTATATGTTTTTATAAGGTAATGTCTTTTCTTTTTAACGATAGGAAATCATCTCAGAGTCAGACTCTTACTGACTAAAACCCATCCATGTTCCTCCAAATGCTCATTGCGTTCCAGGGCCGTGGTGACCCTTTCGAACAAATTCCGCAACCCTGGCAGGTTCCGGCCCTAGCGGGCTCCGACTACAATACTGACATCTATTTGAGGCGCACGTGGAACACAACGCGCCGTCGCCGTCGACCCAAGCCTGGTTCTGATTGGACGGCCACCCAACGCTCGCCGCCGCCGCGATAGGGTAATGTCTGAAAGTAACGCTCGGATTATGACAGTTCTTTCACTGGTAGAAGGCTTTAAATAGGTACTATCGATTCGTACTGGCTATTTGTATGTCTTGTTATAGAAATGCACTGTTTCTGTGGGATAACCTATAGCAGCAAAACCGAGGATAGCTACTGTTAAAAGAAAATCTGTTTCTTGGTGTTCGTCTTTACAAAGAATATTTCTTTATATATAAACACTAGCTTTTATCCGCGACTTCGTACGCGCATATACCGTTTTTTCCTGTTCCGGTAGGAACCTCTATGCATTGATTAGAAATCAGAGACACCTATTTCGTGACATCTACCTTGTACCTAGGTCCAGAAATAAATATATATGATCGATTGATTGATTGACGCAATTCTAGGTGGAAATTAATAAAAAGTACATACACATAAAAAGTACGCCAGCGCAGTCACGTAATACAACGCACTGCGGTTGGGAAATTAATGAATAATGGAATACATTAATTTAATAAACAAACTAAGTACTTCAATATTATTTTAAAACGGGGAATAACTTAGAGTTACGTTTGGGATATTGCTATCGTCAATTGGGATTCAAGGTTCCGACTGTTTTTTTTATAACCATCAAAAATTTTCCAGTTATTCTGTATCAATCAAAGTCACGATTTATGCCAAATTTGACTTGAATAAAAAAAAGCCGGACTAACACGCAAATGCTTCCGAACGAATAATATTTTTAATGTGTTACTTTTTTTCCTTATAAAACCTGTAACAGAATAAACGCAATCGGCAATTCGATGTTCATAATGATGAGTACAATGACCCCTTATGAGGTATTGCGTTTATTCTGTAACACGTTGTATGTGACCTCAATACTGGTATGCAGGTAAATCCGGTTTGTCTGGAAGTCGACCCAAATAAAGTAGGGAAAAGGCTAGGCAGACGATTATGTGGCCTCTGGCAGTTCACCTAGGAGGTAGATTTTTTTGATAGATGCTACTTCATTTTGTGAAAAAACAGTTAGGTTGGGTCCCTACACCTCAAACCTGGGACGGCTTAGGGTGTCAGTAACAATACGCCCAAAAACAGGACTCATTTATTATTTGTTTACACAACTCAGTTCATGTAATCATCGCGTAAAGTAAATAGCACAAGTTCAAGCAGTGTCTGGTGAATGATTTTACTAATTAATGTAATTAATGGCTCTTATCAGTCGACAGATGTTTTCATAAGATACCTAACTCTATTGTGCGTAGTGTAGGGCTGTATCAACATGAGCTTGCTAGATTTTTTAGATTCAATATCTGGATTTGTGCCGGGTTAATGGAACTATACTTTGTGCCAGATAAACTTGCAATAAAGTTCATTGACCTTTCCCTAATATCCCTTCGTAGATACCCGAACAATACATTATGAACCATTTTACATTACTAGAGAACATAAAGGATCACGATAGAAGTAGATTCAGGACTGCTCCAAGTCTTTATTTCTGTTTTTGATTTTAAGAAAGTCAATAAATGTATCTACTATAAGCACAGTTATAGGTCGACTTATACTTTGAAAATTAAACTTAGCTGGCTAGCAAAGTGAGGGTACACTGCAGGTATACCTCTTTTTATCACTATTTGTCGTGGCCATATCATAGAATTTGCCATTCCAAGATGTGGCCGAAAATCATGAAATGGCAGCGAAAACTGACAATATCGCTTAAGCGTCAACATTTGATGATATATCAATCCACGTTTAGCCATATCATGAAATGCCTGGCCACATCATGAAATGACAATTTCAAACCTAACTTTGGCGACGGAGCCCCTATACGCGGGGCTCCTATTTCTGCCTGTAGGGAACCTTACAAGAATGGTATCCTAATCTAGCCGTGTCGGGGTGCCCTAAGTTCCCAAGCTGGCGCGGTCACACTGTGATCAGCAACTGCTGAACACAGAGATCTAACTAGATCAAAATAATGTCAAATATACAAGATGATAATTAGATCAAAAGAACTTTATAATATATCAGATTATACCAAACGAACATTAGAGAAGGTGTTGTTATACCAAGTGTTATTTTTTTTTTTATATTAAATGAAAATCATGTAGTGTTGCTGGTTGTGATTAAGTAAACCTTATGTCATTTGAGCCTTGGAAAATGAGAGCTTTTAAAAATAGAGTATATTAATGTATTAAATGATATTATAAATATTTTCCACTGATCCATTTTTCAGGAATCGAGCAAATTCATTTCCAGTTTAATTTCCCCGGAGAAGTTTTTGCAAAGGATGCTTTCATTATTTTAAAATTCCTGCCGTCCCTTCGCGTCCATGCTTATTTACAAATTGTTGAACAATTTGAAAATAAATAAATGATTGTTGACTGTTTTCGTATTGTTTTCTCTCTATCTATTACTCGTAAATTGACATTATATTTGATAGGTATCTCATGATAATTGCAAAATATTATTGTTATATTTTTATGAACAAATACCAATTTTATTAATAACGTGTACACGGGAGTCTTTAAGTCAACTCAAGAGTGACTAGATTACTTACATTCAAGGCGGGTTCCATCGTCCTTGCTTGGCTGAAGACAACTGTTGCCAAAAAAAAAGATGAACAGGAACGACGAAGAATGTTTCTCGAGCTATTACCGCATACTTAAGTAACAGATGTAGGTACAGATTCCTTAGTGAACTGAAATTAAATGAGATACCTATAGGTACAAAGTGTTTGTCTACCTAGTGATTGAATATAACAAATAGGAAATCCAGCTCCTTTCACTGTTTGAAACCGAAGATTATAAAAAAATATGCAACCAAGAAGTTAAATTTGCTGAAATTGTGTTGTTGTAAAGTTGCAAATTATGATCTAGTCTAGACTCGTCTTAAAAATGATAGCTGGGTAGCACTGGGTATTTCAAGTTAGCTATTATCCGCGAAGCAATACGATTATTAATTAGAGCTTTACCTTATTGGGAGTTATAATATTTGAGCCGTTTGGGGTTGAAACGTTAGGCCCATGCATGGTGTCCGAGTGCTCACTGACGACTCTTTCGGGACATCAGCAAACAACTTGCCGACTGTTCACATGACCAGAGGGCTGAGCTTTTCTTCAGCCAAAGAATCAGCATTGCCATTCAACTCGGCAATGCTGCCAGTTTTTTTGGCACTTTTGTCATTGACAGCGATGTGAACGATTTTTTTGATGCCCAATCGATTTATTTTGTTTGGTTGCTTGTGCATGTTTTTTTTTTTTAATTAACAAACAAGTGCAAGTCGGACTCGTGCACGAAGTCCCGTACCATAAAAAAGGCAAAAAAAAACACGTTTGTCGTATGGGAGCCCTACTCAAATATTTATTTTATTCTGTTTTTAGTATTTGTTGTTATAGCGGCAATAGAAATACATCATCAGAATCTGTATAATTGTTCAACTGTCTAGCTATCACGGTTCATGAGATACAGTTTGGTGACAAACAGACAGACAGACAGACGAACAGCGGAGTCTTAGTAATAGGGTCCCGTTTTTACCCTTTGGGTACGGAACCCTAAAAACTACTTAGATAGGTCAAAAGTAAATAAATTGAGCTGTAGTCATACCCTACGACAGAATATACGTACCCAGAATAAACTTTGAAACTCAATTAACAGTTGTGTGTGTTTTAGATACTTGACTAAACGGGCGTGTGCCAGTACCTACATATGTGCATAAGACGAGCACCTACCAGATAACAATTTGTTTCTATTGCTTGCATAAAATCGAGCAATATTACGTTCATTTAATTTATTGCGTTTATTTTCCTGTTTAGGTAGGTACTATTCAAATTAATTGTTTTTCAATTACGATACACAGTAATATTGCTATTCTTAAATCAAAATGTTGGTTGTACGAATAGCTTTATTAGAATGGTTGTTTTAATATCTAGTTAAAATTAACATTATGAAAGAGGAAGATGAATGAGGAAGTTTTGGACGTTTATTTTTTACTTGTGATTAAATTAATATAATGCTCAGGAGACAATATCTTTTTTAACTTAAATTAGATGTTAGATTTTATAAATAAAACAGTTAGTACTTCATCTTTTACTTTATTCATTATGACTGCCATACCACAGACATCGCTAGACGAAGTGCTCCATAGAATCAGATTACACAGGTAATAAATAACATACAACGTGTTACAGATTCATTCATCATTTGGCTCCGTCAGGCGGGACTGGTCATCTCTCAACTGCCACGGTTTGTTTAAATTGTTAGTACTTTGATTTGTTTCTTTTTATTTCGGACGCTTTTGTCGTGCACGTCTTTCTACATCGTTCTCACATAATATGAATTAATTTCAACAAAAACAATGTAACCACAACTTTGTAACAATTTATTGATTTAAAAGATGGAGTTTCTTGCACGTTCTTCTCCTTCTCCTCTTTGACTTACCGAACTTGACAATTCAAAAGTGCGTGTAAGGTAATTTAAATAAATGCTTTGACTTTGACTTTGACAGAATTTAAAACGATTATTATAACCAAATTTTACTATGGGTATGTATTACAAAAATTTGAACGTTAAAATATTCCCTTAATTAACTAGTTTCACATGTGTTCCACAGATTTATTTCAACTAGATACAACCTTCGCTTTAAGATATTTTGGCGAGGTCAAACTTATTAAACAAGTGCCTTGGGTGGTCTCAAGTGGGCCAAAAAAAAATACAACCGAATTGAGAACCTCCTCCTTATTTTGAAGTCGATTCAAAAGACGTCTCAATCATAATATTATAAACAAAGTTTTACTATTAAATGTATCAAAAAGATAATCTACCTTCATTGGTAAAAACTATGTCTAATATTGAAGAAGAAAATCATACGTTATGTTACATAAAAAGTTTCTAAACCAAAAGGGCAATTGTTCGTCCCCTCTTCCATAATCGATATTTTCCTTGTTGTGAGCAACTCATACGTTGCATCATTCTTATCGGTTAACTGCTCCGTCGTTCTCACGATTGCAAGCGTGACCGTTCGTGATCCAGGTATCGATTCCCAGGTCGGGCAAAAGTGTTATTGGGTTTTTGCATAAGGAGTTCCTCTGTGACAGACCAGAGTTTGGTCTTCCAAACTCTGGTCTGTCACAGAGGAACTCCTTATGCAAAATGTACACGGGGTGTTACACCACCATCTTTGGTGGTGTAACACCCCGTGTACATGAAACACGTTAGTTAGGCCGTTGGTTCTGCGTCAGACCAATTTTTCAAACAATGAAATAATTCAGTAATCATTTCAAGGAAAAATCTGAAAATCATGAAATGTATTGAACAGCTGTTATTTTTTTCTTTTTAAGTGTTGGTATTTTGTATAAAATCCTGTTTGATTGAAAGCTATGTGTGCAAAAAAAACAACAAAATGTTTATTTAAAATCAGGCAGTATCTATCTACATATAGCACAACGTTTATTTGCTATATAAAGATTTACAATGTTATATGTATGTTTATAAAAACGTAAAAGACCTTTTGCGATGCGCAATAGACACACACAACCCACAACTATTCTAACTGATTGGGTTATCTATTTTCCCAATATGACCCATTCTCGCACAGCTCGAGTCGACACATGATAAATCTATATGTTTTTATTAGTTTCTAATCAAATCATTTTACACAGACTCTTATCAATGCAACTCGGAGGAAACACAGCTACAGGGAATAACTGAATTTATCCTCAGAAAATTCTGTGTTTTCCCACAGATAAAGGTTCTTACCCTCGAACAATTTTATGCAAATATAAAGAGCTGCAGAGCTAATTACTGAGCATTCACATTCCTCTTTTAATCGTATAAAGTTAATAGATTTGTTACTTTCGTGTTTTGGCAATAAAAGTGCTTTTGTTTTAGCAAAATGAGGGTGATTCTGTTCCTTACGTTAGTTGTCAAGTTCACAGTAGAGGCAAAAGGTAAGTTTCTGAGTGGCTAATTAATTTGGTAGATGGTTTGTTCTGAGAGTTTTTTCTTGAGAAAAGAATTGTTTAGTAATGGACAAAACCCTTGAGGCCGGTACTTGCAAACTGCCGTTGCCTAAAGTTCTTGTAAGAACATGGACGCCACTTAGAGGTCCACTAATTTTAAATTTAAATGTCTCGTCAGAAAATAAAGAGAAGTAGGTATGTAATGGGTGTATTTTATTTAGCAATGATTTTTGGCTGCAATTGCTTGGTTCTCAGCTCACCAAATTCCTTTAATTGAAGCACATCTGTTAAGGACCTATGTATGTATGAAATCTGTTACATTATTTAAATGTAAGTACTGGGGGCCTTCCATAAACTCTTATAGCAGGTCAATTTTAGACGAAAAATAATCTGTCGCCCTGCGTTTGTACCATGAGCGCGCCTAGTAGCAGGTGAGCCAGCGATAACGTGGCATGAACCGGTGAGCGACTAGAGTCATCATCATCATCATCATCATATCAGCCGAAAGACGTCCACTGCTGGACATCGGCCTCCCCCAAGCGTCGCCACAACAACCGGTCCTGTGCGTCTCGCATCCATCGGTTACCTGCGACCCTCACCAGGTCATCGGTCCACCTTGTGGGAGGCCTTCCAACGCTGCATCTTCCGGTACGGGGTCGCCACTCCAAAACTTTTCGGCCCCATCGACCATCTGTTCTGCGAGCAATGTGCCCTGCCCACTGCCACTTCAATTTGGCGATCCTTCGGGCTATGTCGGTAACCTTGGTTCTCTTGCGGATATCATCATTCCTGATTCGATCACGCAAGGAAACTCCGAGCATTGCCCTCTCCATTGCCCTTTGGGTGACTTTAAGCCTTCTGATGAGGCCCATTGTGAGCGACCACGTTTCGAGTCCATAGGTCATCACTGGCAACACGCACTGGTCATAGACTTTCGTCTTGAGACACTGTGGTATGTGAGACGAGAAGATACCGCGCAACTTCCCGAACGCCGCCCAGCCGAGTCGGATTCGACGGTTGACCTCCTTCTCGAAGTTAGCCCTACCTAGCTGGATCGTTTGTCCCAGGTAGACGTACTCATCAACAACTTCGAGTGCAGAGCCTCCAATCTTGATAGGAGTGGGTGCTACATGGTGGTGACTAGAGTCCGTCCAATGAAAGAAGTCTCGCGTAAATAAATGGAACTAACAAGATTTGTCAGAGGATAGCATACAGCCGCATAGAAACTAGCGCCGCGGTTGCGGAACTTCTTTCGTTGGACGGACTCTAGCAGGTCAAAAGTTGATATTATGCAGGTCAGCGGGAAATGGTCATGGTACAAAAAGAAAACCTGTCAGGTTAAAATGCTTTGGTGAACTGCCTCGCACTTGGCACGTATTTTAAAATTTTATGGTAGGCCCCCAGGATGGACACCTCTGCAATTAAAATCAAACAACTTTGACATCTTAAAACCATTATGATTCAGGTGTAAGAGAGAGAAGGACCAATACAGGACAAATAGCACTATCCCTTTCTACGAAAGAATCAGGATAACATTTGGCACTTCATAGTATGTCCCCCTGACGCCCTTACTTCCTTTCAGATGGAAATTGTGGAGTGATTCCTATTACCGAATGGGGCAGTTCTCCCCTTCTGAGGCAGGAAACGCTTGCTAATCCCGTGAACGTAGCTGTGATACAGCATACTGTGGTGCCGGAGTGCAACAGTGATGAGGAGTGCCTGAAAGCGGCTAACGGCATCAGGAAATACCATATACAAGATCGGGGATTCACTGATATTGGGCAATCGTAAGTTTTCTCATAACTCTGTCATTTATGAACCGATTTGAAAAATTCTTCTTTTGTGTGAAAGGATATATTTTCTTTTTGGTCCCATTGAAATTTAATCTAAATCGATTCAGTAGTTTGGTTTTTAAATCCAAATAGATGGGAAAAACATGAAATCCAAGTAAACGAATTTGCAAATCAAATACAACCGACTTCCAAATAAATAAACACTATAAAGTACAAAATAACTTTAATTTCGGAAGTCGGTGTTAAATAACGAAGAAACAACCAAAAAAACAGACTTCCGAATTTAAAGTTATTTTGTACTTTATAGTGTTTTTTTTAACTTTGTAGTTGACGAAGTATGACTTAGTGTTTTTACAGTTTTAAAAATCATTTTTATTTTATTTATTTATTTATTAGTACATGCACAACATTACAGATAATATTAACTAAGGCGTTGTAAAGTGCAATTAAAAAAATAAGTTGATAAATTAGTACTTAGAACTAAAGATATATAAACACAGATAGAAAAGAAAAATAAAAAGAAACTAACATCAAAATATAATAAAAAGAATCATGGCGGTACTGAAGTCGTAACGTCAGCTTATTATGGTTCCCGCAGGCGAGACGCGACAATGTGATAACGATGGGACGAGGCCTTTTACGAGTAGTATGGAAATGGTTCTGCGGATAATTTATTGGTAGAATAATATATATAAGAAGGGTTGTCGCATCTTGACTGCATAGTCGTGTCAGTCTGCTTGCAGCTGTCTGTTTTTTTAAATGGGAATTTCGGTATTTAATCAAACAATTCTCCGTTTTTTTTTTTGCTGGCGTCGACATGTTTTTTACATTTCTATGGCGTCGACCAATCTGCTATAAAGTATCTGATTATAACATTTTTATTGCTCACGTAGCTCAAAGCGACAACATGAAATAATACCTACGTGCGTGACGGATTGAAAGTTGCTTGAGAAATATTTTTTCCTTCAATATTTGAACACGCCAAAAATATTGACGGGCGGATTTATGACCCAAGCTCATATAAATCAAAAGCTTCCAATACTGTTTGCTATTCTTAGACACTTCAATTACTGTGAAAATTCTGCGAAAACGAAATAATAATGCGATAACGAAATTATTCTCAAGAACCACTTTTCAGAAATAGAAAAACCAAAAACCCATAATCATCATCTGATAAGCCTTTTCCCAACTATATTGGGGTCGGCTCCGCGTCAAACCAAATTCAGCTGAATACCAGTACTTTACGTAGAGCGGCTGTCTACCAGACCTCCACAACCCATTTATTGGATAACACGGTACTTCTTGGCAAGACTGGTGTCAGATTCTCTGGCTTCTGACAATCCGTAACGACTGCCAAAAATCTACAAATGACAGCCGGGACCAACGGCTTAACGTGCTTTCGAAGGCACAGAGGAATCTCGGTATGTCAAGATGGTCACCCATCCACAGACTGACCTCAGCAAGAGTTACTTAACCTTGAAAATCGACTTCAGAAAAAACTTGTGGGGCCAAAAACCTTTGGAAGTAGTTTCGCAAACTGATTTGTAGTCGGCGAAAATAACAAATTGGTCAAATTAGTTCCCGTCTTGTGTCGAACCCGAGATTTCCCGACGGCTTTCTCTTCGAGTTCAACGAATGTTTTTGATGACTCCCTCAGGTTCCTAATCGGCGGTAATGGCAGGGTTTATGAAGGAGCTGGATGGCATACCGTTGGGGCACACACTCTGGGCTACAACCGGAGGGCCGTTGGGATTTCCTTCATTGGTGATTTTAGAAGTAAGTTGTTTGAACTTGCTTGTTTTCTTCTTCTTTCGATAACTTTCGTTATAAGGATATCTTTGCGGGAAGTTAAAATTAGATTGATGTATGAAAAATAGGCTCTTGGACGTGGAATAGTTTAGTTGATTACTTATAAAAGTTGCTCATTATGAATAGTTATTTGAAACAAATTACTAAAATAATACGATTTTCCTCTAAATTACACGCACTTGAAGTTATTTTTCCAAATTTGTCACGTGGCAAGGCTGGACCGTTGTTTCTCTTGATGGCGCAAATTCATTATAGCATTACTTGCTAGTGACGGCCATACACAATTCGTGCTGTCTCTGTTTATCATAGATTTTAAAACGCTAACAACTCCGTAAATTTTTAATGCAGCTTGTTTAGTTTTTTAGAATCCATATAGTTTTAAAAATCCAGTCGATTACCTTATTGCAGACATCAACGCGATATGCAGTATGTACATACAATCTCGATTGATGCTCAGTCATATTATCTCGATTTTAAACTTATAGATGTCGTTCCAATCTCGACTCACCCGATGTTTTAAATCGAGTCCCATCACTGATCAAAATTGAAAAACTGACTGAAAAATGTTTCAGTCTATGCAGACGTATCCTAATAATTTAAACGTCTCTTGAGGGTCTAAAGTTTTATTTAAAGTCCGCTCATCCACTGAATAAATATACCTATGGCTGCAGGCTTTAATTTTTATAACAACCGCAAAGGTGACCTGCGAGAGGCCACTCATAACATAAACTGAATAAGTAACGTTCTTTAATCATATCGTAAGCCCAGTTTCACAAACAGGGCTGTTCCAGAAGTGTTTGGTCATATTTAAGGGTGATAGCTGATCACATTAAGGGGGATCCCTAAAGAGACCTCGCCATACATTTTTCAGGAGCTGTAATCTCCGTAAATAAACAGTTTCTGCAGAATAAAGCAAGTATAATGAGATTTTATAATGTATTGTGATCGCCTATCGCCCAAAATTTAGAAAAAAAACAGTCTTTCTATGAGAATTAGACCCAATAAAAAACGAAAAATCTTTACATGTGTGAGTGACCTGAATCGCGCCATCTGACAGAAATTTATAGAACCACCGAGAAAAAGTTCATTGCTGTTATGTTACGAGTTTACGTGCGGTGAACATTTTAAGTAGATGGCGCTGTTCGAAAATTCGAACAAGCGCCAAGGTTATCGAGTGACGGACGCGGCGATGCGACGTTGCCATTCAAGACGCAATTTGGCAACAACGCGTGTTGCCAAATTCCAGTCCATGCGTGATTGTGTGTCAAAATTGTGTTTCTAGCAAGTTAGCGCCGGCGCGCGGGTTTGCCCGCGGATTTTATATTTTATGATTGATGAAATGTTTTTTTTTAGGGAATGAGAAATAATGCTAGAAAGTGAAAACAATTATCTGCGATCTGCCTTTGGTTCACACAGATACAATACTAATGTTATTATTGTATTACTTATCTACTTTAAATAAATAGTGCCTACCTACCTAAAGATTTAAAAATCTTTCCACTGTATGTAAGTAGGTACTGATAAAACATTTTCTGACACGGTTAAGTACTAATTCATTGGTTTGGGTTGAATCAAATCAGAGAAAAGAAGTTCATGTAGGTATACTTAGGGTACCTATACCTAAATCAGGCGATCAGCGTAGGCAAACTACCTATTTTTTTCCTAGCTACCTACGCAATGGTCGTCCGTCTGTCGGTCCGTATGTCTGTCTGTCCGTCTCTGTCTGTCACCAGACTGTATTTCACGGACCGTGATAGCTACACAGTTGACATTTTCACAGATGATGTATTTTTTTACATTTGTATCGCATGATTGTAATATTATAAGTCGCGTAAGATTGTATATTTACAAGTACCTACTTACTTATAATTTCTTCTAGATAAGACAAGTATTGAAACTATTGAATTTGGGTGTGATTCAGTGTATTCGAAATTATTTCTTCTCAACACATCATCTGCCTAGCCCTTTCCCAACTATACCTACTGGGATTGGCTTCCAGTCAAACCGGATTCAGCTGAATACCAGTATTTTACGTGGTGCGGCTGCCTACCAGACCTCCACAATCCATTATCTGTTCTCAACATAATCATAGATTATAGTCTAAAACATAAACAACATTTATTACAATCTTACGATGTTTGGAATTATCCGGTGACACATACGAGTACTTACATAGGTAGGTACCTACTCTAACCAACTAATACCAAGATATTCTAAGCTGATAACAACCCTTTGCTTTGCCATCTAAAACCATTCCACCAAAGAACGCCAGTAATCACACTAATCACTGAATGTTACGACTGTATCACCTAAAGAAAACATTCTTAGATCGCGACGAATAATTGCATAAATAATCTTTTATTTATTTAGTACCTACACGTCACAATTTATTTACACGTTAGGTACTATTTAGGTTCAGTCACATTACAACAACCTGTGTAGGTACAATATACCTTTATTACCATTAGATACGGGACTTAGTCACAGCAAGCGGTCCTACTCAGTTGGCACTCAGTCGCGCACGGAAAATCATTGATGTGACCTTCAGAATGATTGGCCAAAATGACCGATCAGCTTAAAAATATTACTAAGATCTAATACCTATTTGCTACTATTTGATATCTTTGTTTAAATAATTGGTACCTAATTAATAACTGAGAAAATGAATTTAAAAAATGGGCAGTCATTCTGATGTCAGGATGGACTGCCGACATTTAGGATCTCCACGTAAAGGCTCAAAAATTTCAATTCGCCTTTACAAAAATTTAGTACCTATTTGATACCTAAACATACCTATATTTTTTCTAGATTTTTAAGGCAAAGAATTTTATTAGAGATTTTTTGTTTAGGTAGGTACTATGAATAAATATACTTACCTAGTTCTACCCACATGTTAGCTTTTATCAGTATCTCGGAAATTGTTATTAATTAGTAGTACTTATTGCTAATTATCGTGTAAATTGAACTACCTTCACTCCATAGACTTGAAAAAAAATTGACTTCACTTGACTTTCTGTATCAAGTAGTACCTACCTAAACATAGGAAACCAAAAATCTGTAATAAAATCTTTAATCTTTGCAGCTCAACAGTGTTTTAATAATACTAGGAATAAAAATAAGACACACCACTCGTAAATACAGCCAAAAATGTTAATTTGTTGAAAATAACAAAAATATTTTATCGTTTGCTTCGCCATGTTTGTGAGAGCGAGATAGATATTAAAAACATGCGTGAGAGACACGATACGCACAATTCGCGAGTTGTTGAGAGATTTTGTAAACAACGCGCGACGACTAGTACCAGACCGAGGTTGCGTAAGGTTAGCAACACAAATTTCTTCAAACATATTAATAGTTTTTTATTATTATTGTTTTACCAACCATGATTATTTAAATTCAAGTCAATTTTATAAATAATTGATAACAGTTATGTTTTACGCAACAGGTACTTATTTAAAAAAAATGTTTTATAAGACAAAGTCTAGTTTTTAGTACCTAATTGTTGGTGCAGAATCACTACTTCACTATATTTAGTTATCTTTATTACGCGACTGTGGCAAAGCAAACGGTTATGATTTCAAGGCTTCCTCGTAACTCCCAAACTGCACGTCATGTGCAGCCATATTCTTTATTTATTTATACATAAATGCATAATGGTGATACTTAAGGCTCTTTTTTATTCAGGTTTCCTAAAGATGAATTAAGGAGACAAAAGTGGCTTGTTATTTTCCGAAAACAAAGGCAGAAGTAAAGCTTTAGTAACCTTGCGCGATCGAGCGAACAATATTAATTTCTTTTTTAACTACCTCAAAATAATTAATGTTTTTTATTTTATTTGCTAACGCTACCACATGCCATGTCATTCATAATCGTAAACATTCGTCAACATTCGGCAGCTAACGCGATTTCGCTCGCACGACAGCGCCGTCTCCTATCTCTATCCTTGTCTATCGGTAACAGTAGGTTGCGACTGTGATGACACTGATCACAGATGTGTGAGTTTCGGTGCATAGTCGTACGCCGAGCCCATGTTTACTGATTGCGATGTTAGAGCGTAACATGCAATGTTTATTACCCAAAATAATTTATCTGAATAATTTGTTATGGTGAAAAGGGATACCTTTTTACCACCAAATCCGATAGGATATCGAGCCTAGAAACAAAAATATGCATAGACCAATAATTATATTATTATTAATATTTGAAAATATTAGGTTTGGTAAGGATAAAGAAAGATAAAAAATAATTCAAAAATAAATACAACTATTGAGATTTGAACCCACACCAAGCCTAATGAAAGGCAGTCTCTAAACCGACAGTCTATTTGTACGGTTGATAATTGTTTCAAATAGCCGACCTTATTTATGTCAAGGTTTTTAGCTGCTCAGCTTCCCGAAAGTATAGCGTGATGATAATCATTGCTAAGGTTATATTAATAAGAAATAGATTGGAATATAACAATTTGGTCCTCTGGACATTTTAATTTCCAACCATTTTTGAATAAAACGACATCTAGTAGGGTCGAAAGTTACTACTATTTACTTTGCATGTGTGTGTAAAGAGTAAATTCATGCGGCTAAATCTTTATTCTGCTGTAATCTTTGTATGGTAGCAGTTAACAAGCATAGTGATTATCTAAAAAAATCAAGTTAATGCCCTAGGTATAGCCTATAATAAAGTTGTCTATTAAAACTTTCTATGTTAAGTGTAAAAATTGAAAATGTTCGAAATTGTGGATGTGTCGCCATCTAGCGACAAAATGGCAGTGAGAGCATTCATCCATTCACCTTAAGGAAAAAAATAGCAAATAAAAAAAAACGTTTTCAACACATTTGCTCAAAAAATGCATTTACGAAGACTGTATACATTGTTCGAAAGTCAAAAATTACACACCACAATGGAACGTGTGGTAAAATAGGTACTCTCACCTAAGTACATATTTTACCGCATACTCCGTTGTATAGCGCCGTGCGTATCCTGTACGGTTTTTTTTAAATTTACATATAAATGAATAACCAAGCTGAATGATCGAACCTCTTTGGAAGCGCTTTTGCACAATACGTTTGTCTCACTTTGATACTAAAGAAAAAATGAGACGAAAGATGTAATTCCATTTGCAAATTCGCGCCATTATCATATTAGAAACGTCAAAGAATATTGCGATTTTCCGACTGATTTCAAACAAAAAGATTTTTTCATTACTGTTTTCTCGCAAATGTGTAGAAAAACGTTGTATGACATACGTGCGGAAATTGGTATTTACAAACTCGTGACTATGATAAACCCTCGATTTCGTCTCGGGCTTACATTCGTCTACTCGTTTGTAAAAACCAACTTACCACACTAATATCATAAATAACTATTTAAAAATAAAAAGATCGGATTAAACAAATAAAAAGTCACGAATAAATGACTTTTCAAGCAATTTGTTAAAGGTCGCGTTTAATTTAGTTCAAACACAACTGCATCAGACTGCTTGAAAAGTCATTTCTTCGGAACTTTTTAGTCGTTTTTAGTGGACGTTTTTTTTTTTTAAAATTCGCATTGTTATGTTTTGATATTTTTTCCTTATTGTATATTAGCTACCCAACATCACCCTTAAATATGTTAACACACTTCTGGAACACCAAGTATAATGTCTCGGGATGAGCAAAGAACTCGGGGCTAAAGGATATCCCTAGTTTGTGCAAGCGGGCCTTAGTCTGATAGGCAGTCACTCCATGGAAATTACTGGTATTCAGTTAAATCCCATCACTTCCCGTGGGTGTCGTAAGAGGCGACTAAGGGACTCACCAGAGAATGGGCAGCAGCATTCTTTGTAGGCACATTGCTACAGCTGCACTGCGATCGCCAACCCGCCTGCCAAGCGTGGCTATTATGGCAAACCCCCCATTTGGGGGAGGCCTATGTCCAGCAGTGAACGTCTTTCGGCTGATATGAGGATCATGAGCTGAATCCAGTTGCACTGGAAGCCGATCCCAAAATAGTTGCGAAAAAACTAAGCAGATTTATTGTTCTCTAATCGCTTTTTTTCCTTAACAGCAAAGCTACCATCACCGCTAGCTCTGAAAGCCCTCAGAAGTCTTCTTGCCTGTGGAGTGACGAACAAGTATCTGGCTGAAGACTACTACCTGGTTGGTCATAGCCAGTTGTCCAACACTGACAGTCCTGGGGAGATGCTGCAGCAGCATGTGCAACTGTGGCCTCATTGGTTGGAACATGCCAAGAACGTTTTGAACTAAAGCAGATAGATGAATTAATGATCTTCTTTTGTTAAGTTTTGTTACTACGGTAGACACCAGATAAATGTGCAAAAACGGTCATTGACCTATATGCATTTATTGACTTTCTTATTATCAAAAACAGAAATAAAGACATAAAGCTGTCCTGAATTGACTTCGATCGTGATCCTTTACGTTCTCTGAAAACGGTTCATAATTTATTGTTCGGGTATCTACGAAGGGGTATTAGGGAAAAAGGTCAATGTATCTTATTGCAAGTATATCTGGCGGCTACCATAGAGGTGATGTGGCTCATGTAATGTTTTTATGACCTCTAGAATAAAGAATGATATCAAAGTTTTTAAAGTTATGGATAAGATGCAGTACAGACAATATGAAGGGACGTGGTTGATACCGTTAATAAATTGTAGGGTTAATTTTCAAAAAAGAAAAAATAAAATTGTTTCCTACATTTTAAAACCTGTTTTTGTATTCGTTTTGGAAATATATCGAGCCATCGCTTATCAAGCTTCAATACCTACAAAGTAAAAGCATGTAGATTGTGCATGTAAGTTATGAAACCAAAGAAAACTATTACGTCTGTTTATTTAAATTAAGTAATTTTAAAATGGTGAATAGCTTTTTAAATCTGTAAGTAGACAAAATATAAGGAAAATAAATAAATTAAATTGACTTTTTATTGTTAAACGAAACCCCAGTGACACACCTTAGTGGCCTAGAGTTTCAATTACTTGTATTGGTACAGTAAAGATATTTTATTTGCTGATACATTGTTCCATAGAAGGTGATCACATCACTAGGGAATATTATCTATAACTAGTTGTTGCCGTGACTTCGTCGGCGTCGTTAAGTTTTCTGAAATTTTACAATTTTCTGCGCAATTTCCTTAACTTTTGTATCCTGAACCTTCTACAAAGAATTAGAAAACTTAAAAAAAAGATGTATGAAATGGTAAGGTTGTTCTCAAGTTATGGCATGAGCAAGGGAAATAGGGATTAACTTTTTATATACAACGTGTAACAGAATAAACGGAATACCTCTAGGGATCATTATACTCATCAATAAGAACAACATTCACTATGAGACAAACCCCGAAATCGCGAAAAAAAATCAGCTATTCAGTACATTTTGTCGAGTTATGTGCATTGCGCACATAAATGTATGGGGCAGTCGATTTTTTTCGCGATTTCAGGGTTGGTCCCATAGTGAAGTAGTTCATAATGATGAGTGAGTGATGAGTACCCCTTAAGAAGTATTCCGTTTATTCTGTTACACGTTGTATATAAAATTTAATCCCTATTTCCTAATCCATATGTATGGATATTAAGTTCAATTTATTATTTACATATGTTGGGGTTATTTTATCGAAAGTTTTTTTTATCAAAGCAATCCTAATTTGGATTGCAAATTAGATATGGTAACTAGGCAGTAAAAAATTTGACGGAACTGTTTCTAGAGAAAAACTAGACATTTTCTAAGAAATTCCCTATGTTTATTTTGATAGTAAAACCATGCTTGCGACTATTATTTTATGTACCCAGTACGTTCATCCTTAGGTTGTTTCAGAATAACAGTCTGAAATTAGCATTTACTTACAACAAACAATTAATGTATATCGTATGTATATATAATGTAGCTACCTTAGGCTGCAAACAGAGTGAGGGGCTACTGCGATAGCGGCAGCGGGTGCGAAATACTATAGAATGGAAAACGCAGCCCACTTGTGGCCATAGCAGCGGGCGCGACAAACGTTGGCGCGGCAGCACGTTATCACTGTATATGCCATCGGTATATCCTGGGGTCTATCGGGGTTTGTTTGGGGGGGGGGGGGCAGTTAGTCCTGATGATGGACCATTGTACGTGAACCATGGCGGCCGTCAATCTGTCTTTGCTGCGATCCTGAAGTCCGGAGCCTACAATAAATGATGCAGGCGGATTTTTCGGTCTGTTGGCCGTCAAGGCGGCTGCCTCCACGATGCCTTTTTCTCCGAGCGGGATCAGCCCTTCTGCTTGGCAGCCTCCTTCTGGACCTTTGCAGCTTCCATTTTTCTGTCTCCACCAGCGTAGCTCTCACTACTGGTGAGAGAGACAGGTGTCACCCAATTCTAGACACCAGGACCCGCCGTTCAGAGAGCCTTGCATGACAGTCCTCGAGCATGAGCTCTGCAGACCTCCACATCCCAGTAAATATTTAACACGTAGTGCTTGGCAAGACTGGTCTTATATTTCCAACTCCTCGAAACGACTGTTACATGCGTTCCGAGGCATGGAAGAGTCTCGTATATAATGGATGTTCTAGTCAGCCATCCACGGACAGATTTCAGCAGATGTTGCTTCACTTTGAAGATCGTCGACCCGTGAGGCTGTTATTATTTCGCCACGGGCTCCTGTGTGTATTGTGTGATTAGTTATATCAGTGAATGAAATGTCGATTCATTTAAACACAATGTAAAACCTAAAAAAACAACATTGTTTTCTAACATTTGCACTTTAAAGACAATAATTGCATATTACGTCACATTAACGTCATTAACGTTATAGGTCAGGAGTCTTAAGTGCTTATTACGTCTGTACATTGATTGTTTAACAAACACATCTATTTTATTATTACAAATGCGAATGTGACTCATGTCTGTTTATTTGTTTGTTTGTCACTTCGCCTCTAAACGGCTGCTATATAGGCACTTTTGAATTGTTATAAAAAAAAGACATCACCCCACACTAAGAATTTCACCTGTATCGTGTGTGCATTTACAAACATACAAACTCACATACACAAACAGCCGAACCCGGAACAGCTATCTATAGGCCATACAAATATTCCGTGCGGGAATCGAACCCGCGACACGCAGCGCAGCAGTCAATCACTTAACCACTGCGTCAACCGTGTCGTCAAACTTTTGAATTGTCAAGAGGCCCTAGACAATGTGCCGTTCAATTAGCAAATGCGACTGTCGAAATGCCAAAATGTAGGAATTTGATCACGTGACATTTTTGACGTATTGACAATCGCCTTCGTCACGTTACCGTTGGCAGAATCTCACTTGTCTCGAGCCCATAAAAAAAATAAGGTTGGTCAGTCAAAGAGGTGAAGCGATTTGCACGTTCCAAAGCGTAGATCTCTTTAGAGAAAAACGTACAAGAAACTCCACGGACACTCTTTTAAATCAATAAGTTGTTGAAATTTTTCATATAGTTTTGTGAGAACGATGTAGAAAGAAGTGAAAAAGTCACAAGAACTATTAAAAGTACAAATACCTAATTAAAATAAACCGTGGCGGTTGATAGATGACCAGTAGGTACCAGCTGATTGAATGGACTTGGCACACGCGGTAGGCCATGTCTTTGAATAAGCATACGATACTTTTTATCCCAGGAGGTCCCTTGGAATAATTTCATACTGTCACGCGGTCAAAACCACTGGCATAGGTAATACGAAAGTAACTCTTATCTGTTGGTTTTGGATTTCATGCTTTTTTTATTTGAGGTGGGTTTACTCTTGACTCTAGTCTATGGTAGGCGCCAGATAAATGCGCAATAAAATGTATGTGGGTCTCATACATTTATTGACTTTCTTAATATAAAAACAGAAATAAAGACATAAAGCTGTCCTGAATCGATTTCTGTCGTGATCATAGAAGTTATCTAGTAATGAAAAACGGTTCATAATTTATTCTTCGGGTATCTACGAAGGGATATTAGGGAAAGGTCAGTGTACTTTATTGCAAGTTTATCAGGCGCCTACTATACTCGTAGGTCAGAAATGACAGAGACAAAGTCGACGATGGAGCATCAAGCTTATCCAGCAGAAGCCAGTTCACTCTAACTTTGAAGAGATTAGGGTTGTATGCGTTCGTAGACACAGATGCTTAAGTCGATGAAACAATTTTTATACATTTATTTTCCTCGGGATAATCTACCTAACACTTTTAGCGTAGTCCAAGCCACTGAAAAACAGCTAGTTTAATACAGAACACACCCGTAAATATACACAACACAATACGTAATAATTCAAGTAGGTACCTACTTATTCTAAGTACGTCATTATTATTCGTTTCAGTGTTGCATCGTACCATGTTATTAAGCGTAATATTATGCGTAGCGACTATGTTGCGAACAATAATATTATGTTACGTAGATGAATTTACGACTATAAAACCGTGATGTTCGGTTTTCAATGCTCGAATTAGAGACAAAGAGTTGAAAATCATTCAGTGCAATTTACGTTGAAGAGGTTTGGTTTTTATGAATGAGTTCACGCGTCAATATGTAGGTAATTGGAGAAATTAGGCTTAAAATTGAACAGCAAATGGGGAGTATAATTATGCCTGTGAAAAAAAATCCGAAAATATGCGTGCCGAACTCTCAGGAAACAAACGGGGAGTATATAATTGTGCCTGTGAAAAAAAACAGACATAATTATACTCACTGTTTGTTGTTCAATTTTGAATTATGCGTACGGTGCCGCGCATTCTAACGACATCTGTCGATGTTGTTCGATTGGTGTGGTAGCTTTGGTTAATCGATGAAATAAGTAGAAACTATCGATCGACGTCGACTAATTCATTCTACTATCGATCGATGACGTTGATCGACGATCGATTGATTGGTGCTGTAACACCCTAACAGAACACACAGTCATACACAAGAGTGGTCCTATAAATGTTCCTTTGTCCGAATCTATCGCTATAATATCTATCTATTACTAAAAAAAAACAGATGCTACAAACCCAGGATTTCGGAAATCTGGACGTTCGTAACATTAGAAACAAATGTTTGCGTCAGACCACGCAGAAGATGAAAGTTCAACACTCTCAGTAATCCGTATTTTTGTGTTTGATGAAGGTTCCATCGGGCTACAAGACGTATAGTTCTCGTCAAATAACTTTGCCCCTCTGAAGTTATGCCGAGTGGCTGCGTAGTAGTCAAAATTACGAACACACTGCAACTGCACTGCGCATGCGTAAGAGACATGGGGGCGGGGCGCGATTTTATGTCTCAGTCGCTCGTTTACGTTCGATGCATGCATGCGTCCCGCTTGCTCCCGTGTACGTGACTGCACCTGCGCGATTTTTGCAAATGGCTAACTTCAGAGGGGCAAAGTTATTTGACGAGAACTGTACGGCGATTCGCCACTGCTTTTTTTTTGGATGTAAAACCATCTAATGATTTCCTCCGCTCTGGGTGGAGCGAGAAGGAGTGTCAGACTATAACTGACTAAAACCCATCCGTGTTCTTTCTTATGCCTTTTGCGTTCCAGGGCCGCGATGACGCTTACCTACATGATCGACATCTCACCCATACGCAAAAAAAAATTCTGGGTATACTTTCATTGTGCATATAGCTAAGGAGTGCCGGAGTCCGAGTTTCCTGATGGCTACAACTTGAGGGTTTTGAAGTCAAGAGTGTATAGGTGTCTTTTAGACAAGCGTGCTCCATCGTCCTCCACATCATTGCTTTCTATCAGGTGATATTGTGGTTGAACGCGAGACTTTTAATGATAAAAAAAGAACAAAAGTTCACAAGTCTAAATTTCGCTTTTAAATCAGAAAATTTAACCAGACATTGATGGTAATTACGTTTTATCGCATTTGAACCTTTCTGTTAATAGGAATGAGAGGGTGATGACTGTCTGACGTACCTACTCGTGTTTAATTTAATTTGGTGTTCCGCGTCGAAGTTGGTTCCTCTCTAATTTTAGGGGAACGAAGTTTAATTTTGAGTTTCTAAGGAATGAATGTAAAAGAAGGTTAATAGAAAAAGCAGTACAAACAAGGAGTAACGGAAAAAGGATAAACCTGAAAAATATTTGTTGTAATCTTCATAAGAACAACTTTTACCTTAGTAAAAGTTGTTCATAATGAACGCACTGCACAACTGCTGCTTCAAAATGCACTGAACAACTAATTTTTAATTGCAATTTCAGGTTTGGTTACTTATAAACAAACCTAAAATCGCGCACGCATTTTGTCGAGGTTTGCTAGTACTTTTCGCTTTGTTAAAAATATACGGAACACTACAAAAGTAGGTACAACCGACACTTGGTCAGTTTTAATTAATTAACAAGATAAGAACATCAGGCGAGTGTTGTCTCGTGCAATAAATTGGATAAACAGTTTCATTAAATACTCCTTGATAAGATAAGTTGCTATTTGTAGTGTAACAGTTCATTCCCTTGTTGTGGTCTGTTTTTTAACGCATTTTTATATCTTCCTGTCAGCTAAAATGATCACTTAAATTATCCGTAGAGACTGTCTAAAGAGCTCCTCTTCCATTTCAGATTTTATACTAGAAATTAAATTAATTTTCTATTTTTTTTTTTTAAACTAGTAAGTCCTTATTCTTAGAAATTACAGCACGGATTTTAATGAAAATAAATACGCACAAGTAGGAAACCTAGTTCTAAAAAGTTAGTTAAAAACATTTTTCAAAAGGAGAGACAAAAAAGGAGTGATCTTGCACTTTCTTTTAGAAACTTAAAAACCTTTCGCAATCTAATATACTAGAGTGACAGTCAGGTTTGCCTACAGGCATGCATTCTGCCAGATTTCACAACTACGGACTCGTACACAGTGCTGTCTATATGATACAGTCACATATTATTCAGCAGGCATAGAATACAGAATAGGGCTTCTGCCACAGATACACATGACCGCGGGTAAGCGTCTTGTGATTTTTCGAAACTTTACAAACAAATAAAATAGGATCCCAATAGTTAATCAAGATTAATGTGATTTTAGAAATTATGCAATAAAGATTTTCTTCTGTAATAATCTGTATGTAGGTACATTCAATTATCAACACCGTTTTCTTTGTTAATATGTATTACGAAATCAAACGTCATAGTTTTACGGCGATGATTTCTTGAAGCTCATGTTAGTTTGTTATATGTAATTCTATGTTAATTAATGTTGGACTTGTACCGTTTTAATTAACTACAAACAATGAAAAAATAATTAAAAATATTCTGTGTTCATGTTCCCGTTTTTTGTCTCATCGACGTGAGCAACGGACGTGTTGTACGGATAATCATTTGAACAAGACGTGTGTAAAATGTATGTGTATGTCGACACCCGCTAAGTATACGTATGTATCTGCCAGATACACGAAACGGTTTTTATTGCATTTTTGGCATCTATATACCTCTATTTACAACATATATTTTTATTTTATTTTTTCAATTAACCCAACATACTTTTTTGTCAAACGTATAATTGTTTATCTGCATAAGCTGACAAATAAACACAGCGTACAACCGTTTAAGTTCCAGTTACATACTTTGACGCGGGGGGAGAGAGCGCGCGGTGCGCGTAACTGCCGGTCACTCAGTTCTCCGGCGGGCAGCGAGTTGTGCGCGCGAGTGTTGCGTTGTTTTTTACAATGTCGAGTGAACGTTATAAATTTTTAACTACTTTAAGGGAAGATGCAATTAAAAGGCCAAAAAATGCTGTGGACCAAATAATAAGCGTAACATCAGACCAGATAGACTCGCCATCAAGGCAAGGTAAGTAATATTAACTAAATATTTTATAATTATTAAAGTATATATTTTAAGTGCACCCATAAATTGAGATTTCTATCTATACTGTAAATATTTGAACACGTCTTAGAATGAAAATCTATCGTCGTGACGATATTACTGCAATTTATTCATTCCCGATGCATAAGTATGTAACTACGCAGTTACACATTTTTACGTCGGAATTTAGTTTGATTGAAAAATGTATCTAGGCACTTACATACTTATTCTACGGAATGTGTTTAAAATAAAATCAGTTAACTAACACATACATTGCTTTACGTTGGATTTTAACTTGATTATTAATATCTATCTGTATACTTACATAGTTTTACTTTTATGAAATGATGTTGATTATCGTAGAAAATCGAGTGTTTTATTGTGGTTTGATTGTTTCAGATACTCCAGTACATTTCTCAAAATATTTCACTGATGAAGACTTGCAACAAATGACGGAATTCATAGAAAACAGTGACGAAGAAACAAGTACTGCACAAAACCATCTTAAACCCTCAGAATGTTCCAGAACACATTCCCCAACCGTCACAAGTCATACAGCTCCAGTGATTTTGCCGAGTAACTCTCATGACCCCATATTGGCAACAATAACACCACAATCACCCATGATGAGCAATGTCAGTTCAGGTATTCGACATGATATTTCTATTGAGTCGCCAAATTTTTCGTCAGTCATAGCTCAAGCAATTACTCAGTTAGATTGTGATATAATATCACCAGCTCCTACACCAAACGTTGCCATGCCAGTTAGCTCACCTATGCCAATACAAACCCCGATAACAGAAAACACTCTTTCTGACATTGAACCATCACCGAGGCGCAGGTTATCCACAAGAAAAAAAGATAAAGGTAGATTACGAATGGTCCATCAAGACCAATGGTTGGATGTTATGCGTAAGAAAAATAAAAATTTAGGAAATGCGTACAAAAGTAGGGACGGTAAAATGAGGAAAAAGAAAGAGATGGGGCCATATTGTGGAGAGAAATGTAAGTTAAAATGTTCACAAAAAATTACTAATGTTGACAGAGATTTGCTTTTTGTGGCATTTTGGTCAATGGGAGATATAGTTCGTCATTGGGATTTTATCAATAAGTACTGTGATAAAATTCCAAAACGTAGGGTTACTACTGAAACTGCCTCTAGAAGAGAGTTTACTTTGCGGTATTATTTACCAACAAAAATAGATAAAAAACAAGATGATAATGATGTACATGATACTGATTCAGTGTCTCCAAAGACACAGATAACGAAGATACAGGTATGTAAAACCATGTTTTTGAACACTTTTGGGATCAAACAAGGCTTGGTATATTCTGCTTTGAAAAAGCTTTCATTGCAAGGCACTGTTGTCCACGACAAAAGAGGCATCCATAGACATACTAAGAAAATTACTGAAGAGATGATTGCAAGTGTCTGTGATCATGTGAACAGCTTTGCACCTGTGGAATCGCATTATGTTCGAAAACGTACGAATAAAGTATACTTAGATGGATCTCTTACATTTGCTCGAATGTTTCTGCTGTATAAAGATTGGAATGATCCTCAAAATCAAAGTAAAGTTAAAACAGCAAGACAATACCGAGACATTATCAATAAGAATATAAATTTGGGGTTCCACGTCCCCAAAAAAGATCAGTGTGATGTTTGTCAAGTGTATAAAAACTTACCACGTCCAGTGACTGAAGAGCAACTTAGCACATACAATACCCACATGAGAAACAAGACTATAGCGCGAGAGCTAAAGAACAAAGATAAAGAAAGCACTATGAAATCAAAAGAAGTACTCACAGCGGTATATGATTTTCAAAAAGTGCATGGAATGCCCTGTGGAGAAACTAGTATTCTTTATTATAAGAGAAAGCTAACTGTGTTCAATTTTACAATATACGAAATGGGAAGCAGAGTTGCCAAGTGCTATGTTTGGGATGAAAGCACTGCTTGCCGAGGAGCAAACGAGGTGAGTAGCTGTTTATATGATTATATTAAAGAATATCACCAAAAAGGCATAAAAACATTCAACTTTTGGTCCGACAATTGCGGGGGACAAAACCGCAATCGTATCGTTTTTGCAGCCTATTTACGAGCTGCAAAAGATTTTGAAGTCACTATAACTCATAAATATTTTGAGAAAGGCCATACACAAAATGAGGGTGATAGTGTACACGCCCTTATCGAGAGAACTGCCAAGAATAAAATGGTGTACACCCCCGAACAATGGTATGCCCTCATAAGGTGGGCTAAACAAGATGGAAACCCTTACCTAGTCCAGGAAATGACTACTTTAAATTTTATGAATTTCAAAGCACTGCTCCCTGGATGCAACTGGACTATAAATACAAACAGAGAACGAGTTTTCTGGTCTCAACTAAGACAGTTACAAATATGGCCGCAATTCTCTGACAGGATAGAGTATAAAACAGATTTTTGTGACCATGAGTTCAAATGCATTATTGTAAATAATGCACTAGAGACTCCCAAAACCAGATCAAGGAACCGCAAAGGATTAGACAACAGTCCACTTCCAGCCCCTCTGGCAAGAACATTGACCTCAGCTTACGAGGGGAAATTATCAATTCCCGAGGCTAAACTTCAGGATTTGAAGTACTTATGCCGAAATAATGTTATACCATCTGTTTATCATGACTTTTACATGAGTTTGATAGAGGGCAGCAATGAGAACCAACATGACAATGAAGATGAAGAAGACGATGAAGATGAATGAAGAAGTCATCTCGTGATCTCTGTACTGATTAGTTGATTACTGTTGTGGTCATAAGTCATTAATGATAAAACGTGCAATTTTATTACTCAATAAGTAAAATATAGAATAAAACCTTGTTAAAACCATTATAAGTAAGTAAACAATGATAGTTTAGTAATATGATATTAAATTTGATCTCAGTGCAGGAATGTCCAAATAGCTTTATGAAACGACTGATTTATATAATTGATAAGTAATAATTTTATATACTCATTCTATTTAGAATTAACATTACGTTATTTTGAGAATTTATTTTGAGACAAACCTCAAAATAAATTCTCAAAATCTCCGAAATGAACAAAAACTGCCTTTAAGGCAATTTTTTATAAACTTTGAGAATATTTTTATTATTGGATAGTTTTTTTTTAGTTTTTAGTTAGTTTTACATAAGTGATTTCCAGTTCAGTAAGAACTTAAACCTAATCAAAACAAAAGAGAAGAGTCTGATTACCAGTAGGTAGGTAAATGCCATTTTTAATTAATGTTACATTAGATCTTCGGTGTTATAAACATACAACATATAATTAATAATAATGTTACTTTTTGACACTTGAAACGTTTGAAATTTATATTTTTGTGTTTTTAAAATAAACATTTGATAATACTAATATATCCACAGCTTTTATTTCAAAATACCAAAACACATGATGATTTTTACAAGTTTGGAATTCAGTTACACTTGTATGCACAATAATATAATTACGGTGATAAATTATGTAAGTATCAGTTACACAGGATATTTTAATTGACTTTCCCAAATATAAGTACGTATCTGGCAGTTAAAGCAATAAGGTGCCTGAATATTCCAATGAAGAAATGTGTATGTGCCAGTTAGCATATTTTGATTGTTTTTTACAACGCAGTAAAAGTATGCATATGTGATAAAACAAAAACTTGAAGATTTAGAAACAAAATATACTCTTAATTATAAATTTCACTTAAGTTTAAACCCGCTCACCAAATATTATACATAAATTCCATATAGGGGCTTAGCTATGGCGATTTAAAAAAATTGAAATCTTCAATTCGCTCTCCTATAAAATTTGCATTTTTCAGTTACTTAGTTGTACTTAGGAGGTGTCGATGTAATGTACTTATAGGCATTACTGAATCTTTGTAAGAAATTGACAATGCCAGATTCTGCCCCAGCAATTTACAGAAAATGTAAATTAATGAAAATAATTATAACGTTAATAGGACCTTTTCATCATAAATTGTTTTTCTTTAGAACTGGCGGATAACAAATTAATGTAAAAAGAATTCAACCTCTGAAACTCCTTTTTGACATTTCCTGTTTTCTGGCGACCATTTGCGTTACTTATTATTAAGCAGGTTTCACAACTACAAAAGTAATTAGTTTACTTACATAAAAAAAAAAATCATATTACCTAAAATATTATTAAAAGAATATACGGATCGATTTACCAGGTTAAGCAACGCTTGCTGAGGTTGGTCTGTGAATGGGTGTACATCATAACATATCGAGACTCCTCCGTGCCTCGAAAAGCACGTTAAGCCGTTGGTCCCGGCTGTCATTTGTAGAACTTTGACAAACGTTACGGGATGTCAGAAGCCAGAAAATCTGACTCCAATCTTACCAAGGAGTACCCTGTGTGTGGTGTACCCGTGTTACCCTGTAAATGAATTGAGGTGGTATGATAGGCAGCTGATCCACGTAAATTGCTGGTATTCAGCTAAATCTGGTTTGACTGGGAGCCGACCCCAATATAGTCGGGAAAAAGTCAGGCAGATGATGAATACTTATAGTATTATAAGTATTCATCATTTGCCTGGCTTTTTCCCAACAAAGCCAGGCAGATGATGAATACTTAGTATGTAAGGAAAATTGAATAAAGAGAATAATAATCTTTATTGAATCAAGCGTTAGTATCAACACATTATTATACACGTATTATAACACTTTGATTGAAAATCAAATTCGCGGTAACGTTCAAGAGTGAAAAGGAACGGTTCGTCTTATTTCACCAGCACTATGCTATACTGGGCACAGTGGATTAATGTTTATATTATTAATATTATTGCCAGTATAACTACCCGATGATAACGATATCACCATTCCGCATGGCAAGAATCTCATGCAACCCGAGAATGATAAAGCAATCAATAGTCTTGCCTTTGTACATTAGGTTGTCGACATGTGAGATGTGGGTCGTTGTCCCCATAGTTAATCGTTTGTTAAAGATAAGCTTCTATGTGAACAAAATTGTAAAAACCAGCCAAGTGCGGGTCGGACACGCACACGAAGGTCTCCGAATAAAAACACATTTCACATTTGGGATATAATTTATTTAGGTTTTTAATATTTGTTTTTATAGAAATAAATATTAAAAGACACACACTCTTTCAAAGTAACAGAATGTTAAACTGCGTTACAAAGCAGGCATTATAGAAATGGGCTAAAAACAGCCAGGTTCAAATGGTGAGTAACGTCAACGTAACGTCGCTGCATTCCTGATGACCGCTGGGAAAAACTCTCCACAGCGGGTTTCAGAGGATGAACGGCATCGCTGAGGCCGGTTTATAAAGAGGAGATGAGATCACCTTGACGTATCCCGCGAACAGTGATTCGATCCGGCTTAAGAAAACAGTCTCTGGAGAGATATGGTGACATTATAAGCCTAATACATGTTTTAAATTAATTAACTCACAAGTCAATTGTTTTTTTTATTTCCATGAAACGAAAGCAATTTGCAGTATCACAACGGTGTACTCTAACATCAAACTGTTGAATCGTAGAGACAGTCTCCCATCAACGGTGAATATCCGACAAGCTGTCATCTTGTGGAAGGCTGCGCGGTTCAGCCGCAGCACGTTCTTGCAAAGTTTCTTAACTTCGACTGAAACAGACAGAAGTACATGCACAATTTTGCTTAGGAAGAGTCTCAGATCCTTTGTTCAAACAGTCTATAATAAAGCTGAAGAGTTTGTTTGTTTGAACGCGCTAATCTCTCGAACTACCAGTCGGATTTGAAAAATTACTAATTATTATTTTTTGTATATGATAGCCACATTCATAAGGAAGGTCATAGACTATTCGGGAGAGGGAAAAAACGGGATATGAGCGTACGAAGTCGCGGGCAAAAGACAGTTGACAACATATTGAAAGTTAAAACAAGATCTAACAGGCAGGAGACCCATATCCGCAGGAGAACAAGAAAGAAAAGACAAATAGACGATGTGATTGAGAGGTTTTAGATGAAGCGTTGGAAGGCCTCCCATAAGGTGGACCAATGACCGCGGGTGTCCGCTGGATGCGAAAAGTACAGAAACGTTCTATATGGCGACGCTTAGTCACTGGGCACACAGAAAAGACGTAAGACGAGGACGGGGCGCGGACAGGGCACAGACGGGGTGACTTTTTAAAACATATAGAAAAGATGAGGCACGGACGTGACGTGGATAATTGTGGTGTTGTAATTGTGTGTGACAGCGACGCGAGTCCCGGCACCCGTGCCCATCCCCCCGCACCCACGTCCTTTCTGTATGTTTTACTATAGAGAACAGACGAGTACCTAAGCCTCTTGTCCGCGCCCTGTCCTTTCTACATGCTGTGATTTCTATATCCTGTTCTTCTATACATTTTGTACGAAAAGGACGCGGAAGAGACATGTCCGCGCCCCGTCCTCGTCTTACGTCTTTTCTGTGTGTCCAGCGCCTTAGGGGAGGCCAATGTCTAGCAGTGCACGTCTTTGCACAGCTTCAGCGTCGGCTGAAATGATGATGTTGATGGATCCGATTTTACCACTGCTTTGTAGACTCCTCAACAGCCTGCAGCAAACAGCGTCCACTTCAGACACAGATATGTAGAACCGCTCGCAACAAAGGCTAAACATAGTCACGAAAGTTATATTTTTAACAGCCCAAATGATTGTGACTGTTTCTATTGAACGGATATCACGCTGAAAATTAAAAAACAAATTAATGTTGATTTACAATGTAAGAAAGCCAATTTTATATAAAAATCTCGTTACGGCGCGATTCGAGCAAATTATAACAAATTATTATTTTATATACTTATTCTATGCTCACCGTGCCAAACGTTTCCACTCCTGATTTTAAAACCTCAAAAGTTGTTTGAAGGTACAGTAAACTATGAAAAAATGTGTCCAATGTTTGAAATACTGTCTGAAAGCATAATAACGAAATTTCACATTTTAGAAAATACTTTATATATTTAATAAAACAGTACCACAGTATAAATATGGACAGTAGTGAAACTAAGCCTATTTGAGAACATAATTACCTACCTACGCTCCATTGAAGCAATAGGGTTGTCACTTTTAATGTTTTTGATATTTTTTTTTTACATTTTTGTTCGGTAGTGATCAATCAATCGAATTTGAATAACTAGCTTACAAACATAATTTAAATAGGTAATCTCATGGCGTCGGTTAACCTCAGCAAAAGATGATAGTTTAAACACGGTAAACAACTTGTAGAACTATAGATCTTTAACTTTGTCATTACGGCGGAACCTTTTACAAGTTTTAGCGGGAGCGTACGCGAGCCGCGGTTGGACGAAAAGGTTTCGGGCGCTCGTCGGAGTGGGCGCACGGTAGACGCAGCAGCGCAGGTGGCGCGCGGGCTTGGCTCATGAGCGGCTATGAACCGTACCGCGTTTCAATCCGAAAATGCGTGTGATATCTAGTAATTAAAAACCCTTAACATAAAAAAGATACCTTTATATCATTATTACAAATTATTTACAGAAAAATATTTTCGTAAGCTGAGGGCCATACTGTCCTACTTTATTAACACTTTTTTTTCAAACGGCACCTATTACGAAAAAAATGATAGCTATTGCAGCCGCCATCTTGGATTTACATTTTGACCTATCGGCTTCAACACCCTCGAAAACCATGAAAACGATACCCATGACAAAAAAATTGATACCTTTTGCAGCCGCCATCTTGGATTCACGTTTTGACAGCACTATCGGCTTCAACACCCTCGAAAACCATGAAAAGGACATCCATGACGAAAACATTGATACCAATTGCAGCCGCCATCTTGGATTCACATTTTGACAGCACTATCGGCTTCAACACCGTCGAAAACCATGAAAACGACACCCATGACCAAAAAATTGATACCTATTGTAGCCGCCATCTTGGATTCACGTTTTGACAGCACTATCGGCTTCAAAACCCTCGAAAACCTTGAAAACGACACCCATGGCGAAAAAATTGATACCTAATGTAGCCGCCATCTTGAATTTACGTTTTGACAGGATTATCGGCTTCCAAACCCTCGAAAACCATGAAAACGACACCCATGACGAAAAAATTGATACCTATTGCAGCCGCCATCTTGGATTCACGTTTTGACAGCACTATCGACTTTATCACCCTCGAAAGCTATAAAAACGACACCCATGACAAAAAAAAATTGATACCTATTGCAGTCGCCATCTTGGATTTAATTATTGTTAACACTATCACTATTGCATCATCAGCTTTAAATACCCTCAAAACCGCCGCATTCATGATTTACGCGGTTCACGAATTCATTATGATCGATCACACGGACTTATACGTAATTCGATAACGATTAAATAACAATAACTAGAAATCATTCTAATCTTTCAATGTCAGCAGGAAGTTTAAAATACGATAGCTCCGGTTTTGATGAAGCAGAGTTCAAACAGCCGTATACTACGCAATACATTCCTGGCATTTTCAAAACGATCGCGGAGATAAACGTAAACGTGACCACTCGTCTTGACGCGGCACTTGCTACTGCGAGTCCCGCGAAGTCACCTTAGAAGTCTCGTCGGTGTGCATGTTTGTGTGAGTGTGCCGTTTCGAGCGTTTGTAGGCAGTTTCCCTACTGTCCATATTTATATTGTGACAGTACTTACACAAGTGCGATCATATTACTTAATTAAAACACACTTCTCAAAAACAAACCTTACCACAAACTTGAACATTTTCTTGAAAATATCGAAGGCTTTCATTAAATTCATGTATGCTTGGAAAAGTTTCTTGAATTTATCATCTAATTTCTCTTCTTCAAGCTCCATGCAGATTTGACTATAGTGTTCCACCTCAGAGGTCCAAGTAATTATTCCATCTCGGATCAGGGCGATTATAGACGCACCATATGTTAATATCACATCGAAATAAATCAAAACATAAAAATATATGGCATATATGAAGTTTCGAGATAATGCAACCGAAACAATGTAACTAACAATATACCACAAAATTCCGAACCAGTTCCTTATGACAGGCTTATTGTATTGCTTAAATTTCATAAATCTGAAAGCTTTTTGTACCTTCAAAATTAATCGGACATGATCCTTTCTTTGGATAATGTTAAGTATGTAAAAGAAAGCGAGAGGAACCACTACCAGGATGATATTGACTCTCATGAAAATAAACAATGAATTAATTTTGTCAAAATCACTTGAAATGAGGTTAGACGTGACGTGAAAACAAATAAACACAAGAACACCAATGAACGACACAATATAATAAGACGGACGATGAGGTCTAATACAATTATACTCAATGGAGAAACTTGAAAGGAACACAATGTGTTGAAAGCACCGAAAAGGAAAAAGTACGTTTTGAAATCCTTTATCCAAGAAGTTTACAGTTATACTGTTAATTTTAATCTGTTTCTTCATTTTTAATTAACGAAATCAACCGTGTGACTACTAACACCGGAAATACTGAGAAAAGTACTGACAATACCGTTCAAATGAATAACTTTGATAAAATCTTCAAATAATGAAATTGTATATGTATGTTTACTGTTAATCAACTAAAAGGACGTCTTCCTTGTCTTGAATGAAATTATATTGACGGAACTAAATACTGTATTGACTTTTGTAAATTTGGTTGTAACAATGAGGAAAACATTTAATATGCTAATGGAAACTCTAAAACCATTGTTGAATTAGTTATTATTATAACAGTTTATTTCATTATTGAAGTGGAGATTATAATATAATGTTTAACTACCTCATGGTCGCGAGCGTGGGGATCCTGGGCTTGATGCCCAGGTCAATCAAAATTATTATTAGGCGTTTCCATTTGGCGTTTCTCATCGGCTGCCCGGGATTAAGAAGTTGGTATGATTTCGCCCCGGTCGTGTTGCCATCTAATTAAAATATGAGGGTAAAGGAACATAGAGGTGCATCTGTGTTTACGCATACACTTGTGCGTTCTAATGTCTTTACCTATGTAATTGGAGATTGTTTAACCAGCATTTTCAGGTTTAATTATCTGTGGATTGGCGCGCAATTCGAAATTTAAAAAAAATGTTCGAAAGCCACGTTATTTTTATTTCAAATTCAGTCATTTGTTTTAGACAGTATTTTGTTTTTGTGAAATTGTGAGTTTTTGGCGCCATGGATAAACTGAAAATTCGTACAATTTCCGAATATGAGTTCCTACGTGGAAGTACCGCTGCGCAAACAGCACGAAACATTAACGACGTGTACGGGCCTAACACTACTTGCATAAACAAGGTCCATTATTGGTTCAATCGTTTTTGATCTGGAAATTTTGAGTTGAAGAACGAGCCACGCGGTCAGCCGGTCACCATTGTCGACAACGACGAATTGAAGGCGATAGTTTAAGCGGATCCAACTCAGTCTACGGCTGGATTGCTGTGAGCCTTGGAGTTAGTGTCGAAACAACATTGAAGCACTTGCGTCAAATCGGAAAGATAAAAAATCTAGAGAAATGGGTGCCACACGAACTAAGTGACCAACAGCGAGACTTACGCGTCGAAGCATGCATAGTACTACTGAATCGGCATAGAAACGAATTCTAAATTGAATTGTTACTTGCGATGAAAAGTGAATCCTTTACGACAACCGTAAGCGTTCGTCTCTATAAGTGGACCCGGGTACAGCACCTAATCAGTGCGCTAAAAAAAGATCACTCATAGGAAGATGATAGTGATATTATAAGGATAATAAATAATTTGCCTCCGTGGTCGACTCGTTTAGGCATTTGCCTTGTGACCCGGTGGTCGTGGGTTCGATTCCCACGGAAAGCATACTTTGTAAAGTTGTTTCTAGTTTGGCTAGGACATTGCAGGCTTGAATCACCTGATTGTCTGATAAAAAGATGATTCCATGCTTCGGAGTGCACGTATAAGCCAGTGGTCCCGGCCGCCAAATGGCGGTCTTCAAACCGTGTCAGAGCCCCTTGAGGCGGTTTAGAAACTCTGACACTAGGGTGTGTGGGGTCGTTAGACCTTACTGCCCACACGATAAGAAGGAGGAGAATAACTTCTATTAATTAAAATTATATCAAAAGTCAGCTGTTTTATTTTTCCATGAGACGGCAGCAAATTGCAGTATCACAACGGTGTACTCCAACACCAAACTACTAAATCGTAGAGGTAGTCTCCCATCAATGGTGAAGATCCGACAAGCAGACATCTTGTAGAAGGCTGCGCGGTTCAGCCGCTGAACGTTCTTGCAAAGTTTCTTAACTTCGACTGTAACATAGACAAAAGAACTATTGTCGGCACATATACCATGGTTTAGAGAGTTTCAAATCCATTAATCATAGCAATAACAAATGATTTCTGAGGAAAGAATCAAGCAGCAAATGTTACTCAGACGACAACATCTCGAAAGTTAAAACAAGATCTACCTTAAATTATTTCAAATAATAAACAACTGACTTTGGCTTTACAACAAAAGTGTCTGATAACTGCCCAATTTACTACAAAAACAATTTCACTGGAACACAGTTCCTCTCCTCATCACTAAAGCTGAAAGACCTCATGGCTCACCTAACCAATCCCGAGATTTGACACGCTTTTGTGCTGGGTGCCAAAAATGAGACTACACAATTCAAATAGGTACTCTTAACTAATGTTGAGTAGATTCGAACTTACCCTTGCTTTGTAGATTTCTCAATAGCCTGCTGCAAACATCGTCCACTTTAGATACAGATATGTAGAACCGCTCGCAAGAAAGGCTAAACAAAGTCACGAAAGTTATATTTTTTATCGTCCAAAAGATCGTGATTATTTCAAATGATCGGACATCACGCTGAAACTGAAAGAACAAAAGTTAATTCACAATGACATGAATATAGAGGAATATTGTCACTCCGAGATTTGAGCAAATAACAGCTAATTATTCGGCTCAGCGATGTCTTCATCAAGATGTCAAAGCAAAGCACGTGCTAAATCAAGTTCGACCAGGATTTTAAAGTATTTTTATTATCTCACCGTGTCATAATTCACCACTCCTAATTTGTTAACCTCTATAATAGCTTGGAGGTACAGTAAACTATGGAAAAATGTGTCCAATGTTTGAAATACTGTCTGGAAATATAATAATAAAATTTTTAGAAAGTACTTTGGCTATCGAATAAAACATTACAATTGAGATAACAATTTTGATTTAAAACACACTTCCCAAACCAACCTTACCACAAACTTAAATATTTTCTTGAAAATATCAAATGCTTCCATTAAATTAATGTATGCTTGGAAAAGTTTTTTGAATTTGTCAGCATATTTTTTTTCTTCTAGCTCCAAGCAGATTTGACCATAGTGTTCGACCTCAGATGTCCAAGTAATTATTCCATCTCTGATCAAAGCGATTATACAAACACCATACGTTAAGATCTGATCGAAATAAAGTAGAGTATAAAAATATATGGCTATTGGTACGTGGCAAGTTGATGCAACAGTTACAATATAGCCAACACTATGCCGTAAAATTCCGAGCCAGTTCCTTAAGACAGGCTTATTGTATTGCTTAAAATTTACTAATCTGAAAGCTTTTTGTATCTTTAAAATTAATAAGACATGATCCTTTCCTTGGACAATATTAAGAATGTAAAAGAAAGCGATGGGAGTCACAACCAGTATGACATTAATTCTAACGAAAATTCTGAGGAATGAACTGACTCTATCAAAGTCATTTGAAAAGAAGTTTGATAAGTGAAAACAAATAAACACAAGAACACCAATGAACGATACGATATAGTAAGACGCACGATGAGGTCTAATACAATTGTACTCAATGGCGAAACTTGATAAGAACAACATGTGTTGAAAGCACCGGAAAGGAAGAAGCACTTTCTGTAAACCGCTGTCCAAGAAGTTAACTGTAATAGGGTTTACAGTGATCTGAGTTTTCATGTCTAATTCACAATGAACCGTGCGTGTGCACACCACCATAAATACTGAGGAAAGTACTCCCTGTGCCGTTTATATGAATAATTTTGATAATTTCCACAATCATTGTTTGTTTTCAGTTTTAATCAACTAAATGGATGTCGTTTATCGAATTATTTTGATGGAGTATGACTATTGACTTTGTTATTGTTAAGTTATTTGTTAGTCCAGGCAATTACGTCGAAAACTAGGCTAAAATTTCAATGATTCTTAACTGTAATTTTTTGCCGTTAACGTGTAAAAGCAGGGAAGTATGTCAAAATGTATACTAGAAAAAGTTAACCTCCGCATTTGCAGCCCGGTGGAAAAAATATGACATCACAGCTCCACTTTACCGAGATCTTGTCTGTTTCAATGATTTCACATATTGGTCAGATGCGTAGACACTTGAGACATAAAACTACACCAATTTCACACCATAATGAATTTATAAGGTGCTATAAAATTATCTGCCATCCTCTTGAGGGGTCATTGTACTCATAATTATGAACAACTTTTACTATGGGACCAACCCCGAAATCGCGAAAAAAAAATCGACTGCTCCATACATTTCTGCACGCGTAACTCGAAAAAATGTACTGAACAGCTGATTTTTTTTTCGCGATTTCGGGGTTGATCCCATAGTAAAAGTTGTTCATAATGACGAGTACAATGACCCCTCAAGAGGATGGCAGATAATTTTATAGCACCTTATATAATAAATAGTTTTTCCATTAGGATTTTCTTTTTTAGGGCTTGTAGTTTATTACAGAGCTCAAGTGCAAGCTCTTTTTATTATCGTTTCACAAAAGCATCGTCCGGCATTTCAAATGGTTTTATAGCGTTTCTTAAAATATTTCTGTGTATTTTAGCGTTCTGTGTAATGTTGTTGCAACGACTATCTTTCTCGAGAAACTCGAAAATTTCATCTTCATCACACATCAAAAATAAACGGTGTACAAATGGCTGGCTTAGAGAGAAACTTCTATGTTTTCAATACTTTGAAATAACGTCCGGATTACATTTATGCACAATTTTACAATAACTTACGTTTTTGTTGTTAAATTTAATTAAAACATGTCATTGAAAGCTTTCACAAGCCTGCAAATTATGACGGCAGGGCAGTTCAAATGTTGAATGCTTAAATGTCAAAAAGACTCGACGGTAAGGATAAGTTGCAGGGCCGGCTGCTGAACTGCTTTAAGCTTAGGTTTAACAATTTTCGAAAATCTTGTAAAATCGCAAATTGAAGAGAGACAAATGAAGTACTTGGTAAAATTAATATTTTGGCCAAGTACTTAGGTACCGTCATAAAACATTTGCGAAATCTGTATTTTGTCAAATGATTTAATGTTTTTGCGAAATGAGACGTTTGTCAAATGATTAGTTTTATAATGTTATTTTTAAAATGATCATTAATTGTTATTCGCATTTTGTCAAACATCAGGAGAAGGATCAATGGCTGTATGTGTGTCAATGGGGCCAGAAAAAAAACTAACGAAGCGAAATTTGTACCGCAAAAAAAAGAAACGCAATGCCGTCTCATCCGACTATGAGAGTAAACGAAGAAATAGTGCACTAGTATTTGTACACACATATTTTGTGAACCTAAACTTATATTTCTGCGCACCTGGCAAATCTCCGTTGATATTGGCCACCGTAATCAAAATTCGACCGACATTATTGAGAATAATCTCAACTTAGTTCATGTCTCGGTTGACCAGATTGGTCTACCCAGATTAGCATTTTTTATTAAATTTTTATGTAAGTAGTCGTTTTCAGATAATGATAGATTAGTTTGTAAGCTACAGTGCATAGCTTGTGGACCAAGTTGAAGGCGTTATTTGACGACTCTGGTTTCACCCGCCGTATTAGTCTACTCAGAAACTTAATCTCCATTCGTCTCGAAAACTGTGACTCGATGACTGCTTACGTGACACAGTTAGTGGATACATCACAAAAGTTAAAAGGTACAGGTTTTGAGATTAACGACGAATGGGTTGGATCGCTTTTGTTGGCGGGATTGCCAGATAAGTTCTCACCGATGATTATGGCGATAGAACACTCCGGGATGAACATTAGTGCAGACTCTATAAAGACGAAATTATTGGATATGAGTGCAGATGTCGAAATCACTAAGTCTGAAACCGCATTTGTTGCAAAAAATACAAGTCATCAAAATGCGCGCCAAACGAACAAAGGAAAAAATGGCGTCGGTGGCGTCGGCCATGTCAGTGACAATTCCAACAAGCCGGTAAAAAACATCAAATGTTATAAATGCAAAAAAACTGGACACTACAAAAATCAGTGTCGATATTCAAATACACAGAGTGAAAAACAAATGAACGCATTTAGTGCTATGTTCTTGACTGGTGAATTTAGTGATAAAGACTGGTATGTAGACTCGGGCGCAAGCACTCATTTGATTTCAGAGTCGAACAAAAGTCTATTGACAGATATTTCGTACAAAACAGAAACTCGAGATATTGTAGTGGCAAATAAGGAAAGTGTACCGGTTTTATGTTCTGGAAATCTACAGATAACTACACGTGTTGGAGATTCAGAGTATAACATAAAAGTTAACAATGTTCTATGTATACATAACCTAACTACAAACCTTCTCTCCGTAAGTAAAATGATATCCAGTGGCAACAGTGTTGTATTCAAGGAGAATGTATGTCACATTTATAATCAAACAAAACAATGCATTGGAGAAGCCAAGCAAGTGAATGGTGTATACAAATTAAACATTGTAAAGTCAGAGGAGCTGCTAGCAAGCTTGGCAGTAGCTACCAGAAGGACCTGGCACCGGCGTTTTGGTCACATAAATCACAACGATCTTAAAACTATGAGAGATGGTGCAGTGGAGGGCCTGACTTTCCTAAGTAAGGCAGAGTTAGACAATAGTAATTGCACGGTCTGTTGTGAAGGTAAGCAAACGAGGTTACCTTTTCCTACCAGTTTGTCAAGAAGCAAGGAAGTTTTGAATCTGGTGCATGCAGACCTTTGTGGGCCTATGGAAACCAAGTCACTTGGTAACGCCAGATACTTTCTATTGTTGGTAGATGACTACAGTCGGATGGCTTTTATATATTTTCTCAAGTCTAAAGATGAGACATTCGCCTGCTTCAAAAATTTCAAAAACCTCGTAGAAAACCAGAAGTCAAGAAAAATTAAGATTTTCAGAACTGACAATGGTGGTGAATTTTGTTCGGCAGTTATGGAGAATTATTTAAAGCAGTGTGGTATTATACATCAGAAGACAAATCCATATACTCCTCAGCAAAATGGACTTTGTGAAAGATATAATAGGTCCATAGTAGAGAAAGCCAGATGTCTTCTATTTGATGCACAATTTGAGAAAAGGTTGTGGGCAGAGGCAGTCCATACTGCAGTGTATCTGAAAAACAGATCTCCTGCTGCAGGTCTTCAAAAAAAAACTCCATTTGAATTGTGGATGGGTAAAAAGCCAGATGTGAGCCACGTCAGAGTCTTCGGCAGCTTAGTCATGACACATATACCAAAGGAAAAGCGTCTCAAATGGGACAAAAAGGCAAAGAAGCTCTTTCTTGTTGGTTATGCTGACAACATTAAAGGCTACAGGTTATATAATCCCCTAACATGCACAGTGACAACAGCAAGAGATGTCATAGTAATGGAACAAGAAAATGAAAGCATGACATCACAGGTGATAGTGCAAGAAAAAGGTGAAGACATACAGGATTCAGTGGGGGAAGAACTGTCAAAATGTGATTCTGAAATGAGCCATGAAGAACAGACTGATGAACATGATTTGACATATGTTCCAGAAGAAGATACTAATAACTCAGACGACAGCTTCCATGAATCATTGACTTTGACATCAGATGACAAAGAGGTCAGTGCTCAGCAACAAAGCACTGAGGTATCAGATAAACGCACAAGGCGTAAACCAGATTACTATGGCCATGTTAGTTTGTGTGTTGTGGATACATTTTCTGGAGAAGAAATATCTCTGAGTGATGCTGTGAATGGACCAGAAAGGGAGCAGTGGCTGAATGCAATCAGTGAAGAATTGCAGTCATTCAGTGACAGGGATGCATGGGAATTGGTAGACAAACCAGTGAATAAAACAGTGGTAAGGTGCAAATGGGTCTTTAAGAAAAAGGTCAATAGTGAGAGTGAAGTGAGATATAGAGCTAGACTAGTGGCAAAAGGATTCAGTCAGAAAAAGGGTACAGACTTTAAGGAAACGTTCTCCCCTGTGCTCAGGTACTCTACTTTGAGATTACTATTTGCTCTTAGTGTAGATCAAAATTTAAATGTTGCACACTTGGATGTTCCAACTGCATTTCTAAATGGCTTCTTAGATGAGTGTATTTTTATGGAAATACCAGTTTGTTCCAATTTCCCAGACAGTCAAAATAAAGTTCTTAAACTCAAAAGAGCAATTTATGGATTGAAGCAATCGGCTAGAGCTTGGTATCAGAGGGTTGAGTTATTTTTACTGGAATTAGATTACACCAAGTCTCAGTATGAACCATGCTTATTTATGAAATGCAGTGGAAACATCAAGGTTTATATTGCATTATTTGTTGATGATTTTTTTGTATTTTACAACTGTAAAGATACTTGTGATAAATTAAAAACTGAATTAAAAACTAAATTCAACATAAAGGATTTAGGCCAAATAAAGAAATGCCTTGGCATGAATGTAACTATAAAAAAGAATTGTATTACTTTAGACCAGACAGAGTTTATAGATATAATTTTGAAAAGATTTAATATGTCTAATTGTAAAGGTTCAGATACTCCAATGGAAAAGAATTTAAAATTAGAAAAGGCTGAATTGATTTGTTCAGAATATCCTTATCAGCAAATGTTAGGTGCATTAATGTATTTATGTGTGTTAACTAGACCAGATATAGCTTATGGTATTAGTTTCCTTAGTCAATATAATAATTGTTTTAATGAGACACATTGGAAACATTTAAAACGGGTCTTAAAATACTTAAATAAAACTAAACATTATGGATTAAAGTATGTCAAAGGTCATAATGATATAATGGGATATGTTGATGCAGATTGGGCCTCATGTGAAATAGACAGAAAGTCATATACTGGGTACATTTTTACCATGTCCGGAAGTCCAATATCTTATGAGTGTAGAAAACAAAAAACAGTTGCGTTGTCTAGTACCGAGGCTGAGTATATGGCTCTCTCTGAAGCTTGTAAGGAGGCAATTTACCTTAAGAATATAGTGTCAGAGATTAATAATATTAAAGTTAATAATATACCAGTTACTTTATTAAGTGATAACCAAAGTTCACAGAAGTTAGCATCTAACCCCTTGTTCCACAGAAGGACAAAACACATTGATGTTAGGCATCATTTTGTTAGGGAGTGTTTAGCTAATAAGTTAGTTAAAATATCTTATTTACCTACTGCTGAAATGCCAGCGGATATGTTAACAAAAAGTCTGTGTCATGTAAAACATTATAAATTTATGAATAAGATAGGGTTGTCACAATTAAAATAAGTAATTTTTTCTTTTTAATGTACTTAATTAGAAATACCTATGTATGTACTTTTGGGTTGTCATTATTTTTATAAGTGGGGGTGTTATTTATTATCTATGGCTGTATAAAAATAATACCTTTGCCTGCAAACGCCACCTAGCGTTGTAAGTTACTTTTAAAATAAAGCGTCAGTACGTTCCTAACCGCTACACGAGTTTTATTCATCAGCTCCTGACGCACTTTTAAGCAAATACGTAATACACGATACCTTTGACAGACCTTGAATTAATTAATTTATCTATCTAAATACTAATGCATCATGGTACCTATGGGTCAAAATGTCAAAACGGTTATATAGCATACCTAATAATGTAATTGATTTTCTTTAGAAGAGGACTTTGTGCAATAAAGACGTCAGACGGTGATTTGAAAAGTCATTTTATGGAGTTTTTTTACTTATACCATATGTTTAGCCCGCTTCATTCGCTTAGAAAAGTATCACAAAGAAAGGACTACTGGGATAGAATTATCCAAGTCACTGTTTAAAAGTGTGCTAAGGTTTATTCATATCCGTTCAGACAGTGAAGCGTGATTGAATAACAAACATCCAACAAACAGACTTTCACATTTTATTACAAGTAGGAAATATTTATTGCAACTATATCTATATACACACACTTAAATAAAAAACTCAACTAAAACTAAAAGTAATCTAAAACATGGCGTCGAAAAATTCCTCCGCATCGCAGGCCACTGGTAATGTACCCAAAAGTAGGAAATTAGCCTTGCTTTCTTGTAATTTTTTTCTTTCTTTTCATCACAGCCCGACGTCGCCCGCTGCTGGGCATGTACATCTCTTGCCTGTACTCCTGTCTCCATGCTCCTGTGCCACCCTAACCCAAGCTCTACTCGCAGTGGTAACGTTTTCCTTACCGAAAAGATTCCTGTTTTAGAAGCCAAGGGCTTGAAATGACCAGGGTTGCGGATTTGTTCGAAAGAGTTACCGCGGCCCTGGAACGTAAAAGGCACTAAGAGGAGCATGGGTGGGTTTTAGTCAGTAGAAGTCTGACACTCCCTGCCGCTCCGCCCAGAGCGGGTAAAATACCAATGTCTTGACAATGATTTTATGATTCTGACGGGTTATAAGGGTAAGGGTAAAGGTATTGTATGTTAATTATGAAGACAACTTGATATTCAATTTGCCAAGACATGCCGTCGATACCTACTTATCTGAAGCACGTCCGCACTGTAAAGACGCCTGGAGAACAAGAGACCGTCACAGCCTATTAACTGAATAACACGTTACCCATGAAGGTATCTAGTAATCCTCTTTATTTAGTTTGTAAACAATATTAAATCTCTTTAATCAGATAGCGATAAATTAATAAATAATATTCATTTTATTTCAGGTATTTAAACCCATATAGGACAGCAGCATAGAAAATTACATTACATTAGTAGATAATAATATAATAAAAAAACATTAATGCAATGTAAATTAATGCAACAGAATTTTCAGAAACTCGATCGCCTCGAAAGCTTACGCTTTTGAATGCATCTTTTTGAAAAGTCATTAAAAAATAAAACACGATCTTAACATGTTCACATGAGCCCCGCTACTGTTAATTGAAGCACACTGATTTACTAACTAATAGGAAACCAGCACTAACCAATTAATCCCAAGACAGTCCTTCACACAGACTGCACTAACCCTTTAATCTAACCACAAATCACCACACAAACAATGAGCTTGCTTCATGTAGAAGCCGAAGTTCAAAACACAGAAGTTCCACAAAGGCGTCAGTACCCGCTTATCTTAAAAACTCCGAGTTAGATTCTAACACGGGCACATTATGTATGAAAAATTTGTTATTTAACTTCGTGTTTGGGGGATGGACGAAGATTGTCACTTACTGGATGCCACAGGGAGGACGTCGTCGCTGTCGAGGTCGACTGCGGCGAAGGTGGTGTGACGATCTGATGACATTTTCGGGTCAAAGTTGGCCTGAGATCTCTCAGGATAGAGAGGTATGGAAAGAGAAAGAGGAGGCGTTTGCCGAGCCACAAAAATAAGGCCACTAAAAAAACTTTGGTCTATTTTTTGCAGACGTACAAAGTTTGACATTCTTCCTAAAGAGTTAAGAAAAGTTTATGTACAAAGGCGAGCTTAACTCAAAGTTGAGTTTTCTCCCAGCAAACCTTTGTCCTGGAATATAAAGCACTATCTACCAACAACAACATCCAGCTCCATATTGATTTCAACTCTATGGTGCCATAATTGTAGTGAATAAGGAATTCTTGCACCGTACCGAAATGTATGGTAATGGAAGATTTACTGATGAAGCGTCAAATCAGGTGGTATGAGCACGTCATTCACATGGAGGACCACCGATTACCCAAAACTGTCATCTGCTCTGAGAAGGCGGAAGGCAAACAGAGGACCGGTGGTCAATAGACGTGTTTAAGGTCGAGTCATCTAAGTGCTTGCGCTATTGACCTAACAAGTTGAGAGAGGCTTGCAAGGTTTACAAAAGTGTTAAACTGTTAATAAAGCGACTCGATATGTGTTACACCTAGATGTCCCCAGTCTTTTTTCTACCTAAGCAAATTTATATGATTTTAATATAAATCTGACCAATATAGCACCACTTTTGTCTAGTAAGTACACACTACATGAGTTCCAAAAATTTTACGAATTGACCTTCTGCATTTCAACTACTCTGTGCCTCTAATCTGCAGGATTTCAATTAGCCTCTGTGAAAGCCTGTGTGATCAGTCTAAGCCGGTTGTTGGAATGACAGCTTTACGTCCTTACCTGTTCCAATTTTTTAATGAGGTCGCGATTCGAATACTGGCTGGTAGGTTTTGAAGATTTTTTTCTTTTAATTAATTATTATTCATGGCCACAATTTTATTGTGTGTTTCGTTTCGGACGATCAACAACGGTTTGAAAACCAAATTTTAATACTCGTAATAGTGATTGAAAAGTTGATTCGTTACGCAAAATTATTCAATCGTTTATTAAAAAATTGTACCTACATGTTTTTTCTTGAAGCATTGGGGTTTGTAACGTATTTGTTGGTAAAGTGTGATGAAACTCTTTCTTTTTTAAATGACTATTATTGAACCTACTTTTCCGCAAATAAGTGAGAAAGGATTCGTCGGGAATATAACAGTTAGTTTACTCCAAGGCGCTGAAACATTAGATTCAAAGACAGTTCTAAAACTATGAAAATGGCACATTTTCTAAAGATTGTTTTTATTTTTCACAAATTCCACAGTGAATAAAATTCTAATAAACAAAAGGTAATTAACAAATGTTCCAATTACTTTATAATCACTAGGTTATAAGGTGAGGTAAACTTATCGCAGAAGCACGTGTCGGCTCGCATGTTGTCAGTAAACACATGCTTGACATGTGCTTGAACACTAATCAAAAATTGTTTTGCATAACTTTGACGGTGAGTAGTGTTGAATATCGGCACGGGAGGAAGCTAAACAATATTAAACCGTTTTATTCATTTTCATGTCCGTCTTACGGCAAACAATTTTGAAAAGGAGTTTTCACTAACTTCTCATAACCTGATTGCCAATTTCCTAGTGTGTGTCCTAATATTGCTCGTCAGACCGAAATTGGTTTTAAATACCTGGTCACAACTAATGCAATGGCAACTCCATTCCGGCGGAGTTAAAGAGTTGGTTTATGTGGACTTAGGTCTCTTTACGTAGTGGTTTTTTTCATTTATTGTAACGAGCCGCTTAATCTCGTACGCTTCAAAACAACTGTGGACCTTTTTTATGGATGGGTACTCATCAATTAATGTTTCCTTCTGCTTTGGTCGGAGCGGAAGGGAGTGTCAGACTCGTACTGACGAAAATCCATACATGTTATTAATAATGCCCTTTGCGTTCCAGGCTTCCAGGTCCGCGGTGATTCTTTCGAACAAATTCCGCTACCCTGGAATTGTGGACCTTAGAGCGCCATGTCGGCCTACGCCAAATGTCTTTTGAACACCTCCTGAGGGCCAATTCTACTAAATTTTTAAGCAACGATCGCTATTGCATGTCAGTTGCAATCTGTCAAAAAGCCTTAATTTCCATACATTTTTGACAGATTGCAACTGACATGTGGAAGCGAACGTTACTTAAAAAATTGTGGAATTAGCCAGTATACTATTGTAGTCTTTGTGTGGAATTGGCCCTCTGGTAGCGAAGTTGTTGACCACCCCCGGTTATGTCAGAGTATAGGACAACTTTGGGTAAGTGGTGGTCCTTCATGCGAAGGACGTGGCCACAATACCTGAGTTCACACTGGATCAGTAACACTTACGTGCCATACATGTCAGAAGAACAGTGCAGAACTTCTCAGTTCACTACGAAATTCTGGTGCCTTAAAGTTAATATGAAAATGGTGTCGATTTTTCTGTAAGTGGAGGAAAATGTTGGCAGCTTTTCACATTCATCAGTTTTTTATGTAAGATAATAAGAAAAATAATTTGTTCAAATACTAGAGCATCAACACTTTCTGAACGTTAAAAATTACAAATCGGCCGCCTATCATTACCAAATAAAATACAACGCGTAAAAGAATAAACGCAATACCTCTTAAGGGGTCATTGTACTTATCGTAGTGACCTTAGACCCCCCATGTTCGAAATCGAAAACTTCAAATCTTGGTATGTGACATGATAACTATTCAAAGTTCCAGTAACACTAATACTGTTTCCATGCTTTATGGACTCTAAAGGTTCTCTTCTCTGAAGGTTCTAGAAATTTCAATGCAGTGCCTTTGACGGGTCTGCGGGGAATTAAGTAGTTTTAACGATGTATCGGCACCTCAGGATTCCCTGTAGGGATTTAAACTATCCTCATGCTAGAATGTTTTATTAATCTTCACAACTATAACTATATACACACTTAAATAAAAGACTCAACTACAACTAAAAATAATCTAAAACATGGCGTCGAAAAATTCCTCCTCATCGCAGGCCACTGGTAATGTACCCATAAGGCTAGCAGCATTGCCACGTTGTATAGAAATTAGATTTATCTTTTATTTTGCGTCGGATTTTATTTTTTGGTTGAATTATTTAATGAACTGCCATAATTTATGCAATAGACTGCCATAATAACAAACAATAATATTAAACTTTGCAGTCTAAAATTTCACCTAATTAAAATATAAGTAGTTTATAAAAGTAAAAAAAAACAACCGTCTATTTGTTACAATTATCTTTACAAAGGTCAACAGAATTTGTTCCATAACTATAATTAACAAAGCAAGCGACATCCTTTTAGTTAATCAACATGAAAACATACAATAACATAATACATATAATTTGTAGGAATTGTCAAACTTATTCATTTAAACGACAGTATATTTTAGTATTCTATCTACTACACAATCATACGGTTGCTTCTGTGAATTAGAAATGAAGACACTGATAAAAATTAACCCTATAACTGTTAATTTCTTGGACAAAGGATTTCAAAAATTGCTTCTTCCTTTCCGCTGCTTTCAACACATTTTGTTCCTATCAAGTTTCTCCATTGAGTACAATTGTATTAGACCTCATCGTGCGTCTTACTATATCGTGTCGTTCATTGGTGTTTTTGTGTTTATTGGTTTTCACTTTTCAAATATCATTTCAAGTGATTTTAATGAAGCCAGTTCGTTCATTTTGATTTTTATTAGGGTTCATTTCACCTTCATAGTGGTTCCTATCGTTTTCTTTTACATTCTTAACATTATCCAAAGAATTGATCACGTCCGATTAATTTTGAAGATACAAAAAGCTTTCAGATTAATTCATTTCAAGCAATACAATAAGCCAGTCTTAAGGAACTGGCTCGGAATATTGCGGCATATTGTTGGTTATATTGTTAGTGTTGCATTAACTCGCAACATACTTATAGCCATATATTTTTATACTCTGCTTTATTTCGATGTGATCTTAACTTACGGTGTTTCTATAATCGCCTTGATCAGAGATGGAATAATAACTTGGACCTCTGAGTTGGAATACTACAGTCAAATCTGCTTGGCACTAGAAAAAGAAAAATATGACGACAAATTTAAAAAACTTTTCCACGCATATATTAATTTAATGGAAGCGTTTGATATTTTCAAGAAAATATTTAAGTATACGGTAAGGTTGGCTTTTGGTACGAGTGTTTTAATTAAGTAATATTATGTCAATTGTGTTTGTTCTGGTTTATTAAATAATTTTATTATATTTCCAGACATTATTTCGAACATTGGACACATTTTTCCATAGCTTACTGTACCTTCAAGCTTTATTAGAGGTTATGAAATTAGGAGTGAAGAATTATGGCACGGTGAGCATAGTCAAATTACTTAACGTTTGTGCTTAACGTATTTTACTAACTTACATAACAACATAGCTTATGTTACGTTACGTTAGCTAACGTTGTTACTAGCGGCTTCCCTCGCGTGAAAGTCGAGAGTGATGATTTCCGACTTTGGCGTCCCCTTGACCCCCTTGATCAAAATTATCCTATGTCCTCCATGGTTGCGGAATTTATTTGAAAGAGTCACCGCGGCCCTGGAACGCAAAGAGCATTAGGAGGAGCAAGGAAGGGTTTCCTTCCGCTCCGCCCAGAGCCGAAGTCATTTGATGATTTCCCATCCATAAAAAAATCCTTTGTCCTAAATATTATTAATTATTATAAACAGACCTCGTTTAGCCGTTAAAGCGTGCAAAGGGAACAAGCACACACGTATAACTTTACCGTGCTCCTCCTAGTGCCCTTTGCTTTCCAGGGCCGCAGTAAATCCTTCGAACAGAATCCGCAACACGCACGTATCATCAGCTATTTACTCGAACTGATTGGTGACAAGAGTTTTCATTCGTATGGTGTCGGACGTAAAAGAATAGCATCATCCCATCACTAGTCGTGGGTGTCGTAAGAGGCGACTAAGGGACTCACCAGAGAATGGGCAGCAGCATTCTCTATAGGTACATTGATACAGCTACACTGCTATCGCCAACCCGCCTGCCAAGCGTGGCGATTATGGCAAACCACCCCATTTGGGGGAGGCCTATGTCCAGCAGTGGACGTCTTTCTGCCGATATGATGATAATGATGATGATGGAGAATTTTCATTATGAATCAAAGCTTCTTTTATTTTCAGCGTGATGTCCGATCGTTTGAAATAATCTCAATCATTTTGACAGTTAAAAATTTAAGTTTCGTGACTGCATTCAGCATTTATTGCGAGCGGTTCTACATATCTGTATCTGAAGTGGACGCTGTTTGCTGCAGGCTGTTGAGGAGTCTACAAAGCAGTGGTAATATCAGATCCAGTGAACATTTATTTAAGAGCATGTGAATTGTGTCGTTTTTCTTGACACCCAGTACGCAAACGAAAGTCCTCTGGATGTGAGAATCACAGAATTGGTTGATGTGGAGACGCTTAGTCGAGGTTTATGTCTAGCTGTGAATTTCTTGGCTGAAATGATGACGAAGATGAGGAGAGAATCTGTATTGCGTTAAAATTGTTTATAAATACTCTAGTGGATTTAGATATTTTATTGTACAGCCACTTTTTGTCTTTGTTATAATCCCAGGTAGATTTTAGATATTGTTTTAACTTTCAAGATGTTGACTTCTGAGTAACATTTGCTGCTCGATTCTTCCCTCAGAACTTATTTATTTTTGCTACGAGTCATGGATCTGATACTTTCTAGAGTATTGTACATGTGTTTATTTTGTCTATGTTTCAGTCGAAGCTAAGAAACTTTGCAAGAACGTGCAGCGGCTGAACCGTGCAGCCTTCCACAAGATGACAGCTTGTCGGATATTCACCGTTGATGGGAGACTGTCTCTACGATTCAACAGTTTGATGTTAGAGTACACCGTTGTGATACTGCAAATTGCTTTCGTTTCATGGAAAAATAAAACAATTGAAGAGTGACATGAAAAAAATAATATAATAAAGTTGAAGAGTTTGTTTCTTTGAACGCGCTAATCTCCGGAACTTCCAGTCGGATTTGGAAAAACCTTCTTGTATATGATAGCCACATTCATGAGGAAGGTTTTTTCTTGCATTCATGGGAAATAATTTAACGACTCTTTCCGCTCTGGATGGAGCGGGAGGGAGTGTCAGACTCTAACTGTTTAAAACCCATCCGTGCTCCTCCTAGTGCCCTTTACGTTCCAGGGCCGTGGTGACTTTTTCGAACAAAATCCGCAACACCGACAGGCTCTAGCCCTAACGGACCCCGTCTACTTTGCTGACATCTTTTTGAGGCGCGCGTGGAACACAACACGCCGTCGAACCGGGCCTGGCTTTGATCGGACGGCGAGCCACTTAACGCTCGCCATCCGCAGGCCCGCGCCTACGGTGGCCGGGAATCGCCCTGCGACTCCCGACGCCCGGAGCGTCTGGTGACTTTGCCTCCACATTTTGACCTGACTTTGGCGGCGCCCTCCATCCTCTAGAAAGCATTACGTGGAGAGTTTTCCCAGCGTTCATCACAATATTTGGCCGACGTGATCTGCTCAATCCCATTTGAACCTGGCTGCTTTTTGGGTAACACCAATATATCTTGTTGTTGTGAAGCGCAGTATCGCATTCCGTTAGTTTTTCAACGTCCAGAATACTCCTATGTTCTTTGATAAAAACATTGTTAGTTTCATTAATTGAATTATTAAAAACCTTTTTGGAAAAGGGAACCTATGGTACCTGATGTAATAGGTTACCTTTTAAAGTCATGATCATAGAAAATATATGAGCTATACAAAAAAATAAGCTGAAAAACTGGTATTATCTGGCTAGATCTGGAGTGTTTATACTCGTTAATTATTATTCGTAGCACATAAATCAAAAACAAAAATGAATATGAACAAAAACTACATACTCAATTTTTGATAGGTCGGAACGCCATTTTTTCATGGGATTGACGTCAATGCGATTAATCTAGCTTCTGGCCTGTATTATTATTATGTATATGAAATGGGTCTCGGACACCAAAATTCGACTGTTATTTGGATAACTTGGCTCTGGTACATGGGTTTGTATATCAACTGTGGCGTTACGGTAATTTGACTACTAAGTACAGCACTTGACTCATTGTAACCAAAGTCCTTTATGAGAATGACGAACTAGAAGAAAGATGAATGTGCCGTGACACGTGTTGCTTGAGATAACGGGAGTCGTCTCTAGATTTCATACATGACGTGTGACATGTATCCAACTAGGAGACGTATGTTCTGCACTGCTACTATAGACGTCGTATGGCATGGCGTTGAGCGACGTTGCCAGAAATCTTCTCTCTCGTCGTCGACAAGTCGACTCGTCAATTCACAGCCTTTTTCATCGTTTTTATTGTCGCCAGAAACGTCGTGCGACGGTATGACGCAACGTCGCGTCGTTCTAATAGGGAATATGCATGAAAAAAATATTTGTTATCTACAGTTTATCTCAAAATATACAAAAATATTACAGTGACAGTGACAATAGTGAATCTATTGTTGACCGATAAACCAACGAGATATAACTATTTTAAACAATTACATAATTATGTCTCTTTGGCGAAAACAGAGTTTTCTGAGGCAGCTGTATAGGTGTCATGGAAGGTAAAAAGTTTTTCGATCATATGAAACGTCGGAGTAACGAAAAAAGTCGAATTGATAATAGGTCAACTGATACAGTGGCAGACGTGACTTCGATGAAATAAAAAAAAAACGAAACAGTACTAGTTGAAAAGTTTTAGGTGAAATGAAATTCGGTCAAATGTTTTTCGGAGTGGTGAAAATATGGCAAATAAAAAAAGTTTAAAAGAGGCTTCGGCCAATAGCAAAAAGGGAATTGTTCTATCCAGATTGAATAGAACAATTCCCTTTTTGCTATTGTATGTCGTATGGGTTCGATTTCTGCCAAGGTTGCGAAATTTGTTCGAAAGAATTACAGCCTTGGAACGCAAAGTGCAGTGGAGCGACACGGATGGGTTTTCGTCAGTAAGAGCAAAGACTACAATAGTATACTGGCTATAGACAGGCAACTCTACCTTATTTTTAATACTAGGAAGTGGTCGAACTCAGCGCCATCTAGTTTTTAGTTAAGGGAACTAATTTATATATGTAAATGTATAGGTTGGTAGGTGTATAGCTGCTGTCTGATCCTTCATGATATTAGGTAGAGAGATGAGTGTATCCGCTATATACTACAAACATACGTACTACATAAAGGAAAAAAAACCACATAATTGAATATTAAACCATTTTATTTAGAAAAACATCACACATTTTACAATAAAATTTTATGTTCGCCATTTTCGTTCCTTATGATTAGGGTAGTGCCGATTGGCCTTTTCTTTCATTGAATCGTTAATATTCCAAAAGGTTATTTGGCCAGTGAGAACATTATTGATATCTTTGCACCAGTTGTTTACAACAACAACACACACAGCACAACACAACACGAACGTACGAACGAATTGTGACGCGGCTCAACAACATGGAGAAACGAAAGTACAACTCAACCTGCAGATGCACTAGCGAAACAACAAAAACTCTATTGCAAAAGGAAAATAAATGCGCACGAGTAGTTACACTCTCACGCAGCCATTTGCAATTCAAGTGTGGCCATTCAAAAACAAACTTTTGCACGTTTAAATATCAAAATATAACTTCTTCACTATTAAAGCTCATAATAAAAACCTAATTATGTTCTAATTCATATATTCTATTATTTTTATATAAGAAGATCATGAAATTATATTATTTTTCTTGATTAATGTTATAAAGTAGGTAACTCTCAGAAAAAAAAAAATTAACCGTAGCAACACCGCAATTTGTTTCCCTTAACTAATAACTAGATGGCGCTGTTTTCAATAAAAAAATGGAATTTTAATTTTGTTCTAAGTTGCCATAGCATGAGTAAGAGTCTGACACTCCCTCCCGCTCCACCCAGAACTGAAGAAGTCATTTGATGGTTCCATAAAAAAATGGGTTCAATTTCAAATTGAGTTCAGTGCAGCTTTGCGACCTGCTTTAACATCATAAATAATTTTATCGTAGGTCACATATGTAGGTACTAATAATATTATTAATGCAAATAAGAAAATTTTGTTATTCAATAAACATCCTGTTATTGTGGACCTCAGCGTTTTCGTTGGAATCAAATGTCAAAGTCCAGTACTGGCTAAATTATGTAGTACCTACCAATGTGATTAAGGCTTTTATGGTTCTGTATTTCAAAGATAAATAGAAAATAGGTATAAAAGCTGAATAGCGTTCATACCTATTTAGTTTCATATCGAATGAATATTACCAAAAAAAGCCAGCGTTTTATGATAACCCGTGGCTTTGCTCCCGTAGCAAATCCTACTGGTATCTTACCGAGACTCACTCCTTATCCGGATTGGTATTCTTTATACTTTTTTTTCATCATCTTCCTGCCCCTTTTTTTTTTGAGGATGGGAAATCATCAAATGACCCCTCCCGCTCTGGGTGGAGCGACAGGGAGTGTCAGACTTTTACTGACTAAAACCCACCCTTAGTCCTCCTAGTGCCTTTCTTTCCAGGGCCGCGGTAACTCTTTCGAACATATTCCGCAACATCTTCCTGCCCTTATCCCATGTTACTTGGGGTCCCTTTTCTTTCATATAGCTCTTCACACAATCCATCCATCTTTTCTTTGGCCTCCCTCTTCCTCTCCATCCATCCACATTTATATTCATTACCTTTTTAGTTACATGCGTTTTATCCCTCCTCTTAATCATCAAATGACTCCTTCCGCTCTAGGCGGAGCGGAAGGGAGTGACAGACTCTTACTGACTGAAACCCATCCGTGCTCCTCCTAGTGCCCTTTGCTTTCCAGGGCCGCAGTGACTCTTTCGAACATATTCCGCAACCCTGGCAGGTTTTGGCTGGCTTTTTTTTTGTAGCGCATCTAGCATGTTTGCCGATGCGGCCGTTGATAGTTTTTCGGCCATCGTACGAAAGAGATGTGCATCTCTGCTACGCCGTGTTCGCGCCAGCCCCAACACCATTCTCCGAACGTTGGCGGATAGGTGGGACTCTCCGATCTTGGGGCGGTGGATACGACTGCATGCAGTCAAGTAGACATTCCCGGGATCGGCGTGCCCCACGCTTAGAATAATAATGTTACTAACACTAGTTTATAAGTTACACTGTTTATAACAAATATTACCAATTACCAATTATATATAGATATTTATTAGTACATTTTTTTTAGTATTGTATATATTTATTTTATATTATTATGTCTAATTAATATTATTTATGATGTTTGTACACTGACCGCCCTAAATCTAACTTCTTTCGTTCAGTCCATCCTAAGGTTGTCTGTAAGAGATTGCCCTGTGCGATAAGACCGCCCATTGTACACTTGTTTTTATAAAATTTTTACCTGTGGTTGATGTGAGGTGTACAATAAAGTATATAAAAATAAATAAATAAATATGGAACTGATTCTGAAATAACTGTTTATTATTATTTGGCCCTAGCGGGCCCCGGCTACTATGCTGGCATTTCGCAAATTATAACGTACAGTTCTAAGCCCAAAAAGGTTTTTCGTGCCTTGCCGTCCCGATCGGATCCCACGATACCATTCTCATTGACGTCAGGGAGCAGCTATCGAGAGCACAAAACCAGTTCCAGCGAATCAAGAATGTGCTTTGTAATGGGCAAAAAATGTATAAACCAAAAAACGTGTATCGTATCATTGCACTTTAGGATTTGGATTAACGATATGTTTTGATGGCGTAGGAAGTGAAGACAGGTCAGTCGAGTTAGCTCTGCTCTGATGGTGTGTGGTGTCGAGGTAACTTAGCAATTAAATTGTGTGTGTTTATGTTTGTTATGAAGTGTCGATTTTTAGGGTTCCGTCAACACCCTTATAGTTTCGCCGTCTGTCCGTTTGTCTGTCCGCGGTTTAGCTCAGAGACGTTTAGCACTAGAAAGTTGGATTATGGGGTATATATAGGTTGGGGAAAAAGTTTCTTCGCATTTTTTAAGAAAATTCAAAACATTTTTTAATATAGTTTATTTACATTTAACTAAAGTATGTAGGTAGGTACCATTTTGTTCGATAACTTTTTGCCATCTTGTAGATAGGGACATGATCCCAATGCTATAGAAATTTTGGGACTTCTGATCAAAATACCGCGACAAGTGGTTTTGGCAGTCCTCTCGTGATGTTAACCTGACACTGCCTAAAGAATCCTGTAGAGATCGAAACAGGTGGAAATCTGAAGGTGCAAGGTCAGTACTATACGGCGGATACATTAACACCTATCAGCCAAATCATCCAGCCATCTTTATGTATATACATAAAATAAACAAAATAAAAGTAAACTAAATAGTTAAAAATAATAAACAACACCGGAATTTCCGAAGTTCGGCTCAAACGCCTTTGCACTTGATTCGTTTATCATTTAAATACAGGTTCTAGAACATGTGCATAATCACGTGTAAGGTTCGTCAGACTTGCGGAATGCCTTGACTTCCCGATTGAGCTGGATACAGAAATGACTTCTGGCTCTAGAGAAGTATCATTCCGCGGTAGCGTGGCGAAGCTGATTGTCAAAGCGTATTAAAATAAAAGCAGGAATACGACCCTCCCTGGCATCACTCGGGTGTAAATTATGTACACAAACCTTCGTCGTTTATCATTCTTTATAATAGTTAAAACCGTATTAAAATCTGTTGCGTGGTTTAGAAAAAGTTAGCGAATAAATAGTCAGTGATAGGCAGTGACTTTATTTCGTACTAGCTGCCGCCCGCGTTAATGTCGAAAATTATCCCAAGGGAAGATATTCTCAGGATAAAAAGTATCCTATGTATTCCAGACTATAATCTACCTCTGTGCCATATTTCATCAAGATCCGTTCAGCCGTTCTGACGTGATTGAGTAAAAAACATTTGTCAATTCATACAAGCAACCAAACTTTCGCATTATGATATTAGTGTGACTATATTGATATTCAAAGATAGAAGCAAAATTCGGCTAGGTTTCTTTGTAAGTAATTAAAAGCAAAATGTCTGTATTTTATTCAGTTGCCTCTGACGCGATAACAAACTACCATTCTTTTTCAGTCTTTTTTTTTTTTTTTTTTTTCATCAGGTACCTACGTAATTAGCAACATAACGAAGCATCATTATATTGCCAATAGAATGATTCCTCATTATATAATTACATACAAACAATGGAAGTTAAAATTACAACAAAACAGAAAATACTACAATTAACAATCTTCTTTTCATTTGAACGACAACAAAATTGACTACTTACTATACAATAAATAATTTAAATGAATGAATGAACTGCCGTCATGCTAGGTACGTCAATAGAACAAAAGAGGCTTTTCGTCGTGCCTAAGCTTTTGATTTTTTCTTTACAGAGAACTCACAAACACAAATACCAGACAATACAAGCCGAAAACAACAATAAAATACCCATATGTTGGAGCTGTATTCCTCAATCAAACATGTCAGTGTGTCAGTTAGGCCAACATAAGAACGAACTCCTGTCCCAATTTTGCATGAGAGCCTAGACAAGACAAGCAATTACGTGTTGTCTAGACATTTTATTGGAGAACAGTCCCTTTAGGCCTCGGTATAGGGCCTTGCCAATATTGCCACGTAAATAAATCTAAAAACGAAATTATGAGCGCTGATCACGATATTTTTAGATTCTACCTATAAAGTAAAGTAAAAAAGGTTCACCCACAATTATACAGGGTGTTTCAGATTGCGTGGTCATATTTAAGGGTGTTGTTCTGCATCTGCTATACAAGTTACACGAAAAAAAAAAAAAAAATATATATATATGCTTTTTCCAAAAAAAACCGATCACAAAAAACGACAAAAATTTTGACGTTTTATGTGGTCGGGTTAAGAAAAAAACACTTATCAAGCGGTCTGATGCATTAAGTGGTATATATTTTTAGTTCAATCACAGATTCGATGCCACCGACTACTGCATTAGACTGCTTCAAAAGTTTGAGCTTTTAAGTCGTTTTTCGAGGTCGGGTTTTTATTTTTATTTTGTTTCTTTACTCTACAATAGCTACAGAACACCACTCTTAAATATGACCACGAATTTCTGGAACACCCTGTACATAGTAAAACAATTCAATTTTTTAATAATTATAATGTACCGAGACTTTTCCGTGCCTTGGAAACCATGTTAAGCCATTGGTCCCGGCTGTCATTTGTCAGATCTGTTTGGCAGTAGTTACGATAGTCAGAAGCCACAAAATCTGTCACCAGTCTTGCTTGCCAAGCGGTTCTGTGTTACCCAGTTACTGGGTTTTGGAGGTCAGATATACACTCCGCGTAAAATTCTAATACACAGCTGCATCCAGTTAGACTAGAAGCCGACTCCAACACAGTTGAGAACAACCTCCTATTTTTTGGAGACGGTTAAAAATACTAAGCAAATTGTTTGATTCCTGTAAAATAAAGCAGAAAAGTTTTTTTTTTATAGAATAGAATAGAAAACATTTATTCACGTAAACATTCAGATACAGACAACAAAGCATCAACTATCACGTAAAATAAAAGATTAGAAAAGAACATCTATAAAATAAAATTGCGCTTCACGTAAATAAAATAAAAAGCTTTACGTGGAGCAAAGGATTTTTACAAAATGTAACTGGTTTATAAAAAAGTTAAAAGGGACAAGCGAATGACGTCCAAAACCTAGTTAAAAAGTTAATAACCGAAAAAAGTAAGAGAAAAAACCGGCCAAGTGCGAGTCGGCCTCGCGCACGAAGGGTTCCGTACCATTATCTATAAAAACGGCAAGAAAATCACGTTTGTTGTATGGGAGTCGGACGATTTATTTTATTTTGTCTTTAGTATTTTGTTGTTTTACATAGCGGCAACAGAAATACAACATCTGTGAAAATTTCAACTGTCCAGCTATCACGGTTCATAAGATACAGCCTGGTGACAGACAGACAGAGGGACAAACAGACGGACAGTGGAGTCTTAGTAATAGGTTTTCGTTTTTACCTTTTGGATACGGAACCTTAAAAATCGCGCCCGTTAAATGGCTCTGCTTTATTAAATTATTACACCACTGTAACACGGTTGGAGGTGCTGTAATTTGTTTTATCTACTTCTATGCTATGAATCCTCTTTAAAAGTTTCTGAAACAGTTAGAAAATAGTTATTAATGCAACTGTTGCATAAGAAGGGGTATTAAAACACGAATGTGGGTTTATCGTATAGTGTTTTAATACCTCTTCTTATACAACAGTTGCATAAATAACTATTTTCTAACTTTTTCAAAAAATTTTATAGAGGATTTAGTTTTGTGCCTGCTTTTGTAGAGAACCCGCCAAATGTCACGTACAATTTTTAGCCGTAGCAAAAACTCAGCATAACAACACCTAACTGACGCAGCGAAACTTAGCAACATTTATTTTATTACGCAACGATAAAAAACCTTCTCTTTCCATGAAACGTAGTTCTAGACATTGTTTAGTTATGTAACAAGAAAAATGCCTTAAATCGTCCGACATTTCGTGCTCTTTTATTGTAACGTAAGCAAGGTTATTGTTTATTCTATTGCCCGTGACAACGTCTATTTAGTTCGAAATGGTTTCTTACCTCGGAAAGAACAAACGGCTTGTTTTTTTCTGATCTAAACCCGAAAGTAAATAAGAATTTATTTGTTTTTTTAATTTATTTATATTATATTTTAAATATATAATAAATAAATAAACTAAACTCGTAAAATAAATATTATGTACGACTTTAGGTATTAGGATTTCGCATGTTGAAAATTTTTGCCTTAGAATAGAATTGTTTCAGTTTTTTTTTCATTCATTTTTCGTTTCCTTCATGGAACTCAAGTAGGATCACTTGCTGTGTCTGTCTGTTATCTTAAAACCATTTTCGAGGGACCAGTTACGGGTCGGGACAGGTTAGGTTTTGGTGTAATATACAACTACACCAAAGGAGCTGAAAACACCTGAAATTTGTGCGTCCAGTTAGGAAAACAGGTCTATACCCAGCGGCGGTGGGTTATTCCAGGATGCTGTGACGATACAGAGTAACAAATAGTAAAAAGTAAGGATATGCACGTCTTTGCGCGACTATATTTTTACCTCAAAATGTGTAATCGTTAATGGATAACACTATTTCAAGTTTGAATGCTTGGATCAATTGTACAGTCATCATCATTTCAGCTGAATGACGTCCACCACTTCTCGATATAGGGCTTTCTGAAGCGTCGTCACATTGACCGGTCCGGCGCGTGTGGCATCTATCGGATTCCCGCAATCATCACCAGGTCATAGGTCCAATTAGAGTGTAAAATGTTTATATAAAAGTGGATGAAAAATACTAGATAAGGTACTACATCGTACCGGATCGCTACGTGTGTTTGTCTGGGTGCTCCTAGCGGAGCTCCACATTGTTGTCAATGCGTTGAAGCAGCCGACCGCCTTGGACACAATGGCTTGCAGTAGGAGCGCTGGTCGGTTAGCACGGCACGGCAGCATTAATGATATCATCCGTCGGGCTCTTGTCACCGCCGGGGTGCCAGCCGTTTTAAAACCTAATGGCTTACCCTAAGAGGCCAGATGGGATGACAATAATGCCTTGGAAGGTGGGTAGGTCTTTGGTGTGGGATGCAACATGTGTCGACACCCTTGCGTCAATCTTAGCATGGCGGGCTGCGCTGCCTGGGGCGGCTGCTGAACAACCTTATTGGGAGTTATATATTTGGGCCGTTTCGGGTTAAAACATTTGGCCCATGGGTTCCGATTGCTTACCGAGTCTTTTGGTACATCAGCAATTAGCTTGTCGACTGTTCACGTGACTAGAGAACTGGTTTTTTCTTCGACCAAAAAATGAGGCATTGTTGCCAGTGTTCTGGGCACTTTTGTCATTGACAGCGATGTGTATGAATTTTTTTATGCCCAATGATTCATTTTGTTTTGAGGTACCACATTATCTTAAAATAAATGTTGACTCAAAACCAATAAAAAGCTGGTCTGTACATTGGTTTTATATAGCAGAACTAAGCGGGGCTGTCATAACAAAGTATTGGACATAGCGAGGCGAGTCGCGTCGGGTACAATGGGACCTTATATGGCCAGGAGAGCAGCGGATTTTCGTTGAAAATTTTACTAAATCTGTTGTATCCATTTATAACGTTAGTGTAAGTTATGTATGACGCTTGGTTGCCTTTCCACTCTTCCGTCCCGCAGCAGGCATACCGGGCGTCGGCTGAGAGCAGAGAATGCCCTTTTCCGGCCCCCCAAAATGGGTCCGGAGACGGCGGACTCGGGGACGTCCGCCACCCCCCATCAATTAGGATCCGAGGTGGTGGCCGAGGAGTTACACACCTCACTCCCCTTGCTTAACGAGAGCAGAGGCGGGCTGGCACCAGTCGGGGGCTGCGTTGAGTGCTCCCGTAGCCCCCGGTGCAAGTGTGCGAGAGAACACGGGGTGATTTTAGTCAGTAAGAGTCTGACAGACCCCTCTGTCCACCCCAGAACGGAGGATATCCATGAGGATTTCCATCCCGATAAAAAAAAGGCTTGATTTCCTCCTACGCTGACGTCGGTCGCGTACGTCGGTCGCGTCCCGCAGTGCGAACCCGATCGCTAACTTTTTCCGTGTCAACGTTCATAATTCGATGGTGTTTATTAAAATTATCCACGCACACAACGTCAGTTTTGCATTGAGCCGGGCGATAGTGGTGCATAGCACGTCAGCACGCCGACACACGCGGCGCTGACGAGTAAGACCAACGCACGCCATCCGCGGCGCGTAGCATAAAATCTGCCGCGCACGTCAGCGTCGTTGCGCAGTGTCCCACAGAACCATAGAGATATTTATTACAACTGTAATATATGCTCTAAGCAAAGAACATTGTGTTTATACGCTCAATCGATATACGCGACCGACGTCAGCGAAGGAGGAAATTCAAGCCTAACATGCAGACCTTTTGGAGGATTGTACCAATATCTCAAGATGATGCTAACATCATCAGAATGAATAAACCCATCATAGGTCAACATTGGTGTTGACCTATGATGGGTTTATTCAGTCTGAGAGGTATGGGTATAGATTTGAGTTTTACTTGACGGTTAAATTTTTTATTTTATTTAATTTATTGCCACGTTTGACAACGGGCATAACCATACCTTACCATAAGGTAAGCGATGATATGGTCGACGATGGAGTACGTTTGCCTACGAGTGCTCTTGGGGTAATAACAAGACACAACACAGGACAAGTGCGAGTCAGACTAGCGCACCGAGGGTTCCGATCGAGTCTTAATGATTTCCGAGTATACATTCCCTACGGAAGTTTATAAACTATGAAAGCACTCTCATTACTCTGACAAGACCTCATCCTTCGCTTTAAAAATTAAAATAAAGGATGAACTTCGTTCTTGAAAAAATGTTCTCCCATACATCAATGTACGTCACGATCAATTCTTCAAACAAAAATATAAGAAGTTTGACTTTTTCATTGCTTCAAGTGGTAGTAGATAAGAGTATTTGATATTAATTTCACCCTGATTCCTCCACGCGTTCCTGAGAAAAAGGACGGACAGGCGGACAACAACGTGATCCTATAATTAAAAAAGGTTTCGTTACGACTGAGGAACGGCAAAAAACTCAGATTGTAGCCATCTGGAAACTAGACTTCGGCAGAGAATCCCACTCCTTATCTAGACGCGCAACGTTTCAGCTTATCAAGTCGATGCAGATGTATTGACATCTGCATCGACTTGATAAGCTAAAACGTTATCTGATGCGTAAGCTATATCCATTGGGATTGGGACATAGCTTGGCCATCAGGTATGTGTGCAAACTTTACAAAAAAGCGCTGTTTTTTTTACTTTGTGGCCACACTTGCATGAGCAGTAAAGGTCTGCCTCAGGAATGCCTCAGGGATCCTGTTATAGCCTCGATTGTTGGAAGTCCGTATTCAGCTCGTAGCTCGTATTTCTTTTATTTTAAAATACCATGAAATCGTCGTTTGTTTGTGTAGCACAGGTATATTGGTTTGCGGAGGTCGTGGAGGCCGTAGTCCGCGATGTAGCCTCGAAGAGGATTCAGTCCTCTCGGAACAAGGCCAGCAGCGTGGCCACGGCCTCCATTTTGGCGGCAGCAGAGGCCAACTTTTATTACCGGTCTCCGTCAGCGGACGAAATGTCCAAGCTGCGGGCGGAGGTCGCCCGGAAAGAGGAGGACGGAAGGAGGAGGCGGGCCGCGTGAGGAAGAGACAACCCTTACGCCCCAGCCACCGCAACATAAGGCGCTGGACACTCAGAAAAGATGTAAGACAAGGACTTTTCCCCGTCCTTTTCATACAAAATGTATAGAAGCGTCTCGACGCAAAACACATAGAAATGACAGGGCGCCGACACGACGCTTGCTCGTCTGCGCCCTATTGTAAAACATACAGAAAGGACGGGCGGGCGCGGGTGTCGGGACTCGCGCGTTGCTGTCACACACCATTACACCACCACAATTAACCAATTAATCTCTCACGGCACCCTGGGTCACGTCCGTGACTCGTCTCTTCTATATGTTTTAAAAAGTCGCGACGGCGCCCCATCCGTGCCTTGTCGGCACCCCGTCCTCGTCTTACGTCTTTTCTGTGTGTCAAGCGCTGTAAAAAAGCCACGTCACCTACAAGCATTTAGCAGTAAATTTGCATGCAACCGAGGTCCGTTAACGAATTAGCAGTCTCATCTGGTCGTTCTGCATTTCATTAAAAGCGCTAGTATTTTGTACTTGACGTTTTCACTATGTTTCAAGTAAATTTCAGTACATACTTGAAAAATAGTGATAGAGCAAATGTTGGAAATTCGTGAGTTTATTTATGAAAATTAATTTCTCTCGTGTAGGTCCATGTAACCCCCATTTGTTTGCGTACTAACTTCTGCCAGCGCCTTCGTCTGCTCAAAATTATCCCTCATGAACTGAGATAAAAGCTCATATTGGAATTATTATTACGTTGTTCCGTATGGTGTCGAACGTAAAAGAATAGCACCATCCCATCACTTCCCGTGGGTGTCGTAAGAAGCAACTAAGGGACTCAACAGAGAATGGGCGGCAACATTCTCTGTAGGTACATTGCAACAGCTACACTGCGATCGCCAACCCGCCTGCACGGGTGGCGATTATGGCAAATGTCCAGTAGTGGACGTCTTTCAGCTGACATGATGGCGTTTACACGCCATAGTTACAGCACTTGGTTATAATCTTCCTGTAGTGTGTGACAAATATAAAATCAAACTTCGAACACCAAACTTTTAATATTATTATAAGATTATTATATAATAATTTGCATTTTATAAAACGTTTTAAAGAAAATATTTTTCAAAATTAATTTGAGACGGCTCAGGATGTTGATGAGACATGATGCCAATATAGATAACTTTAGGAATAGATTTGAACAAAATAAATTTTGTAGATTATAAAAAAGAACATAGCAACAGAACATAATGTTGGGCAATAAAATTATTCTTCGAAGCGAAGGCCAAGTATCATTTTTAGTGACGAAGTTCTATCTTTATCCTGAAAGATAGCCTGTGCTCTACGAATAGAAGGCGGTAAGCTGACGAAACGTGAAAGGTCGCACAGCGTTGCTGTACCATCGTGAAAATGGAACACCAACACTTTAGTGAAGATTCTTTCTTTGAAATCGTTCTAAGAGTTTAAGGAGAGAGAATCAGTGCAAAAGTCTTACGCATTTCAGTCTATGGTCCATATTCCAAAACGTAAACTTCAACGTAATTCGAACTCCAACTCCACCGGAGCTTGTCATAAATTGTAGTTTTCGCATTTGTTTGCTCATCTCTCGAGTACGAGAACGTCAATTAGACAAGCTTTCATTGACATTTTCGTACTCATGTTGGAGTTGGAGTTCGAGTTGGAGTTTACGTTTTGGTATATGGACCTATGTACTGCTAGAGATAGAACGATTTTGAAGATGCATGGGTGTAATTTTAACAGATTTTAGTCGGTAAGATTCCCAGGTGTGGCAAGCGAATTTTCTAAAATCTTTTAATGCAGTTTTCTTTCTATTCAAAATTATAGGAATGTTTTCTTTGAGTAAAATTTTCTGTCTACAATATTAAGAGTACTTTCCCTTCATGTGCCATTACTAAATTCCACCGTGTATAATTTAATGTAACATTGTCACTGAAAGGGACCTTCGTTTAAATGGTTTAACACGCAACTCAATTATTCGCGATTTACTTAATCAATTATTATTTTCGCTTTAAAGCGAGTGAATAAAGCGGCTTTAATATTACGTTGTGTTGTTTTACTTGCACTATTAAACTTTAAAATTCCACGTTATGTAACTTTAAATAATAACGTTGAATTAATTCATGACCAGTTCTAAAAATTTAATAATCGATATTTTATCTAAGTAATAGCCTAGAAGTTGTCTCTTTCTGGTATATAAACAAAAAACAGACCCGATCCCAGAATAGGTACCTATTGAATATAAATATTCAATACGCCTGGAGCTAACCGGAATTCGGCTGTTTCATAAATAATTTTTGGCCACTAATTTTTAAGAGGGTTGTTGGCTTACGTCATAAAATGAAGCATGAGTACTTGTAACAGGAAGTCACCAGGGTGGTACCATTGTCTAAAGCAAAACACCGGAGTAGTGTTGAAATTCGTTGTTATAATATGGGCATTAAAGATGCGAAGGAAAATGCCGTGAGAAAAGTTCTATAGTGAATTTGGGGAGATTATAAGTAGAGGAAGAAACGATGGATGGATTATGTGCATAGATTTAAATAGACAAAAAGATACCGTTCGCGGTAACCGTACAAAAAACACGGCGTTAATGTCTTGGGCACACGAGCGTTTCAGAAGATTGTAGACCGCGTGGCGAATTTGTTTCACTCTAGACGGGTCAATTACGGGCTAACTTCATCTGCCTAGCCTTTTCCCAACTATAATGGGGTCGGCTCTCAGTCAAACTGGATTCAGCTGAATACCAGTATATTACGTGGAGCGGCTGCCTTCCAGACCTCCACAACCCATTAACTGGGTAACACTGTCAGATTTTCTGGCTACTGAGAATCAGTAACGACTGCCAAGATCTATAAATGACAGCCGGGACCAACGGCTAAACGAAATTTGATGAAACTTAACAGTAATATTCATCAGAATAGTATGTAATTTATAAAGGGATGAATGACTAATTACACTCGGGTGGAACTGGAAGTATAGAAACACTAGCTGCCGGCAGCCAGTGTTTTTATACTCCCTGTGATTAACAACACGCATAAACCCTTTCCATAAAGACAAACATTTATTCGCCAAAATGATGGACCAACATCATTAATTACATTACACCAGTTAATCCACAGATCTGTGTCATTTTCACGAACACGCTAACATGTTAACCACACCTGATGTTTAAACAATTCGTGCTATTAAGAGATTATCCCGCAAGCCGATGGAAAGAGAAACGTGTGGTGAACATTTCGATGAATGAATAATGAGGGCGAATCCCTGAGGTCACAGAGTAGTTAGTAATGGAGTGTTTGTTTTGATTTCATCATAGGTTTCGCAGAGAGAGACGTGCTATTCAGCAGTCGAATTAAAGTACTAATTAACATCTAATAATAATATATAATCTCAATTTAATTTGAGTAGGACATGTAATTTAATTTAATTTAGGTAAAAAAGTAGCCTATGTCCTTCTCCATAACCCAGGCTTTGTATCTGCCGATCCGAAATTTCATGACGATCCGTTCAGCCGTTTTAGCGTGAAAGCGTATCAGAAAGACAGAGTAACTTTCGCATATATAATATTAGTAGGGAAGTAGGGATTTGTTCATTTTATAACAAATTCATTTGTTTTAAATTCTATTATTATAATAATTAATAAGACCTTCTCTGAGAATGATGTGCATGCTTTTCAGTGACTTGTTTACTCAGGATCCTCTCGTAAATGTTGTTACAAAATATTGTTATGTACAAGTAAATGAGTCGCTGGTGTGCCTTTGTTAAATAAATAAACAGCGATATTATATTTTTCACTATGTTTTCACGATCGCATTTGCAAGTCAAAGTTAGGGAGCTGATGACGTCACCAGTTTAGATAGATACGCTTCACTTTCATTGGCGGCTCAGTTGCTAAAGAAAGAGAAAAAAAACTTAAACGCAGAGTAAATGTAGTATATAAAAAAACTGCTCAAGTGTTCCTTAGCCAACGAATGCCTTGTTGCATTAAATCCGCCCATGTACCACTGTTGCACATAAAGTTTAAATAAATAAATAAAACGAAGGTAAACAATTTTTTTTTATATTTTCAAAATTGCAAAGGGTTAAATTGGGGATGGGAAAACTGTCACAGTTTGCCCATCCCAAATCACACACAGTGTGTGAGCGTACCTTATTTTTGCTGACAGGTTTAATTCATCTGGCACATGGCTTGTACATGCACACTCCATTTGCTGCTTACTCTGTGTAAGGTCGGATTATAGACAGCTTTATAGATTGGAAACTGATATGATTGGGAGGGATCGGCTTTTCCTGTATAAAAAACTGGGGGCTTTGGTTCCGTTATAAAATGTGGTCTCAATTTATGTTAGAGATTTTAGCTTTGATAAAGTTTGATAGATGAAATATTTTTGTACGCTCTTTTCAGTTTGTTTATTGAACGAATTTGAAGAAAGGACTGGATCCACTATTTTAAAGTGCCTTTAAATGGTTTAGTTATTAGGTACCCTTTGTGTACTCAAAACCGAAACGGTTCGATCATTTAGGGCTTCTTCTTAAAATTGGCACATTTTTTGGTACTAGATTTAAAGCTACAATTCCCTAAACGAGCAAACAAAAAATATTTAAATTTAATTCCTGTCTAAATATAAGGCCTTTAGGCCAGGAAATCGAAAAGTTATTGAATCTTTGAGAACCTATAAGATCCCTTAAAGTTGTTAACGACATTGATGGATGCCTGGGTGAATGTATTTTGTATCACACGTGCCTCCTGTTTGTAGGTATCCTGTTTCTATTTTGTGAGACAGGTTGCTAATAATATCTAAGATTTATTTAATTAGCTGGCCAAATCTGAATCGGACTCGCGCAAGAAAGGGCACCGAATGAATCATATTTTTAACTTGTTTTATTCTAACTTACTTCTTATGATACTTCAGATTCCTAAAAAAACTATTTTCTGCATTTTTGTTTATAATTTGATGCCCAGCAGTTTTAGAGACTTTTAGGCTATTCATTTTAAAACTGTTACAGTAATTCCTTTCATTTGAAATATCGCACGACAGTTGTTTTTTTTTTAGTTTGCTTTATTTTATGCAGATACTAGTGTGTGGAGCCGAAAAGTTCTGGAGTGGCGACCGCGTACCGGAAGACGCAGCGTTGGAAGGCCTCCCACAAGGTGGACCGATGACCTGGGTGAGGGTCGTAGGTAGCCGATGCGCCTGATGTGGCGACAGTTGGGGGAGGCCTATGTCCAGCAGTGGACGTCTTTCGGCTGATATGATGATGATGACTAGTATGTCTATTTCAACTAAAACTAAATTTGGAGCAAATTCGGTGTAACAGACGAGCAGACGGACGTATGGATAGACACACCGAAAGGTTTTCATCCAAACGTACGGAACCCCAAAAAGATGAAAGGTAACGCATACCTGTACGTAATCAAAATTCCATTCTAAAATGTTCTAATTGCCTGTCAATCTATATAGCAGAATCCATCACCAAATCCGAGCAATATCCCTTTTTCCACCCCACACTCATCGCTCGCCATTCATCAAGATACTTCAGCCATCTATCAAATAAAACATAAAACTAATATCGGACCGTGTTTGCAGGACGAGAGTGATAAAACGCATTACGATTTTCTGTAAGTGATGAGGCGCTTAGATTTAAGTTTGTACCTAATGTATGAGTGATAAAGTAATAGTGCCATGTACTCATTGTTGAGAAGCCTAAATAAATAAATAAATAAATAAATTACAAAGCTAATGGAGTATGAGCAGACCCTTTTAAAATTTCATGTATCTTATTTGGTCCTTCGATAACACACGTAAAACCATTGCAAATATATTAGGACCACAGATGGGAGACGTAGGATAACTAATAGTCCAAGATCCCGGAGCCGTAGATTATTTTTTTGAGTGGCCACGTACTGGTTGAATAAAATAGTAGTTAACCGACACGAAAAGAAGAAGAAAATGTAGCAAAATGTGTTGGATAGTAGATATTAGATAGTAGTAGTAGTGTTATTATACAGCGTGTAACAGAATAAACGCAAAACCACTTAGGGGTAAAACAAAATCAGCTGTTCAATAAATTTTGTCGAGTTATGAGCACATAAATGTATAGGGCAGTCGATTTTTTTTTCGAATGATGTGTACAATGAGAGGTAAAGACTAAGAGGGGCTAAGAGGTATTGAGTATATTCTGTTACTCGTTGTATACTTTGTACGTACACATAAGTGTATTATTCTTGGTGATTTACAGAAATTATTTTAAAAGTCAAGAAGGTATGTCTTGCGCTTTAGCAAAACCTGGTAGTCTTTGGTTTTCATGTAAAATGTACCTTAATAGACGATGCCCAAATTTCGGCCTTGTGACATATTCACACCTCGTTTGAGGTGGCGACCAACTCTTAGACTATTATAATATCTAATTAAAAGTTAAAATATTATTGAATTAGTAATTAATTATTTGGACTAATCTATGCCACACTTAAACTCAGAAAATAAGTTACGTCTGCCGACTCTGGCATCTTGCTCTATTAACCATAAACAGGTCTGTGTTTTGCTTTATAAACAGGTCATCAAACGATCTAGCAGTTTGACCTCGAAGATAAAACTGGCATTCACACATTTCAGACAAACATAATGAAAAGTTATCTCATAGTTACGTGGATAAGGTACCTCGGAATTTCGAGCCCTTTATGACCCCTGAGGGACACCCAAGATTTTAGATGGTCAACCCAAAAGCCTAGAGCTCAGTTACATGTATTTATGAGACCTTTGGTGCTTCAATCTTTTTGAGGCGAATAAAAGAAAAACTCGACCAAAAAAGGAGCGGTGTTACAATTTTGACGTTGTATATAATATGTGTGTCTGTGAATGAGTGCGATGTTGAACCAAAGATGTCACATACGTAGCTGTGAAATCGGCGCAGTTAAATGAAAAGGCTAGGCCACCAATTAAACGGCTGATTAAGCTGGTTGGCTGAAAGGTCTATCTTTAATTAAATACCTAAAAATTTGTTACGTTCAGATCATGCAGTGGTTAACAAAAACTATAAAGTTAAGTACATACAATCCAAAAGATAAATCAAAGTTTCTACGTTAGGTGTGAACCTAACGTAGAAACTTTGATACTAACGTTGAAACTAGAAATGGTCTTCATTTTAAAAATTATATAAATAATAATAATAAATAATAATAATAATGACGGATGACGGTGTGCTTGATCGCCTCCGAACGGAAATGTGTAGCCATGTCATTACTCCTCCGTCGCAGACTGTGGCACCACCACAGTCAACCGAAATATCCGGCCACGCTGACGAAGATAGTAATGACAGGGTTACAAACGTAAGTACCCAGTGCAATGACGAATTGAGGAGTGCTTTGGAGTGTGCTATTCGGGAATATCGCTACATGCCGCCTGAACTTAGGCCACGCTTACCTCGTTTGCCCATGCATAACAAAAACAGGGCGCTGGTGGCAGCTCTGGATTCGCAGTTGTCAAATTATTTTGATGACTGCGAAGACCTCACTGATGCACACTCGATGTTGTACTGCGCGGCTGTAGCGGCATGTCGTGTAGCTCACGTCAAAATAACCAATGACAGAGTTACACGACCAAAACTAGCCGTACCGGCCTGGCAGTGCAGGATCGAGCGTCGTATCTGTGGGGCCAGAGCGTTAATCGGCCAACTGATCTGCTTCAGGGAGGGCAACACTCGCCCTAGAGTGATGCGCTTTGTGAGACGGGCGTTTTCGGGGACTGATATCAGCCTCAAGACTATACGTCCTGTGTCACAAAGCGCATCGACTTCCTGAAGCAGAAGGTGTATGCATGGGCAAACCGTATTCATAGGTATAGGCGGCGAGTGGAGCGATACACCTTGAATCGCACATTCCGAAGTAATGAAAGGTGGGTATACAGGGCTTGGGAGCGACCGGAACAAGGTGTGACTGACACGCGCCTGCCGGATGATGACGCCATGAGCTCATTCTGGCGCAGCATCTGGTCGGTGCCTGTCAGTCACACCGAAGGAGATTGGATACGGGAGGTCGAACGAGCATGCGATCCATTACCAGAAATGGGGGCAATTAACATCAGCCCCCAAGATATCGCTTGTGCAGTCCGTCCGTTGCCCAACTGGAAATCTCCAGGGCCGGATGGACTGCACAATTTTTGGATCAAATGGATCAAAAGATCGCACGCTCGCTTGGCATCTCTATTCCAGTCTGCCTTAGAGTCCGGGTCGCTGCCTCAGTTCCTAACTACAGGAATAACCCACCTGCTCCATAAATCAGGTAGTACCGCGGAGCCTAAAAATTATAGACCGATTACGTGTTTACCAACGGTCTATAAAGTTCTTACGTCCATTTTGAGAGCAAAGATTAACGATCATATTGAAACTAATTCAATAATGTCTTTCTCTCAGAATGGATGTAGGAACGGGTCCTGCGGTACTAAGGAGCTACTCCTCATTGACATTGCCATTAGCCAACAGGTTCGCCGTTCCCGAAGGGATCTGTCGACATGTTGGATAGACTATAAGAAGGCCTATGACTCGGTGCCTCATACATGGCTCATGAGGGTGCTAGAATTGTATAAAATTGATGCAACGCTACGCACCTTCCTGACGTCATGTATGGGGCAATGGAGGACAGTCCTTCGCTATCCAGGATGTCGAAATATCCAGAGGAATAGCGAACCGGTAAGGATCGAGCGGGGTATATTTCAGGGCGATAGTTTGAGTCCGCTTTGGTTTTGCCTAGCCTTGAATCCTCTTAGCACACTGCTGGAGAATTCAGGACTAGGCTATCGGTTGAAGAGAGGTGGTCAGGTTATATCTCACCTCCTTTACATGGATGATCTGAAACTCTTTGCCCCCAGTAATCTGCAACTGATGGAGCTACTGAAGGTAACTGAAACTTTCAGTAGTGCCATCAGGATGGAGTTTGGTGTGGACAAATATGCGGTCATGCATGTAAAGCGTGTAGAGATTATGGAATCCGTGAGATGTCAACTCTCGGATTCTATAAACCTGAGATCCCTCTCTCCAACTGAAACTTACAAGTATTTGGGTATGTCGGAAGCGTTAGGCATCAATGTTACTGACATGAAGCATTCGTTGAGGGAGCGCTTCTTTGGCCGCCTGAAGAAGGTGTTCAACAGCCTTCTATCGGGCGGAAACAAGGTGCGCGCTTTCAACGGATGGGTCATGCCGGTATTGATGTACTCTTTCGGCGTACTCAAATGGACTCAAACGGAACTTGACGCCCTGGACAGGCGGGTCCGTACACTGTTGATTGCACATCGAATGCAATCAACAGTGTACGGACCCGATAATGGCAGTGTCACATTGTACTGGGATCGGTCCATCATCACTGACAGGACTATTATTGCAAATAAGCCTGATATAGTGGTGGTGGACCGAATCGAGAGGCGTGCAATGATTGTAGATATAACCGTTCCGCATGACGAGAACCTCGTGAAAGCCGAGAACGATAAACAAATAAAATATATATGACTTGGCTCGCGAGGTTGTCGACATGTGGAATGTGAATTCGGCAATCATTGTACCGATAGTCGTCTCAGCCAACGGTTTAATAGCCAAGAGCCTCGACCAACACCTCAGGAGGCTCTCGTTAGGCAGCTGGATCAAGGGCTTGATTCAGAAAGCAGTACTTCTGGACACGGCTCGTATCGTTAGGAGGTTCCTCTCTTTGGAGCCCTGACTGCCGGTAGCTTGGACCCTGTTCCCGATACCGGTGGGCTACTATTTTTATATTTTTAAATGTTTTTTTATTTATTTTTTGTAGGAATATTTAAAAATATAATTAATATGTATAGAAAATGAATAAAGAGAATAATAATAATAATATCTTGGGACAATCAACACACCACCATCTGGTCCCAAACTAGGCAGAGCCTGTACTATGGCAACCAGACAACTGATAAACATACTTATATCTATATATTTCTAAATACATACATATTATAGATAAATTACACACCCAGATACAGAACAAATAATCGTACTCATCGCACAAAGATTTGTCCTGTGTGGGAAATGCTCTGTTATTGTAGTAACTAAATAATCAGAGTGCCAATTCTGCAAATTTTTAAACAATGCAACGTTTGAATTAGCATGTCAATCGCAAACTGTCAAAAAAGCCTTCATTTCCCTACATTTTTGACATATTGCGACAGAGAAGTAAATGAAATGCCTTTTTCTAAAATTAAATTCGATAAGTGTAAAATGAAAAGCAACTCTAGGTATAGTATAGGGCAGGGTTGGCGAACCTTTATGTATCAACGTGCCATATTTTCTAAAGTAATGTTAAATGAGGTCATAGACGTGCCATCACATACTATAGCATCGCAAGTTATGGCCAGCTCACAATATAATAACAATAATAAATACTATTTATTAACTCTAACTTTATATTTAAAAACTCTTTATTTACTACAAAAAAAAAATACTTTTTGCGATGTCACAGTTATACCTACGCGTAATTTAAATATAAGTATAATTAGTGAGACTTCTGTTATGACATATAGCCCAACGGACTTCGTGAAATAGAATATCTGTACCTACTTCACATTTTTTTTTATAAGTGCATTATGTATGAGTTTTTGTGATAGGTGAGGTGCCCAAAATATTGTGTCGCGTGCCATTGGTTCGCCGTCCCTGATATAGGGTAACTTTGTCCTTGCCGTAACAGAACACAAGCCAGCTTGCATTATCAAAGACAGTTGATTCGTTTCTTCGGGACTCATCGAGTTCATTCTGGATTTCAGGTGACGCAGTGTTTCGAAATAGCGTGGCGAGCTTGTCCCAATAAAAAAGGCCAGCTTACACTGGTTATTTTATCAATGACGTGTGTCTTGCTGTTATAGACCTGACAGTTAAAGAAATCGCCCACGCTCCACTAGGATTTCCAAAAAAACTAGTTGCCAAACCGCTGTCAAAAACTAGTCTGCCAAAGCAATTAACGTCATAGATCAAGTTATAAAAGGAATTGCACATTCAAACACATAACCAATTTAACTTGAAACCTAAACTATGATATTAAAGAAAATAACAGTAACTAATAATTCCATAGAACCACCATTGAAACCAGTTATAAATAATCACTGAATTTTGAAGTTCGTTTCAATGATAAACTAAACGTGATCTCATTTGGTAAGATATTCGCCAACCATGTGGTTTGCAACGTGACTTGATACGTATGCTAATAATTGCGTGAGACTTTTAGGCATATATTTAACGCTGCGATAAATTAATCTGAATTTAGGATTAAAGGCGGTAGCAAAATAGTAGGTTGGCAGCTACAACAAAGGATCATTTTATGTAGAAAGTAGCAGCTTAAGGGTGCGCTAGTCAGTCATTGTTTTTTATAAACGTGGGAGTCTGTAAGTCAAGAGTGAATAGATTACTTCTAGGCAAGCGTGCTCCATCTTCGACCACATCATCGCTTACCATCAGGTGAGATAGTGGTCAAGCGCGGTTCTATCAATAATAAAAGTAGTATGGCGATCGCTCTACTGATTTTGTTCGAAAGAGTTACCGCGGGCCCTGGAAAAAGGGCACTAGGAGGAGCACGGATGGGTTTTAGTCAGTAAGAGGGGGAAGAGTCATTTGATGATTTCCCATCCATAAAAAAGGTATAAAATGGTATTTAAATAAAAGTCACTTTTCGTGTCTGTCTGCACTCATTTGATTGTTGCGTCGCATTGTTCTACCAAACTTCGCTTCGGATTTTAATGGAATTTTCAAAATTATTTAGAGGTTTTATTCCGTCATATCATCATAAAAAATCTGTTGCCTCCACAACCCAGTAACTTGGTAACACAATACCCCTTGGGAAGGCTGTTTTCAGATTTTCTGGCATCTGATAAACCGTAACGACTGTCAAAGATCTTAAAATGACCGTTTAACATGCTTTATCTCACAACGTAATGTTCCAAACATGATTTCAAAAACTATTGTATAAGCACGTAATTTTTTTTGGTAGATATTTAAAATAAAAAAAAAATGCAATTACAGTGCAACATTTTCCTTCGATTTTCAAATAACTGCATCATAAAATAAATAACTTTTTAATTTTTATAGCACACTTTTACTTTATTGACAAAATATAGAAAATTAGTGTCATTGTAAATGCACGTGCGCGCTAATTTTTTTTCCGTGAAGATGAAATAGTGTATGCTACGGCATATATTAGGTACCTATTAAAAGGTGAGATAGTAATATCACACTCGGCGTCGCCGTGTTTGATAAACCCACACTCGTGTTTTAATAAACTCTTTTATATAACCGTTGCATCAACTACTATTATGTTTAAATCCATCCAAGAACCAGTCACGGCAAGCTTTACTTAACTTTGACTCGTTACTTAGCCACGAGCTTCTCAAACGTGTCGATAGTTGTTTACAATTTATTTGTTTCACATTGGTCGCTTCGAGCGTAAGTAAGTAAGCTGAGACTCAAGCATACTAATGCTTGAGTCTCAGCTTACTTACTTACGCTTAATATCAATTACTTTGGTTACAAGTGGAACCGTATAATCTGCAATTGGATAACCTAATAGGGTTCGAGTAATAACCGCAACCGCAACTGAGTCGTAGTGTGACTTCGTAGAATGAACAGAGAAAACTAAGGTACCTCCAAACATAAAACAGCATCATCATGTTTGTATGCCTGAAAGGTTAGGCATAAGGGCCTGTGCACACCACGTTTTTTAAAGGCGCGGTTGACGCGCGTTTGAAGCGATACAGACGCGATACGCACGCGAGTCAGACGCAGCCTGTAGAACTCTGTAGGATAAAAGCGCGCCGTTCGACGCACGTTTCTAAAACGCGCATCAACGGCGCGTTTAGTAGTCAGAAATCGGAGCCCCGTGCAGCGGGGCTTCGTCGTTAAGGTTCGCTCAGAGGTGACCATTTCATAAAGTGCCCAATTATTTCATGGAAAAGCTAATTTGACAGCTATCGTTATTGCTGGGATCAGTTTGCGACTATTAGGTTTAAGCATTTTATCTACACCCGTGCTGTAAAAAGTTTCTGAAACAGTTAGCTTATTGCCAACATTGAAACAACCAGTGTCATCGTAATCATAATATCATCCGAGTGTTTCAGTGTTATAACACTGTTGTGCTAAATTTCATTATGCAACTCCTTTGCTTTTTTGATCCTTTCCTTACTCATTCATCAAACAGCCACATTCTCACCCCTCAATTCGTGGTTTCTTTATGAATTAAAAAAAAACATTGAAATGCACGCGCGTTTCACTACCACAGCACAGTAATTAAAAAAAAAAACTTGTAGGTTATTCGAATTCACGTCGTATCCCGCCATTTTGTTTGATATTAGTATTGCAAAAAAATTATCACTTTGTTTACAAAAATGAGTAATAGGTATAAGCTTTGATAACACAACACTATATATTTCTAATTCAGCAATGGACATTAAAACCGACTGCAGAAAAAGTCGAGAAAGCAATATGAAAAGGCGTACCAAGATTTCATAAATTGGAAAAGAACCTTTTATAGAGGAACCCCCATTCGTGTTTTAATACCCCTTATTATACAACAGTTGGATAAATCAACTATTATATTCTAAGTATTTCAGTAATCTACTTATTACTTTTCTTCACACGTCATTGTAATTTGAACAGGATCCTAAATGACATAATCAACTATCTACCTATCTGTTTTCCCAAACACTACCCAAATATAGGCAATCAAAATCATCATTAATAATTTTCGAGTACCTAAATAGGATGTTGTTGTCTTTCGAAGTTGCTGTTTATTGATGATGATGAATCGATTGACCCAATTAGACTGGGTATTAATTTTCTAATTGTCAAAACATCCGGAATAGATCACATGACTCAACAGCATCAGATTTTTTTTATCAAATTGATTAAAATTGAAGCTCGTGTTTGGTACTACCTGTTTTATCTGATGGTAAGCGATGACGTAGTTTTTTTATTATTGATAGACACGCGCTTGACTACTATCTCACCTGATGGTAAGCGATGATGGAGCACGCTTGCCTAGAAGTACCCTATTCACTCTTGACTTAAAGGTTCCAAGGTTACAGCTATTAAAGAAGATAAACTTCGCCAGGGAAGTCTACTCCTAAGCTATTTTGATGAAAAATAACACTTTCGAATGAAGAAAACAAATTATTTATTAAAATCAAATTCAGGCGCACAACAACTTCAAAATTAATGAAAGAAATAACAATATATCACGCTTACAACGACTGCGCCAAATAGCTTCAGCATCATTTTTGCTGCAATTGTTTTTTTGGGTTTCGTTGTTTAGGGGCAAAAACGGAATACTTATATTTTCATTTGGTTTGTTTGTCTATGTGTCCGGATGGTATACAGCTATTTTACAGAGATACCGACTAATAGTGAAAAGGGTTCTATTTGAACTAAGGTGTTGGTATGAGGCAGGAGCGAGTGACGCGAGCTCGGGACTTGGGGCACCCTGACTCGATTAGGTTAGGTTAGAAGGTGTAAAGCGAGGGTCGACTTGCAGAGGGTTTGCTTAATCAAACACTGGACTGGTAACTAATCGCGTATTACTATGTACCTACCGAATCGCAATATATGACGAGTAGGTACTGCTCACACACAAAAAAATATCATAAAATTACTTAGCGTAACGAAACCATAGCGCGATCTATTTCGATGTCAACGCCATCTAGGGTACTAAGAGTTCAACTTTTCTAAACGTCGAGTGACCCTGAACAGAAGAGATAGGGCTTAGTGGTTATTTTTTTTAAACCTTCCAGAAGTAGGAGACCCGCGGGGCAGGGCTCCGTCGACTAGCCCTCCGTGTGTAGCCTTAATGTAACTACTATATTTTCCTTCAGAATAATTTCCCGGTATTACTATCACTACATATTATTAAACAATGTCCTTCAATCTTGTCTGTCTATCTGTACACGATAAATTTAAAAACTACCGAACGGATTCATAATAAAAGTTAAGATGTATAATAAACCCAATGACATAAAAAATTGTACACTATAAATATTTAAAAAGAAATGAAATAAATTGCTAGTTGAAAAATGTTATTATACAATAGATGAATTTTTGAATGACAAATCCATATGATTATTCATTTACAATGATTTTTCTCGTGATTCTTTTCTATTTTATTCCGATTTTTTTTTCATTGTTTATTTAATTAATTAATAACTTATTTCTGACATTATGTTATCGACTAATTATCAACTTATTATTGACATTGTATTATTGACTAATTCATAACTTATTTTTGACATTGTATACCACTGAATGAATTTACAAATTGAATGATTTATTTTCACTATTTTAATCATTTGACATTAGTTAAATATTATATTCATTTATTGCGCTATCGTTCACAAACATGACAATTTATATTACATAAAAAACGTAACACTTCAGAACTATTACAATTATTTTGACGAAGACAGCAATAATAAAACACTAAACTAACTAATAATAAAAAACAAATATCCTAACTAAGTTAACCCTAAAAGATGGCGTCAAAAAATTCATCCGCATCGCTGTCGACTGGAAGAGTGCCCAAAAGACTGGCGGCATTGCCACGTTGTATGGCAATGCTTATCCTTTGTCCAAGGTAAAAGCCAGCCCTTGGGTCACGCGAAGTGTCAACTAAGCGTTTAGCAAGTTCTTTAAAAAACGCATGAGCACTCGGACCCCACGACCCGAGAGTTTCAACCCCAAACGGCTCGAAAATATAACTACCAACGAGGTTGTTATATTTCCGCCGCTTGAGGTTCTCAGCAGCCGTAGCGGCAGCACCAGCACAGCACGAAGATCTAGGAAGATGGGATGGCGCAAGAGTATCGACACAAGTAGCGTCCCATACTAAAGGCCTACCCATCTTCCACGGAAATAAAGACATACCGTCCGGTCGCTTGCCATCGTCGCGTGCCAGGCCACTGGGTTCTAATACAGCCGGAACGCCGACGGTGACAAGAGCTCGTCGGATGATGTCGTTAATATTCGCGTGCCGCGCTATGCGGCCCGCGCTACGGCTGCATGACAGGCCGTGGTGTCCAAGGCTGTTGACAACTTCGCCACAGTGGCAGCGATGAGGAGAACAACAAGGAGCGCCAAGACGCAGGCAGGCAGCGAGGCGGAAAGTAGTGTCGTCGAACAAGGTGCCAATGTTTGACGACGGTAGTGCGTGAAGCCAGAGACCCGACTCCCACTCACCCACAGCCAGCAGGCGCGCACGCTCTGCAGTAGTAGATGATGTAGCAATAAGGTTTGCCTGAATTTCTCTGCAGAGAGGCTCATCCCACCGTCTCTGGGATGAAGGGTAGTCGGGCGGATTTGAATTCGGGCAAGCGAGTCTCCAGGCCTCCACAGCCTCGGTGAAGCACGGCACATCAAAATCAATCAGTGTGGAAGCTAGAATATTCCTGATTAATTTATCAGTGCCGTGAACCGAAGATATAAAAGCCGGTAAACTAATACTGGTAATTTTGCGGACGCCAAGGCCTCCCATACGGATGGGAAGAGTTGCTTGTGCCCAAGCTCGGTCGTCCATGGCCACATTTAAAATTAAAGTAAGCGTATGCTTGATGATTTGGTCCATTTTCTCCAAAAGGTGGGGGTGCTTCCATAAATGGGAAGCACGAAGGAAATATATTAATTTTGGGCCGAAACAGCAATAACGGATTAGGGTGATTGCTGAATGCATGTTAATTTGGAACAATCTTTCCGAAACTTTATTAAAATCTTGGATTTTTTCTTCAACGAAATTTGGAAAAGAATTCTCGAAGATTGGGGACCCAAGGAGACGAAGAGAGCTTTTGTCAATAATTTTGATTTCAGGGGCTATTGTGTTAAATTTTGGAAGTGTGAGTAGTTTATCAGTATTGTCAGATAAGAATATTTCGCATTTGGAAAAGTTTAGATCAAGTCCTATGGAACGGAAATGATTTTTTAATCATTAATGTTAAATATTTGGTTTTTTAAATTATTTCATAATTACTACTACTAAAAAAAAAAATTTTTGCATGCCCCACGGTAGAATGTATTGGATCCTTCTCTTACTTAACACCATATTTTTGTACCTACATTCATAGCAAATAAATTATTTCATTTCATTAAATTAACTAAAATAAGGCGATGATTATCCCTCTCTTACCCGTGCGAAGCCGAGACGGCATGCTATTATTACATGAAGTAAATCTAATTTACTAACCAACTATCACAGTTGACCCATTTCCACTATATTGGTCCCAAACAAACTACCTCAACACGACCTGAATTATGGTGGGGAAAGATTTATGGAAGGTCTACCATGTTGTATCACTTCCGAACTGCCGCTTGAAGGAAATTTATGTTTCTTAGCAAAAAAACATGTCTCGTAACTAATTAATTGAATTGAATATGGGTTACCTATTTTTTTTTAAGGATGCAAAATCATGAAATGACTCCTTCTGCGCGTAGGCGCGTAGGTGCGAAGCGGAAGGGAGGATCAGACTCTTACTGACTAAAACCCATTCGTGTTCCTCCAAATGCCGTTTGCGTTTCGTCCGTACATATTTTCGGCCTTAGTTACGGGCGTTTTCTACTCCCTATCACCTACGGGCAAACGATTAGTCCCGAACCCAAACTAAGAATGAATGATAACACGATTCGATTTGACAGTTATTCTTAGTTCGGGCTATTATCCTAAAAAAAAGTACGTGTTTATGTAATAGCATTTGAAACATTACGTTGTGAGTGTAGACAAAGTTTATCTATTACCAGTAGCGATAGGCAATTTGCATTTTATATACCTAGTTCACACGGAAATTCTGAATTCAAATTATTATACACGATGAATCTAATAATTGATAGAAATGGAAATCCGCATTCGTTTGTATTCTGAAATGCGATGAAGCCGAGGCACATTGTACATACATGGGTCTGTGTTCGCTCGCTTTGCTCGCTCACTAGACCCCGCCATCCCCTTCTAATCTAACCTGTCCGAGTCGGGGTGCCCAATGACCGGCTAAACTTGGGTTTATGTTCACACCCACCTTTAGCCGTAACATACACATATCTATATTTATATATCTCTTTATAAAGAGAGATAATACACTGCTTTGTACTGAATCCGAGCTACTATTTGTGTGCATCCGGCAGACCTTGCACAAAGGCGTATTGCTTTACTTTTACTCCACAAGAGAGGACACGAACATGGCACCCAGATTAAATCCAATAGAGGTCCTTTTTACAACTTGTAGTGTGAAGATATGTGGCAAATTTATTGGAAGATTTTTAAATTCGTGTCTACTAAGGAAAATAATTTATGGTTTGTTGTTGACAAAACTATCTTCCCTATGTGTATAGTTCTTTTGTTCGTGTGTAACTCCCTGAAGTCATCCTAAACGCGTGGACCAATATTAATGACATTACTTGTGTGTTTTTGAGTTGGTCGCTGTATGATTTATAATTGGAAAAGAACAGGGCACTGCAATTGTATTGTAGATTCTTTTTCTTTTAAAATTTTCAAAACTCAGGCAGGAAAACTTTTGTCCCGACAAAAGTTTTCAACGTGTAACAGAATAAACGCAGTCCCTCTTAAGTTTATTCATGAATTGTCATTTTTTTTAAGTTGGGAAGTAATTATGACTCCTTTTGCTCTGGGCGAACCGGAAAGGAGTGGCAGACTCTTACTGACTAAAACCCATCTGTGTTCCTCCAAATGCCCTTTGCGTTCCAGGGCCTTGACTCTTTCGAATAAATTCGGCAACATGAATTATCCTAAGCCTTACACACCAAGTATATGCAATAAAATTAATCTGTTGTTAATTTATTATTTTAAGTTCATATTAGCTTAATCCAGCCTGAAACACAGGTTAAAACTAGTTCAGGCAAATAAGCAAGTGTGTTTTTTAAAATTTGTGAGATATTTATTGTAATGCCCATCGACTGTGACAACTAGCAAATTTTTTTAATTAAATAAGTTACAGACAAGTTTGAGCAAGGCGATGGCAAGCTGAGTAGGGTGCCAAATATTTATGTAGCCTTAAGAATATTCTTGTGACAAGTCTCGACGTTTTCACTCTTAATTCTTTGAAGTTATTTAAATGTGACATTGAATAATTTTGCGTCATAACAATCGTCACGTTTCGGTTGTCTGAGAAAAAACTGCGTGATCATAATTATGAGGAAAATCCAGGAAAGTGAATTATTTTTATTTTGGCTCGCATTCGCAGGGAGTTTGTGCACCAGTTCACAGGTTTGCCACTTCTTCCCAAATACAACACTAGGAAGAGCTGACGGGTGGCGGTTTTGGGAACTATCTTTATGTAAAACTAACTTTTGCCCCCGGCTGCGCCCGTATGGTTATCACGTAAAAAAGTAGCCTACGTCCTTCTCCATATCTTAGGCTATATACCTGCCAAATTTTATGACGATCCGTTCAGCGTGAAAGCGGAACAGACAGAGTTACTTTCGCATTTATAATATTAGTAGGGGAGTAGCGATTTAACGTTAAATAAACTCCTGATTCTCAGTGTAATTTGATTAAATGGATTGAGATTGATTATTATCGCTCGACTTGCAGATCCTCGGGTTATAGCTATCAGGTAACACAAACTCCGGCAGGAAATTCTACTCCATAGCTTATTCTCAAATCATTTACGAAATACTCAAACATAATCTAGTAGTAAAACTGACACGATTGACTGTTATGTATGTTTTGATTTTGTTTCTACTGCAACAATAATGTCACAAAGACAATATTATATATGGTTTCTGAATTCAGATTTTGTCGTGAAAACGTGTCAAAAGATAAACCTTACTTTAGTGTGAATCTTTAACATTTTTTCCAGGCAGAATTCAATTTTTTTTTTTAATTTTCCATTAAAAAATTGGAGGAAGTAAACTACGTTATATAAGGCGTTACTTGGAGAGTTTTGGATAAAATAATTACTTTAGTTGTGTAAATGTATTGCAAATTCGAAGAAAATAAAAGTCTTCAAATATAAAGGAGCATTTAATTGCTCATGCCAAAAGCAGCTGACATGTTTTCCGGAATTTATTTCCGCGTTATTGTGAACTTTTTTTAGTTGGAAAAACGTAGGTACGTGTTTCCTAAGAAAAGAGGCTTTATTTGCATTTCTACTCCGCAAGTTGACATTGAATATTTTATTAATAAATTCCACATTTTGGTGACTCATATTTTTAGTTCAGGTTTGATTTTATAAAAAACCAATATTTTTGTCATGTTTACATTACGTATTGGAAAATTCTCGTGGAATTTTTAAGTGTTCTGAAAAGTAGTGAATTTTAATTGAGCCCTGGAATTAAAAAAAAAGTTAATGAATCATTCTTAAACTTTGTAGAACTCTAGCCCATTAAGAGGGCGCCGACCAAACGACGACCGTGCAGTGGCGCCCTCATCGTTTGTTTGGTTATTTCTTTTATTTCAGAATGAAAATCCAGAAAATATGCAATTTAAGTTGTGCTCCACAAGATTATACGTTAATATTATTATAAACGGTAGTTTTAAATTGTTCAGTTTTATTTTAATCACTAAAACGGATAATAGTGGCCACTATTTTCCGTTTGGTCGGCTCCCTCTTAAAGCACACCCTGTGCTCTAACACAGGTCTCAAAGGTTATTGTTTAGTATTATAAGGTTCTATTTTCAAATAGAAATTAAGAATCCTTGAACTTGAACCTAGAACAAATGACATTCTACCGGTGAAAATGATTGTTGAAAAGTCAAAATGTAAGGGACTGACCATCTTGCCAGGGTTGGAGAATTTGTTTGAAAGAATCACCGCGACCGTGGAATGCAAAGGGCAATAGAAGGAACACGGATGGGTTTTAGTCAGTAAGAGTTTGACACTCTTCCGTTTCACACAGAGCGGAAGAAGTGATTTGATGTATTCCCATCCTTAAAAAAATAAAAAAAAGGACTGGCCATGTGATGTTTCGTAGGAATCATCACATTTTCTGGTCTCTGGTAACACTCACATGTTTTAAACATTTTATAACTGACCAGTTTTGATATTTTTTACTTACTGTTCCACTGAAAAGGCAAAGACACTGCAGAGGCTTTCTCTAAATCCTTCCAGAAAGAACCTCGAATCAGCCCAGCCTAGCGGTTTAAATACTCAACCCATTTAACCCAAATTTTGCTTTTTGTAACCAAATAACTTTAACCCCCACACGTAGTATAACTATAACTATATTGCTAAACACCAGCCTTTGTGAACTCAACCCATAATATTTATTTAACAAAGCCGTTCCATTTTACTTTCTAGACTACCTAATCTTACCTACGTGTAACAACAGGTTCAAATATTTACTTATTAATAGACTGGCAAGATCCAATAGCCTGAGGATTTTCATTCGGACAGCCGAAAGGGTATCAAAAGAAAATATTTCACGAGGGCTTATAGGAATCCGAAGGTGGCAGCCCTATTGATAACCCTTGTCATTAATGCTTTGTAGTAATCCCTAGCCCTGTTTGAAGTAGCAAAACCTCTTTCCGGAGCTTTGTTTTTATTTATGTTCTAAGCGAAATGAATGTGTTAACGTAATTTATGGTTGTTTGGGAATACATTTATGATAAGGAAAATATGTATTTGTGGGTATTTTTTTATACTAGGTACAGAATAAAAACAAATAGGAGTGTGACGAATATTAAGGTATTAGTTAAGAGATTAGTAATATTCTATGGAATCACGTATTAGTAATCCGACGAACTGATATATACTTTTTTCAAAACGCAACTCAAAAACTCATAGCACAAAGGCAATTCTGAATTGTCAAGGTCAGTCGGTCAAAAAGATGAAGCTATTTGCACGTTCCAAAGCGTAGATCTCTATGGAGAAGAACGTGAAAAAAACTCCACGGACACTCTTTTAAAAATAATAAATTGTTACAAAATACTGGTTACATCATTCATATTGAGATTATAAATATGATTATATTATATTACATTTTTTATTTAAATTAAAACCTCAAAACGTCATTTGAAATGTGTCGATCCAGGTGCCAAGTTAACGCGTACGGGATATACCATATCGCTGAGTCATAAGCCCGGGAAAAACTCGGTTCCTGTGTCACGAAAGCAAACCCGCGGGAAAAACCTAGTAGCCAATAAATTAAACATAGCGTTGGTATCAGAATGATCGGCATTGGATCCACAAATACCGGAAAAAGTTAATCATTGGAATTTAATAAGTTATTTTATAAAACCTTGACAAGACACACCTGCCACATGACACATGTGAAAACACGTGCGAATAATATTTGCATTTCCGTGGCCTCCGGTATGAGAAGACTTCTTCAAAGGAAATAGATAATTATTGATATTTTCTTGCGAGCTATTCTACAGGATGTTTGCATATCGGGATAAAAGCCAAAGCCGTGTGTGAGTGATAGTGTACAGCTTTTCTATTAGTGAAAGAATTGTCAAAAACGGATCTGTATTTTCAGGGATTGCATTATACAAAGGTGATAGGGTTAAGGAAGGTGCAGATACGGAGACCTGGAGGCAAAAGTCCTCGCGTCAATGCATCGGTGGCGCGAGGACGCGCGGGCGCGCGGGGAGCGACTGACGCAGCGACATTTTGAGCTGCGTCGGTCGCAGCTGCGCGAGGTCCTGGTGGCGGAATGGCGGAACAGGCTTTCACGCCCTACCGCCGGCCTCGTCACTATCGAGGCCATCCGGCCAGTGCTCGACATGTGGCTCGGGAGAAGGCACGGCTCTCTGTCGTTTCGTGTGACACAGGTCCTCACGGGGCATGGTTGCTTCGGGAGGTTCCTGTGTCGCATAGGCAGAGAGCCGGACGCTCGGTGTCACCACTGCGTCGACTGTCGGGAGGACACGGCGCGGCATACGCTGGCAGAGTGTGCCGCCTGGGAGGAGCCGCGCCGTGCCCTCGTCTCTGTGGTAGGCAGTGACCTCTCGCTGCCGGCTGTAGTCCGTTCTATGGTCGGCGGTGAGGAGTCCTGGGACGCGGTGGTCTCCTTCTGCGAAACTGTCATCTTGCAGAAGGAGGCTGCGGAAAGGGAGAGGGAGATGTCGAGTGCTCACCCGGCCCGCAGCAGGCGCACCGGGCGTCGGAGGAGGGCATACGCTGCCCTCCTTCTGCCCCCCTAACTGGGTCCAGGGGCGGCGGACTTGGGGATGTCCGTTGCCCCCCATTCATCCGGACCCGAGGTGGCGGCGCGTGGTGTTCCCGTGCGCCCCTCTGACGTCGCGGGGGGAGTTAAACACCTCACTCCCCCCGCTTACGAGATGTGGCCCGCAGAGGCGGGCCGGCACCAGCCGGGGATTACGGAAGTCGCATACGTTCCCGCGATCCCCGGCGTAGGTGGAAGATGGAACACCGGGGTGGTTTTAGTCAGTAAGAGTCTGACAGACCCCTCCGCCCGCCCCAGGGCGGAGGACATCCATGAGGATTTCCCCCCGTAAAAAAAAAAAAAAAAAAAAAGGTGCAGATACGGAGTAAAAAACGTCCGTAACTGAGGCCGAAACTTCGGGCTTAGAGAGTAGACCCGCTGGTTTGACTGGAAGCCGAACCCACCATAGGTGGGTAAAGGCTTGGCAAATTGATTCGTTCGGCAAGACACTCACGTAAACGCGCGATTATTGCTTGCTATTAGGATGATGACACCTGAGAGGCTAAGCTGAGACTTAATGGCGACTTAAATTAAGTTGCGAGATACATTGAGACAGATGCAAATAGCCGAAGAAATGAACACAAAACGCGCCTCATACTGACGATTGACAGTTTGACACGATTTGACAGTTGTTCTTAGTTCGGGTTCGGGACTAATTGCAAGTCCGTAGGTGCTACAACAGTATAAATATGGATACGGACTAGAAAACGCGCGACACTAAGGCCGAAACTACGGATTACGGGCTTAGAGAGTAGACACCCAGACCGTATCTTCCGAATTTAACAATGAGACGATACCGGTATCCTATGCGTATTACGTCAATAAATCTAATCGTTAAAATTATTGTTTATTCAATCACAACATCTCGGTTCGTTGGACTTTTCAATAACTAGGAATCTGGCCATGACCTTGAAGGTATCCGTCTACAACCATTTTTAATTTATGTTTGAACGACTAAACTATTAAATGAAACTGGTTTTCTTAAATATCAGTTAGTTGTTTGTTCAACTTTTTAAAATTCCTTTTCATAATGAATATTACTAATTGTAATTTGAATTGTCACCTTGTGGACCAGTTGCAGCTGGCAAAGCACGGGGGGAGAACCGAGAAAAATATTTATAGAAAGTTAGCTTTAATTTTGTGTACGTAGGTAATTGAAAAATACATAATTGTTGCTCTCATTTACCTCCGCTTACCCCAAGGGCGAAAACACAAGGATTTCCGTAAAAGTTAGTACTTAGTGATTATAGAAGTATGTGCGGTTTTTGTAAATGTTGATACTATAATAGCTTAGCTTGTACCTTTGTTTGTACGTTCATATCGCTGCTTTGGAAGGGTACTGGTCCAACTCAAAACGGGTATTTTTTTCAGGAGAACTGATTGAAGATTACACAATATAAGCTATTTGTTGTAATGCTAACAAAATATGGTTCACGGTTGTCCGAAATAAATGAACTTTTTTAATTTTAATTATAATCATTCTGTTATAAATTTTGACCCATTGCACTTTTTTTGGTGAAAATGAAAGAAAAACAAAGATGAAAACGTGGTTTCGCCTCTAAAGACGCACATGATAAAACACATTATTATGTAATGTATTTATAAAAAAAAATGTATTTTGTAATAACACAGTAGGTATTCTTCCAGGGATAGCGTAGTGCTGTCACTACGCAATCCCTATTAATTTCTCAAAAAATCTGAATTTTGCTCATCGGATCAGAACTGCGGTACCTACCTACTTACTTCCAGAGATTAGCTTTTATAAATATTTCAAGACAAAGGCCCATATTCCAAAACTGAACTGAAGCATCGGAGCTTGTCATAAATTGAAGTTTTTGGCATTTGTTTGCTTATCTCTCAAGTTCGAAAACGTCAATTAGACAGCTTTCATTGACATTTTCGTGCTCATGTTGGAGTTGGAGTTCGAGTTGAGTTGGAGTTTAGGGTTTAGATTAAGGGCCAAAATTTTAGTTTTTTTATATTATGAGTTTAGATTTATCTTAGGACTCTTTTACACAAAGATAAATATTACGATACTACCAGAGAATGAGCAGCAGCATTCTCTGTAGGTACATTGCTACAGCTACACTGCGATCGCTAACCCCGCCAAGCGTGGCGATTATGGCAAACCCACCCATTTGGAGGAGGCATATGTCCAACAGTTGTCGTATTTCGCCTGATATGATGATGATGATGATGAAATATTACAACTTATTTTTATTTGTGAAGGTCCTATGGTAAGTTTGAGTAAGGTTTTCAATACAAACATCAAAATTGGACCTTGTAGCGAATCCAACACTACCTTGTTGTGAATCTGTACTTTTTTTATTTTTGTGACGTCTATGGTTTTTAGGCTGCCAGAAACTGATTCGTGTTGTCTTGGGCTCATGGCTACTGCGTGTCTGCGCTATACAGCATATCTGCCTCCCTGAGAAGCGGATCTAGCGAATATAACAAAGATATTATTATCCAATAAATATGTTTTGTTGATGGTTTTATTAATTTGGGCAAAAAACAGTCCACAAGAGTATAGAATGTAGATACATAAATGTATCTGGTTAGCCAGCGGGCTTATGCTTTTGTGAGAGTTTATTTAATTTCATGATGCCTGTTACAGAGTTCACGCTGTGACAAAGCTTTGTAGAAGTAAGTGTTTATTATTATATTAATAAATTAATGGTAGTAGGAATTACGTTATCTCTGTTCACTTTTTTTATTTCTTTTCAGGATTATTAATTTGTAACGCTCCCTTAAGCCCCCGATAACTAAACATAGTAATCGGGGGCTAAGAGCAACCGCTCTTGCTCACATCGTAACAATTGCCTGACATTGCCACGTTTTTATTTTCGCAACTTATGTCAATGGTCTGTGAGATAGAATAGAAAGAAAACATTAAAATGGCAATAAATTCCCAACAGCTAATAAATCACTTTTTCTTTCTTTAATTTTTTTTCTTTTAAGTTTTCGGTCTATAGCACTAGCTGCGTGCAATACAACTTACCTAAATTTTTGTTTATTATTTTTTGTATTATTAATTTTAACTAAGTATCTAAGAGTCAAAAACGTTTGTTAGTTTATTATGTCATTGTATGTACAAAGTAAAATTTTTGGAAGTATCTCTTGGTAATAGGCCTGATAAACCTCCTCTTTTTTTGAAGTTGGTTCAAAATGATACAACATACAATATAATTTTAACTGACTTCAAAAAAAGGAGAAGGTTCTTAATTTGGTTGTATTTTGTTTGTTACCTCATAACTCCGTTATTTATGAACTAATTTGAAAAACTCTTCTTTTACGCGGAAGGATATATTTCCGATCGGTCCCATTGAAAGTTGAAAATTCAAATAAAAATGAAAATCTTTAATTCGGAAGTCGGTATGTTTGGTTGGTTCTTCGTAATTTAACACCGACTCCCGAAATTAAAGTTTTTGTATTTTGTAGAGTTTTTTTATATTTGGAAGTCGGTTGTATTTTTTTTTAAAACGTTTTTTATTGCATTTTAATATGTAGCACGTTCATTACACTTACCCATACACAACTTTAGCAATTTGTTATTTCTGCAAGAAGTTGAACAACTAGGAAATGGACCGTTTTAATTAAAATCTTACAAACATTTACAGTAAAAATTTCGTTCTGCATTGCACCTTCTCTCATCTCGTAACCCGTAGTGAAGTAAGTGAGCTCCGTCATTGCGACATAGCGACAGTTTACGTAACGTCTTGTGCAATAATATCACCATACACATCTACTTTACACCGGTAGCCCGCCTTACCTTGACCAGCCTTGACATTTACCGGTAATTAGCATAAAATTTTATTTAAAAACTGAGAACAAGTATCGATTACTTAATCGCTTCTTGTAGGTATATTAATTTAAATTTATTGGTTTTATTTATTTATGTATTTTTTTAATGTAACTCTGTCTGTTACCTTTTCACGTTTCAACGGCTGAAGGGATTAGGATGAAACTTGGTACACGAGTAGACCGTGTCCCGGAATAGTAGATAGGATGCTTTTCATCCTGGTAGTATACTCCATTGGTACTTTAATTTTATAAGATTTAATAAAGATAACATAAGGTACTCTAGATATTTTAAAAAGAACCTTTACTAATTAGTTTTGATGTTTCCTCTGATTAGTACCTATTACTCATAAAATGGAACTGATTTATCTACATGTTTTGATAAATAGATACTCATAACTTGAAACGCTGCGCAGATTTTAATTACGCAGTATCATAATCATATTGTTTGACCAGGAAGATAACAGTAAAATTATTCTTATTATAATTTTTATGACCAGACTAAACCTAATCGTTCCGTAGTCTTATCTATATCCTATTAACATCTTTGTTTGCAATAACATGGCCCTTTTTTATGAATGGGAAATCAGCGAACTTGATCCACTCTGGGTGGAGCGGAAGGGAGTGTCAGACTCTTACAGACTAAAACTCATACGTGATCCTCCTTATGCCTTTTGCGTTCCAGGTCCGCGGTGACTCTTTTGAACAAATTCGCAACCCTGACAGGCTCTGCCCCTAACGGGCCCCGTCTACTATGCTGACATCTCAAACGCGTCGTCGACCCGGGCTGGTTCTGATCGGACAGCCACCCAACGGTCGCCGTCCGCAGGCCCGAGATTACATGGCCCTAACACACATAGTATCTTCTCCATAGTTCTAAAAAAAGTTTGATGTTGTTTTCCACCAGATATGTGAAGACAAGAATTGCCCTCCGACTATGACATGCTAATTCTAATTCCGTTGAAGACGTTGGCATAATAAATCCGTTGGCAAAAAGACTCGGAGCTATACATAAGTACCTACTAGCGCCATCTCTGTTTCACAACGAATTAGAGGCACAGTGTAATCCTAACCTAACCTAAAATTAATAACACTGGTAATGAAAACTTACTACTTATGATTATCAAGTTATTTTTGAAGAATATCAAAAGCCAAGAAAGTCGAATGCATGTCAGCAGTGTCGAAATAAAACATACTTATTAATAGGTGTTTCATCATCATCATCATCATCATATCAGCCGAAAGACGTCCACTGCTGGACATAGGCCTCCCCCAAGTGTCGCCACAACAACCGTTCCTGTGCGTCTCGCATCCATCGGTTACCCGCGACCCTCACCAGGTGATGGGTCGATGGGGCCGAAAAGTTTTGGAGTGGCGACCGCGTACCGGAAGACGCAGCGTTGGAAGGCCTCCCACAAGGTGGACCGATAGGTGTTTATGTGTCCTAAATGGGAATGATCATGAGACCTGAGTGCCAATTATATTAATTTTCAAGGAACGTTTTCATTTGCATCTCAGTCGCAAACTCAAAAATTTTATGAAAATTAAGGCTTCTTTTACAGTTTGCGAATCGTCGGTTGTCGGCCGTCTGAAATTATAATTTTATTTTTTCTTAAAAAGGATCATCGTCCTTCGATGGGATCAATGTAAGATTACGATGCATCAATATAATTATGTGCAATTAACATTGAAAATGGTTAATAACCTGAGATGAAGGTTTAATTAATGCACCGTTTCACTATCTGGTTTTATTTATTGGGGAACCTTTTTATGCACGAGTTTGTAGTTTTAAAAGTAGCTTTTACACATCGCTGTCTTTTAAAATTTATGGTGATGAATTCTAAAAATAACAAAAGTATAAATGACGGTCGCACGGACCGATCTTCAAGGTTAAGCAACGCTTGTGGAGGTTGGTCTGTGGATGGGTGACTATCTAGAAATACCGAGACTTCTCCTTGCCTTGGAAAGCACGTTAAGCCGTTGGGTCCCGGCTGTAATTTGGAGTCGTTACGGATTGTCAGAAGCTAGAAAAATCTGACACCAGTCTTGCCAAGAAGTACCGTGTTACTTGTTAATGGGTTGTGTGTATTTCAACTTATCATCATCATCAATTAGGTGTTAAAACACTCGTGTGATAAACCCACACTCGTGTTTTAATAACCCCTTTTATAAATATGATCGTTGCATAAACTATTTTTTTTTTTAAATTTCAAATATCCACGAATATAAAGTACGTGTTTATACAATAGTTTTTGAATTCCTATTAGGAACATTGCGTTGCGAGTGTAGATAAAGTATATAATTTAAATCTATACTAATATTATAAAGAGATAAAGTTTGTGAGGTTGTAGGAGGTAATCTCTGGATCTACTGAACCGATTTTGAAAATTATTTTTGTATATAATATGATTCACACCCACATTCATATAGCCTTCTTGGCTATAGGCTATACAGGAACGAGAAATTCGAACGGAAACGGGAAACAACGGGATATATGCGTACGAAGTCGCGGGTAAAAGCTAGTAAATACTAAATAAACAACGTGAACATTTGTTTTGGTTGGTTTACGTCGCTTATTCCGTTTTACTACAATTGCGTTTACATAAACACGATCGAACACAATACCTACTCGAACCATTGTAAAGCTTACTCGTAAACACGAATAAGACGCCTTGATCTCATACATATTACAATGAATGATTTGGGACATGTTTTTGTGTACTCAACTACAGTTCAATGTACTAATTATTTTATTTATGACATAAACACGAAGTATGTCAATGCCCTGCCCTTTGAAAATGTGTTAAAAGTAAATAGCTATATTTGTGTCGTTTATTGTATCTCACTTTGTATTGAGCCTCAGATCAAAATAATATTGTGATTCATTGAGGTTCATGTTTTCATAAACTTTTATTGGTGTTTAATTAATTTGCGGCCACTTGAAATGAAGATGAATGAAGGACGTGGCATTTTATTAAGTGTTTACGTTTTTTACCAAACCTTGGAAACGTCCTTTAAATAATCGCTAGGACACTGGCGTTGTGAGGTCAGGCCGCAATCCATCAAGAGGGCCCAGGTCCCAGGAGGTACAGGATGGTGTATAAAACAGGTAAATTTTAGGCGCTGGGCACACAGAAAAGACGTAAGACGAGGACGGGGCGCCGACCTATGTCTCTTTCGCGTCCTTTTCATACAAAATGTATAGAAGCGTCGCTACGTAAAACAATTAGAAAGGACAAGGCGCGGACACGACGCTTACTCGTCTGCGCCTTATTGTAAAAACATACAGAAAAGACGGGGCACGGACGCCGCTGGCACACACAATTACACCACCACAGTAAACCACATCTTCATCTTCAGAAGAACATAATAAGTTATCCTGTCAGAATCGGACGGTTGAATGAAGTTGATTGAAAACTGTTATCTCTTGCGGCACCAAGCGTCACTTCCGTGCCTCATCTTTTCTAGTGTCTACTACTTAACCTAGTTATTTACGAGTACCTACCTTCTTCATAAGTAATTCTTATATTTAGTTTTAAGATTACCTTGTATTTCTCATATTAAGTGAATTGTATTCTTTTTGAGAAATAAATGTCTTAAACCGTATATGTTTTAAAAAGTGGCGACGGTGCCTCGTCTGTGCCCTGTCCGCGCCCCGTCCTCGTCTTGCGTCTTTTCTGTGTGTCCAGCGCTTTAGATTCTAGAGGTAGATCATTTGATGCTTCTTTGCCACCATTTTAAAGCCTTTTGAGTTATCTCCATTTATTAAGTGATAGCCCTTAGCTGGATTTTTTCAGGTTAATACAAAGAATATTTCCTGTCAACAAAACCTTAAATTAGGTATGTTTAGGATTTTCTACAGTGTAAATATTATGTTTTGCTGTTCACATATTTATTTAGATTACTTAAGTTATTCAATTTTAAGTAATTTTACCTTTTTGCTGTGTATGTTAACTGTAGGTATTAATTTTCTAATCTATTTAGTATCATACCGAGGTTTGCTATAAGAGAACCTAATGGGTTAAGCTTGTTTTTGTACATAAGCCTTCCTATTGTACCTATTTGTTTGTTCTTATGTTTACAATAAAGAATCAGAATAAGTAGAACCTGCCTGAGCCTGCTCGATATAGTTACCGATCGCCTACCGACCGAATTCGGTCGATAAGTCCTAAGGCCACCTGTACATAGTCAATCATCATCATCTTCGCAGGAAGATGACGAAGAAAAAAACGTGTTGCGCCGACCCCAAGTAACATGGGATAAGGGCAGCCTTATCCCATGTTACTTGGGGTCGGCGCAAAACGCAAAAAAAAAAAAAAAAAACTATCATTAACTCCCTTTTCTTTCATATCGCTCCTCACACAATCCATCCATCTTTTCTTTGGCCTCCCTCTTCCTCTCCATTTATATTCATAACCCTTTTAGTTACATGCGTTTCATCCCTCCTCTTCACATGACACAAGCGGTTACCTTTCAACTTTTCCGTCACTGGCGCCACTTTTAAACTACCTCTAATGTACTCATTTCTCACTTTATCCATTCTCGTTACTCCACACATCCATCTCAACATTCTCATCTCCGCTACATGCAATCTATTTTCATCCGTCTTTTTCATAGCCCAACATTCTGATCCATACAGTACGACAATCGCACGATCAAAATCAATGATCTGATCTGTGGATCACGTTCAAAATTGACAGTTTACGGGTCTACGGGTGGCTTTAGGAGTTAACGTCTGAATTCGGTCGTTATGCGATCGTTTACTATGTCGAGACTGCCGGCCCTGGGTTCACAGTTTCTTGGACAACTTGTAAGACGGAATCGTTACTACTGGATCACTATGTACTCACATATCGATTCGAGTATCAAATATTAGCTAGCAAAGTCTATTTGCAAATCTAGTTTGTACCTAATCAGTATTTCGTTTAGCACAGGAGAACCCAAACCGGTTCAAATTGCGAATTTGCAATATTTATTTTAGTCTTACCTGTTTGGAAAATTGTATAATACCACAAGGCAACTGAGACTAACTGGAAAACAGGAACTAAGTTTAGATTAAACCTCGAGATGCCTTGTACACGAATTTCAATTTCTTGGAACCTTTTCCGGAATATGATATGACAGAGACAAGTGAAGGCTAGATCGCAAATGCAGCGGAAACTTACTTTAAATAAATGTTTTGTAAATATCAAGGGTAAGGTCGAAATGCATAGCTAATTATAGATACTAAATATGTTGTTATTTTGAGGGGAATGAACTGGTTGAACTGGCTACTGTAAAGCTTTGTTCAGATCTACGCGATATTCGGTACAAAAACAAAACAAAACAAAATCATTTACATAAAATAAAGAAGGTTTGTAGAATGTACAAAATTGTTCTCTTATTCTGCCTTTAATTTCGGCGTGCAAATATAAAATAAAGTTACATTTTTTAATTTAAGTTAATTATTTATCATACCCAGAGTAGTAGCGATCCTGTCAGAGTTGCAGATTTTGTTCGAAAGAGTCACCGCGGCCCTGGATCGCAAAGGCCATTAGAAGGAACACGGATGGGTTTAAGTTAGTAAGAATCTGATACTCCCTCCCGCTCCATCCAGAGCGGAAGGAGCCATTTTATGACTTTCCATTTATAAAAGAGAGTATTAGCGATGTTTTCGTTGCGCAGTATCCCATCAAATATTTCACATCGGGAAACGGGTGAAACCAGTTTCTTCAAATCGCTCAGATAGACCGGTATCTTTTCGCTTGCTTTAAAGCGAAGCAGTAAATACACACACACGGTTTTTGTTGTCGTTGTCCTGAGGTACCTACTTATTATTTTATTTATGTAATAATACTTTATTGTACACCAAATTAAAAATACACAAAGGAAACCTTACACTAAAAAACATACTATTGGCGGCCTTATCGCAATGTATGAGTTCATACAAAAATCCTGAAGAAAATTAGCTAACAATTTATACTCGATTTCTCTGAGGATTTGTCTCTTTTGACAGACAGACTCGAGTGATCCTATAAGGGTTTCGTTTTTTAACCGTTGAACCCTAAAAATTAACACATAAATTCGGGATTTCTTACGTGTGGCTGCATACCATTGACAAAACAATAATTGTAAAATAAGGCAGGTATGAAGTGAGGTTATTAAAACACAAAAACAAATCATAAACATTTTATTGCAAAATATTTATAAATAATAACTATATAAATTAAGTTTAAGGTAATTACTTTTTGATGATATTAAAGCTTCCAATGGCATCAATTCTTAATAAGAAAATATTTGGAAAAAACATGTTTGTGTATTTACAGGTTGTTCAAGTAAAAGAATAAAAAAAATCTAAAATATTTGATCTATAAAAACATAGAAATTATATGCTTACAAAAAGTTAAATAATCTAAAATAATTGATCCTTAAAAACATAGAAATTATATAAATGACGATCAGTAACACTGTGCATTACATACATAAAATAAGTGTTTACGAGGTATTGCTAAGATTTTTTAAATTGCACTGGATAATGCTGGTACTCGAGTATAATAATAATAACTACTGAAAAAAGCGTCATTTAAATTTTTTAAATATTTAATTGGCAATTAATATTTTGGTTTTACCAAATCAATGTTTTTAAATGATCACGAATGAAGTGACCTTACTCAAAAGAAGAATGTCACTAGTGATAAAAAAAACTTACTTAAAAATCTTCGTGTTTATGTAAAATAATAAAAGACTTTTTATCAATGGTATGAGTTTTTATAAACCCACGGTAATTTTGTTGTGTAATAAAATACTTAAGTACATTTAATAAAAAAAATAGTTGGTAGGTAGCTGATAATAATGACTAAAGTGAGGGGCTACTGTTTACGGTATTAAAATCTTAGAATAAAATATGTTTAAAAAGTTGTAATCTATACAGAATCTTAATAGATTTCATAAAACTAAAGTAACGTTATTTATTTACATTAGCATTAAATTTCCTAACCCTATCTTATATTATAAGCAAAATATTAACATGATAGTATTTGCTCTTATGTAGTACTTATATAAGATAATTGAATCGTACATAATATCTAGTAATATTGACATAAGGATAACGTACAGTGTATGTCAATTTAATTTATCTTATACGCTAACATAGTGTAGGTATTTGAATTCTATTTTTAGCTCATCTAGACAAAGTAAATAAAGTGAAGCTTTATTCGATCTCCATAGATACCCATAGATGTATGATAATTTAGTAAGTGTGGTACATAAAAGTATTAAGTGCAATATTAATATCTATACACATACGTGCACTTGAATCTGGTGTATTGTTGTTATGTTAATAAAATATAACTTTCACCGATTGTATTCTACAGTGACATTAAAAATCTTTAATAACTGCGTCAAAACTATTTAAATGAATAGTTCTAAAGCCACGGCAAGGAATGGAGAAACTTTTCGCAACGACTAACTCACATTATACATGCAATTTCTCTGCTAGATATTTTATTTAATGATGTAAGTCGTAGTTTTTAAACGACTTTGTTTTGCAAAGAACAAGCGCAAATATCTAAGGTTATTCGCAGTCTAAAGTCAAGTATGTATAGTTGTCTAAGTCGGACTATCGCGCTCAGACAGTCTAAGAAAACAATGATGGCGCACTCTTAACTTTACAAAACAGTACAACAGACAAACATATTGATTGGATTTTCAACGGCCCTTGATTTTTGTTTGATTTGAAACCACAGAACCTGTTTTGATAAAAAAAATACAGTTCTGTCTATGATAAAATTCATATTTTTAATGGTATCCTCAACAAAGAGTATTTCGACAAAATATTAACTGACAATATAGTTTTATTGCTAGTGTATGCTTTCATGCAAACGTTATACAAGTAAACAAAATACTTTAAAAAGATCTCATGACAGAATCTTATTTCACAATACATAAAAACTGATTGTATTTCACACTGCATGCATTTTGCAGATCATTCAACTCTCAGTAGAGTTTGGATTAACATAATTTATAGTTTTTTTTTATTTTTTTTTACAACGAACCTCAAATATTAATCAAATAATACTACGACTCGTAAATTTGATTTATGTAATATTATATTTACATATTCATGTTTACATCAATTTCCCGGACACCTCTATAATACACTATTTATATTCAAATGACTTTTTTTCACTAGGAAATACTCGTGGGTTATTTTTTCTGTCCTTATTTGTATTCTTTAGTAGGATTATCTTTTTGGGATGATATCATTTCTATTCGTTTTGCAGTCCAGGGCGCCCCATCACGTACCTGTAATAAGAAAAACTTAACGTTAGCATGACTATTTTCAAAGATGATTTTGAAGTAATTGTTTTTTTTTTGTTCTACGAGGTGTACTCGATTTTTAGCCGACTTCGAAAAGGAGGTTATCACTTCGGATGTTTTTACTTTTCTTTTATTTATGTTCGGGTATAACTCCGTCATTTATAGACGGATTTGCAAAATTATAATATATTTTAACTCGATGGAAGTTTATTCCGAAATAGTTTCATTTAAATTTCGTAAAGATCTGATGATGAACGTCAGAGCTATACAGTTAAATATAAAAATAGAAAATATTTGTAATATACTAAGACCAATTGTCGATATTGGCCAATATCGACGTTACTAGGGTTAAAATTTTGTTGTCTGAATTAAATCTAAATATTTTCGTAACATGAAAGAACCGATAAAAATTACTACAACGAACTGGTTGGAATTTTTGAGGAGTAGCACTAAAAAGTGAAAAATAAAAAAACTTTTTTACAAAAAAATACAACAGACTTCCAAAGTTTACAAGAACTTTTTCTCTACTGTAATGTGAACCTTTTATGGAGAAAATAAAGTTCTATTATTGTATCGCGTCATAAAAAAGAGAGAGGATCTCATGGCTAAATAATACCTAACAGTGGTCAGTAGATGACTTCATTATCATCATCATCCATTACCCCGACTCTTCCGATACCGAGAATCCTCCGTGCCACGGGAAGCAGGTTAAGCCGTTGGTCAAGGATAGTCAGAAGCCAGAAAAACTGACATCAGTCTTGCCTCGGAGTACATATTACCCACCCAGTCACCGTGTTGTGTTGGTCTGATCAGCCGCTTTGTGTAAAATACTGATGCTTATTTGCAAATAGTTAGACTGAAAGCCGACCCCAACAGAGTCGAGAAAAGGCTAGGCAGATACATATCTAAAAGCTGTGTGAGTTGACCCTAAATCGTAACCCAAGATATTATATCTATCTATCTATTGGGTATGGTTTCCGCACTTAGTCATGATGCTGAATCATTGTGCGTGAGCCATGGCGGCCGTCATTCCAAACAGACAACCTCCTTCCAGGAGCAGAACAGTCATCCTAGTGTGTTCTATCTGTGAGTGAATTCGGTGTCCCTTTTGTTTGCCTCTGCACTTCGGTGACGCCTGTGCACTCAAGGAGCACGTGCGATACCGTTTCCTTCTCCTCCATGCATGCTCTGCACAGAGGATGTCCGTTATACCTATCGCCCAAACAGGATAAAACGAAAACAAATTGAATTATTTTTATAATAATTATATATATATAATTGAATCTTTGCCTTGGAGAGGGAAATGACGGACTAAAAATGTATTAACCCGATTAACCCATTTCATTCTTGCGGTGACAGTTTGATCCCGGTTATATTTAACAAGATTTAGAAGATTAACCTTGCTAGTCTCCTTTCTCCTTATTTCATTGCCCTAAGGTGAAATCACTCGCCGTAAAAACCTTAGAAGAAGAGTAAAATTGGCTGAAAAAGTAACTACCTTTGATATATTTAATTAATTTTAGAAGCTATATAGTAGATAGAGGTATGCGGTACAAAGAGTAAAGTCCCACATACCTCCGTTGAAAAGGGAGGATCCTCCGACCGGACGGTTGTTGTGTCCGGTGGGCAACTGCCCGATAGTTGTTATTCGGACTGTTTTATATGTTTGAATCGCTCGGAAAACTCTGATACTGCGATGCAGGATTTCGTTCAGCTAGTTCGCAGCTGGCAGGATAGATGGCGTTGTGGTTCTTTTTGTTGCGATGTAGATTTTGCTACGTTTGTTTTTAATGGCGGCATTGAACTTGAGAATGATGGAGTTAAATTAGCTTAATTAAGAAAGATCCTCCTTTTGATGTTTAATTTAGTCATATTTTACTTAATATGATTAAATTAAACATCAATAATATTGTACAGTATATGATTAATAGCATAAGCGTGTATATTAACAAAAAAAAAATAACTTCAAGGACGGAAGGCATCGGAATCGGAACGGTTTAACTATCGGAAATGATTACCACCTGACTACTTCCACCAATACTTCCCATATCCCTATAAAAACTATTAATTTATAGCACTTAATAATTAGCTTATTAAAACATTGGTTGTGTTTTTTCTAGGCGGAATCGAATTCAAAATGTGAAGTATGAGTAAGTATGTAGGAAATTATATGCCATGGTCTGATTATTAGCACGTACAAGGTTAGGTAACTATTTTGCAATTAACTTTATTATTTCGTTTGTTTTTGTGTGACCAGTATGAGTTTTAATAACAAAGCATCTCCAAGAATGGCGGTCTACTTTTGTACCAGGGGTTCTACTCTTTAAGCCCGAAGTCCGTAGATTTGACCTTAGTGTCGGGCGTTTTCTACTCCGTATCTCCTACGGACTTACGATTAGTCCCGAACCCGAACTAAGAATGAATGATAACACGATTTGACAGTTATTTGATGTTATAATTATAAACATGCAATCGAATTGAGAACCTCCTCCTTTTATTGAAGTCTGTTAAAAACATGAATAAAGTATCTAATCATAGTAAATATTTTGTGCGTATCCAATATTATAGCTATAGAACAATTTTACGTTCCTTTACTTATACGTCAAAAACATCCGGGCTAGGCCCTCAGATCATTGATTTTGATCGTAGATTGCGTTATTGAATTATGATTTAAGCGGTTTTATTTTATCAACATAATTAACCTAACAAACGAAACAATAAATGTCTAAGCTAAGCCTCTACCTAGTTTGTTTAGTTTATGCGTTTTGCCAGTCTATAAGAATAATTAAATAAAATAAATCAACTAAATTATCAAGTTAGTCAATGATGTATAAGCAAACGACTGTATCACGTTTTTGTTAAAAACGTGACCAAACTGTTTGTAAAGCTTTCATTATCGCACGATGCGGTGGATCAAGATATATTGAAATAATATTATGATTTAAGATTCTTTAGTGCAAGCAATGACGTCGTTGTTCGAAACTTTGTTTACAAAACTGTTCTCATTATAACTGTTAAAGAAGAGATATTTTTAATGAGAGAGTTTCTGATTTATGCTGCAATGGACTGTAAAAAATTCGTTGTTATAACTTTTTTTTCCTCAATTTGTTTGAGATCGGCACAACACGGCTTATTTTTCCACTAATTCTTGCCCGCGATTTCGTACGTGCATCCAGTTTTTAAGTTGCCTTAAGGCGACTACATGAGCTAAATTAGCAACTCTTTTTGTGGTGGTTCAAACTTCGTTTGAAATACTGTTAGAATAAAGTTCTAATCAGCTTGCACTACAAAGTGGTTGTTACGTTAGTCACTGCGGGCCGAATAGTGCGAAATTAATGGTTTTTTGCGATTTACATAAAATCTATTGATTGGAGTAAAAAAATAAAACACTATTATGCTAATATTTTTTTGAATTTTTTTGAATTATTTGTCAAAAAATTAGATTGATCGCATGTATTTCAGTATGGTTTTTACTCGTTAAAAGAAATTTTAAGAGATAAGTTCGCGATTTTTTTTTTTATGGAGTAAAATTTGTTGTATTATGTTTTCAAAACACTTTCTTACTAGCATATATCCTGAAGAATATCATATATTTTTCTGTTTTTTTTTATTGCAGTGAATTATATGCTTTTTTGCATTATAAAACTCGCGTTTAGCTCCTGTAGTCCCCTTAAGAATTTTCCGTTCCCGTATAGCCTATAGCCGCCCTGGGGTAATGGTCTCAATATGGTCCTTGTTCCTCGCACGCACACTCCTTGTTAGCATTCACAGTTCACCGCGCACCACCCGTTCGATAAATATTTATGTTGAATTATTTTAATTGTACGTTATCTCCTAAACGATGACTCCAAATAACATGCTATAAAAGCCAAAGTTTATCTTTACAAAAATATCTTGATGATGAAGTGAACTTTCGCTCATAAGGATTAATATGCCTGCCTAATAATAATGTTCAAAAATCCCCTTTAATTTTTCAATTTCCAATATATGTTTCAAGTTTGTTTGAACGCGCTTATCTGTGGACGCATAGACGGATTTCAAAAATTATTTTTATATTTGATAGCCAGCATTACGCCATAGCTCTTGGTTTTCAAAATTATTTGTCCCATTTAAATTTCGTAAAGATCTGATGAAGAACGTCGGAGTTAGACAATTTAAATAAATATGGACTGATTGAAATGTGGTACCTAGCAGTACCAAAAAAACGAAAATTAAAACACTTTTTTACAAAATCATACAACCGACTTTCAAATTAAAACCACTAAAAAGAACAAAAACTTCCAAAATTAAAGTATTTTGTTCTGTGTAGTGGTTTATATTTGGAAGTCGGTTTTATTTTTTTGTCTTATTTGTCCATATTCGAATAAGTACTAACTTAAGGTACACTAGG